>CM040123.1:329808807-331008807 GCA_022559845.1 Amorphophallus konjac | reverse complement strand
TTGCCATCCACTGAGGATATAAAATGACCTGAATAAATCTGACCTTATGTAATTTATCGACCTCTTCTTTCATCCTCAAGGCCATGTTGGGGTGGAATCTTCTTAATTTTTGCTTTACGGGTGTTGCCCCTGGCTTAAGCACAAGCCGATGTTCTACCAAAGAGGGGTCAAGACCAAGCATGTCCTCATATGACCAGGCAAAAGAATCATTGAACTCCCTTAAAACCTTGATCAACTCCTCTTCAACCTTAGGAGGGAGATTAGTAGAAATAAAGATAGGCCTGGGATCCTCGTCAGTTCCCAAATTAACTTCCTTTGTAGGTTCATCCACTTCCGACGATGGCTCATCGAACCTCTTTAAACCTTGTGCATACGAGTCGGCAGTGTCATCTATATCGCCGTCCTTAAGATTGATCAGGTCTTTTTCATCCATGATCTCATAGACACCTAATCCGTCGTCGCTCCACACTCCGTCTTGTTCCTCATCTTCTTCTAACACAATTTCCGTTTTGACGAACTCCAGACATTTGAGAAGAGCATGACATCGCTGAGCTAGATCCTGCAAGAACCTATTGGGAACAGATTTGAAATGAGGCGTCGGCGGGCATGGCTCGGGCGCGGAGGAAGGTTTGGATGCGCTAGAACAAGACCCTACTTCTCTAGACCTAATAGACCCTACTTCCCTAGACTCGACAGACCCTAAACCTAACCTAGGAGAAAGGAAGCCTAATAGAAGGGAAGCAGGGGCCTCATGCCCCTGGGAGGAGGATGGACGAAACACAGCATAATCTTCCACTGAAATCTCCGTTTCAAAATGGACGTTTTTTTTCTTGTTGGAGATCAGTGGAGAGCACGCAACAAGATGAAGAGGAGGTGGAAGGAGGAGGAGGAAGCGCGAGAGGGTAGATGGATGGACAGAAGATGTCGAAGAAGGGATTAGAAGAGGAAAATCACATACTCGAGAGATCAATTGGTGGGCAGCGCCCACACGGACAAGTGACAAGCAAAAATTCAGTCCGCATTTCTATCCGCAAAGGATCAATCATGATGGGAGGTGATCGGGGTAAAAACTCTAGATTTTGGAAAACAGACATCAAACGGGAAGGAGACCAAGTGAAAATGATGGGTGAGCTCCCCCTTTCCTACGGACGGTAAACTGACTTTCTTGATGTGTACTACATCATACGAACCTCCTGGTTTCTTGAACGGTCCTCTTCATAGAACATCCTAGCAAAGGTTTCACTGAAATCTTCCATGTCATCTACGGGCCCCCTAGGTGACAATGCTGGGTCGGCAACTGTACAAGCTGTATCTTCTTCGGGCTATTTCTATGGCATCTTCAAAGTACCCGGCTGGAGAGGGCCCTTGACAAAGTTCTGGCGGTAATCCCAAGTTAATGGCCCCGAGTCTCCCATAACTGATAATGAGGACTCTCGGTAACCGAGGCCCCTCCTACTCATTTTTCTGCCCCTGGGAACCGGCTTGGTCCGTCCCTATAGCTGGGCACCAAGACCTCTACCCAGCTTATAGCCTAGCCTTAATATGATCTTTCAGCCTTTAGAGTCCCTTATCTGTGGCTTTATTCTGACATCCACCTATGTGATGGCTGGCCTGCGTGGTGTATAGGCCCAGGGAAAGTTGAGGTCCAGTACTGAGATAACATGCCGATTACTGGGCCAGAGTGTTGGCAGTATTTTTTCTGAAATAGCCTCGACTGACTGGACTGTGGAAATGCTTTTGACCTTGACCACCCTCCCTTGGAAAATTTGAGGCATTGATGAGCAGTGGAAGGCACGGCATTGAGGTTATTAATCCACGGTCGACCCAAAATAGCTTTGAACATGGGGTCGATGTCAAGCACATAAAATTCAACGGCCATTGTAAGCGGCCCAAGTTCAGCTTGAATGGTGACCACCCCATGACACGGCCTTCTTGAATTGTCATATGCTGCAATAGTAGTCGGGGTAGGTCTTAATAACTCTTCTGAAATATTACAAGCTCTTAAAGTGCTGAGAGGACAGATGTTGATAGAAGCCCCAGTATCTACCAATGCCGCATCTATGCTTACTTGGTTCAAAATGATAGAAATGTATAGCGGCATCTAACGAGCCTCGGGTGGTGCTAGCTCGGCCTCTGAAAATGTGATAGCCGACCCTTTGGAGATTGTAGCCAGAGCGGTTGACAAATTATCCACTGCCATATCTTCACTGACCATGACTTTTTGCAAAAAATTCCGCAGCGCATCTTGGTGGAGCTTAGACCGCTTAATCAATTCCAGAACTAAAATTTTGGCGGGTAACCTGTCTAGATGATGTAACAGATCATACTGAGTACCCGACAGTGGGTCTGTCTCCTCCTGATCAGTAGCTTGTTGTGAGGATTGGAGATTGGGTGCGGATGCACCAGTGGTAGGATAGTTCCGATGGAATAAACGCCCGCTCCATAGGGCAAGGTTTTGGGCCAGCATGGAATTAAATGGGCTCATGGTGGATGGCTTAATGGGTCCAAGGGGATGGATAAGCGGTGTAGGGGTAGGCGTAGTGGAGATAATGGGGAAAATATGAGTAGTGGTGGTGGTGATGGGCCCTGCTATGAGGATGACTGGTGAGGGATTAGATGGTGGTGCAACGATGACAGGGGGTGTAGGCACTTGCGGGGAAACAAGGATAGGAAGAACGTGAGTATGCGGGGGAATGAAGACAGGTGGAACAATGGGGGAAGCGTGCGGAAGAATGAGGGGTTTGTGGAGAACAACAGGCCCGGGTGATATAGAATTGGTGTTTTGAAGGTTCGGTGGGAGGAGAAAGGGTGTAGGAGGATTGCGGTAGGTATGGTGGAGAGCCATGAGCCATTGAACATAAGATTCATCATCATAAGACCACCCGGCGTTGGGAGCCGGGCGCTGAACAAGGTTAACCTGAGCCGGTGCCGGCGGCTGAGGCTGTGGAGCGGGTGGATGATTCGGCATGGGGTTTTGATGGATCCCCAAATCTTGCGCATGCTACTGCTACTGTGGCTGTGGCTGTGGTGCTTGCTGCTACACTTGCTGCCTCGGCGCTTGCCTTCTCTTTTATTTTTATCTCGGTGATAACTTTGTGCATTTCTTCCTAGTCTATGTGTTGCCCTTCATGTAGATCATAGACAAAGTCCCTAAACTGGTAACATGTTTTGATTGTATGTCCGGGCTGTCGATGGAACATACAATATGTGGACTGATCGACGACCGAGTTCCAACTAGGCTGTTCCGGAGGAAGTTGAAGTGCACCAATGGACATGAGAGCCGAGAAAATGTCCAGAAGGGACTCGGGCAAAGGAGGGTACTGCGCCCTCTTTGGAGCCGGGCGTTTGGGTGTGTAGCCGTTAGGTGGAGGGACATTGTGGTATTTTGGGGGTTGTTGCGGCTGTTGAGGAGTGGGGAAGGTATTTTGTAGAGCAGGGAAGGCAGGCTGGGCATTTTGTGGAGTGGAGAAAACAGGTTGGGTATTTTGTGGAGGGGAGAACTGGGGGTTATGTGGGGATTGTGGAAAGCGATGTGGGGCGGATTGGTTGGGGAAAGGGAATGCAACGGCTTGCACTTGCTCATTAGTTTGGACTCCTTTGGTGACAGGCCCCTGAGGTTTCCTATTATATTTGGGCTTTTGGGGCTCAGAGAGAGTGTATGGGGGAGTCCTTAAACTGGGTTTGGATAAACCTCGCCTGGCTGTATAATTGGTGCATATTGGAAATATCATTCATGGCCAGAATATTTTAGAAGGTAGGTGTAGCATTAGAGATGAGCAACTTGACATTTTCTTCCTCCGGAATATGACCGGGCACACGAGCAGCCATCTGTCTCCATCTGTCAGCATAAGTAGCGAAGTCTGTTATGTTAGATGGATGCAGTCTATCTCCACTAAGTGTGGATCTAGAGGGGGGTGAATAGATCTAATGCCTAATTAAAAACTAGTATAAGCTCTAATGCGGAATATAGGCAAACAGCAGGTAATCCAAATGAAGAAACACTATGTAAAGGGTCGACCCATGCAGCCACACAGAAGAACACTATCTCAAGTGCTAGATATGAACAGGAGCGATTTAAGCTATGAAGATAAATGAGGAAAACAATCGCACACAATTCATAGACAAACTCACAAACACAAGGCACCCAAGATTTTTAGGTGGTTCGATCAAAGACCTACGTCCACCCCACACTCAATTGAGTATGACTTATTGATGCGCAGTACAACTTGCGTCCGCTGGGCACTACAGCTTGGCCTACAAACCGCTAATGCACAGCTTCGCTGGGCTTTACAGCTTGCCGACCAGAGGAACAAATCCTCTGTAACAGCTGGGCAATACAGCTTAGCCGTCCGAGACCAAGTCTCGCCTGCTGAGGATTACAGCTTCACCTATCCAGTGGAGACCTCCACTGCAATGCTACCTCACAGCTTGAAGAGACAAGAGTTCGGAAATAAAAGATAGAAGCAAATGAAAATGAAAACCCAAATGGGAATGTAGCTCGGAATGAGCAAGCCTCAGCTCTGGTTTCTGAACCAAGAGACTGAGTTACAATCAGAAAAGCTGTCAAACTAAACTCTCTCAAATTCACTCTCTCAACACATCTCTTCTCTCTTCTCTTCTCTCTTTTTCTTCTTCTCTATTTTTCTTCTCACTGTGGATCGATGGCTCTCTGCTGTTTTCAGACTGGCTGTATAGACTTTGCTTCTCTTCAGTCGATCAGCCTTCATCTGAAGATGAAGGCTTCAATATATAGCAGTAGCAGGTGGATAAGGGGCGTGTGGCTTCCACATTTCCCGCCCAGTGAAATTGCCAGAACCGAGGCAATTCCATCCACATGGCAGCATCCTGGAAGGGCTTCTTCCACGTGTCACCATCATAGTTCCTCGTCCTCCTTGGATCACGAGCCAAGTCATCAGTCCAAGTAAAGAATCCCTGTTAGACAGAGTATCGGATTATCAGGTTAAGTATTTGCATTGCAGTGTATAGACTTCGCTGTATAGACTTGTGAAGGCGAATGCAATGTATAGACTTCATGAATGGGATTGCAATGTACAGACTCTGAAGAACAGCAGCCAATGTATGGACTTAGGCAATGTAACGACTTGGACAGACAACAGACGATGTATGGACTTCAACTCAAACATGCACAATGTACATACTTTGAAGAGCATTCAGCATCCAACGTATAGACTTAGGCAATGTAAGGGCTTGCTAGTGTATGGACTTGATGAGGGTTCAGCAATGTGCAGACTTCGACTCGATGTATAGACTTCACAACTGATGAATGCACTGGACAATGTATGGACTTAACGATGTGCAGACTTGCCAAGACGAATGAACGATGTATATACTTGGGCAAGCAAAGTCTGTATAGACTTTACCAGTGTGCAGACTTTGAAGTGAAGACCAATGTATAGACTTCAACAGGCTTCAGCTCGTGCAGTGTAAGGACTTCATGCAATGCAATGCAGATGAATGTATAGACTTCATGGAATGCAATGCAGATCAATGTACAGACTTTGGTGAAGCAAAAGGTTGTACAAACTTCAACTAAAAGATGCACGATGTACAGACTTGAACATCATTCAACAGCCAATGTGAAGACTTCACGATGTATAGACTTTCCAAAGGAAACGACGGTAAAGCTATCAGTGTATAGACTTCAAGGGAAACGACGGTAAAACTACCAATGTATAGACTTGAAGGGAAACGTAGGTAAAACTTCCAATGTATAGGCTTCGAAGTTGAACAGTTGGATGTACAGACTTGGAAGATCACTGATGGATGTACAGACTTCACCTCGATGTATAGACTTGGAAGAATGATGCACAGTGCAATGTACAGACTTCATGACTATGCTCATGCACTGTATAGACTCTGGAAAGCTAAGGCCAATGTATAGACTTCAACGATGCGTGCTACAGTCCAATGTATGGACTTAGCTTCGTGCATGCTACAATCCAATGTATGGACTTATGAAGAGTGATGCATGACCAATCGGATGTACAGACTTCACTTGAAATAGTCCGTTGTACAGACTTTAACAATGTGGTGCAATGTACATACTTCATGAGACGATGGATGTACACACTTCAGCTAAGCGAGCTACAGTGAATGTATGGACTTTATACAATGCATGAGACGAGTGTATAGACTTGTGTTCCTAGACATATGTTCTGAGGGAGTCGACCCATCAAAGGAGGGGGTCGACCCATGATACATGAATATATAGACATGTTCTAAACGATGCACAAACACAACACAAAGCAGTGTATTGAATCTACGTGCAATATGTAGACTTTGAGTGTGTGCAGTGTGTAGACATGTGAAATGCAAAGAACACACAGGCAATCTGATAACACACATACATCAAACCATAGACAGTCACAGACAATCTGATTTTCATCAAAACATAGACAGTTGTCAATCAATCAAAACAAGGTGTTGCCAATGAAATAAGGCATATGTCAACATCATCAACACAGAGGAGTCACAACAAAGTCCTCATCGGCCTTCATTTTCTCGGCTACCAGATCTATGAAAGAATATTCCGAGGCAACCCGATTTTAGAACCTCTGAATAAATTTCTCCTTGACAACTTTGAATCTCTTAGCATCTTCCAGTGGCAAAGCATAAAACCACTCCAACGCGACTCCATCTAGTGATCGGCGAAACAGATACGCCATGAGGCGATCATCGTGTTGGAATTGCACCGATTCATACATGAAATCCCTCACATGAATGTATGGATTGCTGTTCCCGTCATACTTGCGGTATGTGGGGAGCTCGGATTGAGAAGGGAACTGGATATTATGAAAGCTAGGAATGGGAACATCTGCCAAAGACTGTGGTCCGACCCGCTTTTAAAGAAAGTCGAGTTGTTGCTACATGGCAGCCCACTTATCAAAGAGTTCCTGCTCTCGAGATGGAGTATGTGGAGTAAAAGGCGTGGGCTCAAGGCGAGGAGCCGAAGGATAGACGGAAGAAAGGGGAAGCCCATAAGAAGGATATTGGGCCGACGGATGACTCAAATTGGCATAAGCATGGGCCGCCCCCTGCTGAGGGCGAACAAAATCGGACGGGCCCACAAGGACTTGGGGCGCCGAGAGAACGAACCTATAGGGATCAATCTGGACAGATGAGGGAAGAACGGTCTTCCCTTTATTCAGAACTTGATGGGCCGAACCAGAGGACTGGCCCGCCTCTAGATGGGAAAAGCAAAGGACCCTGGGTTGGACTGGGGTAAGATCAATAGGAGCAGGAGGAGCCATGGGCCCATCGACCCTAGATTGGGAGATGGAGGTAGCAGATGGGCCTTGTGAAGTAGTGGAGGATGGGGTGACTGACCCCTGCAAGGTCTGACAGAGGGCCTGAAGTTGGGCCGGATCCAACTGGGCCATCATTTGAAGAATGTGATTTGCGGGATTATTGATGGAAGAATTCGAAAGAGAGGGATGGCCGCCCTCTATGGCAGTAGAAGATGGAAGAGGGTCGGACCCTTCTCCAGATCGAAGTGGCGTGACCCTAGACGGGTCTTCTAGGAGCCCTTGGGGAAGAGAGTCCTCGTGGGGATGGAAATCATAGGAAGACATGGTGGATTCGAACAAAGGATTAAGATATGAGATGAAGGAGGAATTGCCCCTTGGAGATGAACCTTTAGATTTGAAGCAACTCCACATACAATGTGGCACCTATCAAATGAAGACAACACAAACAAGCACCAATAAGAAACCAAACAAAATGACCCAACAAGGGGGAATATGCAAAAATGAAGGGGGATGAGACAACCAAAGTCAACCAAGTTATAATGATGCACAAATTTTTATTTGTTTCTCCTTTAGAACCTTAGTGATTTGGATAAGATGTTCTCTCCAACAATAGGTTCTTAATGGGAAAGGATGATGGGAACTTGGTTGACTCTAGGTGTAAACTCTCCCTCACTTATGCAACCTAGACATAGGGTGGCAAAGGTACAACCGGCCCGACGTCCGTGTGGGAATCCACGGCTCGCGGGGACTTATGGAGGTCCCGGATGTGATCACCTGTCGACCCCAAGGAATATGGAGGCGAAAGGATCACACACCAAGGTAGGAATGCAACTATGATATGAGAGATGAATGATCCTATGTGCACCAGAGTGCATGTAATTTCTAGCCTAGAAACTAACAAACAATGTGCAAACAATGATATAAATATATGCCACAACAAGGAGGAGATATCAGATTGCACCCAGGAACAATAGATATCAGCAAAAATGTAGAAATAATAGTAATCATCGGGATGCGTACCTGTGACTGTAGAAACGGTCGTCTGGGGACCGTTAGGGAGATAAGACGGTCTATCTCTAGACCGCTTTTAAGCCAGAAACGGCTGGGAGGAGACCGCCAGGGAACCAGAGAGCAGAAATAACAGGGAATAAAATAGAAAAATTGAAGAAAATAGAAGGACAACTGGGAAAGACAAATAAGAGTAGGTCTAACCGTCACTCAACACGATTGGCACTAGTTGTCCCACCGTGATCGCCAAAAATCTAGGTTTTTGATTTTTTTTTTTAAATGTGTGAATGTGGATGTGAATGATGAGGGTGTGAGATATGTGATGTGTACCAACTCAAGCAAGTAATAACATCAAACATAAAGCATGTGGGTATGTCATCTCAATAGTGCAGAATAAAGCAAAGGAAAAATTAAACACACGCCGTGGGCGTAGAGCAAAGATGGAATAAGTAAACACACACCGTAGGTGTGGAGCAACTAAAAGCAAAAGAAACAAAGAACAAAATGGAAGAAAATGATGACCAATACCTAAGAAAGAAAGATGTGATCGCCACTAAAGCAAGTAATGCAGCAAAACTACACCACGTACCTTGGAAAGAAGCCGAGTGAAGCACACTCGCCCGCGAGAGAGAAGACACCCAGGTGCAGACATGACAACGGTCCTGAGGTGACCGCAAGGATCTGAAAAATGGTCGAACGATAGACTGCAAGAAGAAGAAACAGTCTGACGACGGCCGCTAGGCGCACCCAGCAAATTATGATGTGAACTTGAATCTCCACCCCTCCTGGTCGGCTAGAAGAGTTTGTCCTAGTGTGATGAGCTCTGTAGACCTGCAAAAGAGTGTAAACACAAGAAGAGAAGAACCCAATTAGCCCTAAAGAAGTGTAATATTTATAATGCAATGAAGCTAATATGCATAAAAGGAAGGGTGAATACCTGGGGGTTGGTGGTTTTTTAACCCCTGTGGGGCGTGAAACAGTAGGAGGATGTTTTAAAATGTGATGTGAGTGCAGAAGAACGTGAAAAAAGAAAAGAGATTGATGCAATGGTGATGCTAATAATGTAAAACTAAGAGAGGAAGAACATAAAAAAACAACTTAAGAACTTGTTACTCCCTGGACCAGACGACACAAGGATGCAGGCACAAGCTCTCCCTGGTTGGTACTCGCTCCAGAACGTAGCAGCACTTCGTGATAAGCTCCAAAAATCTCTTCCTCAAGCCATGAAGTCAAGGGCTCTATTTATCGACCCCCAAAACCTTAGGTCGAGTTGGAGGTATAATAGCATGAAAATAAGGCTAAACTTAGATAAACCTCAAAGATAATACTCCCAAGAGTCTATAGAAACAAACAGAAGCTTCTGAGGATCAACACTCGGAGAGAAAACATCAAATCATGGACTCTAGTTCGACCACGGTCGAAGAGAGGAAGAACAGACAGAGCAGGACTCTCTGTCTTGCCTAACGGTCTTGCGATAGACCGCAAGGGACAAAAAGTGGTCGGCCGGTAGACCGCAAGGCTCAGCCGATCACAAAGAGATAAGACCAAAGAAATCCAACGGGACTCTCTGTATGCCTAGCGGTCTAGCAAAGTACCGCCAACGCCCCCTTAACAGTCATGCGATAGACCGCAAGGCTATGAGACGTGGAAAAAGAGATAAAGGCCAATAAATCTTCGAATAAATCCATAATAAAATCCTCATTAGCCCTTATCCAGGCCCAATAAGCTCAAATGATGAAAATAAAAGGAATTAGACCCAACCAGGGAGAGCGACCCATAAAATAAGCCCAAAATCGACCAAAAGATGGCCCAATAACCGGTGACCAACTCGGGACATCATAAAATAGATAAGGAGATAACCCAACTCATTGGTCATAAAACGGGTGTCAACAATCTGTTCTGAACTCCCAACGCTTATGGGATAAGAACAGGTGGGTGGCCAAGTCACTGGCTGCCCACCTATTCCTATATGGCCACTAGTATGGCCGCCTAGCTCTTGAAGAAGGCAAGCCCTTTGGCCGCCTTGAATTTATGAAAAGGGTGGGTATGGTCTTTAATTGGTCAAGTTCATGAGTCAATTGCCAAATGCTATTCATTTCACTATTATTTACGATGTGTAAACTTATCTAATGTGTGCTAATGCAGCTGCAGGCACCAAGAATGGCTATCCAAACTTTGCGATGTCATTGTCAAAACCATTGCATTTTAGGTAGAACGCTGGAGGCTAATAGCTTCGGGTGTATAAACTCCGAGTTCCTCTTTAATAAAAATGGTGAGGAGTTTATACTTCTTAAGCTATTCGATAGCCGCCTACTCCCCAACGCGAGATGACGGACTTACCGAATTCTTGACCGTGCTTAATAACGAATGTGGAACGATGGATCCCTATCAGGTTCCGGACTATGTCTGTTACCGAGCACAGGATGACAGACTTCTCGAACTTTTGACCGATCAATTCAGAGGTAGGCAAATAAACCCTCCGGCTTTGCATTAGATAGGCTTTTTTCCTTTAAACCCAGCATGCATCATATAGGTCCTTTTAGCCCCATAAATAAAAAGAGAAAAAAAATCATGCATGCATATCATTCGGGAAATATGCAAGCGAAGCAGGGAACGTCATGTTTGCTTTGACCACCCCGTGATCCCTTGGCCCCGCGCTGATTACCCGTGTATCTTGATTTCGCTGAATTTGTATGAATGAGTTTACGTGATTCCACTCCGATTTAACCATCTGAAAGCGTGTTTTGTGTATGACCATTTTGAGTATTTTGAGATTCTATAGGTCATTGTTTCTCCTATCCTGATTTTTTTTTACTCTTGTTTTAGGACTTCTATCTCCTTGAGCTGGATTGTGTTCGTCCCCTCAAGTCCCGCAGCGCTATGCTAGGGAGTCCCATGGACTGCATATACAAGCCCTCTTAAATTAATTATCCTTCCTTCCTTTTCCAATGACTTTTCATATCACTCAATGCTCATGCAATCCTGCATGAAGCTCAATTTCCGCTCAAGAATCTCCTTGAGCGGGCTGTCCCAATTAGGCTTGTTTCTTTACCGAAACATTCATTTATCAGTCCGCCGGACTCCTTTACAAAATGGACGTTCCGGAGGGGCATTTGTGGATGCCTAACTTTGGATATCTCGCGGATCCCCAATTAGACCGTATATAAGTGATGCAGTCGTTTTATTCAGAGTTATCATCGTTTTGCGCTTTTAAGGCCAGCCCTAACACACCATGTTATTGGGCCAACCTCCCTTGGAGGGGCTAAAGGCCCATGGGCTGGGTGGCCATTCCCTTGGCCGCCCAGGTTCCTAGAAGGCAACGGCGATGGCCGCACACATCCCCCTGGAAGACCATTCCCTTGGTCGCCCAGGTTGCTAGAAGGCAAGGGGATGGCCGCCCTCATCCCCATAGAAGGCCATTGGTCTGGTCGCCCAGGTCCTTAGAAGGTCACATCCTTGGCCGCCTTCCTGTAACTGTTGGTCAAAGATCGTGGCCCGTTCTCCCGCAATGTCTTGCACAACTCTCCCTCATCGCCCACGTTTGATCCCATGACGTCCGAGGCTTCTGGAGTGAGCCCCTGGACACACAACCCCGCTCTCGATCACAGAGGAGAGGGGGAGAAGGGGAGAAAGAGGTGTGGACTGGGAGAGAGGTTACGCGGAGGCCGGAGCTGGGACATCCGAGGTGGGTGCAACTCTTGAGCCAGAGGAAGAGTCGAAGCTTGGAGCAAGACTCTGAGAGGCTCTGGGACCGTTCATCACCTACTCCAAACGTCGCTTTTGGGTGGCCACGAGCTTGGACATTCCCCCGGGTTTGATCTTTCACCCTGATTGTTCTCTGTTTCGTCTTTGCAATTCCCCTCCCCGTTTGCATCATGTCATATTAGAACCAGTTAAATCCCATCTAGAGGTTTTCTACTTTAAACAAACGGGAAGGCTGGTGGTCGAAAGTCTCAACCATTCCCCCTTCCCACAACCCCCAGGTAATCACGCCTCCATTTCCTTCTTCCTAATTATTGTTAAAGCTCTTATTACACTTCACAGAACTAATGGCATCCTTTTCTTCTATTTTCGTGAGCTTTTGTCATTATTTGTAGGATCTTTGGCATTTCGGGACGTAACAGGGCTCTATGCCCTTGGCCGACCAAGGATGGAGAAGTCGGGACCCCATACTCTCTCTGCTTGAAGGCACTCCTATGCGATCACACCATTCCTGTGAGGTTCAGGTAATAACCTCTGGCGATCACACTGTTCTATCTATTCTGACCTTTACATTGTAGGAACGTGGACGAACGGATGGGCATTCTTCTCTCATAATCTTGTGAGGGAACGAATGCCAGGCAATAATCATGGTCGCCCTGCCACCTTCTGGCGCCCACAGTGCTGATGAGAGCGACTCCAGCTAATCCTTGTTCTGAGGTTCCGTGGTTAGTGTGTCTCAGTTTTTGCCTAGGGCGAGTAGGGAGACGCCAGGGGTGCGGATTAAGACGTCAGTGGATGCATCCGACCTTTCTTCTAGTGGGTAGTGCTCTTGTCACCTGAGGGGTTTTCGACTCAGGTTCTCTTCTGCCGAGGTTCAGCGTTTTGGGAGCTCGGTGTCTTGTTTACTCGTGATCGAGGTATGGTTCCTCACAGTCTTCGTGAGTCCTGTCCGGCTGCATAGCCATGTTTCTTGGTTGACCGATTGAGGGTCTACCTAGTAGCTTGGATCCTAGCGTATGTGTCCTAAGGGAGGTGTTCCGAGACAGGTCGCTGGGTTCCAGCTTTCTGGGGTCCAGGTTTCGAGATTTCGCGTCAGTGTGAGTTGTGTCCGATACTCGAGATATCCTGATGGTGTGCAGGTTTTTAGCAGTTAGTGGCTTAGCGTGTTTCTTGTGGCAGTGTCGTTCTTTACTGCTTTACTTCCTTACTGCTTTACATGCTTTCTTTATAGTTTATTACTTGCTGCTATGTTTATTTGTTTATTGTGGTGGGTATCCGCGAGAGCCCTACTGAGCCAATGAGATGAGTCTCACCTCTTTTTCTTTTCAGGTCAGCATGCCTCCTCGTCGTTCAGAGGCCTTGAGCAGCGTTAGTGGTCCTAGCGTCGCCAGCTGGTGTTAATCGAGGTATGCCCCAGAGGCTGTATACTTTCCTTTTTGTTGCACTATACTTTTTAGACTTGCGTATATCTGGACTGGTAATTGTATAAAATGTGTAAATCTGTTCATATAAATGGAAATTTTAATCTCAACACTTTAATTCCTACACTTATTTTAGATTTCTGTACGCTCCTGTGACACCTTTTAACCCTTTCGAGCCCCCCGGCTCATGGGTGGCGGCGTAGGATCCGAGTGATATCAGGTTTGACCTGGTATCCGGATCTTGGGTCATTACATTATGCCTCATGAATCGCACTCTGCCCGTGAGTCATGGGCACTATTCTTATCCCACTCCCAAAAAGGGAGAGTTATACTACATATCTACTCTACGCTTGTTCTTACTGAATGCCTGCGTGTTTGGGTGAAATTTCATAAAATAATCAATAATTGAGTTAAAAAAATAACAACAACAACAATAACAAAAAATAAATAAAATAAACAAAAAAAATAAAAAATGAAGAAAAACAAACATAAAAAATAAGTAAAAACTAAAAAATAGATGAAGAAAAAAGTAGAAAAAATAAAAAACAAACAAACAACAACAAAATATATCAAACACTATCAAAATCTAAACAAAAAATCATCATCAATCAAGTATTTCCCAAAAAAAGGGGAAGAAAAAATTCACAAATATTGCATATTAAAAAAATGAATTGAATTTCCACTAACTATTTGTTCAGATAGTGTGTTACAGCGACAACTGCCGCAAGAAGATGAAAAAAGATGTTTGGTCCCACCGTCCAGATGTCTTTCAAAAACGAGGAAGCCTACACCCGTAGGCCCCGCTCATTCGTTTCTCATTCGTGACACCTGCGGATGGGGGGCATTTGTTGACACTCAAAAATTTGTCATCTACAACAGCAAGCGTGGGCAAAGAAGAAAAGAAAGAAGATGAAGAAGGAAAAGGAGAAAGGGAAGAGAAAGTGAGAGGTGCCGTGTCTGCACCTTCACTTGGCGTGTCGTAACGGCACCCTCGTCAAAGCTCCGATCGGCCGCCCCAACACCGGTAGAGGAGAAGAAAAGAACAAGAATGAAAGAAGAAGAAGAGAAGAGAGGTAGGAGCCCCATCCGGTACCCTGCTCGTTATCATCTAAAAAAATTGAACACCACAATACACAACGATATGACAGAAATCGTGAGAAGTCAATGTGTTCCTAAGATACGTTGTCGCGGGCTCAACTATAAGAACCCAACAGCGAAGAAAAAGAAGAAGAGGTCGGAACGGGTGAATTTCAACACCAGAGATGGCGGTGTCATATCGTGTGTATGACACTGTGTCATCGTAAATTTGGGCCCCGACGGATGAATTGAACCCAAAATTAAAAAAGGCCCAAGCACCCATGAAGAGGCACCACTCTGAGTCGGACCGTGGAAGCCCGGACTTTGGAAAGAGGAAGAGAAAAAGAAAGAAGAAGAAAAGAAAAAAATATAAAGAAAATAAAAGGAGAAGGGTGAATGAACTAAAGAAATAAAAAGAAAAAAAAGAATGAAGGGGGGTTTTGTATCGGTAGAGAAGAAAAAAAAGAGAGAGAAGAAGAAGGAAGAAAATAAGATGAAGAAGAGCGAGGATTGGGTTATATCGACAGCAAGAGAGAAGGTGAAGAAAAGAAGAAGAATAAGAAGAAAGAATGAAGAAGAACAGAAAGGGGGGTTTGTATCAATAGAAAAAAAAAGGAAGGAGAAAGAGTTGGATAAGGTTATATATACAAATAACAAACATAAAAGGTTGATGGGAAATGGTATTTAATGCGCAGTTAGATTACAATTGTACGACACTATTCATTTTTCAAGTTATTGTTCATCATCTTTTTGTTTTAAGTTTTTTTTTTATTTTTTTAAAAAAAAAAGTAAAAATTGAAACAAGTAACGGTTAACAATTAGATTTAACAAATTAAAAGAGTTTAAATCAAGAGAAAAAAATCTAAAGACTCAAATGTAATAGTGTTCTACATGTTAACAGGATGAACATAAAATAAAACACGCAGAAAAAATAGAGGGATGAGGGAAAACAAAGTAACAAATTCTGGGAAAGAAAAAAAAGAAGAAGGGGAAACGCCTCATACGTGCCGCCCTCAAGCATCAACCGGTAGCACTCCCCCATGCCTTATCCGGCAGCCCTTCTAATATATTAAACGGTAGCCGTTCACCCCTCAACCGGAAGCCACTCAAACGGCAGCCCCCCCCCCCCCCCCCCGGGCCTTCAAACGGAAGCCGACCAAGAGCTTAAACGACAGCACGCTAGAACTTTAAACGGCAGCGCACACAAGCCTTATCCGGCAGCTCGTTAATGGCTTAAAATGGCAGCACCATGAGATGCTCACGTCTGCCTCCCTACACCACTATATAAAGGGGCCACAAGCCACCAGAAAAAAGAATAGAGGCTTCGGACTCCCTCAGCTGGTGCAGAGACTCCCCACTAGAGTTGAAGAATAGTACCTAGAAGAAGAATAAGAGAGTGAAAAAGAGAGAAGAGAGGTGAGGGACGGGGGAGACAGAGCCAATGCTCTGCTTCTACCCCTCTTCTATGTATTTATTTTCTTATTTTTTTCTTTCCTTTCTTTATCACGATGTACTCCTTTGCTGTTAATGTTCATTGTAGTGAGTATATGAAAAAAATAAAACGAATAGGTATGTCTGCTCTGCTGTGTTATTGTTCCGTAGTCTTCTCTATTTTCCCCACTACTTTCCCCTCACTGTGGTCTTTTTGTTTCCCTTTTTTGGGAATCACATGCAATGGCCGCCCAGGGGGGGAAAGGGGGAATAAAATGTGCAAATCCTTAAGAGGGCTTGAGCCCGGGGTTTCTCCAAGGGCCATGGATATGATTCCGAGATTCGACTCTAGTGGTTTGCCTGTGGAAATCTTCATCCATGCCATATAGCTTCCCCCTTGTTCTCCTGCTCATGGGGAGGCACTTTGAAGTCATTTCCAAACCCCCCATTCTTTTGTTGTCGTTCTGTTTGATCTCAATCGACAGCCCCCTACTGAGGCCTTTATCCAGTGCCATGAATGCACTTTGCAGCATAATCCGACAGTCCCATTTTAACCCCTATATAGTGAGCTAACACAGGGATTGTGGATGTTGCCACTTTTGTGCGCATCCGTATAACTAAGCGACCGTCTCGAATTTTCCGTGGATGTGTACCCGCTTTACACTTCAGAAAGTCTCGGGTCCGGGGGAGGTCATGCCAAAATTTCACCTTGGCCTGAAACCAATAATAAAAAAATAAAAATAACAAGAAAGGAATAAACAAATATATTTATATATATAACAAATGTACTGGGGAGATCAAAACAAAAAATATGTGACCAGAATGAAGGAAAAACAAAAAAAAAGAAAAAAGAAAAGAAAAAAAGAAAGGAAGACATTAAAAAAAAAGAAAAAAAACATCCGATAGCATATTCCATCCGGCATGAATACTATTCACGTACTATTCATACACTATTCATGCATTTAATGCATGTATAAAAAAACACAAAAATGACCAAAACAGGTGATCTGGTGAGACACTTTCGCATGATCCGGCATGAACACTGCTCATGCACATTGTTCATGCATTTAATGCATGTAAAAAAAAGGAAGGAGAGTGTGTCGAGTGTGTCAACATACTCAATGCCCATGCAAAGTGTAGAAAAAAATTCTTATTTTAGTCCATCACTATTCACCTTTTGCACTGTTTATTTCCCCGGGCGCCCGTTTGATCTCGTATCGTCGCCCCGTTCATCTCATGGGGTATAGCCGGTGATCCCCTACGCCCCGTCCAAAAAAAGGGACCCTCCGGACTACCGGATAGATGGATATTAGCGAAGGAGTGGACGTCAACGAATCGTATTTTTCAAACACTCATCCGACAGCCACAGTAAGATAATAAATAAATAAAAAATCAAAATAACAAAAAATAAAAAATAAAAAATAAAAAAAATAATAAATAATAAAACTTGCATATGCTTAAGAGATAACAATACAAAGTTATTATGTGATCAAATCAAAGTAAAACAAAAAATAGAAAAGAGAGGGGAGAGAGGAGAGAGGAAAAAAGGAGATGAATGTAAAAAAAAGAAAAAAAATGGGGGGTGAAGTCAATCGACCGACCCCAGTCAACTGACCACGAGGTTAGTTGACTGAACTCTCTTTCCCCCATCTCATTAAAAAAAAAAATAGAAAGAAGGAGAGTATGTCGACACAACTCAATGCCCTTGCAAGAGTATAAAAAAAAGGTTATTCTCTCTTTCCCCCTCTCATTTTTTTTTTAAAAAGACAACACACACATACTAACACGACACACACACATACTAACACAACATACACACGCACAACACTCAAAATGCACCTTAAAAAAGGGGGAAAGGAAGGAGAGACACTCTAATGAGTGTGTCGACACAACTCAACAGACCATAAAAAATTGTTATTTTATTCTGATAACTATTCACATTTTACATTGTTTGCTTCAACAGGCATCCGTTTGATCTCGTATCGCCGCTCCGTTTGTCCCATGGGTTAGAGCCGATGATCCCCTATGTCTTGTCCTGATGGTAAATTCTCCGGACTACCAGACAGCAAGATATCAGCGAAAAAGTGAGCGTTAATGAATAGTAACTCTTAAGTATTCACTTTTGGCCCATTAAGGGCTATATTCCTTTAATTCGGCTGGCATCATGATTCCACGATCCGGAATGGGCTCTTTTCACCACTCACGCGACTCTCGACCATCGGGCTCCGCTCCGTGCTGTATTGCCCCTGCTGGAACCCCCGGGTGTGCCCTTTTGCGACTGTTTTACCTGATCGGGTGTCCTTGAGTTATGAATAAAATAAATATAAACAAGGCCTATCGCGAGCACGGTTTGGGCCTGCGGGTCCGCCCCGCCATATCCATGACCTGACCCCGCTTTAGGATTGATAACCCTTCGAGTCAGACCTACCCTTACTGGGTTTTGTCCCCTTTCTTAATATTAAATTACGTCGGATCATAGGCGAACATATGTCCAGGGGTTCCCCGTGGCATTGCTGCATGTCAGCATAAATCAGTCATGGATCGATGTCCGAATAAGTTTTCTACGATACTTATAGTCCCAAACTCGATAGCCCGGGGCTACGCCAGTTCACCTTTGAACCTATATGCGTATGTGACGGTGTCAATGGTGAGTCGAAATATGCACGCAAACATGATCGAGAAGCCCCTCGAATGATCTGAACCTCCTAATAGGTTGGCCCTCGGGGGTACTGCATTCAATACGGGCCCGGGTGCTACCTCTCCACACACACCTGGACGATTAAGGGACTGTCTCGGACTTTTACAAATGAGCACCCACTACATCACCTCGACATATTCCAAGACAGGGGGAGATACTGTCAAAATTTGACTTTCTGTCGCTTGGGTCACGACAATAAATAAATAAATAATAAAAATAATAAGAGAACAAGAAAATTATACCAAAATAAAAGATAATATGTAAGAAAATTAAAATGATAAAAATAATAACACTACTAAAATAAATAAATAAATAATAAATAAATAATATTAAACAAAAAATAAATATATAAGAAAGTCAAAATAATAAAAAGAATAACATAATAAAACCAAAACAAATAAGAAAACTTGAAATAAATAATGCAATAAAAATCAAAACAACAAAAATACATAGTAAAGTAAATCAAAATAATGAAAATCATGATAAAAATCTAAACAACAAAAAATACAATAAAAGCATGACAACCAAGAAAAAAATAATATAAATAATAACAATAATAAAATGGGTGTATTTTACATTTCTATGCATGCACTAACATAGAGTTTTCTGGCCGTAGGGCCCTTTCTCCTAATGATTAATCAAAGGTTTTCTCTCATTCGGAGAGATATAATTAACATCGTGGCCTTTATGGCCCGGCGGGTTCCGGTCCCGACACGTTACCCACCATCATCTGATCGGTCAGACGGGGCGCACTAACGGCTCCAAGACATCTCGGTCTTTGGAGTCCAAATAAACTGTCACCTTGTGACTGGCATGCCTGCGCACTAATAAAACTAAAATAAAATAAACATACAAAATAAATAAATAAATAAAATAAGATCTTACAAGTCTGGCACATCTGGTGGAACTGGAACCTCCCTTCATCTCTTCGTGAGGAGTAAGGGCCATGTGGCCATTCAATAAATGATGATTGCCTGTTTAATGATGTGCAGGTGTTGTTCCGACAATTTTCATGTCTGGAATTTAACTTGGGCTCAGTGTCATCCGGGGGCATGCCACTCCCGGGTATCTGGTCGTCCCAATCAAATTCAAAGGCTCTTCTCTCAGTGGTTGGCTTCCTTAGCCTTTTGAGGGTGACCTTCATAAGTATGCTGAACATTGAAGCGGTGAAGCCCGCAATGAATGCTACTATCAAGGCAGCGTCCGCTAAAGCAAGAGTTGCAATTGCAAGAAGTCTTAGACAGTTGGCTGTCACGCCTACCATGTCGGCTCCAGTACTGGTTCAACCAACCAAGGATCGGCTTCCTTCTAAGGGGAAGATTTTCAAGAGAAATTGGCGTCAGCCCCAAGGGGCGACTATATGTCACCAACAAATCTGCACTGATCAGAAATGTCAAAAATCCACCCGAAGGGTTGAGAGGCTGAAGTCATACTGGGCTATGATGTATCACCGGTTCTAGTACCCAACTCTTTTCAACTACTGATTGAAATTGAAAAGAGCATTTTAAGACACAATTCGGCTCCAAAGCTACTGAATTCAAGCAAGTCTGGGTGTTTGGGAGCGCCCAGGAGCCCCAAGAGCACAATGCAAATTCAACCCAACTAATGAGAATAAAAGAAAAGAAGAGTCATCTGGTCTGCCATCCCCGGTGGTCTCTCTGTCGATGTTCAAAGTAAAGGCGCGAAAAGGCAACGTGCTTTGCAAGTCTAGATGTCACAACAACAACAAAACTCATCTAGAGCTCCTGGCTTATATGTCCCTGCAGAGAGAAGGGTGATGTCCCTACCCTCCATCCTCTTCACAAGCACAAGGAGAGAAAAGTCAGACTAGGTGCAATTATTTCTATGGCCTCGAAGATGCTACCCCAGGGCAGCCAAGGCTTCTGGGAGTCATAGAAGCTACGAAAAAAAAGAAGAAAAAAAAAAGAAGAAAGGGGAAAGAAGAAAGAAGAAAGAAGGAAAAATCAACAAAAAAGTAGATAATGAAGAAGCTGGTGGTTACGGGTCCTCATCCGAGAAAGAAATGAATCTGGAAGTTTTAGTCTTTAAGAGACTGGCCTTTCTTCATGAGCCACTAAGAAGATCGACAAGAGGGAACAAAATCTGCATATATACACGTCACATGGCTGAGTTGACCGGCCGCCATGGGGCTCTTCCGACTGAACCTGAGGAGCTATCCTAATTTGCTCAAAGATTGGGTCCTCTCATCAGCAAAAAAAAAAGAAGAGAAAAGAAAAGAAAAATGGCAAAGGAGGTCTTGATGGCTACATCTACTGAGGGAACAATCACTCCCCTCGTGTGCTGGTCCATGGTGAATGAAAACTACCATTGTGGAATTGGTGTAGTGGAGTGAACCACTCATCCCCTCTTTGAGGGGGTGAGCGCTCTCCTGCACACCCACCTTGGTCTATTTTATATATATATAAGAGGTAAAAAAATAAAAAAGAAGAAAAGAAGAAGAATAAGCAATCTCCTGGTCAGTCATGACAACTAAAGATGGTGGTGGGATGTCGACTATTCCGCCGAGAGAAATCTTAGGTGAAGTGTGAGATAATATATTCAGAACTCCTATACAAGACTCTGCTTTGCCGGCATTACTGCCAAACAAGTCAGAAGAAGGCCAGCACCCAACTTCATCCTAGGAGTGCATACTCATGGCGCCCCACCTAGGCCGCCGCTACCGGCCACAACTTCTGCCTGGAGCACAGTGAATCTCAGTTGATCTCGAGAAGATCCAATAAAAAATAAGCAAAGCAAAAAAAAAAGAGACAGTCTTCACTCTCGGTGCTTAAGGAGGCAAGCCCGCCAATGTAACGATTGCAAGCAACCATAGACAAGTTAAATGAATGTGAACAACGCAAATTGCAGCCCATGTAGTTGAAAGACTATGTGCTCCGGGGGTATTTTGAGCTCCTTGAATTCTGACAGGAAGCTAAGAAAAAATAATACAAGGCGTAAAAAGATGGTTTGTTCTTGGGCAGAGGCTAATATAAAAAAAGAAGAAGAAAAAAAAGGGGGAGAAGAAAAAGAAAGAAAGAAGAAGCAACAGAAGGAAAAGTTCAAAAAAAAGAAGAATTACAACTCTGCATTGCAATATATTGTCAGCGCTATTCAAGTTGGCAGATTCTAAAAAAAGGAAAGAAAAAAAAAGAGAAGAAATATGCTTCGCAGTAGCAAAGGAACACCAAGCCGGAATTCCAACTTTCAATAATGCCATCAGATCTGGAAGAAAATGGGGACATCCTCCACGAGCCAGCAATAACATAATATTCAGGGGTGGAAGCCATACCAAACTCCTGAGACTGAAGTTATAGGTGTTCAGATCCCACCTCCACTTAGCCTTCATGCAGTGAAGGGGAACAGCAAAAGCACCCTGCTGATTCACTGAATTTCTACAACCAAAGAGTCAGCTAAGCAGACATAATAAGCCCGAATAAATACAAGAGAAGGAGAATAAGTCACCTTGTGAATCAGCTCCACTAGTACCGAATGATGTCAGGTGGGTCACAACCAAAGAAACGAATATGGCCAATGTTAGGGCCGACAACATAATGATGAAATTGTTAAAGAAAATCACCGAGAGATACTCTCTCTGAATGAAAAGACCCAGCAAGATGCAACTGTAGCTCAGCAAGCCCCAGCACATTATGGATGATGCTTTATAGCAATGCCACCAGGGATGGCCATAACTCTCTCTGAAGAAGATATGCTCCCACCCTCCACAACCCATAACAGGTCACTCCACATGAAAGGGGGCAACTGAATGATTAACCCTTGAGCGGGATTTTAATTTGTCTGGGGGCACCTAGCAGCATACTCCCTTTTCAGAGTCATCAGAAATACCATTTCAATATACACCTGACAGGGGCCAGGGATATGAAGATAGCCAGCTGCAATTGAAATGGGAAGTGCCTTCAAGTACGGCAAAATTCCATCCCTCGCTTGGGGCTTTTACCACCAAGGGTGGAGAAGAAGATAACAAAATCTGCTCAATTACACTCACTTGGGGTCACTTCTTTGAAGCATGCCCATGTATGAAAAGGGTGAAGAATGGCCCGCCAAGGAGGCTGAAGATGAAGAAAATAAGATGGTGGAGTCCAATGACTGGTTTTCCCACCCGCTACCTGGTCGCATGACTCATCATGAAGAAGTAGAACTGCCTAGAGCAAAAGATGCACTATAAGAAGTTTCTCCAATCATCCACCCCGACTTGGGGGCATATGAAGCCAAAAGTTTACTTGGACACACCAAAGTCCCACCGGGAATCACAAGACCAGTTATAAATGCTGACTACCAGACGGCTGGACCGTTGGAGATTCTTGAAGCTCCTCACCCAGAGGGCCCATCTAATATATTCTATGCAATAGAAGAACACCTGGTAAAAGGGAACTGTAGCTGCCTCTTCTCTAAAAAGAAATATATGGTCTGGTCATCTCGACTATAGGACTTCCTGATGAAGCCAACAAGGCGGTCAAAATAACAAGAAAACACCAAACTATGTTCTCCCTGCTTGGGAGCCAAAAAAATGATGAATGATGAATGAACGAAATGAATAGATGAATTGCTCCTAAAGCCGGTACATCCACCAAATATGGATGGGAAGTTAACACAGATTGCTCAATATCCAGGTTTGGGTTTCTCTCTAAAAAAAATAAGAAAAAAGAAGAAAAAAGAGAAGAAAAAAAAGAGAAAGAAAAAAAAGAGAAGTAAAAAAAGGAAGAAAAAAATCATGAGACATATATGGTCTCCACATCTGCCTCTATAGGCGAAGACTTCCTAGAGGAATTACGTGATCAATGTTTAGGGGCCATGAAATGGCTGCGTCGTCTTTAGAAAAGACCTTGCTGCTACAACCATCAATACAAAAGGGGCCAAGAAGCTAACACTTTGTACCAGCGCTGGGAGCCTATTCTCGTAAAAGCTACAACTTTTTGGGCTACCCCTCGCCGAAAATAATAATAATAATAATAAATGGTAGCCGTCGATTCTGCACATGGTTGTCATCTAATATCTCCTGGGGGGCAATGCTGGCTAAAATAATGATGAAGGAAAAGAATAGGTTATCTACTATCGCTGCTAAGAATAACGAGAACAGAAGGGAGTTGCACTCCAATCATTGGGTCAACAGGCTGACAAAGCTGTCAAATTCATTAACAGCCCCACAGGATAAAGCACCCAGCATTGAGGACAAATTTGAACCAGGGAGTCCACCAAGCTGGAAGTAGAATCTAGCAAGAATGAAATGAGCTATAACTGACGAGGAAGCTCTGGAGTCCGACTGAAAAAGATCACTGGCGTAGTGATCCACGTAACAGTGATTGTCCAACAAAAAATGAGAATAAAAAAATGAATGAAATGAATGAAAATGAAAATGAATAAATAAAAAATAAGAACAAATAAGAACAAATGAAATGAATGATAAAAATGACAAAAATGAAAATAGATAAAAGTGAATAATAAAAAATAATAAAAAATGAAAATGAATGAAAATGAAAATGATGACAAAGAAATAATGAAGAAAATGACGATGGATAATGAAGAGAATAAAAAAATGAATGAAAAAGAAGAATGAGAATAAATGAAAATGAATGAAAATAATGACAAAAAATGGAAATAAAAAATAATGAATGAAAATGAGTAATAAAAAATAAAATGAATGAAAATGACTAATAAAAAATTGAATGAAAACAAATACCAAAAAATAAAAAAGGAAAGGAAAAAGGGAAGAAATTAAATAAAAAGGAATGAAAAGGAATAATGAAATAAATGAATGAAAATGATGACAAAAAAAGAGAAGCAAATGATGAAACCAAATGAAAATGAAAATGAACAAGAAAAGACCACCATTGGCGGGTATCAACCCATGGTCCCACCAGTAAAAATATATTCTGCTCTTGGCCTACACCTTACGTCTTTGCCAAGTAGGTTGACCTCGACATTCCATCAAGCCAACATCTATTCTGTCGTTGGCTTAGACCTCCCGTCTTTACCAAGTAGGTTGGCTTCGACATTCCATCGAGTCAACATCTATTTTGCCCTTGACCCAGACCTTCCGTCTGAGTCAGGTTGGTTGACTTTGACATTTCATTGAGTCAACATCTATCCTACCCTTGGCCTAGACCTTACGTCTTTGTCAAGTAGGTTGACCTCGACATTCCGTCGGGTCAACATCTATCCTACCCTTGGCCCATACCTTCCATCTGAGTCAGGTTGGTTGACCTTGACATTCCATCGAGTCGACATCTATTCTGTCCTAGGCCCTGACCTTTCGTCTGAGTTAAGTTGGTTGACTTCGACAGTCCGTTGAGTCAACATCTATTTTGCCCTAGGCTCAGACCTTTCGTCTGAGTCAGGTTGGTTGATCTTGACGGAAACTGAGTCAAGTTGGTTGACTTCGACATTCCATCGAGTAAACATATATTCTGCCCTTGGCCCAGACCTTCCGTCTGAGTCAGGTTGGTTGACTTCGACATTCCGTCAAGTCAACATCTATTCTGCTTTTGGCCCAGACCTTCCGTCTGAGTCTTGTTGGTTGACTTCGACATTCCATCGAGTCAACATATATTCTGCCCTTGGCGTCATGACAGTTCGTCTAAGCCAAGCAAGTTTGGCGTCTTGACATTCCGTCGAAGTCGACATATATTATGCCCTTGGCGTCATGACATTCCATCTAAGTCAAGCAGTTCGGCGTCACGACATTCCGTCGAAGCCGACATATATTCTACCCTTGGCATCATGACATTCCGTCTAAGCCAAGCAGTTCGGCGTCATGACATTCCGTCGAAGCCAAGCAGTTCAGCATCACGACATTCCGTCGAAGCCGACATATATTCTACCCTTGGAGTCATGACATTCCGTCTAAGCCAAGCAGTTTGGCATCATGACATTCCGTCGAAGCCGACACATATTCTGCCCTTAGCGTCATGACATTCCGTCTAAGCCAAGCAACTCGGCGTCATGACATTTCGTCTAAATCAACAATTATTCTACCCTTGGCGGCAAGACCTTTCATCTAGGGTCTCTGCCATACATAGATCCAATGATCTGCAGAGAAGATCCCGGTGCGCATTCTATAATGGCTTCGATTACTGAACAAGTTTCTATGATTTCTCCGCCAATTTTTGACGATTCGGACTTCACCATTTGGCTAGGAAAAATGGTGGTCTTTGTTAACTCGTTTGATTCAAAACTGTGGAGTCTTATATCCCACGGTCCTCATGAGCTACCATCAGATAAATCTGAATAGTCTGCTGAACATAGGACCAAAAGCATTGACAATCTTGCCGCATTAAACTTATTAAAGGTTGTTGTTGATTCCAATTTATTTCCTTTTTTTTCAGGTTGCAGCACTATCAAGGACATATTGGATGGCTTGGTTAGCATCAATGAAGAAGTAGACATGCATGATTTCTTGGGTTCTATGCGTTGGATTCAGAGGGGGGTGAATGAATCTCCCCTTAAAAATTTCGCTCACTTCACAAAATTAAACAATCTGAAAAGCTAATTAATTCTTCTGTTGAACCAGTAAGCAATTATGTGGAGCGCACCTATGCATGCATCTAACGCCAATTAGATAAAAGAACAAACCACGAAGACAATGAATTTTTAGGTGGTTCGGTCCTCCAGACCTACATCCACCCCACACTCAAACCCGAGTGTGGATTCTGCTGACTAACAGCTTGAACCGCTGAGCCTCACAGCTTGCCTACAACCGCTGAGCATCACAGCTTGCTTCCGCTGGGTAATACAGCTTAGCCATCTGCTGACTCACAGCTTGACCGCTGGGGATTACAGCTTAACCCGACCGCTGGGGACTACAGCTTAACCCGACCAGTGGAATCCTCCACTGCAAACGCTGAGCAACACAGCTTGCTCTGCTGACAAATAGCTTGAAGAAAGGTAAAATAGAAAACAAGACAATGCAGCAACGAAAAGTTGAAAAATGAAGCACAAATTATATAGCTCTCAAAGGAGCAGGTCTGGCTTGGATTTAATCCAAATGCCAGAGGACAGATCTTCAATGAAGTCTTCTATCTTCTTCCTCACGAGCTCTCTCTCTCTCTCTTCACTCTCCTCTTTCTTCTTCTGCTTCTCTTTTTCTTCTCACTAGATCGTGCAGGCTCTAATTCACTCTCTGCTTCTGCCCCTTCTGCTTCGATCACCCTCTTCTGATGGAGAAGTCTTCATTTTATAGCAGTAGCAAACAGATAGGGCGTGTGCTCTCCATGATTCCCACCCAAACGCCTTGACCACGTGGCAGCATTTCAACCTGCTGCACTACACGTGTCACGATACTGGCTTCTTGGATCACGTGCCCTTCTCAATTTCCTCGAGCAGATATTCTGTCAGGTCAGACGAGGATGCACTGAGTAAGTTGTGTTCTGAACAAAGCATGTACAAACTTTGTATATAAGGTGCAGAGCCATGTACAGACTTTGCAATGCCTAGTGTTAAAGCATGATAGAACAATGCCATTGAGGAATGTACAGACTTTGAACGGGTGTAATGCAGCATACATTTAACAAAGTGTGAACATTAAAACTGGATGCACGGACTTACTGATGCATGTTTATACAGACTGCAACGAACCCTGCACAAACATGAAGCGCTATGTGAGACACAACATGAGACGTTGGGTATGTTGAGACACAACATGAGATGCTAAGTGAGACGGATAATGATGCATGAACAAGCAACCAATCGAATGTATAGACTTAGAAAATGCGTGAAGCACACGATGTATGGACTTGGCAAGTGATACAAGCACAGGCGGCAATGCATAGACTTGGCAAGTGATACAAGCACAGGCGGCAATGTATAGACTTGGCAAGTGATACAAGCACAGGCGGCAATGTATAGACTTGGCAAGTGATGTGTCTGAAGCTCAACAATGTATAGACTATACATATGCATGAAGAGCACTGACGATGTACAGACTTGCTCGATTATCAACAGATGAATGTATAGACTTTGCATATGCATGAAGAGCACTGACGATGTATAGAGTTGCTGGTCATCAAGGCAACCGTGTTCAGACTTGAGTGAAGAATGTACAGACTTGATGGTCATCAAGGCAACCGTGTTCAGACTTTAAGTGAAGAATGTATAGACTTCGTGGAAGTGCAAAAACAGTGAACGTAGGTAAAGATGGGAATGTATAGACTTGAGTGTGTGCGACCAGACAATGTATAGACTTTAAATGATGCATGCACAAGACACAACGAATGTATAGACTTAGTGTGCTCAGGCATGTTGTCAAGCAATGTACAAACTTTGCTACCTAGCGTTAATGCATGAATGCATCATGTATAGACTTGATGAACTGGCGCATGCTCAGTTTAGCTAGTGAATGAACAGACTTTCTATGCCTAGTGTTTAAGCATGAATGCAAGAACATATGCAAGATCATATGTAGTAACTAGCAGTAATGCACCTGTAATGCATGTACACTAAACACAAAGACTGGCTCACTGTGATACTCTCACTGTATTGCTATCATCAAAACAAAATAGCATATGCTTGTGCCTAAGGGGCACAACATTCTCCCCCTTTTTGATGATGGCAACAAAGTGAAACAAAGTGACAGTGAGTCACCAATCTAAATCAAATATTCTCCCCCTTTGACAAAATCAAAAAGAGAAAATAAATGTGTGAACATGAGTGCAAAATGCATTATACATGCAGATTTCCCTTAGAACAACCCATTCTCCCCCTGAATGTATAACTCCCCCTGAATTATTTCTCCCCCTTTGAGAAAGAAATATGGACGAATGAAACACATCTCCTCTTGTGACATAATCAAAAGATAGAGAAGATAGGAGGGAAAGAAGATGAATAAGGTAAGGGGTCACTAGACAACAGCTGAAGCATTGGTTCAGAGAGTGAGCATGATTATAGACAACTGTTAAAGCATAAGAGTCAGCAATATACAGTCTTGAAAGAATTCAGGTTTAATAGTGATAAAGATAGAGTAAAGCAGCTGACCACTGAAAAAGAGTTATAGACTCCATTTATCGCAATGAATCTAGGGCACATGGTTTTAATAGATAAGTTATAAACAATACCCTCTGTGATTAAACATGGAAGTTCAAGAAAGGCAACTTGAATATGTATTGAGAAAAATAATTTACACTCAATGACTTTTGATTTCAAAGGGTTATAGCAGTTTGTTTTTCACCTTTTAATTTTCAGAAACTGAGCTAAGTGAATAGACCAGTGGCATTTATGCTGTTGACATTAGGTGTACACCTTGATCAGAGGCAGGTACCCCCAGTTACTAGGCATAAACTACTAGATCTATTTCAGATCAAGACCTACAAGGAACAATTTTCACCTTTGACATTAAGGGTACACCTTGATCAGAGGCCAGTATCCCCAGTTACTTGGTGAAGACTCCCCCTATAGATTTGACCCTATGAACAGAGATAGCCTGAAGCACTTCATGACTTATGAATTCTCCTGCTTCTTTGGAGGAGATCACAATTTCTCAGTGCAATTCAGACATTGCTCTGTCACTGTGTTCAGCTCATTACATTGATGATCTTATTTACTGTTGCCCTGATTTATTTTAGAGTGATTGTTTAAAAATAGTACACACTCTTATTCATCTTTTCTAGACATTTCCAGTTTAACACGTTCAGGCATTAAAAAAAACTTTTTCTATTCTAACCATGAGATAGAGATTAAGAGCTATAACAGTTTTCTTTTATTTCAAGTTCTGAAGTGCAGACACTAAACTCTTCAATTTATAAAGGTTAAACATTTAGTTCCTTTCAATTTGCAAGTGTGATTCTTATAAATGAAAAATTGCAATAACCACAGCTCAATGTACTAAACCAGAAGCAATACTGTTGTTCAGTGAAGGTGATAGGGAAATGATAGCAATTGTTAAGAAGTGATAGCAATAGGCATTAAGGTCCAAGAGCATCTGATGTCAAAGAATATGAATGAATTGAGTGGGGACGAAGAGAAGTGAAAATGATTCAATGTATTGAACTGAACTCTCAGCTCCCCCTGACACCATGATGCAACAATATGCTATGCAATGAGTCATTTCTTTTCAGATTTTTCAAATTTGATGATATGCAAAGCAGTCCTATATGCATTGAACAACTTCCTTGATACTCATGCAAATGATATACGTAGACATTAGACACATGCATCGACTATATGCACTAAATGAACCATTCAAACTCGGTGCAACACATGAATAAGCTCGGTGCAAAGTGCGTACATGCACAAACATGTGAGAAGCATACTCGATGCAATGTATGAACAACCATGAGCATGGGTTTAAGTAAACTCGGTGCAGGGTATACATCGACTACAAAAATGGTTGTGCAGTGCATCTAGCATCTTATGTACATAGTGCAATAAATGGCAAGAGAAGAGCATTAAATTTGTGCAGAATTAAATTCAGTAGCTGAGTCTAGAATTCAGACTGATCAGCTATATAAGAAGAGAACATCAGAAATCAAACAAACAAATCAACATGAAATTCAACCTTTTTGACTCACAATTTCAGATGATGAGATTTAAACATAGAGTTTTGGAACTGACCTGAATGGTACAATCATGGGGTTTTCATTCTTGAGTGCCTTGGTTAATTTAACCCCTTTTATTTCTCCCACCAAGGCACACCTGCAAGTTAGCACACTATTTGGCATGGGCAGGTACCCAAACAGTCTTGGGTCCTGCATTAACCCTGACAGGTGTTCTAAACAGTCTTTTAGCAACCTTGTCATCAGATTCTATCAAATAACAATTGTTCATAGAATGTCCAAATTTTCCACAATATCTACATGTACCAACAGATTTTTTGACTTTATTATGATGCACATTAACAGAAGCATGAGGTCTAAGTGCATGAACATGAGATTGTCTGTTGTTTACATGAACATTTTGTCTCTTATTTTTAATTAACCAACAGTTAGCAAACTTGTGACCTGACTTACCACAATTGAAGCATGAAATATTTACAGGTCTTGCTCTAGGGAATTTAGCAGATTTGGAATTTATGTGATTTCCCTGAACATACGAGCAGTCCCTGACTATATGCCCATACTTACCACATTCAAAGCACCTGAGGTGCTTGCTGCTTGATTCAGAATTATTCCAGTAATTTCCTGACCAGCACTCAACAGCCTTGTGCCCAGGCTTATTGCAGTGAGAGCACCCAATGTGCTGACTGGACTTGGGTTTAATTCTGTATGGACCATGAAAATGCATGGAAGACCTAGCATGCAATTTATTGTCTTCTTTCATAATAAAACATGCATTCATGAGATGACCATGCCTACCACAATAGTAACATGAAGCATCAGGATGTTGGATCGAGAGGACGGTCAAGCTAGAGGGGGAGGGGGTGAATAGGTTGACCTTATAAAAATTATAGTAGAACAATTCGCATCAGAAGCACCACACCTAGATGATTAATTGAAACACTGAACCAAGCCAATCAGAGAGAGTGCCTATCATGCATCTAGCGAGGAACAAATTGCGATGATTAAACCAAACCACAAGAGACCACAATTTTAAGGTGGTTCGGTCACCCAATGGAGACCTACGTCCACCTCTCCACTCAACTAGTGAGGAACCCTGCTGAGCTTCACAGCTTTGCTAAACCGAGGAAGTAATTCCTCTACACTGTTGACTATCCCAACAGAAGACAATGAGGAACAAATCCTCAGATCCGCTGTCAAACAGCTTGAAGGCGAACAGCCTTGACACCCCTGATCTCAGCACAGCCCGCTGAATCAGAATCACCCTCTCTTCACTAAATCTAGTGAAGGAGAGGAATACAATGTTCAAAAACAATAGGAAAACTAAAAGATAAGAAATCAAACTTCAGCACTTGGACGCAGCGGAATTTAGATCACCAACAGAGAGATCCATGTCCATACGCATGAGCTTCGATCCCTGAATCTCCTCCGCCTGGAATGTAGAAGAGTCTCGGTGGCGCGATGATATTTTGATCTGATTTTTCAGCAGCCTTCGTCCAGTTCAGCTCTAAGCCTTTTTTCGTTCTCCTGTCCGCCTCACTCGTTCTACTCTTGCCCTCTGTTCCTCTTTTCTTCTCGGGTGAACCTATTTTATGGTCTTCCCGCGCACAAAATAGTTCACGTGAGGCAGGTGGGCCACCACCCTGATTTTCTTGTTATCCTCATGATTGCTCACGTGGGGAACCTTCTGGAGTGGTAGAAGCTACGAAACCTTATCCGCTTGTGGCTGATGTGGCAGATAACGACTTAAGGTGGGATCCACTTATCGTGCTCTGCAACTTGAATTAGATGGCGTCGACCCTCTTGCCCCAAGGAGTTGACACATCCTTCTTCTAGCTTCAGGTTTCATGCTGAGTGCGTTGACGCAAGATGCAACTGCGTCCACTCATTAGTTGCGCTTTAGACAGTTGTGGCAATCCATCGTACTGCAGCGTCGACGCTGCCAAGGTACTCCAGAGGCTGCAACAAGGAATGCTTGAACTGCTGCGTTCACGCTACTTGATCAAAGCGTTGACGCATCAGAGTATTCCAGTAAGCCATTGGCTCTCCCTTTGTAACTGCTGCATCGACGCTGCTCTATTTTGGCGTTGACGCAGTGGAACAACTTGTGAAGATATTGGTGAAGGCTTCTTCAACTGATGCGTGGACGCTTTAAGCTCCCAGCGTTGACCCTGTTCCTTTCTAGCAACAAGAATGAAATCAAGTAAAAGTATTATTGAATCAAACTTTAATTCATCATTGAATTGAATATATCATTCATATCTCATGGTTGTCATCATCAAAACCAGGGGCACAAAAATCTCCCCCTTTTTTATGATGGCAACTATGAGGTGAATGCCATTCATAACATTGCATCTAAACAATCAAGGTTATTCATATCAAGCAAGAAACTTCATATTAACAGGAAATTAAATCAGTGATTTAATTTCCTGCAACAAGGAATGCTTGAACTGCTACGTTCACGCTACTTGATCAAAGCGTTGACGCATCAGAGTATTCCAGTAAGCCATTGGCTCTCCCTTTGTAACTGCTGCGTCGACGCTGCTCTATTTTGGCGTTGACGCAGTGGAACAACTTGTGAAGATATTGGTGAAGGCTTCTTCAACTGATACGTGGACGCTTTAAGCTCCCAGCGTTGACCCTCTTCCTTTCTAGCAACAAGAATGAAATCAAGTAAAAGTATTATTGAATCAAACTTTAATTCATCATTGAATTGAATATATCATTCATATCTCATGGTTGTCATCATCAAAACCAGGGGCACAACAATCTCCCCCTTTTTGATGATGGCAACTATGAGGTGAATGCCATTCATAACATTGCATCTAAACAATCAAGGTTATTCATATCAAGCAAGAAACTTCAGATTAAGAGGAAATTAAATCAGTGACTAAATCAAACTATAATTTTGTCATTCATTCAAGTTCAAGATTTTACATTATAGAACCAGACAAAAAGAAAACATTCATTCAAGTTAGTCAATATGATTGATGCAGATGCAATGAACTCTGGTCAAGATTCCAGCTTGACTTCATGATTGATGCATTAAACATTCTCCCCCTTTGACATCATCAGGAAGGGGAGTAAATGTGGAAGAGCTATCTCAAGAGTGGAAGAAGCGATTGTATCTTCTGGCAGAAGTAGGTTGTTGTTGCTGACGAGAGGATTGCCCTTGAGTAGACTGATATCCTTGAGGTGGCTGGCGAGGCTGCTGCTGTCCTGAGGCAGATGGATCTCTGGCCAGTAAATCTCGGATATCCTGAGAGAGTTTGCCCAGCTGATGACTTAGAGTGGAGCGTACACTATCAATGGCAGAAGGAAGATCAGCTGTGATAGAGTCCTTGTTTTGAAACTTGTCCCCAATTGACTGAATTGCTGCAGTCACTTTGTCAATCTTTTCTAACATTGCTTTGAGGCATTGGGGAACTGCATTGATAGGACCTTTGATGGTTTCAACGGCTATCCTCACATCAAAGCATAAATCAGTAATCTTGGCAAGGGATTGAAAAAATGAAGCTTGATTGCTGTGCATATCATTCACCAGTGTAGATAACTTGTCAAGAAGAGATGATATGTTGTGCAAGACTTTCCTTGTAGCTTGGTCAGATAACATCTTGGTGAGTAAGAATTTTTGCCACTCGGATAAGACGGAGACTTCAAATTGTATAATCCGAGAAGTCAGTTTGTTTAGATGATAATTTGTAAACTCCATTAACTTGTCCATCTTTGCATCCTGACGTTGCAGCATCATAGTCATGTGTGCGAACATCTCTTCAACAGTGGCTGGAGGTGGAGCTTCATCAGAAGTTGGAAACGGTCTTCTATAAATTCCAATGGCTCCAGTCATAAGGGGTTCCAATGTAGGTGCAGTGCCACTGGGTTGCCCAGTTTCCAGCTGAGGGCTTGATGATCGAGCAAATGTTTCCTCAAACTCATGCTCTCCTCTTGCTGAACTACCCTCTTGTCTTTCTTCTCTCACCACAGGAGGAATTGGTACCTCTGTCCTGTTTACGTGACTAGCATCCGCAGTGCCTGTTCTTGATGCCTGACCTATTTCTAATGGAGCTGTTTGCTGACTAGGAAGAATTCGAACTGGCTTACCATCAATGACTTTAAAACCCATAAAGTTCTGAATATAAGAAAGTGTGTAAACATTCCCTTGAGGGATGATTATTTTCTTCTCAGAACCAAAGTCTACTCCAACTTTTCGAAAGATAGCAGTCAGGGAAGCAGCATATGGAAGTGTTCTGGATTGTGTCAAGCATGACCCCATAGTTTGAATAACTACATCAGGCAGGGAAATATGTATTCTCTTCAGCATACAGTAAAGGAGAAATCTCTGCATCTCAGTCACCCTTTCCCTACCACTGCTCTGTGGTGTGATCATTGATGTGCAAATGTGGTGGAGCAGTCTATTCAATGGAGGGAATTGATTTGCTTTGAGACTGGATAAATAAGTTTCCCTGGCATCGGAAGGATCCCTCGGTTTATCAGTCAGGAGAGTATAAGCTTCATGCTCATCATACTCAAAGCTATGTAGTTGAACTCCATTCTTGGGGATTTTCCAGGCTCTGACAAACAATTTATTTGATAATTCAAAACTAACATTCCGGACAGTTGATGTGAGTTTTGGAACGTGAGGTTCATACTTCAAATTTTTGTAGAACTCTCTAACCAGGGTGGGGTAATATACTTTGTGGGTTGTAACAAAAGACCACCATCCCTGATAGTCCAAGGTAGGAAACAGTTCCGGAAAAACGTCAAGCATTTTATGGTCGGTAGCAGCAATATACCGGGAAATAAGAGCCTTCAGAGGTTCTTCCACGATGACGGTAAGAGAGTTGTCCGCACCTTTCTGTCCCGTTGCAGCACTTGAAGATGAACCCTTCTTGTCTGACCTGACATCAGATTCCCTTCTCTTTTTGAGTGGCGGGCTCGGAGCGCGTGGACGCATCTCTTTCCTCTTCCCTTTATCGTGAGCAGCTTTGGAGCGGGGCTCCATATTGTCTTCGGCCGATGCAGAGCTTCTTGGATGATCCTCTGCCTTCTTCTTCCCCTTGTGAGTAGATGTCGGAGGAGCCATGGCAGTGGGATGAGGAAGAAGGAAAGGGTTTTGGAGAGCACGGAAGATAGAACGACAAAGGCTTTCAAAAGAGATGAAGACGAACGGTGGTCACGTTCCGCTTTTAAAGGAGCTTCGAAACCCTTTTCAGTGAGCGGTTCAGCCGGTTCAAGTCCGCGAACCAGAAAAAGAAGGAAATGATTCTGGAATCGTTGCGTTGACGCCAAGGGATGCAGCGTCGACGCAGTGAAGCAGAAACAAACGAATATATGCAAGAAGAGTAGCAAGAAAGTCATCTGTACAAGGAATTTTCTTAAGATACTGAGATAGGGAGTAGAGATGTTCATATTCAAGGATTTTTAAGTATTGTAGATCGAGTTCCCATGAGAGAGATGTGTAAATAGGCTCCAATTCAATTAATGATAAAGAGAAGAAATAACCTTAAAGCGTTGAATTAAAAACCATGAACCACCAAAGGCACCTGCCTGGAGAAAAAGAGGAACTCTTTTCACACTAGAACCATTTTCATTTCTGTTCCTTATATCTGTCAATTTCAAGTTGCCTTTTGGAGAGAGAGAAATTTAACTGGCATTGATAACAGACTCAGTTGAATAACGAGCTTCAGCTCAATCACACTCACATGGTTTTATTATTTTTCACATTTGCAGCATTTTCAACTTATTTTTACGTTTCCATTTGCAGTCAAGTATAACTAGCCTTTTGACACGGGTACACATGTTTATTAGACACCCGAGTCCCCGGTTACTCAGCATAGCAAACTATTCTGCATAGACGGACCAGAGTTGGCAACTTACGTCATGACATGCCTATCAGCACTTCATAGGTGCTTGAAGGTAGTTTCTCAGATAATAGTTACCATTGCTCTGTAATGATTTATTTTTCACTTGAAGACAGAGATAGTGGCGCACCTCATGACTTGCTCTTTAGCACTTCTTTGGTGCATAGGGCTAGTTTCTCAGTGAATAGCTACCATTGCTCTGCATTTTATAACATGTGTAAGAGATTGTTTCTTCAGCGTTTATACTCAATATCTGGGTTTATTACCAATACAAATATTAAATTCCTCTACACACAGTGGTTTCTTTACTGTTGAACAATATAAGGTTTGAGAGATGATAAGGTCCTGGTTTTATTAAATTGTTCAGCTTTTATTCCATACATACTGCATTATTAGGTTCAAAAGTTCTTGAATTCAAACACCATAAGAATTATAGATCTCCTATCATTAGCTTTTCATAGAGCTATTCAGAACATATCTCATACTCAATAGGAATTTTCACTGTAACTCCCCCTGAATTTAAGACATCGTCTACATATCTCAGTGCTCTAGAGTTTTTCCCTCATACAAGAATGTCAAGGAGGCTTTATTGAGGGATAAGAACGGAAGGGACGAGATAAATGAACAGAGCAAGTTGATTTGAGATAGGGAAGTCTCCAAAAGAAGAATATATAACACTGCTGCGTTGACCCAGCCTTATTACTGCGTCAACTCATCCATCAAGGCCGCTCATAGAATGGTTCTGTTTCCGAAAACAACTGCCCACAGCGTCAACTCAGTCTCATTGCTGCGTCAACTCATTCAACCAGCCAGAGACACTTCACACCAGGTTCTCAAAGAATAAGCTGTCTGGTGCGTTAACCCTATTTCCACACTGCGTTAACTCAAACAACCAACCAGCAATAACAACTCTGCACTTTATTCATCATTTTGACACCGAGAAGGTAATCTGAAGCTAACTCTCCCTCAGACCATGCATGAATGAAATTATAACAGCCAATAAAATGAGTATCATGCTGAAACTGTATTCATTATGAATTTATTGATGGAAAGATAGACATACCAAGCACAGAAGACTAAGCTCCCCCTGAGTTTATGACAGATACACTTCAAACCAAGACAAGTTTAATCATTCATATTCTAGAAGATAAGTCAGGCACACAAATCAGGCATCCATATTATAATTGCACATACCAAGCTCTCTTCTAAGATAAGAGAATCTATCATTGTTCAGAGGCTTGGTAAAAATATCGGCCAATTGAGATTGTGATTCAACAAATATGAGTTTAAAATTTCCTTTTATCACTTCATCTCTTAAGAAATGGTGTCTAATTTCTATGTGTTTGGTCCTAGAGTGCTGGATATGATTTTTGGCCAGGTTTATGGCACTTGTGTTATCACACAATATGGGGACACACCCAAGATCAGTTTGATAATCTTGGAGTTGGTGTTTGATCCACAACACTTGAGTATCACAACTCCCTGCAGCGACATATTCTGCCTCTGCAGTGGATAGTGCCACTGAGTGCTGTTTCTTGGAAGCCCAAGAAATCAAACATCCTCCCAAAAATTGGCAATAGCCACTCGTGCTTTTCCTGTCCAGTTTGCATCCAGCATAGTCTGCATCTGAATAGGATACAAGATCAAAAGAACAAGATGCAGGGTATCAAATCCCTAAATCTCGAGTTCCAGCAAGGTATCGAAAGATACGCTTGACAGAACTTAAGTGGGATTCTCTAGGATCAGATTGAAAACGAGCACACATGCATACACAAAATTGAATGTCTGGCCTAGATGCAGTAAGATAGAGGAGTGATCCAATCATACCTCGATATGTTTTTGCATCAACCTATTTACCTATCAGATCTGCATCCAAGTTTGTAGTGGTGCTCATAGGTGTGCTGATTGCTTTCAGATTTTCCATTTTGTATTTCTTAAGCAACTCAGAGATGTACTTTGCCTGGTTGATGAAACATCCTTCCTTGCTCTGAGTGATTTGCAGACCAAGAAAGAATTTAAGCTCACCCATTAGACTCATTTCAAATTTAGTGGTCATTAAGCTGGCAAACTCCTCACACATGCTGGTTTTAGTGGAACCAAAAACTATATCATCAACATAAATTTGAACCAGAATAATATCTGAATTTCTTACCTTGGTGAACAGAGTTTGGTCCACTTTACCTCTAGAGTAGCCTTTCTCTGTGAGGTACGAGCTAAGTCTATCATACCACGCTCGAGGTGCCTGTTTGAGTCCATAAAGAGCTTTGTCCAATCTGTACACATGGTTAGGATTTTCTGTGCATTCAAAACCAGGGGGTTGTTCAACATAAACTTCTTCCTTTATTGACCCATTTAGAAAAGCACTCTTAACATCCATTTGATGTAACATTATTCCATGACAGCAAGCATAAGCGAGTAATAATCTAATGGCTTCTGATCTAGCTACTGGAGCAAAGGATTCCTAAAAGTCAATGCCAAATTCTTGATTATATCCCTATGCTACCAGCCTAGCTTTATTCCTAACTACCATTCCCTTTTCATTTTGTTTATTTCTGAAGACCCATTTAGTTCCAATTACAAAAAGCTCTTTGGGTCTTGGCACAAGATACCACACCTTTTTTCTTTTGAATTGATGTAATTCTTCATGCATTGCGTGTATCCAATTACTATCTTTCAATGCTTCAGCAACATTTTTTGGTTCAATTTGAGAGACAAGGGCTAGATTATCCATTTTCTCAACACCTCTAAAATGAAATCTAGTTCTAACAGGTTCATGCAAGTTACCAATGACATTGGATAAAGGATGATCCCTTAGCATCCTGACATCGGTTAGAGAGTTACCTTCATTTATACCTGAATCACCATGGTGGGTTGATTCTGCATGATCATCATTTGGCCTTGTCTCTTCATCTTGGAGATTATGTTCTTCCTTTTCTTTAAGGAAATTCCCTTCATCTTCATCCCTACATAATTCCTCAATCTTAGAATTTTCATTCATTTCATCAAACACAATATGAGGTGATTCTTCAACAGCATGTGTTTTTAGATTTAGGACTCTGTAGGCCCTAGAGTTACTAGAATATCCTAGAAGGATGGCAGAATCACTTTTAGGTTCAAATTTGTCCAACGCCCGTTTGTCATTATTTTGAACAAAGCATTTTGATCCAAAGGCTCTAAAATAAGCAACATAAGGTTTCTTACCCTTCATTAATTCATATGGAGTCTTTTTGGACTGAGGTCTTACCATTGCCCTGTTCACAATATAGCAAGCTGTATTTACCGCCTCTGCCCAGAACTTCCTTGGGAGTTGTCCTTCAATCAGCATAGTTCTTGCCATCTCCACAAGGGTTCTATTTCTTCTTTCCACAATCCCATTTTGTTCAGGAGTTCTTGGAGATGAGAACTTGTGTGAAATTCCTGTGACTCTGCAAAAATCATCAAATTCAGAATTGTCAAACTCTCCTCCATGATCTGACAAGATAGATGAAATGGTAAACTTACCATCCTGTTGCACATTCTTGAAGAATGCCTAAAATTCTTCAAATGCATCATTCTTGTGAGTTAGAAAGAACACCCAAGTAAACCTAGAGAAATCATCCACTAGAACAAATCCATATTTATTTCCACTCACACTAGCTGTTCTAGTTGGTCCAAACAAATCCATATGAATGAGTTCAAAAGGTATAGATGATTGAGTTTCAAGTCTGGACTTAAATGATTTTCTGGTGTGTTTACCTTGAGTGCATGCGCTACAAACTTTGTCATTTCGTTTAAATGATACATCTGGCAGTGTTGGGATGGTGCGATCGATACAGAGGGGGGGTGAATGTATCTCCTTCAAGAATATTGCCCAAATTAAAAAACAATACGCCTGCTACTAGATACAGTTGCAGAGTAAAAGCAATAGAGTTCAAATAGGCATTTGATCGACCAGATGAGTTGCTGACTATACTAGTGGAACCAGATGAAGTCTAATGCCAAAGGACAGAACAATGAAAACTAAACTCACTTAGCAAGATGTAAAGCTCAAGGCCACTGCAGATCGAAACAAGACTATTCAAACAACCTGTGAAATAGATAGAAGATATGAAAGAACACACCACAGGCAAACCACAGAACAGCAGGTTTTAGGTGGTTCGGTCCACAGACCTACGTCCACCCGTCACTCCCAACCGGAGTGAGGCTTCCACTAGCACAAGCTAGAAACCGCAGACTCAGTCTGCAACAGGTGGTGCCACACAGCTTGAACAACCAAGGGAAACAAATCCCTCAACCAAGCTCTGCTACCCACAGAGCTTGAAACCTGTTCCAGCTACCGGCTAGAACAGAACCGGAGAAACCTCTCCCTTCCTCCACACACCGGAGGGAACCTGCTAATGACAACCTGTCACTAGCAACACCAGAGATCACCGATCTCTCTTCCTCTGCAACCCAGAGGGAAACCGGAGTAACACTCCCTTCCTCCACACACCGGAGGGGAACCAATCACAAGTAGCACCCAGCTACTTGCAAACCGAAGACACAAGATCTCCCTTCTCCTGAGTCAACAGGAGGAACCCGATCCCCAACAGGGCAATCGGAAGAACAACAAGTGACTGTTTAAAAAGAAAAATAAAAATCACAGCAACAGAAAGCTGGAGAAATAAGAAATCAGACTGTGGCTCTCGCAGGAGCTGGCTGGCCTGGATTTGATCCACGGACCAGCGGGAACAGATCTTCAGTTAAAGCTTCTATCACTCTAGCTCTCTCTTCTTCTCATTCTTCTTTTTCTTCTCTTTCGTAGGCTCTCTCTCTGTCTCTTCTTTCTTCTTTCTTCTTCTTCTTTCTTCTTCTTCTGCTCACAGCCTCTCTGCTGCACTGTCTGTCTATATCGATCACTCTTTCTCTTTTAGATCATTTTATCTCTTCTTCATCTATTTTTTTCAATGGACGGATGCTTCTATTTATATCAGGTTCAGCATGTGCTAGGGCGTGCTCTTTTCGATTCCCGCCCAAGCTTCAGTCCACGTGGTGACTTCTCAGCATCTTGGATCGCGTGCCAGATGCCAGTCTCGTGTCACGTGCCCAGACTCTGCAGGTTTAAATGAAACGATACTTCAGTCGATCAGCAGAATGTATAGACTTAATGTAAAAATAGCAGTGTACAGACTTAAAAGATGCAGCGTGATAAGCAACCGAATGTATATACTTTAGAACAGCAAATGATCAAGTATGTACACTGAGAGAGTGTATAGACTTGTAACATGCGCTCTCAGTGTATAGACTTGCTGATGAATGCATTATCATAACAAGATAGAATGTGTAGACTTCTGTGAAATGCATGAGGGAATCGGGTGTATAGACTTTAGGTAAAGCATGTAATGCAACACAGTGTATAGACTTGAAGCCTTGAGAACGAGTGTATAGACTTTAACTTGAAGATCATTCAGGAACAAGCCATAACAGTGTATAGACTTAAGTGTTCTGTTCAAGATAGAACTAATGTACAGACTTCATGCTGTACAGACTTGATGTTGATCAAAATACCCTTTGACATCAGCCAAGGCGTCAACGCTTCCATCGTGCAGCGTCGCCTCAGCTCCTCAAGTGAAATGCTCACGCCCTTGGCAACTGGCCAATGCGTCAACGCATCCAGTGTCAGCGTCGACGCAGTGAACAAGACAGAAAGCGAAAGACGCACAATTGCGTCTACGCAGTCAGCCAAGTGCGTCAACGCACTAAAAGCACAGAACCCATGAAGACAGACAGACTGTACAGACTTTGATGCTCAGAGACGATTGTATAGACTTTGCCTTAGAAACGAGTGTATGGACTTTGAAACAGCAAATGAATAAGTATGTACACTGAGTCGAAGAGGCAGGCTGTATAGACTTGGAGTTTAACATGCATGAAGACCAGTGTACAGACTTTGAGTGTTAGGGCCAATGTATAGACTTGTAAGCCCATGTGGATGTATAGACTTGAACGTGCACTGTGGATGTATAGACTTAACTGAGTGAAGTCGATGTACAGACTTGCCTATGCGAAGCCACTGTATAGACATTGAAAACGTGAAGCCAGTGTGTAGACTTTCATAGATCTCCCAATGTATAGATTTCACGCTGTACAGACTTTCCAAAGAGGCGAAACGGTGTACAGACTTGAGGCTTTGAACGTATAGGCTGAAGTGATGTACAGACTTAGCAATGTATAGGCTTGGCCAGAAAACGTTGGGAAAGATATGAGTGTATAGACTTGGCCAAGTGTAGGAAACGCCCCTAATGTGCAGACTTTGAACTCTGAACACTGTACAGACTTTGCAATCAACAGGCGATGTATAGACTTGCTAGTCTGAAGGCCAATGTATGGACTTAAAGGTTAACACTCGAATGTATAGAGTTGAAGGGCTAACAATCTAGTGTATAGACTTCAAAAGGACAAAGCATCCACAGACCAGACAATGTACAGACTTTGCCAATATGAGACACTGTACAGACTTTGTCAAGTGACTGGCTGTACAAACTTCAGAAGATGAAGACTCTGTATCGACTTGAAGACCATGAGCCAATGTATAAACTTGCCTTAACAATGAATGAGTAGACTTTGAAACAGGAGTCAGGCAAACGGATGTACAGAGTTGGCCAAAGCAGCAATGTATAGACTTTGATACCCAGACAGTCAGTGTTCTGATGGGTCGACGCATCAGTAGGGGTGGGTCGACCCACTACTGTCCATACTAACTAAACAGACTTGGCCAATGCATGAAGCACAGTCCAGTGTATAGACTCGATGCCTTGAAGATCAATGTACATACTTTGAAGACCGACCTAGCAGGATGTGTAGACTTAGAATGCAACCATGATGTCTAGACTTGATGTGAGGCAATGCACAATGAACATGAACCAATGAATTGAATGCATATAGCAGACATGAACTGAATGTATGCAGGAGAACTAATTAAAGCATTACCTGATCTGAGCATTCACCTTACCTGTCATGATTTGACTTTGACTTGGGTTAACTTCATGACCTGTGAGTCATCCTTAAACCTGTTCTGATAGTTTCTCATAATGCAATAGGATTATAAACATAATGAGGCATAATATCTGTCATCATCAAAACTCCAGAACCACAGGGGACACATCAATCTCCCCCTTTTTGATGATGGCAATATTATGAGTCATTGCAATAGATTCATCATGGTGATTATGAGATACCATATAACATGCACCACAGGTATGACAAAATTCATGAATATAAACACCATGTGATGCAAGTGTTGATTGATGCAAAAAAAAAGAGAAAAAGAATGACTTACAAAAGTTCTCCCCCTTTGACAACATCAAAAGGAAGGGAATGCTCATTGACTGATGAAGGAGCTATTATGCAATGCAGTGAGTTACAGTCATCAAAAGTAAAAACTCCCCTTGACAAGATACTCTCCTGAGTGAGCATTGAACCACAGGGACATGTAAGAATTCTCCCCCTTAGATCAACAGTCAGGATTGAAATAATGGAGTCCAATGTGAGAAAGTAAGTACTCAGAATGAATGTGAAAGGTTTTCAATGGGATATCAATTTCATAAATCTGATTAAACAAATATTTCAGACTCTTATATTATAGAGATTTATGAATGATCTTCATTGACAAGTCAGATCAGAATATGATGTATGCAAGGCTTATTTATAAGTTTCCTGTACTCATGTCTGAAATCAGTTTTAATAAAAGTGAACCTTGTTTTCATATTGACAGTCTTGTTTGATCTTCTTCTTTCTTACTCACTCAATTTCAAAGATTCCTTTAAGAGATGCAATCAATAGTAATGAAGTTAAACACATAAGAAAAACATTTGTTTCTGTCAAGGGTTCCAATAGAATATTTCTTTTGCACATATTTTTCAAATGGTATACTAGATTAGCAGCAATTTTCATAACATTCTTCATGAGCACTTGAGTTTAGTACACCCTTGTAACTAGAGGATACACGTTGTTTAGACGCCAGTATCCCTAAGCACTTGGATGGACTAACTGTCATGCTTCATAGGAACAGAGATTGCATTTACACTTCATGACACACTACAGATCATTTCTTTGATGAGTGAGATATATTTCTCAGTGTGCATGCTATTGCTCTGCCAGATTATCAATCATTTTTCAGCAGAGTTAACTATGGCACCTCATGACACAGTCCTTTGGACATGATTTCTCAGTGACCAAGGTCATTGCTCTGACAGGATTTACCCTTAGACATAATCCATATTCTCAGATGTTTAAAAATCAATACTAATTTCATACATATCAATCAAGGAATATCATGATTTCAGAATTTTCAGAACTCAGAAGAGTTTAAAAGACTCAACATGAAAATGTTGGTTAAAGTTTATTAAGACCAACTCAGATATTTTCAAGATATGTTCATAAGCAAACACAAGACATACATGAAACATCAACCGGCTGAAAGAATCAGACATTCATAATCCTATATAATAGAAGATTCCTCTTTAATTTATTTTCAGATTTATGATCAGGATATGTACAGAGAATACTTTCTGAGTTTTCAGGAAAGGCCGAAACATTTTTGGGAACAGCCAGTTCAACAGATACCAATGAATCGGTTGAGTGAAAGTGGCTGAAAAACAGTTGAAGCAGGAATCTGAAATGTGTTGCATTACACATTCATCACATGGATTTGAGCAAGATAGCAGTTCAATCTGAAGATGGGAAGTTCAGTTGATAGAATATGAATGATGCTCCCCTTAAATGTATGCATGAGCTAGCATTCCTACATGTATGCAATTCTGACCTATGGTACCAGGCAGAGGACTTGGTCTAAAGACCACCTCACACACAACAAGCACTTCCAGACAGAATTCATCAGCCCTTTAGTATCTCACTATTTATATACCAAGAGTCATGCATGAAAATCCAATGCATATGCAGTCCTACATGCATCTTAAGCTGACAGAATGCTATTTATATGCAATTGTGAATGCATGTGCATGTCAAATGTGCAGATGAGCATTTTTTGAGCATGAGACATCATCCAAGCAACAGATTTATTCAATTCAGTTTTTCAGATTTTTCAGAATGCAATTTATTTTCAGTGATTGTGCATTTTAACAAATATCAAACAACTGCAATTGTCATATGTATGCATCAAATGCAGACAACCTTTAAATCTCATGTATGCACCAGTGCATGATCAGACAAAAAGAAATTGCAAATGGCAGATGCAGTTATGGACATGTATGCATGAGATCTTAATTGACATATTAAGCACGATGTTCAATTAAAACAAAAATTCAGGTGAACAAACATTTAATCAGCAGAATTGGGGTTTACCATACTTTGGATGCCTTGGTTTATTTGACCCCCTTTTATTCCTCATCCCAAGGCATACCTGCAAAGCACAGATCTCATTTTGTGTTTCTAGGTACCCAAGACTTCTTGGGTCCTACTTTGTTAGTAACACCTCTGATAGGTGCTTTTCACATTCTTTGGGCATGTAAGTCATCAGACTTCATTAAATTACACTCACTCATGGAGTGCCCAACCTGCCCACCATAATGACAGGAAACATCATATCTTGAATTCTTTTTATGCACAACATTGTTAGCATGGAATCTGTGTGCATTATTCTGAACATAAATTTTATGTGCATTGGCATGAAGATTTCTATTACTTGCATGAGATTTTGGTTTACCTTTACCTGCCCACCAGCATTCCGAAGCTCGGTGGCCAGATTTTCCACATTCAAAGCATGCCAGACTCTTTTCTTTAAAAATAGATTTATTTCTTCCAAAAATATTTCTATTTGTAGGGAGTTTTATATTCTGAGAGAAAGTTCTTCCCTGAGCATGCCAACAGTCCTTGACTGTATGGCCATGTTTTCCACAATGAGAACAATTAGAAAAGGTATTTCTATGAGGGCCTAACCAGCATTGTGCAGCAACATGTCCTATTTTTCCACAGTTATAACAATGAATTTTCTTTTCCCTAAGGACATGATTTCTACCCTAATTGTTTTGAGCAGCTGCTAGGTCATCTTTTTCCATCAAATTACACTCATGCATCAAATGTCCATATTTGTGACAGTAGTGACAGATCATTTTCTTTCTAGATGCATGCGAGTGTGTGGGTGAAACATGCAGAGTGGGAAGAGGAACATGTTGATGCTTTTCTTTCTGTTTTTCTGTTGTTTTCTCTTGAGCAGTTGACTGATAACCTGGAAGGTTCTAAGGGCTGTGAGAGGTTGAGCTGGAAACAAAGGAAGTTTGAACTTTGTTTTGAAAACTCTTCTTATTTGAGGGATTATAGCCCAACCCTTCCTTCTGAAAATTTACCTTAGTTCCTAGAATTTTGTCCAGATTATCTTTTCCGTCTATAAATTTTGACAATGAATTATTCAAATCTTCAATTTCATTTTCCAAAGAAACGATGTGTATTTCATAACTGGCAATCTCTTGTTCATTGCAATTTACACATTCGCTTAGCACCTTGTTTGTAATTTTACATTCCTCAATTTCTTGTTCCAGATTTCTCAATTTTTCAGACTCTTCAATGTAAACAGTTTTTCCTTTTTCTAAGAGAAGAAGTTTCTCTGACATAGCAGTGTTCAACTGCTTCAATCCTTCAACCTCTTGAATTAGTTTGTCATTTTTTGATTTCAAATTTTCAATTTCTTCAACAGAGTCTTTATCAATTTTTATTGAGCTCATTTTATCATTCAACTCTTCCTCTATCTGTTCAAGCTCCAGAATCTTGTTTAACAGATCTTTGTTTTCTTCCTTTAGAGAAACAATAAACTCCTTATGCCATTCTAAATTTGAGTGAAGATTTTCATTAATTTCCTTGAGGAATGGACACTCATTGCATGCAGATTTAACCGAACATATTATTTGAACCTGGAGTTTTTCACATTGTTTCTTAAGACATTCATTTTCATATTTCAGTCTACTTAGTTCAGAGCAAACACATTTAAGTTCATTCATCAATTTTTCATTCTGGTTTTTATGCATATGGATATCTAACAAATAGGCATCATGAGATTGCTTCATCTTTGAACAATTTTCACATGGTGAACTTGAACTACCCTGATCACTTTTCTTTTTCAAGTTCTTGTATCGTTTTCTTAATTGTTCATGAGACTCAAACAGCTCAGCATATGCATTCTCCCAATCATCTAAAGAAAAATTCTCGAAGATGTTTACCTCCTCCTCATCATCTTCTTCTTCATTTTGGCTGCTGCTAGGAATACTTCCTTTAGCCATCATGCAGTTGTCTTCATTTAACCTGTGAGCTAGCTTCAGCTCCTCCAGGATGTCCTTGGCAGACCTGCAATCATAAAAACAAGAGTGTAAGGCTCTGTCAGTGGCTGCTTTCATCAGATTAAAGGCTTTCTGATTTTCTCCATCCTTTGATCTGTGGCTGTTGGTCCATTTGGACACTTTCTTTGGTAATGTGTGAGGACCTTGTGAAATTAATTTCCACAGATCAGGATTAACTGCATCAACATAATTTCGTAGACTGATAAACCACGCATTAAAATTAGAACCATTGAAAACCGGTGGATCACCCATGAAAGCTGATCAGATAAATGCAACAGGAATAATGAAGCACCAAGACAGCATGATCGAATCTATAGATCGCTAGACCTTCTAAGCAGACAACCTGCTCTGATACCAATTGTTGGGACGGTGCGATCGATACAGAGGGGGGGTGAATGTATCTCCTTCAAGAATATTGCCCAAATTAAAAAACAATACGCCTGCTACTAGATACAGTTGCAGAGTAAAAGCAATAGAGTTCAAATAGGCATTTGATCGACCAGATGAGTTGCTGACTATACTAGTGGAACCAGATGAAGTCTAATGCCAAAGGACATAACAATGAAAACTAAACTCACTTAGCAAGATGTAAAGCTCAAGGCCACTGCAGATCGAAACAAGACTATTCAAACAACCTGTGAAATAGATAGAAGATATGGAAGAACACACCACAGGCAAACCACAGAACAGCAGGTTTTAGGTGGTTCGGTCCACAGACCTACGTCCACCCCTCACTCCCAACCGGAGTGAGGCTTCCACTAGCACAAGCTAGAAACCGCAGACTTAGTCTGCAACAAGTGCTGCCACATAGCTTGAACAACCAAGGGAAACAAATCCCTCAACCAAGCTCTGCTACCCACAGAGCTTGAAACCTGTTCCAGCTACCAGCTAGAACAGAACCGGAGAAACCTCTCCCTTCCTCCACACACCGGAGGGAACCTGTTAATGACAACCTGTCACTAGCAACACCAGAGATCACTGATCTCTCTTCCTCTGCAACCCAGAGGGAAACCGGAGTAACACTCCCTTCCTCCACACACCGGAGGGGAACCAATCACAAGTAGCACCCAGCTACTTGCAAACCGAAGACACAAGATCTCCCTTCTCCTGAGTCCATAGGAGGAACCCGATCCCCAATAGGGCAATCGGAAGAACAACAAGTGACTGTTTAAAAAGAAAAACAAAAACCGCAGCAACAGAAAGCTGGAGAAATAAGAAATCAGACTGTGGCTCTCGCAGGAGCTGGCTGGCCTGGATTTGATCCACGGACTAGCAGGAACAGATCTTCAGTTAAAGCTTCTATCACTCTAGCTCTCTCTTCTTCTCATTCTTCTTTTTCTTCTCTTTCGCAGGCTCTCTCTCTGTCTCTTCTTTCTTCTTTCTTCTTCTTCTTTCTTCATCTTCTGCTCACAGCCTCTCTGCTGCACTGTCTGTCTATATCGATCACTCTTTCTCTTTCAGATCATTTTATCTCTTCTTCATCTATTTTTTTCAATGGACGGAGGCTTCTATTTATATCAGGTTCAGCATGTGCTAGGGCGTGCTCTTTTCGATTCCCGCCCAAGCTTCAGTCCACGTGGTGACTTCTCAACATCTTGGATCACGTGCCAGATGCCAGCCTCGTGTCACGTGCCCAGACTCTACAGGTTTAAATGAAAAGATACTTCAGTCGATCAACAGAATGTATAAACTTAATGTAAAAATAGTAGTGTACAGACTTAAAAGATGCAGCGTGATAAGCAACCGAATGTATATGCTTTAGAACAGCAAATGATCAAGTATGTACACTGAGAGAGTGTATAGACTTGTAACATGCGCTCTCAGTGTATAGACTTGCTGATGAATGCATTATCATAACAAGATAGAATGTGTAGACTTCTGTGAAATGCATGAGGGAATCGGGTGTATAGACTTTACGTAAAGCATGTAATGCAACACAGTGTATAGACTTGAAGCCTTGAGAACGAGTGTATAGACTTTAACTTGAAGATCGTTCAGGAACAAGCCATAACAGTGTATAGACTTAAGCGTTCTATTCAAGACAGAACTAATGTACAGACTTCATGCTGTACAGACTTGATGTTGATCAAAAGACCCTTGGACATCAGCCAAGGCATCAACGCTTCCATCGTGCAGCGTCGCCTCAGCTCCTCAAGTGAAATGCTCACGCCCTTGGCAACTGGCCAATGCGTCAACGCATCCAGTGTCAGCGTCGACGCAGTGAACAAGACAGAAATCGAAAGATGCACAATTGCGTCTACGCAGTTAGCCAAGTGCGTCAACGCACTAAAAGCACAGAACCCATGAAGACAGACAGACTGTACAGACTTTGATGCTCAGAGATGATTGTATAGACTTTGCCTTAGAAACGAGTGTATGGACTTTGAAACAGCAAATGAATAAGTATGTACACTGAGTCGAAGAGGCAGGCTGTATAGACTTGGAGTTTAACATGCATGAAGACCAGTGTACAGACTTTGAGTGTTAGGGCCAATGTATAGACTTGTAAGCCCATGTGGATGTATAGACTTGAACGTGCACTGTGGATGTATAGACTTAACTGAGTGAAGTCGATGTACAGACTTGCCTATGTGAAGCCACTGTACAGACATTGAAAACGTGAAGCCAGTGTGTAGACTTTCACAGATCTCCCAATGTATAGATTTCACGCTGTACAGACTTTCCAAAGAGGCGAAACGGTGTACAGACTTAAGACTTTGAACGTATAGGCTGAAGTGATGTATAGACTTAGTGATGTATAGGCTTGGCCAGAAAACGTTGGGAAAGATATGAGTGTATAGACTTGGCCAAGCGTAGGAAACGCCCCCAATGTGCAGACTTTGAACTCTGAACACTGTACAGACTTTGCAATCAACAGGCGATGTATAGACTTGCTAGTCTGAAGGCCAATGTATGGACTTAAAGGTTAACACTCGAATGTATAGAGTTGAAGGGCTAACAATCTAGTGTATAGACTTCAAAAGGACAAAGCATCCACAGACCAGACGATGTACAGACTTTGCCAATATGAGACACTGTACAGACTTTGTCAAGTGACTGGCTGTACAAACATCAGAAGATGAAGACTCTGTATCGACTTGAAGACCATGAGCCAATGTATAGACTTGCCTTAACAATGAATGAGTAGACTTTGAAACAGGAGTCAGGTAAACGGATGTACAGAGTTGGCCAAAGCAGCAATGTATAGACTTTGATACCCAGACAGTCAGTGTTCTGATGGGTCGACGCATCAGTAGGGGTGGGTCGACCCACTACTGTCCATACTAACTAAACAGACTTGGCCAATGCATGAAGCACAGTCCAGTGTATAGACTCGATGCCTTGAAGATCAATGTACATACTTTGAAGACCGACCTAGCAGGATGTTTAGACTTAGAATGCAACCAGGATGTCTAGACTTGATGTGAGGCAATGCACAATGAACATGAACCAATGAATTAAATGCATATAGCAGACATGAACTGAATGTATGCAGGAGAACTAATTAAAGCATTACCTGATCTGAGCATTCACCTTACCTGTCATGATTTGACTTTGACTTGGGTTAACTTCATGACCTGTGAGTCATCCTTAAACCTGTTCTGACAGTTTCTCATAATGCAATAGGATTATAAACATAATGAGGCATAATATCTGTCATCATCAAAACTCCAGAACCACAGGGGACACATCAGGCAGACCTTTCACCATGTTAAACTTTGCTAACTTATGCAAGACACTATAGCTAGCATGCCCTAGTCTGCTGTGCCACAGCCAAGCAAGTTCACTTTTATTCACAGCAAGACACAGATTATTATGTGCAGGGTCATCTAAATCTACCACGTACATGTTGTTTATTCTTTTTCCAATGAATTTAACTTTATCAGAACTCATCTCTAAAATGGTGTAAGTGTGATCATCAAACACAACTTTATTTCCTTTATCGCACAGATTGCTTATGCTAAGTAGATTATATTCTAAGCCATCAACAAGTAACACATCATCAATGAAATTCGAAGGATTTTTACCTACCTTACCTTTTCCAATAATTTTCCCTTTATTGTTTCCTCCAAATGTAACATGACCCCCGTCTTTCTCCATCAAGACACAGAATTTTGCTTTATCCCCCGTCATGTGCCTTGAGCAGCCGCTGTCGAGATACCACCTATTATGTACAGCTGCAAGACACTCCTGCAAAACACATTAAACAAGAGATTTTGGAACCCAGATATACTTGGGTCCCTTCAAACCATAGGACGTGTTCCGGTAGGATATCAAGCTCTTGGGGATCCATAGTTGCTGTTGTGAGGGTCTTTGATATGGTAAGTTCAATGATTTGACAGACTTATGATTATTCCTGTGCCATTGATAGTGATGACTCCATGAAGTACTAGGGAAATTTGACTTAAGGACTCTAGATGAATGCATGCTTCTTGGTTGATTGAGAGTTGAATGCGTAGACCCTTTAGTGTTGCTGCGTTGACTCATCCACCTACCATATCTATCATGGGGGTTCTGGAACATGTACTGCGTTGACTCATGGTAGTGACTGGGTCGACGCATCTGAGTATTTCTGACCGAATGCCCTTTCTGGAAGGCTAGGTGCGTTGACGCCATGTGATCAGTGCGTTGACGCGGTTGACTTCTACCACGCCTTAAGCCTTCTGATCTTCTATAAGATTGTTGTTGGGTTGATGAATCAAATCTAGGATTCCTATATTGACCTGAAGAGGCATATTTGAACATAAATGTGCTTTGCTGTTTGTTAAAATTCAATGTTGCCTTCCCTTTCTCATTTCCTTTTTCTTTTCTTATTTCATTAGATTGTTTTGATCCTTCCTCATTCTTCTCATCCTTTTTGTTTTCATCCATTTGCCTCTCTTCAGATGTGTCCTTCCCAGAGACAAATGTCACCAATCTAGTTCCCAGTTCTTTCTTTTTAGTAGGATTGAATCCAAGCCCTTCTTTTCCAGAGTTGCACTTAATTCCCATAACAGCATCAAGGTTGTTTTTACCCTGTGTCATTTTTTCGAGGGATGCTTGTTTGCTTAGGTTCTCTTCCTCTAATTTCTTCAGATTTTCTTGAAGTTTTGCATTGACTCCACAAATGGCCTCATATTTCTCTTCAGCAATTTTTACTTCTTTCTCCAATTTCTGCATTCTTAATTTCAATTCATCATGCATCTTCAATAGAAAATTATTTTCTCTCTTTATTTCAATTAGTTGTTTCTTATACTCATCTTTTTCTTACAAGTCCCTTTTTAGACACACGATTTCAGCATCTAGCATTTTGACTCTTTCATTCAAATCATCTTCTTGACTGGTTTGAGTTTTCTTTTTCTTTAGATATTTATTTTCCTTTTTAACACCTTCATACTTATCCAGCAATTCGTTAAAAGCTTCTTCCCAATCATCACAAGAGAAATCTGCAAAGGGTGAGGTTACCTCGACTTGATCATCACCATTTGCCATGAAGCACATTTTCACCTCGCTTTCTTCTTCAGAGGTGCTTTCTTCATCTTCATCTTTTTCTTCATCACTCCAAGTGCTTAGCATGGCCTGGGGCTTTTTGTTTCTCCACTTTGACTGTGTCTTTTTCACATTCTCAGGACACTCCGACTTGATGTGTCCTTGTTTCCTGCATTTGTAGCAAACAACTTTATCAGATTTCTTAGGATTTTCTGGCTTGAGTTTTGAGCTAGTTCTTACCTGATATCCTTTATATCTATCAGTCTTACCTCCCTTTCTTAAGAATTTTCTGAATTTTCTAGTAAGCATGGCTATTTCACTTGAGTCATCATCAGATGAAGGTGACTGACTATCATCTGGGCTTTCCTTGCTGCTGGAACTAGCCTTTAATGCAAGGGGTTTTTTCTTCTTCATGTCCTCATCTGTTCTTTTTAAGTTCAGTTCATAAACAATAAGAGAACCTATTAGCTCATCTGGTTTGGTGGTGGGAAGGTTCCTTGATTCCTCAACGACCGTGGCTTTGGTATGCCAGATTGGAGTTAGGGATCTAAGAATCCTCCTAACTACCTCATAGTCACCATAGGTCTTTCCCAAACTTTTAAGACCATTCACAAGAAGAGTTAGTCTGGCATACATTTCAGATACACTTTCCTCAGGTTTCATCCGAAAAGATTCATATTCTGAAATTAACATGTTAGCTTTTGTCTCTCTTACCTCTGAGGTACCTTCGTAGATTACCTCGAGTCTATCCCACATTTCTTTTGCGCTGGAGCATGAGGATACACGCGAGAATTCCTTGGGATGGAGTGAGCACTGCATAATGTTCATGGCTTGCCAATTTACGTTTGACTTTCGAATTTGCTCCTTCACCCAGAGTTCTTCATCGCCTTCAATTTGGTATGGCCCTTTGCTCACTACTCTCAAGATTTCATGATCCTGTGCTCTTAAAAATACTTGCATGCGATTTTTCCAGTACGAATAATTAGTCCCATCAAAAAATGGTGGCCTATTCACTGTATACCCCTCAGGCATGAGTCCTCTGTTCTCCATTAGTTCTCTCTAGGCTGTGAAACCTTTGCAAGAGAGCCTGGCGCTCTGATACCACGTGTTGGATCGAGAGGATGGTCAAGCTAGAGGGGGAGGGGTGAATAGGTTGACCTTATAAAAATTATAGTAGAACAATTCGCATCAGAAGCACCACACCTAGATGATTAATTGAAACACTGAACCAAGCCAATCAGAGAGCGTGCCTATCATGCATCTAGCGAGGAACAAATTGCAATGATTAAACCAAACCACAAGAGACCACAATTTTAAGGTGGTTCGGTCACCCAATGGAGACCTACGTCCACCTCCCCACTCAACTAGTGAGGAACCCTGCTGAGCTTCACAACTTTGCTAAATCGAGGAAGTAATTCCTCTACACTGTTGACTATCCCAACAGAAGACAACGAGGAACAAATCCTCAGATCCACTATTAAACAGCTTGAAGGCGAACAACCTTGACACCCCTGATCTCAGCACAGCCCGCTGAATCAGAATCACCCTCTCTTCACTAAATCCAGTGAAGGAGAGGAATACAATGTTCAAAAACAATAGGAAAACTAAAAGATAAGAAATCAAACTTCAGCACTTGGACGCAGCGGAATTTAGATCACCAACAGAGAGATCCATGTCCATACGCATGAGCTTCGATCCTTGAATCTCCTCCGTCTGGAATGTAGAAGAGTCTTGGTGGTGCGATGATCTTTTGATCTGATTTTTCAGCATCCTTCGTCCAGTTCCGCTCTAAGCCTTTTTTCATTCTCCTGTCCGCCTCACTCGTTCTACTCTTGCCCTATGTTCCTCTTTTCTTCTCGGGTGAACCTATTTTATGGTCTTCCCGCGCACAAAATAGTTCACGTGAGGCAGGTGGGCCACCACCCTTATTTTCTTGTTATCCTCATGATTGCTCACGTGGGGAACCTTCTGGAGTGGTAGAAGCTATGAAACCTTATCCGCTTGTGGCTGATGTGGCAGATAACGACTTAAGGTGGGATCCACTTATCGTGCTCTGCAACTTGAATTAGATGGCGTCGACCCTCTTGCCCCAAGGAGTTGACGCATCCTTCTTCTAGCTTTAGGTTTCATGCTGAGTGCGTTGACGCAAGATGCAACTGCGTCCACTCATTAGTTGCGCTTTAGACAGTTGTGGCAATCCATCGTACTGCAGCGTCGACCCATCGAACTGCAGCGTCGACGCTGCCAAGGTACTCCAGAGGCTGCAACAAGGAATGCTTGAACTGCTGCGTTCACGCTACTTGATCAAAGCGTTGACGCATCAGAGTATTCCAGTAAGCCATTGGCTCTCCCTTTGTAACTGCTGCGTCGACGCTGCTCTATTTTGGCGTTGACGCAGTGGAACAACTTGTGAAGATATTGGTGAAGGCTTCTTCAACTGATGCGTGGACGCTTTAAGCTCCCAGCGTTGACCCTCTTCCTTTCTAGCAACAAGAATGAAATCAAGTAAAAGTATTATTGAATCAAACTTTAATTCATCATTGAATTGAATATATCATCCATATCTCATGGTTGTCATCATCAAAACCAGGGGCACAACAATCTCCCCCTTTTTGATGATGGCAACTATGAGGTGAATGCCATTCATAACATTGCATCTAAACAATCAAGGTTATTCATATCAAGCAAGAAACTTCAGATTAACAGGAAATTAAATCAGTGATTTAATTTCCTGCAACAAGGAATGCTTGAACTGCTGCGTTCACACTACTTGATCAAAGCGTTGACGCATCAGAGTATTCCAGTAAGCCATTGGCTCTCCCTTTGTAACTGCTGCAAAAACGCTGCTCTATTTTGGCGTTGACGCAGTGGAACAACTTATGAAGATATTGGTGAAGGCTTCTTCAACTGATGCGTGGACGCTTTAAGCTCCCAGCGTTGACCCTGTTCCTTTCTAGCAACAAGAATGAAATCAAGTAAAAGTATTATTGAATCAAACTTTAATTCATCATTGAATTGAATATATCATTCATATCTCATGGTTGTCATCATCAAAACCAGGGGCACAACACAGGCTTCCTAGTAGCATGGTTTCTACCAAAATAATTTCTAGAATGTAATGTTTTACTTGCATGCTCATCCTTTAACATCAATCTGCAATCTTCCATTATGTGACCTACTTTCCCACAATAATAACATGACCCCCATTTAGTATGAGTGTGTGAGAGACCATGTGACTTGTGTGCAGCAGTCTTTGTACCAACCGGAGTATCTTTGTCCTTTTTCTGTAGATTTTCATTCTTTTTTAATTTTTGAGTTTGTCCTACAGTTTTGAGACTGACAGTGGATTTTTGGTTTTTTTGAGTGTTGAATTGATAAACAGAAGGAGCAGGGGTTTTGTTTTGATCAGAAGCTTTTACAAACACAGTAGAAGTTTTATTCCCATTTATCCTTTTGTTTGTCGGACTGTAACCCAGTCCCTCTCTTTGAAAATTAACATTGTTTCCAAGAAGCTTATTCAGATTGTCCTTGCCCTTCACCAATTTTGATAGAGAATTTTTCAAGTCTTGAATCTCATAATTTAAGACAGCAATGTTAGCTTCATATCTGGACAGATCTGTTTCACAGGAAATGACTTGTTGATGCAAGGCATCATTCAGACTTTTGAGTTTTTCTACTTCCTATTTTAATTTCATTTCATTGTCAGCTTCAGATAGAGACTTGTTAAGATCATCAACTTCTTGTTGAAAGGATGTGATTGTAAGCTCATATTTAGCTATCTTCTGTTCACAGCAAGTGACATTTCCACTCAACATTTGGTTGATGGTTTTTAGACTCTCAATTTCTTGTTCTGCATCCACCAACCTATCAGAATTATCCATGCTCACACACTTGCCTTTTTCAATTGTCAATAGCCTATCTGACAGTTGGGTGTTTAGATGTTTCAACTTGTTGATTTCCTCTTTCAATTTATTGTTTTGCTCTGTGAGTTCATCATCAAGCACCCAATCATCTGAGGAAGACTGACATTCATAAAACATTTCTTGTTGTTTCTCAGATTGAAGTTTGTTGAGATTTTTCTGAATCTCTAAATTTATTACTCTATCAGCCTCCAATTTTTCAGAAATCAATCTGTTTTCTTTTTCAAGACTCATTGATTTGTGTTCAAATTCCTTGGACTGGTTTTTGAGTTTTTTATTTTCAGATTTCATATTTTCCAATTCTGAACTGACAAGCTCTATATTTCTTACCAGTTTTTCATTTTGAACAACATCATTGTTATGAGCCTGATCATCATCAGTTAAGCTAAGTCTTTCCTTTAGTTCAGCAATTTCACAAACAAGCTCTTGATTCTCCTTTTTGTGTAAACCAATTTGTTTCATAAGAGTTTATTTTTCAGATTTTAAATGATCTAAATCTGAATTAACAGAATCAAAATCTTTTAACTGTCTTCTAAATATGTTATTTTCTATTTTCAGGAGTTCCATGTCCTCACCTCCTGAATTAGCATTCACATAATCATTCAACTTCCTTTTTAGAGATTTATTTCATTTTCTCAACTGTTCGTAAGAATCAAGTAAATCATTGTATGCATCAATCCAGTCATCCACATCATAATTATCAAATTTAGAAGGTACCTCATCTTCTTCTTCATTTTCTTCTTGCTGTCCATCATCGTCAACCATTAGACATGTGTTGTGATTCCTGGTAAGCTTCAGTTTCTCTAAAATCTCCTTGGCAGACCTGCAAGAAGAAACACATGAAATTAGAGCTCTGTCAAGTGATGCTTTCATTAAATCTAATGCTTTCGAGTTGACAGAGTCTTTCAGTCTATCCTTATCAGTCCATCTAGATTTATCTTTTGATAATTTGTGTGGACCGTGGACCATTACTTTCCAAAGTTCAGGATCAGTCGATCTAACATACCGATGTAAGTTCTTCAGTCATAAATCAAGATCATTACCTTTGAAAATTGGCGGATGAGCCATTACAACAGATAGTAAACAACAGCGCACAAGATAATCGACAAGAATGCACCACAACCAGATAAGCAAGGAAAGGCACTAAGTCAGTGAAACTAAACACCGAGCACAAGAAACCCACTCTGAAATGCACCACAGAAGATGCAAGATCTGCTATGGATTGTTAGATCCTATGCACAGCAACCCGCTCTGATACCAATTGTTGGGTTCGGTGCGTTGGATTCAGAGGGGGGTGAATGAATCTCCCCTTAAAAATTTCGCTCACTTCACAAAATTAAACAATCTGAAAAGCTAATTAAATCTTCTGTTGAACCAGTAGGCAATTATGTGGAGCGCACCTATGCATGCATCTAGCGCCAATCAGATAGAAGAACAAACCACGAAGATAATGAATTTTTAGGTGGTTCGGTCCTCCAGACCTACATCCACCCCACACTCAAACCCGAGTGTGGATTCCGCTGACTAACAGCTTGAACCGCTGGGCCTCACAGCTTGCCTACAACCGCTGAGCATCACAGCTTGCTTCCCCTGGGCAATACAGCTTAGCCATCCGCTGACTCATAGCTTGACCGCTGGGGATTACAGCTTAACCCGACCGCTGGGGACTACAGCTTAACCCGACCAGTGGAATCCTCCACTGCAAACGCTGAGCAACACAGCTTGCTCTGCTGACAAACAGCTTGAAGAAAGGTAAAATAGAAAACAAGACAATGCAGCAACGAAAAGCTGAAAAATGAAGTACAAATTATATAGCTCTCAAAGGAACAGGTCTGGCTTGGATTTGATCCAAATGCCAGAGGATAGATCTTCAATGAAGTCTTCTATCTTCTTCCTCACGAGCTCTCTCTCTCTCTCTCTTCACTCTCCTCTTTCTTCTTCTGCTTCTCTTTTTCTTCTCACTGGATCGTGCAGGCTCTAATTCACTCTCTGCTTCTGCCCCTTCTGCTTTGATCACCCTCTCCTGATGGAGAAGTCTTCATTTTATAGCAGCAGCAAACAGATAGGGCGTGTGCTCTCCACGATTCCTGCCCAAACGCCTTGACCACGTGGCAGCATTTCAGCCTGCTGCACTACACGTGTCACGATCTTGACTTCTTGGATCACGTGCCCTTCTCAATTTCCTCGAGTAGATATTTTGTCAGGTCAAACGAGGATGCACTGAGTAAGTTGTGTTCTGAACAAAGCATGTACAGACTTTGTATATAAGGTGCAGAGCCATGTACAGACTTTGCAATGCCTAGTGTTCAAGCATGATAGCACAATGCCATTGAGGAATGTATAGACTTTGAACGGGTGTAATGCAACATACATTTAACAAAGTGTGAACATTAAAACTAGATGCACGGACTTACTGATGCATCTTTATACAGACTGCAACGAACCCTGCACAGACTTGAAGCGCTATGTGAGACACAACATGAGACGCTGGGTATGTTGAGACACAACATGAGACGCTAAGTGAGACGGATAATGATGCATGAACAAGCAACCAATCGAATGTATAGACTTAGAAAATGCGTGAAGCACACGATGTATGGACTTGGCAAGTGATACAAGCTCAGGCGGCAATGTATAGACTTGGCAAGTGATACAAGCACAGGCAGCAATGTATAGACTTGGCAAGTGATGTGTGCGAAGCTCAACAATGTATAGACTATACATATGCATGAAGAGCACTGATGATGTATAGACTTGCTCGATTATCAACAGATGAATGTATAGACTTTGCATATGCATTAAGAGCACTGACAATGTACAGACTTGCTGGTCATCAAGGCAACCGTGTTCAGACATTAAGTGAAGAATGTACAGACTTTGTGGAAGTGCTAAAACAGTGAACGTAGGTAAAGATGGGAATGTATAGACTTGAGTGTGTGCCAGACAATGTATAGACTTTAAATGATGCATGCACAAGACACAACGAATGTATAGACTTAGTGTGCTCAGGCATGTTGTCAAGTAATGTACAGACTTTGCTACCTAGCGGTAATGCATGAATGCATCATGTATAGACTTGATGAACTTGCGCATGCTCAGTTCAGCTAGTGAATGAACAGACTTTCTATGCCTAGTGTTTAAGCATGAATGCAAGAACATATGCAAGATCATATGCAGTAACTAGCAGTAATGCACCTGTAATGCATGTGCACTAAACACAAAGACTGGCTCACTGTGATACTCTCACTGTGTTGCTATCATCAAAACAAAATAGCATATGCTTGTGCCTAAGGGGCACAACATGATTGCCTAATGGCTGACAGCCACGATCAGCCCATGTTGACATACAAAATTCAACGACCACAAGTATACCACAATAGGTCACATGTTGTGGGAAGATGAAGTGCCTCTAGAATACACTGTCGAAGGGTCAACCCTAACGACCCGGTAGTGAAGAAGAACATGAAGACAGTCCAGAGGGCCAAGCCCGAAGGGATAGCGAGTCATCAAACATCAATGTGCATCCAAGTGGATGAATTAAAAATTGTAGGAAGACGAGGCGTTCCTATTGCACTCCTACAGTTTTGATGATGTCATACACTATAAGTCAACCATGATAGTCTATCTTAATGAATTCTTCTTTTATACACTCTTCATATACTGCACTCTCTGGTTTTACTCTAAAAGTCCATGCATTTCATGCTAGCGAGCTAAGTAAAGGTCTATGCATACACAAGACAGGTTCGTGCATACCACTATCCACTATGCATGTTATAAGGTCCGTGCAAGTCTTTGCATATAGCATATATAGGTCGGTGCAATGTGCTCCTTGGTCCAAGTAACGTCAGTGCATGTTTGTGTTTCATACTTGCGTCTCATGCTACGTCTAATGCATGACTGGTCGGTGCAAGCGTTGGCTCGCATGCAGTCGATGCTATTTTATGGTCTTGCGTCTCTTATTGTGTCTCATGCAATTGTGTCTTTTGTTGTGTCTCATATTGCGTCTTATGCTCAGCTATGTCTGTGGCTGCGTCTCTACTGCGTCTTAGCACACCCGGTGTCTCATGTCCTAGTGCATCGCATTCTGCGTCTCATGTGCATTTGTGTCTCATGTCTGAGTGTGTCTCATTCTACGTCTCATGTGCATTTGTGTCTCTCATGCATGATCAATGTCGGTGCAATATTTTGTTTTAGCACAGTCGGTGCAAATGTCTCTCACACATGATCAACGTCGGTGCAATGTTTTATTTTAGCACAGTCAGTGCAAATGTCTCTCACGCATGATCAACGTCGGTGCAGTTTTTTGTCTTAGACATGTTAAAGCCTGTGCATGTCTTGGCTTGTGCACAATCAAAGTCTGTGCATGACCTTGGCCAATGTAACCTTCACTAATATCTTCTCTTGCTTGGTAGGATTGTCACATGGTCGAGCATGTGTTCGACGAACCCAAAACCGGTGAGGATACCCCCCCCTCCCCCCCCCCCCCCCCCCCGTGGAAATCAAGTACCAGGTCGATGGCTCGTGATCTAAGATAAAGAGCAGAACAGATGATCCTGCCACGTGGACTGCTATAGGACTACGATTCTGACACGTGGAATCAAAAAGGGGCCAGATCTATGTGAAAGGATTGGGCAGGAATCGTGGAATCCACGCGCCCATTATCTTCATATAAAAATGAACGAAGGCTGAGAGAAGGAGGCGGCTGAAGACTGAAAAGAGAGAAAGAGAGAAAGAGCAGAGTTGAATGGAAGAAAAGAGAGATAGCCAGAGAATTGTGCCAGCTTGAAAGAAGAGTGAAATCCAGAGTGTTTTTATGCTCTTCGGAGCTACAGTTGTTTTCTCTTTTCATTTTTCATTTGTTTGATCACTCTACTTACTTTATCAGTGTGTTTTTTCGATGCTCAGTGATTGAGGTCGGGTTCCTCCAGTGCTATCTGATGCGGGACGGACTGAGGAGACGACGCTATATGAGACGGACACGACTCGATCAGTAATGACACGACTACTAAAGCGACCTCGGCTCGACACTAAGAGCTCCTATGGGCTACACGTTGCTAACAGAAGTGCAAACTCACTCGTCGACCCAAGCAAGGGAAAGCGTGGATCGTGCGCGGTTAAGGAACCGGCAGAGTTCAAGGTAGTCTGACTCAACTTCCGGACTCGGATCGAGTCGCGGGACGGGTCACTCTCACTCTCACAGCAGCGACATGAACACACGGGCTAGGAACCTATACTCTCGCAGCGGCATAAGACAGTATACTTGCTAAGCAAACTAACGCCGAGAAGTTTAGACCGTTACCTCCACGCACCCGGCGTGGCGAAGACAACCCCGGCCGATTTACGGACTCCTGGTTAAACAATTTTACAGCGGTACAAATATTTGACCCACTCCACGCAGGGAGGTAAAAAGTCACATGTGGGGCCCGGGAATCATGCCAATCGGGTTGACGGGCAGCATCTTGATGTCGCCCGACGGTGCCGAACTCCGCGTTTCCATGCTGTCCGGACGGCGCGATCTACGGGTCCGTGGGGCCCACGGACCGCTCTGTCCTCCGGGTCTGCTGGGGTGGGGCCCGCTGTGATGGGGACCCCTGGTGGCGCGCCTCCTTGGACGGCGGTCGGCTGGAAACTCCGATCGGTGGCCGATCGGCTCCGATATCCAACTCTTGAAGTTGCTATCCACGGATTTTGAGTTCTATTTTCCGGCGCGCGCTCCGGCGAGATCGGCCGCTGCGACCAATCCCGATGTCGGATCGGGGCACAGAAGCTATCGTTGGAAAGCTCTCTTGAAATCCTTCAATCTAGCGCAAGAGAGATCTACTCGATCTGCACGGATCCGGACTTTGTTGAATTTTGAAGTTTCTATTGTACAGTACCCGAACTCTCAGATCAGCAGGGAACTTTCCTGAGAGTTGCCTTTGACCGCCTAGTAGACCACTGAGTCAGACTTCGACTTCTTCATAAACGTTGTGGATATTTGAACAGGAAAAATGGAAATAATTTTTGTGGAAGGATTGGTTGAGGCCACGAATTGTTAGGGATTTTACACTGACAGGTGGTCGGATCTAGAAACTGGCTGATAGCACTGTAGATGGATCTGATGACGAATTTTATAAAATATGAGATGATCTCCCGAAATTCTAAGAAAAATTGGGAATGGAGGGGAAGGTGGACAGAACTCCCAGTAAATTTGGGAGCTCCATAAAAAATCAAAAGGTGGGTCGGAGATAGGAAACTTAAGAAGGAAGTGGATCTGGATAGAAAGAAGCCAGATCTGAAATGAAAGGGAAAACGAAAATGGAAAATTGTATTTCGGGATCTGGAGACCAAACCAATTTTTGTGAGAGCTGAAGGGTACCTCTGGAACACGCCCTCAAAATCCCAGCTCAAAAGAATGTCGTGTCTGATAGCAGAAATTCGTGGAAGTTGCTGCTACGGGTGGATGGCAGAACTCCGACGAACACGATGGCGGTGCGGTGGCGGCTCGTGGCGGCGGCGGCGACGACCGGAACTGATAGGGGAGGAGTCACACCTCCAGAGGGCAACCTTCACAGCTGCAAGGGGGAGAGAGAGGAGAGAGGAGGGGGTGGCCAAGGCTGCTCCAACAAAATTCATTAATTTTCTTCTTCATTAATTCATCCAAATGGGAAAATACAAGCTTTATAGGCTACACATCAAATCCAATCTCCACCATTGGATCTAGGGATGGGGAATGGATGGCTTGGATTAGATGTGACCAACACAAAAAATAAATAAAAATATTCAAGGGGGGCGGCCTATTGACCAAGGGGAGACATGGATGACATGGTAGGTAGCCTACCTTGGACTTTGAAGTCCAATTGTCTCCCATGTGTCTTTTACCATTCAACTCTTCTTGATGCCTCCATTTGAAATCTTGACTGACCCCACATGGGGCCCTAGGCTGAGGTGGATCAATGGGAGGGGTCTAGGGGGCCCGTGGGACCCGGGGGTCCCATTTTTCAAAAAAACCCCTCTTACAATCAAAATTACAAACCGAATAAAATGAAACAAACACACATTACACACAAATAAAGTCTAAACAAATATGATAAATGTCGGGACTCAAGGGGGAGTCTCCAGGCTGTCTCCGAGCCAGATGGACGCTGAAGTGGCTCGAGTCGTGCTCCGCATGCGGTACTGGTGGCTCGGCGTAACTGCTCGGGTGTCCGCACCAATTCTCCCCGGGTGGGAGAAACTCGACCCTGTCGAGTAAGGGTCTGCATCGCTCCGGTATCGCTCCAGAAGGTCCGGATCAATCCGCTGCAACTCTCCATGCGTGATCCATGTGTCCTTGGTAGCGGGTCGTCCTCTCCATCGCACTAGGTAGCGCGGGTAGGATCCACTCCTGGTAACTGTCACCTGCTCATCCAGTATATGATCTATATGCTCACGCTGCCGTGACAAAGGGGCTGGAGGTGGACACTCATGTGTGGGATCACTCAAGGGGAGGGGATGGCTCGAAAGGCTCACTAGGGATCACCGCTGGGTCCCTATATGCAACTAGATCCGATACATTGAAAGTAGAGCTTATACCATATTCCTCGAGCAAGTCCACAACATACGCATTGGATCCAACGCGTTTCAATACTCTAAATGGACCGGCTCCGCAAGCTTACAACTTCTTAACGGTTCCAGAGGGAAACCGTTCAGGTCTTACCCTGATCATGACATATTCGCCCTCTTGGAACTCTCGGTGGTGTCGATGGGCATCGGCTAGCTCCTTATACCGTGCATTGCTGGCCTCAATGTGACGACGGATGTTGTCATGCAAACTCCTAACATGCCTAGCAAACGACTCGTCAGACTCACTATGCTCTCCTAATATGTTGGACACATGTATGTATAGACACACAAGACCCTAGACAAACCTACTATTAGTCCGACCTATACATATGTGACGGCGGACCAGGACACCCGAATGTGTACCATGCATGCATTTGACGTAACAGGAGGTTGACGTCATGGTTGGCTCCAAGACACCCAAGTATAAACCAGCCTGGCAATGACGTCCTATTAGACTTGGGTGTGGGAGGGTCGAGTGGTTCGTGTGGTCTAGGTGGACCCGGGAAGCCAAATTCACTTTCTCCATTTCTCGAGTGAACTGAAGGGCTGGCCCATGGAGAAAGGGCGTGGATGGGAAGTGGTGGGTCATGGGGCTCCCTAGGGAAGGGGTTGACAGGATCGAGGAAAGTGTGACCTACCATGATGAATTCCCATGGAAAAGGATCAAAAGGATCAAGAAGAGTTATGGATCCAGTGATGTGGCTCTCTTTTGACCCTGGGTAGAAATCCCCAATGTAAGCCAACCCCTCGTCACCTGAGGGGATCAGGGAAATAGCTGTCTCCCTAGGATGGGGGAACTTCCCTATGGGAGAGAAGGGGTCATGGAAGGGAAAGTGGTGGAGCTCGTCTGGTAGAGGTAAGAGCAAGATGAGCTCACTGGTGAAGGGACCCACCGTGCAGACAGAGGTGATAGAACCCAAGGATGGGTATATGAAGCTAAGGCACCTAGGTGGGTCGGGCCTGAGAGCCAACAGACTGGTCAGCTCCATTTGCCTACTTAATCCCTTAAGTAGGTCATTCATAGTGTCCACAAAGTAAGAGGATTGGCAAGTGGTGCTAAAAGCTGTGGTGGACACTATCTGTAGGGTTGGTTCTATAGGAGGGTAGCAAGGGAGTGTGGTATCTAGGAATAAACCCTTCCTTAGCCAACTAGCTAATGGCTCCTCAATAATTACCTCACCCTTTAAGAGCACGATGGGCTCCGTATGGAGTTCCATGGGTGAAGGCCTTGATGAATTGTCGCCCTCGGATGGGGAGTGGGCATCCTCTATGATGGGGAGAGGGCTTGGGGACTCCGTTGATGGGGCCGGGTTAAGACTACCGGCGATGACCTCCTTAGGCTCGGGTAGGAGTACATCACTAGGAGTACGTGTCCTATCCACCCCATCCAACCGGTCCAAAATCATTTGCATAAGTTCGGCAACGGAGTGGGTTGGAATAGGGATATCATGGTGGACTCGCCCGTAGTCAACCGTCCTAGGATTGGGTCTTGGCTCATCTACGTGTGGGGCTCTTTACCTCCAACTAAGACCCACTTGGTTGGAAGTGATTGGGTGGGGCCGGTTGGAGGTGATCGGTTGGGGCACGTAGACCTTCCTAAGCTCTCTCTTCATGTCCCACCATGACTCGATGGGCCATTGCCTCCTAACCTCTCCCATTCTTTCGATGTAATCCCACTTTTCAGCAGCCTTATGAAGAAGTCGTTCTTTGGCGAAAGAGAATTGCATTGCCTCGGACATAGTATAACAATCAAAGTAGGTGTCCATGGTGGCCTCCCACTTGAGGTAGATGCCCGGGTCATTGGAGCCAAAAAAATCTGAGGCTTCAGGCCTACAGAAGCGGAGAGGATGGTTGCCAAGCCCATGGGTGGGCCAACGGTCATATCGCTTGGGCGACCGGGAGTCTATTGGAAACTCGGAACTACAAGATGGGCATGATGACAAGAGACAAGACAAACCAACTAATGCAAACACACACTAGATGATGCACTTAGACCTAACCAATATCCGGTACGTGGGGGAGATAACCGATCCGAAGATCACTCGCGCAAGTGTGCGGCCCTCCTGATAGGCGTAGCCTAACGTTCGGACAACCCCTTTTGATATACCGGGTTATCAGGATGAAAAATGCAATTTTAAAACACACTTTTTTTATTATTTTGAAAATAATGAGGATCCTAGACTCGACTTAGACCATGATGCATGCAAGACTTATGCGAGACTACCCTAGACTCAACTCGCTCTGATACCAAACTGATGCGGGACGGATTGAGGAGACGACGCTATATGAGACGGACACGACTCGACCAGCAATGACACGACTACTAGAGCAACCTCGGCTTGACACTAAAAGCTCCTATGGGCTACACGTCGCTAACAGAAGTGCAAACTCACTCGTCGTCCCAAGCGAGGGAAAGCGTGGATCATGCGCGGTTAAGGAACCAGCAATGTTCAAGGTAGTCTGACTCAACTTCTGGACTCGGATCGAGTCGCGGGATGGGTCACTCTCACTCTCACAGCGGTGACATGAACACACGGGCTAGGAACCTACACTCTCGCAACGGCATAAGACCGTATACTAGCTAAGCAAAGTAACGCCGAGAAGTTTAGACTGTTACCTCCACGTACCCGGCGTGGCGAAGACAACCCCGGCCGATTTACGGACTCCCGGTTAAACAATTTTACAGCGGTACAAATATTTGACCCACTCCACGCAGGGAGGTAAAAGGTCACATGTGGGGCCCGGGAATCATGTGAATCGGGTTGACGGGCAGCATCTTGATGTCTCCCGGTGGTGCCGAACTCCGCATTTCCGTACTGTCCGGAAGGCGTGATCTACGAGTCCGTGGGGCCCACGGACCGCTCTGTCCTCCGGGTCTGCTGGGGTGGGGCCCGCTGTGATGGGGACCCCTGGTGGCGCGCCTCCTTGGACGGCGGTCAGCCGGAAACTCCGATCGGTGGCTGATCGGCTCCGATATCCAACTCTTGAAGTTGCTGTCCACGGATTTTGAGTTCTATTTTTCGGCGCGCGCTCCGGCGAGATCGGCCGCTGCCACCAATCCCGAGGTCGGATCGGGGCACAGGAGCTATCGTTGGAAAGCTATCTTGAAATCCTTCAATCTAGGGCCAGAGAGATCTGCTGGATCTGCACGGATCTAGACTTTGTTGAATTTTGAAGTTTCTATTGTACAGTACCCGAACTCTCAGATCAGCAGGGAACTTTCCTGAGAGTTTCCTTTGACCGCCTAGTAGACCACTGAGTCAGACTTTGACGTCTTCATAAACGTTGTGGAGATGTGAACAAGGAAAACGGAAATAATTTTTGTGGAAGGATTGGTTGAGGCCACGAATTGTTAGGGATTTTACACTGACAGGTGGTCGGATCTAGAAACTGGCTGACAGCACTGTAGATGGATCTGAGGATGAATTTTATAAAATATGAGATGATCTCCCGAAATTCTAAGAAAAATTAGAAATGGAGCGAAAGGTGGACAAAACTCCCAGTAAATTTGGGAGCTCCAGAAAAAATCAAAAAGTGGGTTGGAGATAGGAAACTCAGGAAGGAAGTGGATCTAGACAGAAAGCAGCCAGATCTGAAATGAAAGGGAAAATGAAAATGGAAAATTGTATTTCGGGATCTGGAGACCAAACCAATTTTTGTGAGAGCTGGAGGGGACCTCTGGAACACGCCCTCAAAATCCCAGCATAAAAGAATGTCGTGTCTGATAGCAGAAATTCGTGGAAGTTGCTGCTACGGGTGGATGGCAGAACTCCGACGAACATGATGGCGGTGCGGTCGCGGCTCGTGGCGGCGGTGGCGACGACCGGAACTGATAGGGGAGGAGTCACACCTCCAGAGGGCAACCTTCACAGCTGCAAGGGGGAGTGGGAGGAGAGAGGAGGGGGTGGCCAAGGCTGCTCCAACAAAATGCATCAATTTTTTTCTTCATTAATTCATCCAAATGGGAAAATACAAGCTTTATAGGCTACACATCAAATCCAATCTCCACCATTGGATCTAGGGATGGGGAATGGATGGCTTGTATTAGATGTGACCAACACAAATAAATAAATAAAAATATTCAAGGGGGGGCGGCCTATTGACCAAGGGGAGACATGGATGACATGGTAGGTAGCCTACCTTGGACTTTGAAGTCCAATTGTCTCCCATGTGTCTTTTACAATTCAACTCTTCTAGATGCCTCCATTTGAAATGTTGACTGGCCCCACATGGGGCCCTAGGCTGAGGTGGATCAATGGGAGGGGTCTGGGGGGCCCGTGGGACCCGGGGTCCCATTTTTCAAAAAAACCCCTCTTACAATCAAAATTACAAACCGAATAAAATGAAACAAACACACATTACACACAAATAAAGTCTAAACAAATATGATAAATGTCAGGACTTAAGGGGGAGTCTCCAGGCTATCTCCGAGTCAGATGGACGCTGAAGTGGCTCGAGTCGTGCTCCGCGTGCGGTACCGGTGGCTCGGCGTAACTGCTCGGGTGTCCGCACCACTATCAGGAGAAGGGAGATTGGTTCTCCGGTTGCAAGTGTAGGCATTTCACTCGTGTGTTCCCTCTAGTTTAGAGGAAGGGAGGTTGGTCCTCCGATTCTGATGTTGTTGGGGCAAGTTCACGTTCAGATCCTGTAGGTCGCAGGATCAGTGTTGAGGGATTTGTTTCCCTTGTGGCAAGCTATGAGTCAGTAGTTGTCCGCAGACTGAGTCTGCAGTATTTTATTGCTTAGTGCAAGGAAGCCTTACTCCAGTGGAGTAAGGGGTGGACGTAGATTGCTGACCGCAATCGAACCACCTTAAAAACTCTCTGTCTCTTCTGTGTTGTGTGCTTGGTTGTCTTCTTTTGTGTGGTGTGCTCACTGATCTTTTGTTGTGGTACAAGCACATCTACTGTTCGATCACAGTTCAATATCAACTCCTCCTTGTTAAGTTTCTGCTTATTGTCTCTTTCCGTGGCCTGATTAGGAAGACTCTCTTACTGCGACTGGGTTTTCAACGCTTATAATTCATATTGCTTTAAATTGGGCGTGATCTATTCATCCCCCCCTTCTAGCTCACGATCTATGTTCTACCAATTGGTATCAGAGCAGGTTACCCATCATGTGGTCCAACGGACAGGGTAATTCTGGATCTAGTGGTCCTCGAAGCTTCATGGCTGAGGGACAGTCTATTAGTCGCCCTCCTTTCTTTGATGGTAATAACTATTTTTTCTGGAAAAATAGGATGGAGGTGTTTATGAGAGCACAGAGCCACAAGCTCTGGAGAGTGATCACCACAGGGCCGTATGATCTTCCACCAAATGAAGATGCGTGGACAGAAGATCATGTCAAGCTTTCAACCATTAACTGGTCGGCCCTGAACATCATTCAATGTGCGGTTCACCCTGATGAATACGCCCGGATCTCAGCCTGCAAAACAGCCAAGAAGATGTGGGATGAATTGGAGCTAATCTACGAAGGTACATCACAAGTGAAGGCCACTAAGGTAAACATGCTCACCTTTGAATATGAATTATTCAAAATGAAACCTGAGGAGACTATCACAGAAATGTATGCCAGGTTGTCATTGATTACTAACAGTCTTAGTGGGCTTGGAAAACAAGTTTCAGAAGGGGACATTGTCAGGAAAATTCTTCAGTCACTATCCCCCGCTTGGCATACTAAGGCCATAGTGATAGAGGAGTCTAGGGATCTGTCAAAAATGACAGTCACTGAACTGATAGGATCCTTAATGACCTACGAAATGAACTTTAAAAGAAGTAGCGAAGGAAGTGATAAGAAGAGCATGAAGATTGCTCTCAAGGTGTCCCGTGGTAACAGTAGCAGCAGTAGCGGCAGTAGCAGTGGAGAGTCTGACGGGCTACCAGACCTTGATCAAGAGGAGCAAGCTATGCTCACTCGTCAGTTCAGGAAGTTTTTGAGGTCTAAGGGAAAAACATTTAGAAGAAGCGGATCAAATAATTCTGGTAAGCATTTATACTTTAATACTGATAAGAACAGGAGTACTAAGAAGGTCAAATGCTACCATTGCAGGAAGATAGGACATATAAAAGGTGAATGCCCTGATCTCTAGAAGAAGGCCTCCAAGGTGCAGAAGAAGAAACCTCAAGCTATGGTCTGCACGTGGAGTGACGAGAAGGAAGACCCAGAGGCCAATTCTTCAGAGGAAGACGAAGAAGGAATATGACTCATGGCCAAAAGTGACGAAGAGGTAGCCAATATCTTTGAGAATTTTACAATTGATGATTGGGATTATTTATATGCTAAACTGTTAGATAAATTTAATGCTTTGAGCAAAGAGCATAGGATGATAAAGAGAAAATTGAATGTTGCTACTGAAGAGCAGGTCCAAACTAACAAAGAGAATCTGAAGTTTAAGGAGGATTTAAAAGAGATGGACTCTCTTAGAAAAGAAAATGAAGACCTTAAATTTGAAAATCAAGAAGTACAAAAACAACTTGAAGAACTTAAGTCAAAACTTCAAGAGAGTCAGAGTAACAACAGCTTAATCATTGAGAAGAATGAAGCTATTAAGAAAGTGAATTCTGAACTCCAGAAAAACTGTGAAACATTGGAGAAAGAACTGGAAGATAAACAAAGAACCCTTGAAAAATTTGTTCAAGGAAAAACAAATTTGGACGCCATGCTAGGTGCTGGGGTTAATTTCAATAAAGAGGGTTTAGGCTATAACCGAACAAACAACAAATCCTTTGAGCACAAAACTGTGACATTTTGTCCAAGTACAGGGAAAGAAAAACTGGACACACCATCCAGTTCCAATAATGTTCAAAATGTTCAACATCTAAAGGAAAATTCAACAAACAGTGCTGGACGACAATTTAAAACATGAAAGGACTTCGCTAAGCAACCTACTATGCCCATTCACCAGAACAGGAATGCTAACAGGTCAAGCCATGTGAGTCAAAACAGAAACTCCAACTTCTATAACAGAATGGGCCAGTAAAAAATAAAATGGGGAGGTCCTGCACATTCACAGTATTTTTTCAATAAAATTAACTCCTCTAGATAGTTTGGGTACAGTAGATACCCGAGGAATGAACAGTCCACCAACAGGAATAGGTTCAACATCAACAAACCAAGTGGACAGAACTTTAGTTATAACTTCAACAAAATTGTAAATAGAGTGCAAACGAAAAATACCTTGAGACAGTTCTGGATTCCAAAGTGTTTGCTTAGAGAGTTGAATAGTGTTTTTAGACCCAATCTATCTTGGGTTCCAAACCACCTTGCTTAATTTGCTCTATGCAGGTTAGCCTAGCAGCCTAGAATAACAAGTGGTATCAAGATAGCGGCTGCTCCAGGCACATGACAGGTGACCGATCCAAATTCAATAAACTGGAGATGAAGGTAGGGGGTCTGGTCAAATTCGGAAGAAAGAACAGAGGTAAAATTGTTGGCATTGGAACAGTTGGTAAGTCTTCCACAAACTCCATTGAAAAAGTTCTTCTTGTGGAAGGTCTTCAACACAACCTACTCAGTATTAGTCAGCTGTGTGACAAAGGTCACAGAATTCTGTTTGATAACAATGCATGTAAAATTATTGAAATAAATTCTAATAAAGTCATGTTTTAAGCTTATAGAGTCAATAATGTATACATTGTTGATCTAAATGAAAAATCTGAAACAAATCTCTGTCTATCTGCTGATCTTGAGAATAATGCTTTTATGTGGCACAGACGTTTAGGTCATGCTAGCTTCTCCTCTTTGAATAAATTGGTTAAACATGATTTAGTTAGAGGAATGCCTAAGATCAAATTTTGTTTTATTTCAAAACCATGTGATGCCTGTGCTCTAGGCAAACAAACCCGAAAATCAATCAAACTCAGATCTGAGTCTCTATCATCTAGACCAATGGAGCTTTTGCATATGGATCTCTTTGGTCCAATCGGGACTCAGAGTCTAAATGGTAAAAGATTCGGGTTCATGATTGTAGATGATTTTACTAGATTTGCATGGTTGTTCTTTCTTGAAAATAAAAGTAATGCTTTTCAGAAATTTGAACATTTCTTTAATAAGGTAAAACAAGTAGGAATTCACAGAATTTCTATGATTCAATCTGATCATGGAGGAGAGTTTGAAATGATAGGTGAGCTAGGCCCGGATTTAGAGGGGGGGTGAATGAATCCCTCTTATAAAAATTTCAAACAATTAAAACTAGTAATTATGCTCAGTTAAAACCTGTGGAAATGCAAAGACGCGAAAGCAATATGGGCAAGTAATTAGCACGAACTGGATGCTCTCTACGAAGGAAGAGAAGATGACAGACAAACAAAATTTCAGAACTCTGCAGAATGGACTGATAATAAGACCAGACTTCACCAAACTCACACGAGACCTAAAACAAACGTGTGGTATGCAAATGGAACACTCGCAAGATTGGAAGAACAAATTAATCAGCCTAAACATACATCTAGCGAGAGCATATGAGACAATCAAACCACAGTGCACAAGGCATTTTTAAGGTGGTTCAGTTTGCTACCCGCAGACCTACGTCCACCCTACACTCCAACTAGAGTGTGGCTTCCGCTGATACACAGCTTAACGGCTGGACCTCACAGCTTGCCTACATCCGCTGACGAACAGCTTGAATAGTTGGGCATTACAGCTTAGCCGGCCGCTGACTCACAGCTTGACCCGCTGGGCGTTATAGCTTAGCCGACCAGAGGATACCACACCTCTGCAACCGCTGGGGCTTACAGCTTAACCCGTCCAGAGGAATCATTCTCTGCCCGCTGAGCATCACAGCTTGCTCTGCTGACAAACAACTTGAAAGAAAAGTAAAATAAAAACAGACAACAGGAAGCAACAGCGACTGAAAGCTGTAAACAATGAAATGCAGATGTGGCTCTCAAGGAGCTGACTGGCCTGGATTTGATCCACAGTCTAATAGAGCAAATCTTCAGTGAACATCTTCTTCTCTTCGATCTCTCTCTCTCTCTCTCTTTCTCTTTTTCTTTCTTCTTCTTCTTCGATCTTTTCTTCTCTACTACTCTCTCTCTCTCTTTCTCTGTTGAACTCTCTCTTCTTCTGCTCTCCGATAATTCTTCTTGATATTCCTTTTTTTTTAGTCTTTCTCGACTTGCAGAAGGGTGGCTTATATACTTCCTCAGACTGAAGATGCGCGCTCATGCCCTAGGCGTGTGGAGATAACACTCCTGCCTGGAAGCTTCAGGAGACTCTTTCCACTTGTCAGAATCTGGATGAATAAGGATGCACGTGGCAGCATCTATGAATGAGGATCGTCATTGGATCACGCACCCTTCTTAAGGAACACGAGCTATTGACATGTTGCATAAGTGATTTTCAGTTAAGTATAAAAGATGCATAGACTTCATAGTGTGAATATAAATCTAAGCACATACCATATAGGTCTATATGCACATATGCACAGACCATAATATAGCACCATGTATGGACCTGGGATGCATTAGGCTAAGCGTGCATATACTTGAACAGAAACAAGTATAAACTTAGGCTAGCAGGGGCAAACAGGCATCGACTCTAGTATGCATGCAACGCAACTAGCATTGACCTTAATGCAGTCAAACACGCAGTAGCACAGACATTGTATTTGATAGCAGGAATCTACACCAAGAATGAATGTCCAAACAGAGCAATGCACTGACTTTGATGAATCATGCACGGACTTGATATGAGTGCAGAGCTAAGAGATGTACAAACTACGTGTGTGCATAAGCAATGAATGCACCGACTTGGTGTGTGCAAAGTGCAGACACTTCACAGACGTAAAATGCCAAAACCTATCTTGCACAGACTTTATGCAATCATGCACTGACATCATTTTCCATATGTAATATGTGCACGGGCTTTGGGTATGCATGGTACAAAAAGATGCATAGACATGCCATCGAAGAATGTACAGACTTTGTGTGCATGGTACAAAAGTTGCACCGACTTGATATGGAATATATGCAAAGTATGAACAGACTTATATGCTCGCAGCAACTAAAGTTGCACAGACCTGGTTAGTACAAGGTAAACTTGCACCGACTATGAGAATGCATGAAATGCAACTTGCATCGAGTTCGATTTCACACGAGCCAAATATGCATAGACTTTTCTCTATGCATGTGACAGAAAACATGCACCGACTTTGTTCATGCAAAAAAACATGCACCGAGTATGGTTTGGCTTAAACAAGGTATGCACCAAGTATGGTTTGGCTTAAACAAGGTATGCACCGAGTATGGTTTGGATTAAACAAAGTATGCACCGAGTGTGTATGCCTTAGACACAAACAAGACGCTAAGTGAGATGCAGACTTGCACCGACTTGGCATAAGCGAAAGGAAGAACATGCACTAACTTATGACCACCATGAAGCACAATTATGATATGCACAGGCCTAGACAATTAACCTTGCATTGACTTAAGGTTCATGCAGCAAACATATGCACGGACTTAGCTTGTTCAGGATGAGAGTATGCACCAAAAAGACATATAGTAGTAAGAATATGCACTGACCTATTTGGGTTGAAAACGTGCACCGAGAGCATATGCAGAACAAGCACTAGATCACTCGTGCGTTCTTATGCATACATTCTTATGTAGTGACTCATTATGTTGCTCTCATCAAACAATGTGGTGACTCACTATGTTGCTATCATCAAAACATCACACCATCATTAGTGCACAAGGGACACAATAATCTCCCCATTTTTGATGATGGCAACACAATGACAAAATGAGTCATAAAATGATGAGTCACACTGATACTATTCTCCCCCTTTGACATAATCAAAAAGGAGATGGTTTGCGAGAGAAAAGATAAGCAGAAAGAGCATGAATACATAGACTAGTCTCCCCCATAAATTCAGCATACAGAGAATGAAGCAATGCCCATTAAAATGAAGTTCCCCCTTTTGACAAGAATACAATTCTTCTCCTATCAACATGCATGCAGAACTACTCTCCCCTTAAAACATATAATAACCAGAGCTCCCCCTGAGAACATGAGGGAAAACAAAGATGCTCACACAAGATGTATCTACAGGAATTAACTCTGGTTATCCAATGAATCAATCAGGAAACCACCACCACAAGAATTCTCAAGCAAGATTGGTTGTGGCACCTCACATTAGTATGGACAGAATAATGCAGGTGGAAGGCCCGCAGAACCAGAACCGATTACATGAGTCATTCGACAGGGTTACAGAAACAAGATGGAGGATTTCAATAGTGTGGAGAGTGAAACGGATGATGTAAATGAAGTAGATTTAGTCAAGGGAAGGGGTAAGTAACAGCAAATAAGGCACAGGATCTCCAACAGGTGAGTAAGCATAATGATTAAGTTGTCAGAGGTGAACTTGATCAAAAGAAATTGTGAGGCAGTTATCACAGTAATAAGTCCTCACAATGAAAGACTCTCCTATCGTAGGGGGTTATGTATTAACCTACATGACCCAGCTGGTTTAAATCTTATGTATATCAAATTTGACAAGTAAACTTAATACTCATATCTGAATCTTTGTTTTAATAAACCTGAACCAGCGAATCATGCAGAACACAAGATCAACCACCTTCCATCTTACTCAAATGAACTCAATGACCCCTTTGAGAGTTACATGGTATAGTATCGAAATTAAACACACTTACAAGAGTGTAAGTTGACAGCTTTTGCAAGAAATTTTATTTCAATTAGCACAATATTCCCTGAGCAATTTAAGTTGATCAACACCTTTTTATGTGAGACACAACACGTCTTAGGTGAAGTGACCCAGTTACTCAGTGTGATAACTATCATTGCCTCTCACTATGAGAACAGAGTTAGCTATAGGAGTGTCTTTTTACATGAGGAGACACCTTGATCAGAGGCCGGACTCCCCAGTTACTTAACACTAACATGCCATTGCTCTGTCAGATTTTCAATACATTTTTACCAGATTTAACTATGGAACTTCATGACATAGGTTTACTCTATTTCATTGATAGAGAACCCAGTTTCTCAGTTACCAAGTCATTGCTCTGAATACAATTTTTCCTTTTAGTCAACATTTTTCAAGTTGATGTTTAAAAACAATGATATCTCTATGTATCTCTACCAAAGAAGCCTTGATAACAAATTTTCAGGTTTCAGATAAGTGAGTCTAGAGTTTTCATGACACAGGTGGTTAAAATTTATTAAAACTTAACATTCAGATATTTTCAAATCATTCAATAACAAATATAGAATACATTAAACTTATATCAGTCTGGATCAATGGTCATTCTTAAACCTGTATGATAGGAATTTCTTTTACCTTTTTCAGACTAATAACATGGTACACAACTTGAATTTCTTAGACCAGTTCATTCAAAGTACCTGAACAACTTATCATCACTAGAGCAAAAATAGATCAGTCATACCAGCTAAAGAGAATGTGAGGGATGAGGGTAAGCTGATAGTGCAACAAATAGCAAGAGAAGAGCATCAAAGTTGTGCTAGATTAAATTCAGTAGCTGAGTCTGGAATGCAGACAGATCAGCTTGTCTAGAGGAGAATAGCAGAGAATTCAGGTTATCCACTAGAGAGCAGTAGAGTGATTCAAATAACTAAACAGGAGGGATTCAGGAAGTGAGGAACAAATGAATCTGACAAATCTTCCCCCTATCTAGATGCAATGAAGCTAATCATGAGCATCAATAACATCAAACATAACAAGTCAAACTCCCCCTGACTAAGTGCATGATATACAGCGAAGGTATAGCACATGGTCTAAAAATTTATGTTTAAGAAAAATTCATGCAGTTCAATCGGAGGGAAATACTACCAAAAGCATCAGGTTCATTTCAAGTTTTCAGAGGATTTCAATTAATCATGAATCAAATCAACATGAAATTCAAACCTTTCAAACTCACAGTTTCAGATGATGGAATTTAAACAGAGTGTTCAGAACTGACCTGAAGCGTAGGATCCTGGGGTTTTCATTTTGAGTGCCTTGGCTTATTAACCACCCTTCATTCATTCCAAGGCACACCTGTAGCAAAATAATCATTTCGATCCTACAGGAACCCAAGTCGCCTTGGGTCCTGTATTAGCCCTAGCAGATGTTCTAAACAATTTTTTTGCAACATTGTCATCAAAATCCATCAATAACAATTAGTCATGGAATGTCCAATTCTTCCACAATATCTGCATAAGACAGCAGATTTTCTGGTCCTATGATGCATGTCAACAGCAGCATGATACCTATGAATGTGAGAATGAAGTTTCCTGCTATTCACATGGACATTTTATTTCTTATTGTCTGACAACCAACATTCCGCAGACTTGTGACCTGACTTGTCACAGTTAAAACATGAAAATTTCACAGGTCTTTTGGCAGAGAATTTGAAATATTTATCATTAACATGGCCTCCTTGGGCATGCCAACAGTCCTTGACTGTATGGCCATACTTCCCACACTTGAAGCACCTTAGGTGCTTGCCTCTTGAGTCATTGTTTCCCCATGAAGACCCAAACCAGCACTCAACAGCTTTATGACCAGGTTTGTTACAGTTATAACAGATGATGTGTTGGTTTGAAGCAAACGTGTTTCTTTTGGGGTCATGATGATGATTTGTAAAAGATTTATCATGCATCATATCATCATTTTTCATTACACTGTAGTCATCCATATAATGACCATGCCTACCACAGTAATGACATGACACATGTGATTTCCTAGCGGCATGGTTACTAACAGGCTGACTAGATGCATGCGAATGAGTAAATGAGGCATGAGCAGTGTGCATTGACCCATCAAATTCAACCGAGCTAGCAGATTTTAGGGCATGAATAGGAACAGTCTTTACCTTCTTCGTTTGACCCTTCTTTTCCAATTTCTGATTATTTTTAACAATTTTTGTTCATTTTTCATTTTTCTAGACCTTGAACTGAAATACAGATGATGAAGATGATTTCTAATCTTTATTTTATTTTGGGGATTGATTCGTGGTACCAACTACATCAGAGTTTTGCACGAAAGTGGTGTATAGCTGGTTTCTAATAGTTTCCTTAACATCAGAACTGCACTTATCCTCTTTCTTGAGTTATCATCATCACCTTTCATGACAGCTTTTATTTTTCCTTTATTTTTAGCAGACTCGGATGCTGAGTTTTCCAGATCATGAATTTTATTTTCTAAAGAAGCAATGTGAAGTTCATAACTGGCTATCTCCTGTTCACTACAATTAACACATTCGCTTAGAACTTTGTTTGCAGTTTTATACTTCTCAATTTCTTGTTCCAGATTACTCAAAATTTTTGATTCTTCATCACAGACAGTTTTTCCTTTTTCTACGGTGAGAAGTTTTTCGGACATACCAGTGTTTAACCATTTTAATTTTTCAACTTCAGCTTTTAGTTCAATGTTTTATTTGGTCAGCTTCTTAATTTCTTCACCACTGGATACAGACTCTAGTCTTTCAATTAATTCTTCTTCTCTTTCCTCCACTTTAATTTTCTCAGCAAGCAGATTTCTGTGATCCTCTTTAGATGAAGCAATCAGTTTATTCAGCCATTCATTCTCACCATAAAGATCTTCATTGCGTTCTTTTAGCAGAGAACAATTGCTGCAAGCAGATTTTTCAATTAAGATATGTGAATTTTTCTTGTTAAAATCTTTTATTCTATCAGCAATATTTTTATTATTCTCATGTAATTCACTGTTCTCAACTCTCAATTTTTTTAGTTTGGAATTAATCTTTTCCAACTCTTCCAGTTTCATCAGATGTTCATCGTTTTTGATCTCCAGCTGGTTTTCCAATTTTGAAACGTCATTAGCAAATTTTTGGTTTTCATTTTTCAACGAACATATTTGTTTCATGTTGGAGTGAACTTCAGACAGACAAGCATCATATGATTGATTTATTTTTAAGCAATTTTCACATGATGAACTAAAATCATTTTTATCAATTTTCTTTTTCATATTCTTATGTTGTTTTCTTAAATGGTCATGAGACTCAAGCAACTCATGATATGCAGCAATCCAATCATCCAGGGTATAGTTCTCGAATATATTTACCTGATTATCGTCATGTTCTTCATCTTGATTGCTGCTATATTCACTTCCTTAAGCCATCATGCATCGGTTATCATTTTTGTAGTTGCCATCCTTCAGTTTGTTCAACATTTCTCTGGCAGACCTGCAAGATGAGACACATGAGATTAGTGCTCTATCAATTGATGCTTTTATCAAGTTCAATGCTCTAGAATTGATGGAGTTTTTCAATTTATCCTTCTCGGTCCATTTAGATTTATCTCTCGATAAATTGTGTGGACTGTGAGCCATTACCTTCCAAAGATCAAGATCGGTTGTCCTTACATATCGATGCAACTTTTCTAGCCATAGATCAAAATCATCACCTCTGAACATCGGTGGATGAGCCATCGAGAAATGACTTGATCAATTGAACGAGATGAGAAATGCACTGGAATCAACAAAGGTACAGCAAGACACCAACTCAGTGAGACTGAAGCACCGAAAACAACAAAACCAGACCCACTCTGAAATGCACCACGGAAGTAGCAGGATCCTCTATAGATCGTTGGATCTGAATGCACAGAGACCCGCTCTGATACCAATTGATAGGTGAGCTAGGCCCGGATTCAGAGGGGGGTGAATGAATCCCTCTTATAAAAATTTTAAACAATTAAAACTACTAATTACGCCCAGTTAAAACCTGTGAAAATGCAAAGACGCGGAAGCAATATGGGCAGGTAATTAGCACGAACTGGATGCTCTCTACGAAGGAAGAGAAGATGACAGACAAACAAAATTTCAGAACTCTGCAGAATGGACTGATAATAAGACCAGACTTCACCAAACTCACACGAGACCTAAATCAAACGTGCGGTATGCAAATGGAACACTCGCTAGATTGGAAGAACAAATTAATCGACCTAAACATACATCTAGCGAGAGCATATGAGACAATCAAATCATAGTGCATAAGGCAATTTTAAGGTGGTTCAGTCTGCAACCCGCAGACCTACGTCCACCCCACACTCCAACTAGAGTGTGGCTTCCGCTGATACACAGCTTAACGACTGGGCCTCACAGCTTGCCTACATCCGCTGACGAACAACTTGAACAACTGGACATTACAGCTTAGCCGACCGCTGACTCACAGCCTGACCCGCTGGGCGTTACAACTTAGCCGACCAGAGGATACCACACCTCTACAACCGCTGGGGCTTACAGCTTAACCCATCCAGAGGAATCCTCCTCTGCCCACTGAGCATCACAGCTTGCTCTGCTGACAAACAGCTTGAAAGAAAAGTAAAATGAAAACAGACGACAGGAAGCAACAGTGACTGAAAGCTGTAAACAATGAAATGCAGATGTGGCTCTTAAAGAGCTGACTGGCCTGGATTTGATCCACGGTCCAGTAGAGCAAATCTTTAGTGAACTTCTTCTCTTTGATCTCTCTCTCTCTTTTTCTTTTTCTTTCTTCTTCGGTCTTTTCTTATCTACTACCCTCTCTCTCTTTTTTTTTCTGTTGAACTCTCTCTTCTTCTGCTCTCCGATAATTCTTCTTGATATTCGTTTTTTTTTAGAGTCCTTCTTGACTTGCAGAAGGGTGGCTTATATACTTCCTCAGACTGAAGATGTGCGCTCATGCCCTAGGCGTGTGGAGATAACACTCCTGCCTGGAAGCTTCAGGAGACTCTTTCCACTTGTCAGAATCTGGATGAATAAGGATCCACGTGGCATCATCTATGAATGAGGATCATCATTGGATCACGTGCCCTTCTTAAGGAACACGAGCTGTTGACCTGTTGCATAAGTGATTTTCAGTTAAGTATAAAAGATGCACAGACTTCATAGTGCGAATATAAATCTAAGCACATACCATATAACTCTATATGCACATATGCACAGACCATAATATAGCACCATGTATGGACCTGGGATGCATTAGGCTAAGCGTGCATATACTTGAACAGAAACAAGTATAAACTTAGCCTAGCAGGGGGAAATAGGCATCGACTCTAGTATGCATGCAACACAACTAGCATTGACCTTAATGCAGTCAAACACGCAATAGCACAGACATTGTATTTGATAGCAGGAATCTACACCAAGAATGAATGTCCAAATAGAGCAATGCAATGACTTTGATGAATCATGCACGGACTTGATATGAGTGCAGAGCTAAGAGATGCATAGACTACGTGTGTGCATAAGCAATGAATGCACCGACTTGGTGTGTGCAAAGTGCAGACACTTCACAGACGTAAAATGCCAAAACCTATCTTGCACAGACTTTATGCAATCATGCACTAACATCATTTTCCATATGTAAGATGTGCACGGGCTTTGGGTATGCATGGTACAAAAAGACGCACAGACATGCCATCGAAGAATGTACAGACTTTGTGTGCATGGTACAAAAGTTGCACCGACTTGATGTGGAATATATGCAAAGTATGCACAGACTTATATGCTCGCAGCAACTAAAGTTGCACAGACCTAGTTAGTACAAGGTAAACTTGCACCGACTATGAGAATGCATGAAATGTAACTTGCATCGAGTTTGATTTCACACAAGCCAAATATGCACCGACTTTTCTCTATGCATGTCACAGAAAACATGCACCGACTTTGTTCATGCAAGAAAACATGCACCGAGTATGGTTTGACTTAAATAAGGTATTCACTGAGTATGGTTTGGCTTAAATAAAGTATGCACCGAGTGTGTATGCCTTAGACACAAACAAGACGCTAAGTGAGATGCAGACTTGCACCGACTTGGCATAAGCGAAAGGAAGAACATGCACTGACTTATGACCACCATGAAGCACAATTATGATATGCACAGGCCTAGAAAATTAACCCTACACTGACTTAAGGTTCATGTAGCAAATATATGCACGGACTTAGCTTGTTCAGGATGAGAGTATGCACCAAAAAGACATGCAGTAGCAAGAATATGCACTAACCTATGCGAGATGAAAACGTGCACCGAGAGCATATGCAGAACAAGCGCTAGATCACTCATGCATTCTTATGCATGCATTCTTATATGGTGACTCATTATGTTGCTCTCATCAAACAATGTGGTGACTCATTATGTTGCTATCATCAAAACATCACACCATCATTAGTGCACAAGGGACACAACATGAAAATGCTACATTCTCTAAATTTTGTAATAAAGAAGGACTGACTCACAGATTTTCTTCTCCTAGGACTCCAGAGCAGAACGGCATAGTGGAGAGAAGAAACCGCACAATCATTGAGATGGCCAGAACCATGCTGATGGAGAGTCAGCTACCTATAAGATTTTGGGCAGAGGCAGCCAACACCGCTTGCTACACCATTAACAGAGCCTTGGTAAGACCCATCCATAAGAAAACACCTTATGAACTCCTGAAAGGTAAGAAGCCTAATGTTTCATACTTCAAAATTTTTGGTTCAAAATGTTTCATCCACAACCTCAATAAAAGAGACCTAGACAAATTTGATGCAAGAAGTACTCCAGAAATTTTTCTAGGATACTCTGAAACAACTAGGGCATATAGGGTTTTCAACTACACAGATCAGACTATAGAAGAGACACCTCATGTTATATTTGATGAAACAAACAATCTCACTAACTTAGATAATGATGACAGGTGCTCAAAAGAAGATGGAGAATTCTTAGAGGACAAAGAGAATGAAGAAGCTAAACCACCTGAAGTATCAAGTACCTCCAATCAAGTAAGTTCAGCTGAAGCAGGTGAGTCTTTAACAAACCTGAAATTTTTAAGAGATCATCCAGTAGACAACATCATAGGCAACCTTGAAGATCCACTTAGGACAAGGTCACATTTTAGAAATGTTCATAATCAAGACCTAGTCGCCTTAGTTTCATAAATTGAGCCCAAGTCAGCTGAAGAAGCTTTAAATGATGCTTCATGGGTTAATGCTATGTGTGGGGAGTTAGGTCAATTTGAAAGAAATAATGTCTGGGAGCTAGTTCTGAGACCAGAAAATACAAATGTCATAGGAACTAAATGGGTTTTTAAGAATAAAATGAATGAGGATGGAATTATTTCAAGAAATAAAGCCAGACTAGTAGCCAAGGGCTACTGTCAGGAATTTGGAGTTGATTTTGATGAATCCTATGCACCTGTTGCTAGGATGGAAGTAATTAGGATTTTATTGACTTTTGCTTGTTCTAAAAACATAAAACTTCAACAGATGGACGTTAAAAGTACTTTTTTAAATGGTGTTATTAAAGAAGAAGTTTTTGTAGAACAACCCCCCGGATTTCAATTCTCTCCTCAACCTAACCAAGTTTTCAGGTTGAATAAAGCCATGTACGGTCTAAAGCAGGCTCCTCGAGCCTGGTATGAGAGGCTGACAGAATTTTTGATCAACAAGGGCTACCACAGAGGTAAAGTGGAACAAACTCTGTTTACCAAAAGTTCAAATAAAGACCTCATCATAGTTCAGGTATATGTAGATGACATTATCTTCGGTTCAACAAGTACTGAGCTATGCAATGAATTTTCTCATTTGATGTCTGCTGAGTTTCAGATGAGCCTGGTTGGTGAATTGAAGTATTTTCTTGGCTTGCAGGTACAACAGCTGGAGGATGGATGCTTCATTAACCAGACCAAATACACACTGGACATCCTCAAGAGGTTTGGCATGAACAATCTGAAGCACATCACAACACCAATGGGTACTAACACTTCATTGGATGCAGATGAATCAGGTAAAGAAGTTGATGCAAAGCTATACCAAGGTATGATTGGATCCTTGCTCTATTTGACTGCCTCAAGACCTGATATATAGTTTAATGTAGGAATGTGTGCTAGGTATCAATCTAGACCCACTGAATTGCACTTGGCAGCTGTGAAAAGAATTTTCAGATACTTATCTGCTACACACACCCTAGGTCTATGGTTTCCTACTTCCAACACTTTAGACCTCATCGCATATACAGATGCAGATTGTGCTGGGTGTAAGCTAGATAGAAAAAGCACTAGTGGTCATTGTGAATTTCTAGGTGGGTGTTTAGTCTCTTGGGGTTCCAAGAAGCAACACTTTGTGGCTCTCTCTACTGCAGAGGCTGAGTATGTAGCTGCAGGGAGTTGTGGTACACAAGTCATATGGATCAAACACCAACTTCAGGACTATCAAGTAGACCTGGGGTGCACACCTATATATTGTGACAATACTAGTGCCATCAATCTAGCCAAGAATCCTGTTTTGCATTCTCGAACCAAACACATAGAAATCAGACATCATTTTATTAGAGATGAGGTTTCCAAAGGAACTTTTGAACTAATCCATGTAGGCACTACAAACCAAATAGCTGACATTTTCACTAAGCCACTGGATAATGACAAATTTACATCTTTGAGGAGAGAGTTAAGTATTTTTAAATCTTAGCTCCATGAATAAAATGCCTTCATGATTTTGTTTTCAGCATTTACACTATTTTTTTCATGAATAAAATGTTTTGCTTCCATGAATAACATGTCCTTCCTCTGTGTCTGTAACCACTCAGCATGAGTATGTCTACATATCATGTCATATTGTGAGGGGGAGTTCTGTCTATATGCGAGCTGTCAAGCTGAGGGGGTCTGTGCAATTGCATATACTGCATGTGTCATAATTGAATAATAGTTCATTGAGTGAGGGAGAGTTGTCTCTATGAAGAAGTGTTTGCTTTAAAAATTCTTGCATTTTGTGAGGGGGAGCTGGTAAGTATGTGAAGGTTGACTGATTCAAAAGCATTTGAGAGATGTATGTTGATGTTGTTTGTCATGAAAGACTTAACTCAGCTCATTCACAGCAAGTAGAATCCCATACTTGTCTTAAATCCTTAAGTCTGAACAACTAAAGCTCAGTTAGAATCTTTTATCTAGTAACTTAGCAGAGACTTGGATAAGGTGTTCGAAGTATATCTCCCTACATATTTCATGATCATGGAACAAGCTAAACTTATATGTCATGAAATCTGCTAAAAACTTGAAACCTAGACTTCAAGGAACACATTCTTTAAGAATCAGTGCTTCTGGTAGGTATTGATTTCAAACATTTCATATCAAAAATATAAGGGGATAAAATCAAAAATTATATGCTCAGAGCAATGGTCTGATTACTAAGAAATTGGTGTTTCATCAAAAAGAAATGAAAATTTTCCTAAGTCATGAGGTGTCAGATTATCTCTGTTAAGAAGTGCAAAAATTTTGATCATGACAGAGCAATGGTAATAAAGTGGTGAGTAACTGGGGAGTCTGGCCTCTGATCAAGGTGTCTCCTCACGTAAAAACCCACAGTTACTAACTCTATTCTCTAAAAGAGAGGTAATACGGTTCTCACATTGAGTAACTAGGGAGTCTGGCCTCTGATCAAGGTGTCTCCTTAATGTCAAAAATGTGGCCTACCAAGTTACTTATTGATCTCTATTCTGCTTGTTAAAGAAAAACATATTTCAGTCAAATCCTTGATTCTTGCTGCTAGTTTATGGACTGTTTGTCCTCAATACCTTAAGAACCTTTTCTGAGAATCAGTCTATTGCAGTCTAACTAGTATAGTTTTGATCATCCCTTTCTTGACATGTCTGTTCACCCTTGTTTCCTCGTCATATCCTTTATATGCAGATAAACTTCACTTCCCATTCTAGGTCTTTCTTGGTTACTTGATTTGAAGAATCAACACTGGTTTTAGTACCCTACTTAATCTTTTAAGATATGATCATGGGTCATTCTAACTGTGCAAATGCTATCTTTTTTCTTTCACTAATCCTGCAGCTGCATATCTCTTTCATCTCCTTTTGATGATGTCAAAGGGGGAGAGTTTCAGAGGGAGAGTCAATTGAGAGTTAGAGTTAGGGGGAAGAGTCAATTGATGGGGGATGGGAAGAGTGTTTTGTTTTGCCAAGAGTTAGTGTGTAATAAAGCATGCATGATTATTCTTTACTTGATCACTCAATTTACTCCATTTTGACTACATTGACATAAATTGACTCATAGTGTTGCCATCATCAAAAAGGGGGAGACTAGTGCACTCCTACGATTTTGATGATGTCAAACACTATAAGTCAACCATGATAGTCTATCTTAATACATTCTTCTTTTATACACTCTTCATATATTGCACTCTCTGGTTTTACTCTGAAAGTCCGTGCATTTCATGCTAGCGAGCTAAGTAAAGGTCTGTGCATACACATGACAGGTTCGTGCATACCATTGTCCACTGTGCATGTTATAAGGTCCGTGCAAGTCTTTGCATACAGCATATATAGGTCGGTGCAATGTGCTCCTTGGTCCAAGTAACATCAGTGCACGTTTGTGTTTCATACTTGCGTCTCATGCTATGTCTAACGCATGATTGGTCGGTGCAAGCGTTGGCTCGCATGCAGTCGGTGCTATTTTATGGTCTTGCGTCTCTTATTGTGTCTCATGCAATTGTGTCTTTTGTTGTGTCTCATATTGCGTCTTATGCTCAGCTATGTCTATGGATGCATCTCTACTGCGTATTAGCACACCCAGTGTCTCATGTCCGAGTGCGTCTCATTCTGCGTCTCATGTGCATTTGTGTCTCATGTCTGAGTGCGTCTCATTCTGCATCTCATGTGCATTTGTGTCTCTCATGCATGATCAATGTCGGTGCAATGTTTTGTTTTAGCACAGTCGGTGCAAATGTCTCTCACGCATGATCAACGTCGGTGCAATGTTTTGTTTTAGCACAGTCAATGCAAATGTCTCTCACGCATGATCAACGTCGGTGCAGTTTTTTGTCTTAGACATGTTAAAGCATGTGCATGTTTTGGCTTGTGCACAATCAAAGTCTGTGCATGACCTTGGGCAATATCGCCTTCACTAATATCTTCTCTTGCTTGGCAGGTTTGTCACATGGTCGAGCATGTGTTCAACGAACCCAAAACCGGTGAGGATACCCCCCCCCCCCCGCGGGGAAATCAAGTACCAGGTCGATGGCTCATGATCCAAGACAAGGACCAGAATAGATGATCCTGCCTGCACGTGGACTGCTATAGGACTACGATTTTGACACGTGGAATCAAAAAGGGGCCAGATCTGCGTGAAAGGATTGGGCAAAAATCATGGAATCCACGCGCCCATTATCTTCATATAAAAAGGAATGAAGGCTGAGGGAAGGAGGCGGCTGAAGACTGAAAAGAGAGAAAGAGCAGAGCTGAATGGAAGAAAAGAGAGATAGCCAGAGAATTGTGCCAGCTTGAAAGAAGAGTGAAATCTAGAGTGTTTTTATGCTCTTTGGAGCTACAGTTATTTTCTCTTTTCATTTTTCATTTGTTTGATCACTCTACTTACTTTTTCAGTGTGTGTTTTCGATGCTTAGTGATTGAGGTCGGGTTCCTCCTGTGCTATCAGGAGAAGGGAGATTGGTTCTCCGGTTGCGAGTGTAGGCATTTCACTCGTGTGTTCCCTCTAGTTTAGAGGAAGGGAGGTTGGTCCTCCGATTTTGATCTTACTGGGGCAAGTTCACGTTCAGATCCTGTAGGTCGCAGGATCAGTGTTGAGGGATTTGTTTCCCTTGTGGCAAGCTATGAGTCAGTAGTTGTCCGCAGACTGAGTCTGCAGTATTTTATTGCTTAGTGCAAGGAAGCCTTATTCCAGTGGAGTAAGGGGTGGACGTAGATTGCTGACCGCAATCGAACCACCTTAAAAACTCCCTGTCTCTTCTGTGTTGTGTGCTTTGTTGTCTTCTTTTGTGTGGTGTGTCTCGCTGATCTTTTGTTGTGGTACAAGCACATCTGCTGTTCGATCATAGTTCAATATCAACTCCTCCTTGTTAAGTTTCTGCTTATTGTCTCTTTCCGTGGCCTGATTAGGAAGACTCTCTTACTACGACTAGGTTCTCATCGCTTATAATTCATATTGCTTTAAATTGGGCGTGATCTATTCATCCCCCCCCCCTTCTAGCTCACGATCTATGTTCTATCAGCTCCTGAACAAAAAACACTGCTATGAGCTTGGCCATGAGTACTTAGCAGCAAAGAGCACAAGGATACGCTTAGGACACCCAATCCTCCAGAAAAGGCCAGAAAATACTTGCATGAATAGTCAAGTAGTGTTGATATCCCACGAATTTACTTCTTGAGGGACGCATTGAACTTGGAATCAAAGGAATTCCTAACGACATATGGCCACGGGCCAAGTTGCGAAAGTCGGGGTATCATAGGGAGAATTAAGAATAGAAGGGGAAGGGAAAAGCCTCAAACGGCAGCCTCTTTGGTCATAACCGGCAGCCCATTATGCGCTTAATCGGTAGCCTGTATGAGCCTTTAACTGGCAGCATCTTTGGGTATAACCGGTAGCCCCTAGCGGTTATCGCCATAATCGGCAGCGCCTGAAACCGCAGCTTCCCAGGCATTTAAAGGTGGCACCTTAAGGTGTTAATGGTAGCTCCCGTTCAAGCCTTTAAACGGCAGCCCTTGTTTGCCTTTAACCAGCAACCCCCATGGGGTCTTCAATGGCAGCTCGCCCACATTTCAAACGGCAGCAACAACTTCATCTGGTAGCGACGTTGCTATCTGCAGTGCCGCCCATTACGACAGTGGCAGCCTCTATGCAAGCAGAGGATGTTCCCTGACTGCTCCCTCCTTGCCCTATAGAAAGGAGGGATGGCAGCTAAGAAGAGGAAAGATGGAGAACAAAAAGGAGAACAGAGTAAACAAGAGTGAAGATGAAAAGAAGAAGAGGGACTAAGAGGAGGAGAAGATGTGAGGCATGGGGAGGAGAGGGAGCCAATGCTCTGCTCTCTCTATTCCCCCCTTCCTCTGTCTGGCGTTGGCACACCTTGCCTTCGAGGCGCTCCTTTTTCATTCCCTTCCCTTTTGTTTGCTTTCTTTTGCTGCAATTATGAATGATACATGTACACTGTGTCCCTTTGTCCTGTGTCTTTTTTGTCCACCCTTGTATCTATTTTCTTTCCAATGAATGAATATAACACATCTATGAAGAGGGCCTCATCCCTTTGTAGCTAATATGCATGTTGTTATCTCTTTCCGTCTCGTTTGAATGTACTCATTCTTCTCTCCTCCTGTCTTCTTGCTATTTACTATCTCAGCGTGTGTATTGTGGATACTGGCGTGAGGGTGTACAGGTCGACCAAGGGATGATCATGTCACTAAGAGAATTCTGGCGCCGGGGTTTATCCAATCTGATGGATATGACCCTAGAACCAGGCACTTATGAGTATCACTGTTATGAAATAGTGAAATTCTCCCATGTTTTACTACCAGTCTTTTTCCCACACGAACCTTTGTCTTGACGCGTTTCGCTAACTGCCTCATGCGAGGCTGATCCGATAGCCCCACCATGGCTGGTCAGGTAGCCTTTGCGGATGAACATTTTAGCTCTATTCTATTAATTTCTTATGCGGATTCAGAGTCTCAATTACCTTCTTATTGGTTGTGGGTGTTGCTGCCTCTAGCGCACCATAACGATTGAGGGATCATCTCGATTATCCGTGGATGAATACCCGTTTCATATACCCCTAAACACCGTGGGTTTGGGGGAGGTGCTATAAAAATTCCGTCAAACACTATCCTAGCGAATAAAAGAAACAAATAACCAAAAATGCTAATAGCAATGAAGCGGTGGACTTGCCATTTTCATTAGCAGACGGTCCCCTTTTGATAAACAACAACCTCCCATTTTTGCTACTCGACAGCCTCCCTTTTGATAAACGGCAGGTGCCCTCTCATTCTCTCTCTTTCCTTTAACCGATCGTGCCTTGAACCTTTCATCTGGCAGCACCATTTCACTTAAACGGCGGGGCCTTTCCTTTTGATTAATCGGCAAGCCTTCTCATTTCCTTTTTCCATAACCGACAAACCCTTCTTCTCTTGGACAGCAAAACCCTTTTTTTCCTTTAACCGGCAGCGCCCTTCGCACCGTAACCGGCAAGAGCCCCTTTCAGTTTATCTGGAAGGCCTCCTTTTTTTTACTTAATTGGTGGGCCTTCTGCCTTTTTTTAATCAGCAGCGCCATCATGTGCTTAAACGTCAAGCCTTCCTCCTTTTAACCAGCAGCCCCTCCTCTTAATGCGAACAGAAGAAAGGATGAGGAAGTGGGTCAATGGACTTCGTCAGAGTGCGTCGACGCAGTTTCCCCCCTTGTTCTAAAACTAAAAACAAAACAGAACCAAAAAAATAGCAGCGACAAACCTAAATAAAAACCAATAATCATGTAAACTAAAAAAAAAGAAAGAAAGAAAAATGTCGACAACGTTTCAAAAAACCATGTTGACAGGGTCTTCCCCCCCAAACAAAAAGGAAGAGAAAAGAGAAAGAAAAAAATGAATGAAAATAAAAAAGTAATAAATAGATAAATAATAAAAATAATTAATGGTTAAAAAATAATTATTATTAAAGGAATGTATATAAATTTATATATATAACAAAAAATATAATTATAGGTAAATACTAATAGATGAAATTGGATAAAGAAAAAAATGCACACATGCATCCAAAAAAGATTAAATGACAAGAAAAATAAATAATAATAATAAATATAATAATGCATGTTCCGGAGCCCTCACCTCCCCGAACCCCGTGCAAAAGGAATACGAATGATGCCCTCACAAGTCATGCTTGGACCTCGGGGACCGCCCCGCCATGACAATGGCCTTACTTTTCCCGGGCCAACAACTCTCCGAATCTGATTTGTCTTCACCGGGATTTGCACTGCTTCTTTTGCTAAAACATCAAGCTTGCAGTATTCTGTTGAGTAGTGGATGGCGGATCTAGAGGCGGGGGTGAATAGATCTGCCCCTCTTTTCGTAGAACACTCCTCTTTAAAGCTAGATAAAGAAAATCGCAGCGGAATATAACTAGCTTAACAAAGGACACAACGATTTGCTTAGCAGGATGAACAAGTAAAACAAGGATTGAACCTAAGCATGCATCTAGCACAAAGCAATAGCACAATCAAACCACAACACACGAGATTTTAAGGTGGTTCGGACTGAATCTCCAGTCCTACGTCCACCCCTCACCAAACCCGGTGAGGCTTCACTAGTGCAGCGCACCAAACTGCAGATCGGAGAACTTCCGATTGTCTTCTTACTAACCACCGGTAGGGACGACAACACCGCAGATTGGATCACCTTCCAACTGCCTTCCTACTAACCACGGTAGGGACGATTCACAGTTTCAATAGCTTGAACAAAATGAAAAGAGAACAAGATGAAAATGTTCAAACAAGATATGGAGATATGCTAGAATCGAAAAGATCTTGTCTGAAATGCGATGTAGATCAGTAGCATAGGCTTCTTCTTCTTTGCAAAACCTCCTCTTGGTTGAGCAACAATGGCTTCTTCTTCTTCCTTGCGAAATGATCTTCCTTGGATCATCTTGAGCTGATGAAGAGGATTATGGATGAAGCTTTGATCTCCCTTGAGAACCTTGCTTGCTTATACACTGCCTTGGAAGTTGCTAGCTTGGATATGAGCTTAAAACACCTTGGAATGGATGAAGAACTTCTGCACGAAGTACTGTTCAAGGCTACAGTACCCTCTTCTTCTTCCCTTGGACAGCCTCCTCTAGCCTCTCTTTGATATCCCTTGATCCATTAGGGTTTCTAACCCCTTTGTGTTGTTTTTATATCTCTTTGAATGGTCCATAGACAAGCCCCAGACCAGATCCACAAATCATGGTAGGTTGGGTGACTTTAGGATTAAACAAATCCATGAAAAGGGGCTGCCCACGTTGAGAAACACGACGTCAATAATAGCTGCTTCTGTTTGGCAGACAGGTCGACACTTCGAGATGAAGTGTCGACACTTCTCAGCTTCACAGCATTTACAATGCTTCTATTTGGCAGACAGGTCGACACTTCAAGATGAAGTGTCAACACTTCTGGGTGCCAGGGTGTCTGAAGTGTCAGCTCTTCTGTGCGAAGTGTCAACACTTCTGTGCAAAGTGTCAGCACTTCTGTGAGGAGTGTCAGCACTTCTTGAAGCCAGCCTGTTGTTCTGATAGCCGTGACTCTTCACATATGAAAGAAGTGATTTGAAGGGATTTTCATCATTGCCTTGTTTTTTGTGCACTTGCATCTTGAGTGACTTATGTCTTATTTTCTGTGCACTTACATCTTGAATGACTTTTGCCTTATTTTCCGTGCACTTACATCTTGAGTGACTTTTGCTTTTAGAAGGGATTTGCATCCTTACTTGGGCGCGATCATTGGGCTTTCACTTTTTCCATCTCCTCTCCATTCCTTGGCTTATCTGTCATCTGTCATTAAAAAGCATCAAGTATATCAGTCATATGAGAGTGGGAAACATCAATGACTTATAGTGTTTAGCCATTATCAAAACCATGAATGTTAAATGACTCAAATGACCACAAGGGCACAACATATTCCCGACAGACATAGTTTAATACCATGCACACTTTCGCTTTGCTTCTGACTCAGAACACTTTCCGAACACAGAGCCTGTGATGAGCAAATAAACTAGCTTAAATGCCCTCGCCCCAACATGGGGGATTTTCCATACATTTCTAATCAATTATTCCATTTTAAGGCTATAGGGCCCCTCTTCTTGGTGATCAATCAAGGGTTTTCTCCCTTTTGAGGAGATGTAATTAACGTCGTGACCATTATGGCATGGCAGGTTTTGGTCCCGACACGCAACCCACTATCGTCTGATCAGTCAGACGGTGCACACCCACAGCTCTAGGCCACCTCGGTCTTGGTGCCTGAATAAATTGTCACATTGTGACTGGCACGCTCACGCACTAAATAAACCAAATAACTAAGATAAATAGATTAATAAATGAAGAGAGTAAAAGTGCATCCACAAGTCTGGCACACCTGGTGGGACTGGAGACCTCCCTTCATCTCCTCGCCAAGATTAAGGGCCCTATGGCCTCTTCTTGAAATTCTAACTGTTCAATTTGCAATTGCAGGTTACACACTTCAACAACTTCAATGGCTCCCATCATGTTCGGACCCCTTGTCGTGCAAAGCCATGCCCAGAACTGCTACCTGGTAGTGCTGATCAAGTTTGGTAGCTTCCTGCCTATCGTTGCTTCCCCAACTTCTTGGGGGTAGCCTTCGTGGAGCTGTTGACCCCAGAAGCCATCAAAACCGGCAAGGCCGATGACATAGTCGCCCCAAGAATTGCAGCAGTTTCTATTGGATCCGCTCGGAGTAGGGCTTTGACGAGAATTGCTGGCGTCTCGGTCACCAAGATAGTTAGCTGTCAAGTGCATCATGTGTGCCACAATGCCAGGTTGACCAACAAGAGGCCAGCGCCTCACCAAAGGAGAGCAAAGAGGAACATCACCACTGCTTCACCTCGAGGCTGGCTTTCTGCTTCCGGCAAGTCCGTAGTAATTGGGAATGTTAGAGTTTTCTTGCATGGCTGACATGCCAGAATGATTCCTGAGCGTGTTGTACCGACCATCCTCGTGCACAACTCCTTTCAAGCACTCGGCAAGGTTAAAAAGGAAAACGTTGTTACGGCCTGCAGGTCGAGAAACAAGCTGGCCCAAGAGCTAGTTAAGTTTAAGCAAATCTGGGTGCCGAAGAGGACCCAAGTTTCCCCTGTGATCCGGATAGAATGTGAAAGGGTCCATCAGAGAGGACCGAGGAAAGATATGTGGGCTGAGCTGATAGCCCCATCCCATCCCTCGCCGGCATCCCATACTTACGCCCGGCAAGGAGGTGCTCCCCGCCATTGTAATGATCATCGAAAGAAGGCCCATTCAGGGTGCCCAGTTCCTATGCCACCTATTCCATCGGGGGCGCTGTCATCTACTTCCTCCTCCTCCCAAGCCCAGGAGGAAGTGAATTGTGTAATCAGAGGTTATCTGCAGAGTCAAGGGACCACCTCCCTAGGTCGACAAAGATTGTTGCAGGCCATGGAGCATGTCCAAGAAGGCTAGGAGTTTTATACCCTGCTAAGTGCGAGGTCACGAGATTATCAACACCGTCCCCATATGCCCCCGCCTCAAGAGAAGGTGAGGACGAGAGTCACGATCTTTGAGAGATTGACTTTCCCCCAAAGATCATCTACCAGAATAGTGAAGAGAGATGGAAGTATACAAGTCTACACTTGTCATATGGCTGGAGTGGCCAGCCGTTATGGAGCCTTTCCCACAGAACAGGAGGAGGTGGTCAGGCTCATTGAGAGGCAAGGCCCTCTCACAAGAAGAAGGAAAGCCGCAAGCGAGGCATTACAGACCCTCGCTGAGAAGACCATCCCGGAGGAGGCCATGGCAGCCCTGACTGCCAATGTAATTACAACCAAAGACGACGGCAAGATGCCGTCAACATCCTCTAAGGAAATGCCAATTGAAGAGAGAGGTGACATCCCCACCCCCTCCATAAGTGACCCTGCCTTATTGATGCTACTGCAAAAATATTAGCAGGAAATTGAAGCGCTGAAGAGGCAACTGAGCGAAAGGGATACCTATGCCTCTGCGCCTAGGCAAGCCTAAATCCTACCTGGAATGTTAGGGGGCAGCACTCAGGCATTTGAAGCCTTACCACAGGTGGCTGTGTCCCAGCCAACATCTAGCTGCCTTGGTGGCAATCCTCTCCAACAGCAACAACACACGGCTATGCCGCAAATCCCAAGTCTTCCATACCCGGGGTCCACTACCGCACCACAAGCAATGGTGCTGACAATGCCGCATATGCAGCCGACTCACTTCTACCCATATCCAGTCGACCCGACGGTGATGAACAAGATGATGGTTGAGCAAATGATAGAAATGAAATTGACAGAGAGAAGTGACGGTGATTATGCCACATTTGATGTGTACAGGGTGCCATATCCGCCTCACCATGATGCTAAGAGGCTACCCCCGGCATCAATAAGCCTCTAAAATTTGAAATGTTTAATGGGCAAGGGTCTCCAAGGGAGCACATTGCCTACTACATCAACGTGATGGGCGACTTGGCTACTGATGAGTTGTACTTGCTAAAATTCTTCGGGTCTACATTAACAGGGCTCGCCTTTGAGTGGTATTCAAGCCTCTAGGCCGGGTCTATTGCTGATTGGCCCGATATGCAAAGAAAGTTCAAGGAAAGATTCCACATCGCTGAAAGGGAGGTGACCGTGGCAGAATTGTATTCGACCAGACAAAAGAACGATGAGTCTACCCTTAAATACATTAAAAGTTGGAGGAATCTCAGTATGAGATGCAGATGTCCCCCGCACCAGGAGGAATAAGTCCAAATATGTAAGTGGAATTTGAGAAGAGAAGTGCTAGAAAGAATGATAGGCACTGAAATCAAGTCGTTTGACCGACTGAACAATGTCGTGGTAGAAATCGAGACATTCCTCTCAAAATATTCTGCTGCTCCCGCCATCTCAAGCCAGAAAGCTAGACCAGTTGATTAGCGGCCATCGCCTAAATAAGTACACACAGTTGACCTTAAAGCCTTCGAGCAGTAAAAAGAAAAAGATAAAGGCGTAGCTAATCCTCCCATGGCCAAGCCCGCTGAGCAGCGAGAAGGTCCTTCCCTACGGGAGAAGATGAAGAAGTTGTATTCATTTCCTTGAGATAAGACTCGAGTTCTGTTTGAAAGGGCTACCAAGTATAACAAGATCACTCTCCCTGAGCCAAAAAGGCCGAGCGACCTCAAAAGGAAGGATGACCCTCGCTTTTGCCCGTATCACCAAATGCTCAGGCATGCTATCGAGGAATGCTATGTCTTTAAAGACACTATTGAGTCTTTAATTAAGAAAGGGGAGCAGCAAATGGTGGAGTACAAGGTTGATCCCCTACACCCACATGAGATGCCCAATATAGGGGCAACAGTCAACATGATATCTTTGTATCAGCAACTACCCGAAGAAGTGTCAGAGGCCTACACTAAGTGCACCTATGAGGCCTACATCTTGACGCTGCTAAAAGATGAAGTAAATTGGCAGAAGGTGCCGGTAAAGACAAGAAGAAGGTCAGCACCTCGGCATGGTTTGGGAGTTCAGATAAGGGGTGTCACACCTCAACCAAGTTCACCTGTTGTGACCCCGATTTGGCACGAAATAGCTCCTCGGGTAGTCATTAGATGGCCCACCAATAATAAGAGGAAGTAAATCCTGATGCGGGTGCATAAAGAAGCCAATCCAGCAGTTGAGCGGCTTCTAGAAATTATAGATGGGCTAGACAAATATGAACAACCCAAGATCCAGTCTGTCCAGTTGAAGGAGTATGTTCCTTAAGAACATCTCGAATCCTTGAAATTGGTAGAAGAAGCTGAAGCTGAAGCTGAAGAGCCGAGCATATGGGATGAATCTACACAGAAGCTGTTACCAACTATGAAAGGAAAGAAAAATAAGAAAAGATCTAAGAATAAGAGAAAGGGGGTTATTGTCTCTTGCAACACCCTGTCAGCCTTGTTTGACATGGCCCGAATTTCTGAGGAGGAGGGTGAAGAAATATGCCTTCCGCCAGTAGAGGCAAATCAGGCTGAAGCGTCTACCTCCTAGCATGCAACCAGATCTGGAAGAAAATGAGGGTGTCTTCCCCAGGCTAATCGCAATATTATGTTCAGGGCAGACAACCATATCAGGTCCCCAAGCCTGAAGTCAAAGGTGCTGAAATCCTACCTTCGTCGGGTCTCTACCCTGAAGATACTAGCGATCAAGGGGTGCCCTCATTTGCTGAATTTTTGTTGTCTCAAAAGGGCAAGCAGTCATGCGCGTAAGCAGAGCTGAAAGTCAAAAGCACTCAACTTCATCCTCAGTTGCCCCACACTTGGAAAATGAAGATCATGTTGGCATACCAAGCCTCACCAAATTTATGCAAGAGAAGGATCCAGTTGAACAGGTGGAGCGGGTTCAGGTGGCACCCGAAGAAGAAAATTAGCCTCCCTGTGAGACAGCCCCTCAAGCACCAAATGATGGCATGCACGACAAAGCAGAAGAGATGAAATTGGCCAATGTTAGGGCCAGCAATAGAATAATGAAACAACTAAAGATAATCTCTGCAAGATTCAGTGTCTAGGAGATTCTCTCCTTGGACAAAGAAACCAGACAGGCTGTCATTGCGGCTCTGCAAACCCCAGCACACTTCGAGAGTTGCTTTGTCGAAATGCAGTCGGGGGTAGCTGTGACTTTTACAGAGGAGGATATGTTGCTGCCCTCCGTCAACCACAATAGACCACTCTACATGAGGGGACAGTTAAATGGTCGACCAATAAACATGATTTTGATTGACCTCGGGGCAATAGTGAACATACTCCCTGGAGAGGGGGATTTATGTAGCCCATCTAAGAGCAGCCAAACTAGGTCCATCAGGACCAAACGAGGCTCAGCTCACCCAAGTGACAGCCCCACAGGGCCCACTTAGGCTAAAACGCCCAATAAGATTACTCGGGATCTCATCCTTCCTAGGCGGCCCGTAGGCTCGGAAGGCCCGAGCGTCGGTCAGAACGGAGGAAGATCCATGCCCGAGTTATCCCCTCACCGGGATAGAGGCAAGCGCTCAGCGCCCACTCCGACCTATCTTCATCCGAGCTATACCTATCGCCCGGACAGGGTTGGCACCTTTTATGCTCGGACCGATCGACGATTGCTCATCCATGATGCCGTTAAGAGCCCTTTATGAGTAGGAGTTTATGAGGATAAGGGACCCATGATCCCTCAAGGCTATAAAGACCCCACGATGAGGACGTAACTCCCACCAGATACTCCTCAGCTTACGGGACTCATGAAGAAAGCACACTATATAAACCTGGAACTCCCTCCAATGGAAGGTAAGGGCAACACACGCCTAAACTCCCTGAGCAGGAACCACTTCACCACCTTGGTGTAGGGGGATCTCGTGCACCTTTGTTTACCTCCCTCCATATCTTCCATCATTGCTCTACTGACTTAAGCATCGGAGGGTTTTCCCTAAGGAACTATCCCTGGGCCCCCTGATCCGTTTCCCTTTCTCTATAGTTCACTATTCGGTGATCATCCTCCCAGCTCAGGACAAGCGCGAGATCACGCCCCTTCATCTGGCATCGTCTGTGGGAAACAACCAAAGAGCCAGTATGGTGCGAAGAAGTTCAGGGAGGAGGTCCACCGGCGACAGGGGAAAGGCAACGGTGGCGGGGGGGGAAGGCCCCTCTCAAGCCTCCCAAAATCCCCCCTCCGGTGCCAGCACTCCCGCCGACGGACCGCCCCCTCCCCCCACGGTAGGGCTACCGCCCCCTCCCCCCGCGGCGGTAGGGCTGCCGTTTAACGGCAGCGTTGACGCCTTCCAAGCCCTCAACGTAAAACTGGACGTCCTCGTGGATCTCATGAGGACCCAGGCGGCCAGGGATGGAAGGTCACGCGCCCCTCCGGAGAGCCCTCCCCGCGAGAACATTTCCCAGTACACCGCCGGAGGTCGCTTCACCCTCCGAGGGCAGCAGCTTATTTGCAACAAGGCAAGAGGACCCTCACAAGCCCCCCCTCCAGAGCAAGAGGCCTCCTCCACACCGAAACGGGGTAAGCATGGGGCACGCCATCCACTCCCAGAGACCGGAGTCCCCAGGGAGCGCCAGGACAGCCTGCCATCACACCCCCCCAGCCCTACGGCGCAACAACAGCCGGAGCTATCCCTCCGACTGCGAGAATTCGAGAGGCATTTCGCAGAGCAGGAGCGCGCCCTACGCGCCCTGCAGAAAGACTCCTCCGCGGAGGACGAGGAGAAATCTCCGTTCTCCGACTATATCTTGAAGGCAGAGGTATCTCCCAGAACCTCCATCCCGACCTTCAAGCTCTATGACAGCCAGGGTGACCCGGTCGATCACTTCGACAGCTTTGACGCCCTAATGACCCTTCATGGAGCGTCCGACGCCATCAAATGCCGAACCTTTATGACCACTTGGTCCAAGGCGCCCAAGCATGGTTCTGGGCCCTCGCCCCCGGATCCATCCGGGACTTCAAGCAGTTCGGGCGAGTATTCAAGGAGAGTTTCACCGACAGCGGTCCCCCAAGGTCGGTAGCGGGGCTTTTGGCCCTCAAACAGGCGCAAGGGGAGAAACTTCGTGCCTACATTACTTGATTCGAATCGGAAGCCCTGAGGATCCCCCGCCTGGATGTCGCCTCGACCGTAACCGCGCTGACGGGGGGCACCTGCGACGAGAACCTCTCCGCGAGCTTGTCCTCCACCCTCCCTCGACCCTTGATGCGCTAGTGACTCTGGCATTGCACCATGCCGAGTGCGAAGAAGTGCTCAGCGCATGCCGAGACGCAACCGGCTCTGGTCGGGAGGGGGACAAGAAGCGGGCACCCGAGCCAAACTCGGGTCCGGGGAAAAGGCAGAACCAAGACGGGGAACGCAAGGAACTGTCACGGAAGTACGAGTGGTACACCCCCTTAACCACTCTGGTTTACGAGATCTACGAGGACATCAAAGGCTCGGGCCTCCTCCGCCAACCCGAGCCAATGAGGTCGAAGAACCGTAGTCGCAGCAAGCATTGCCTATTCCACAGTGACCACGGACATCACACCGGTGACTGCCATCAGCTCCAGGACGAGATCTAGCGTCTCGTTCGTCAAGGGCACCTCTCCCGATTCGTAGCCAGGCACAAGGAAGACCGAGGCACCCCGGAGGAAATCGACAACGCCCCAGAGGGGTCCACATCAACGTCATCGCTGGAGGAGCTGCATCAGGAGGAGACAACGGCCGAGGAAGGAAGCGTCATGCTGAGCGGGCGAGCCGAGCCATCGAGCCACCCAGGGCCCCGCCAAGTGAGCCCCAGGTCATAGTCTTATCCGACCAAGACCTAGAAGGGCTAAGCACCCCGCATGACGATGCCCTAGTCATATCGGCCACAATAAAAAATTGTAACGTAGACAAGATTCTAGTTGACAATGGAAGTGCCCCAGATGTATTATCCTATGAATGTTTCCTTAAGATGGGGGAGGATTCGTCTAGACTCTGCCTGATCTGAACCCCTCTTTGCGGGTTCAATGGCCAGGTCACTTATCCCGAGGGAGCCCTAAGCCTGCCGGTTACTCTCGGCACCCCACCCAAAACTGTTACAGTCATGGTGTACATTATAGTGATCAAAGGTATGATAGCATACAACGCAATCTTCGGCCGAGGAATCCTCAGCCGAACAAAAGCGGTGCCTTCTACCTATCACCAAAAGATGGAGTTCCCCACCAAAAATGGGTTGGGGGAAGTCTGAGACAACCAGGTCATGGCCAGAAGGTGCTACAATATCTCGGTTGAAGCCACAAGGCCGGACGGGAAGAACAATGGTGCGGACACCAGCGCGAGCGAATAGCACGAGTCGGCGAACCGACGGTACCATACGCGGAGCACCAATCAGACTACTTCGGCTTTCCTTTGAAATGGAGGTAATTTGGCTTAAGTTTGGACCCTTCTTCCATGAAAATTGGGCTTGTAATGGTCATTGTACTTGTGTTCTTATATTGGGCTGGTTGTAAGGCTCTTAAAGGGCCATTTTGGTTAAGCCCCTTTAGAATGCATTAAGAAGGAGTGGCCTTGGACCATTATGATGGATCCATAAGCTATGGAAGGCCCAATTGAGCTTCCTTCATTCATGGGCCATCTAGATTGGAGAGGCCTTAAGCCATATTGGTTGAATGGGCTTAAGGGGTGGCCATGGCCAAACTTGGCCCATTCAAGGCCCATGAAGGGGGGCGCCCCCTATTTTGTTTGTATTAGGCTAGCTATTTTATTTTCTTTTCTTCCCTTCCCCATTTACCACATGGGAACATTAGAATGGCTGCTAGTCCAAAAGGAATGGCTGCCACCTACCCCCCTTTTCTTGAATTTCAAAGGTAGGTAAGTCCAATGTTCCTTTGTCTCCCCCTCCCTTCCTATTCTAGTCAAAGGGGCGCACCCCTCCTCCCTCCCCAAGGTTCCATCGAACCATCCAGCCCCCTCCCCTTGCCAAAACCCTATATAAAGACTTGTATGATGATGGGTTAAAGGCTAATGAAGTTTTATTGAGTGAAAGTTGCAATTAGAGAGTGATTCTCTTGTTTCCCCCTTGGGTGTGATACCCTGTTCAGTCCTGTGACGGGACAGACTTTGGGCATGTGACTCGCCCCCATATCTTCCACATCCCCTTATCATCTGCTTCCACCAAAACTCTCAGTGATACTTCTACGAGTTAGGAAGATTTCAGAGGTTTTTTCTCATCGATCGGAGTTCGGGATCGCCGGTGGTGATCTTTCTCGTGACGGCGCGCAGATCTGCCCCAGCCTGCTGCCCAGATATGAAGTTTCTTGATTACGAATTTCCCCAGATCGCCTCCCAAGTCTTATGGAGCTAATTTTCGGTGTGATTGTAGGATTTTGAGTCCTCTTCGCGCTGCCGCCTATATCCTCTCGATCCGAGATTTGTGCTGATCGTGGAAACGATTCTCGTGGGATCGCGCGAGCTGATCTGAGCAGGCCCAGCTTAGAACCAGAGTCTACTTCCAGAGTCTGCCCTGCCTCTTCCGCTCGAGATCTAAGCGATCTCTTTGAACTACGTCTTTCTCTGGACGTCGCCAACGATCTCCCACAAACAGCGCCTCGATCCGACATCAGAAACTAATTTTCCCTTATTTAATCATGTTTTTGTGCAGTTCTGGGTGCACAGAACCAGAAGCCGATTGTAACTGCTGCTGCGCCCAGATCTGAAAACATCTGCTCACGCCCTTCTGAGTGGACAAACTACGTTCTGTCTCCGACGTTCTCCAACAAACGGCGCTCCGATCTACCGTCATATCTTGGCGTACCGGTCTCCGCAAGCTTGCTGCGCAGGGTGACCAGCGTGGATAGAACCGGGTCGGCTTCCCATCGGCATACCCGAGAGGCTCCGACTCGCGTCCCTCGCCTCCTGCGAGTGTGGCCCGTCATGTTAGCTTGGTGCGATAGATAAACATAGATCCAGAGGGGGGGTGAATGGATCTTTGAAAGAATTTTACCCAATTTAATTTCTACCGGTTAGATGTGCGGAAATAAAAGTGGATGCAGATATAAACTGAGAAAACTTAGGAAGCTATTGCAAAGCAGTCCAATTGAATAAACTCACACTCGATCCTAAACAGACATCTAGTGAGCGCAGCAGAGAAATGAGCACATAAGGCAATCAAACCACAAAGGAACCCAGGGCTTTTTAGGTGGTTCGGTCCTTCAGACATACATCCACCCCACACTCAACCGAGTGTGGCTTCACTAGCTCACGCTAGAAACAGCAGACTCAGTCTGCAACAAATGCTGCCAAACAGCTTGACCAGGGGAACAACCTCCCCTCTTCCTCCCAACCGGAGGGAACCACTAGTGACACCAGTCACTAGCAAACCAGAGACGCAAGTCTCTCTTCCTCCAGACCGGAGGGAACACCTAGTCTTGCAACCCACAAGACTAGAACCGGAGGACCAATCCTCCCTTCCTCCAAACCGGAGGGGACACCCCAAGTGACTCCCAGCCACTTGGAAACTAGAGACCAAAGTCTCTCTTCCTCCAGACCAGGAGGTAACACCTAGTCTTGCAACCACAAGACCAGAACCGGAGATCAGATCTCCCTTCCTCCAAACCGGAGGGAACCCACAAGTAGCACCCAGCTACTTGCAACCGGAGATAGCAATCTCCCTTCTCCTGAACTAACAGGAGGAACCCCGACCTCTCTACAGAGTATCGGAAAAACATCAAATGGATAGTTTAAAAGGAAAATGAAATCAGCAATAGAAAGCTGAAAAGATAAAAATAAATGTGGCTCTCGCAGGAGCTGGCTGGCCTGGATCTGATCCACGGTCCAGCAGGAACAAATCTTCAGTTGAAGCTTCTATCACTTTAGCTCTCTCTTCTTCTCTATTCTTCTTCCTCTTCTTCTCTTCACACTCTGCTATCTCGATCTCTTACTCAACCTCTCTTTCTTTCTCTTTCTCACTCTCTTTCTCCTCTTCTTTTTCCTTTTCTTCTTCTCTGTCTGGATTGTGGCTCTCTGTATGGACTTTTCTTCTTTCCAACTCGATCGACCTTCTTCTGTGGAAGAAGGCTCATATATATAGCAGCAGCATCATCATCAGCCACGACGTGTGACCTCCACATTTCCAGCCCTAAGCATTCGGACCACGTGGCAGTCTCTCAGCAGACTTCATTCCAGCCTCGGATCACGTGCTGCCAGTCACTGGGGAATATTTCTTCCTCGGACTTGCAAGGAGATGAAAACCATTAAAACTGAGGGCCACAATAACTAAATCTGCACGAAGTATGTAGTAGCAATTCTAGATGCACTGAGAACGACACGAGATACATACGATGACTACAGCACGAAGTAAAGAAAATGACACGACGTAATAAACAGCAAAGAGAACGGCACGAGAACAACATGGATTGGCAACAGAAACCGACACGAAGTGGTTGCAAATAAGCAAGACACGAGGTCTACGTAAAGCAACACGAAGTGTGGTCAAGGCGAGAAAGACACGAAGTTAAACAAGCAGACATAAAAGATGACACGAGATGCAACTAGAGGACAGAGAGAAGCGACACGAGGTTCACACAGAAACGACACGAGGTGGCACAGAAAGCAACACGAGATGCTGTAATGTTCTGCACGCAGTGGAACAAAAATGACACGAAGACACAGAAACAACAGTAACCGACACGAAGTAAGTACGACATGGAGACAGATGACAGAAGCCGTCACGAGTTGAAAACAACACGAAGATGAAATTGACACGAAGTGAAAACGACACGAAGACGAAGTTGACACGAAGTGAAAACAACACGAAGTGAAAACACAGAAATCGACACGGAGTGTGGTCAAAGCGAGAAGGACACGAAGTTAAGAGAGAAAAACCAACACGAAGATATGAATATAGAAACAACACGAAGACAGAAGATGCCACGGCTATCACGACACGTGATGAAGCAGTGGGACCAGGAAGAAACGATACGAGGAACAACAGTAAGTGACACGAGATGAGCAACTAAAAACAAAGGAAACGACACGAAATATATAAACACAACACGAAGATAAAACTAAATAGGAAAATACGAAAAACAACACGAAGACCAGATATACAGAGTAACGTGAAGACACAAGTGTAATGCTAATACGAGGTGACAATTAACAAGGAGAACGACACGAAGTGAAACGTAAGAAGACTCAAAGACGCAAGAAAAACGACTTGAAGACAAGGATGACAAGGATAGAACAACACGAAGTATACCTCACACAAGTTTTCCTGTCAAGCATGGAAATCAACACGAAGTGTTGTAAGCTCAGACGACACGAAATCTTTTCGTGTTAGTGAGGGGAAACAACACGAAGTGTAGTGATCATGAACAGCACGAAGATGAAAGGAACAGTGCAATGTATAGACTTTAAATCCAATACAAACGGCTGTACAGACTTGAAGATGTGAACCCAATGTACAGACTTGACAGTGGGCTCTGCAGCGAATGTAGACTTTCAATGAAGGGCGTTGTGTAGACTTTGGCTTTGAACGAAGGTAAGAATGAGGCTGTATAGACTTGGCCAGAACGTAGGGAAAAAGCACCAATGTATGAACATCCAGCAGTGTATAGACTTCGTGAACAAAGTGCAATACTGACTGATGTATACACTTGACAAATAGAGTAATGCATGAACACACAATTAGCCACTACGTTAACCCAATCTAGCCAAATTCATGAATTGACTATTCAAGCAAACAATCAGATAAAGCAATCAGATATTCAAGCAGTCAATCAGTCATCTATATTAATTAGCACACCTCAGTGTGACTCATGGTGTGTCAGTCATCATCAAAACCACACAGGGGCACAACAATCTCCCCCTTTTTGATGATGGCAACACTATGAGTTACACTGACTCAGATTAGATGCTTCTCCCCCTTTGCCTTCAGCAAAAAGACATGAGTTGAATTAAAACCAATTGTTAATTAAAAACTCCCCCTTTTGACTAAGCTGCCCCTTTACTTTAGCAAAACGAATAACCCAGAGTTGTCATATGAGACACTCAAGATTGTTCAGCAGAAGATGGCAACACAATATCAGAAGCAATTAAAAACAATTCTCCCCTTTTGTCAAACAACTTATGCAGTCATGCATATGCAACAATACTCCCCCTTTGACATGGCAGAAGATATAGAGCTAATGCAGACAAATAACATGATCAGACAATCTAGCACATTGTCCCCTTATGCATATAGACTCTCAAACAGACCAGAGAATTCTACCCTTATGATCCTTGATGCAAGAGAAATCTACAAGGATGAACTCTGGTTATCCAGAGACAACAACTCTCATATGTGACAACCAGTCTGAATCAAATCACAGTGATAAAGGGCAATAGGATGAGCAGATTCAACAATTTGTGAAACTTGAGATAATGAACTTTTTCAGCAAGATACCAACTTCATAAAATCAAAGTCTTAAGTTCTGGATTCCTCCATCATAAAAGCTTATGAAACCTTGATTGTCAGATATGGTTTAAGAATGATGTAAACTGAAATTTTCCAAATAAATTGTACTCATATCTGAACCAACACTTAATAAAAAGGAACTACAAGCTCATATAAGATTCTAGTTCAACCAACTTCTATCTTAATTAGTTTACTTTCCATGACAGCTTTAAAAGAAACATAAGTGAATGCTCCTGTATTTTACTTGTTCTTTCAGAATTTGATTTGCACTTGTTCAAATCTTTCTTTAATGAACAATTTTGGTTTATCAGCACCTTTTGACGTGGAGAGACACCTTGATCAGAGGTCAGAATCCCCAGTTACTCAGTGTGACAACCGTACTGTTTCTCCCATTTTAGAGAACAGAGGTAGCATTAAAAGTATCTTTGGTCATGAGGATACACCTTGATCAGAGGCCAGAATCCCCAGTTACTCAATACAACTATGCCATTGCTCTGCCATATTTTCATAATAATTTCCAATCATCTCTTTAAACAGAGTTAATCATGGTACTTCATGACACAATCCTTTGGACAGGTTTCTCAGTAGCCATAGTCATTGCTCTGTTCATACTTTTACTTAAAAGGTTTCAGAACAAGTTAGTTGTTTAGGAACAACCACATACACTATATATCTCAGTCAACGTAGACATGGATATCAACTTTTCATATTTCAGAAAGTCTTACATGAATTTACATGAAGCAGACAGTTAAAGTTTATTAAGAGGTTGAAACAGATATTTTCAAGTTTCTTGTGACCAAACAAGAGTACATTAGACTTAAACCACTTCCAGTTAACAAATGTTCTTAAGCATGTATAATGGAAGTTTCCTCATTAAAGATATTTTAACTTTTATGAAGTAGTATTCAGGCTGAAGGTTTACTTCATGTCTCAGCAGAGTAATTCAAGTGAGAATATTCACTAAACAACATGATTCTGAAGAATTGTAGCAAATGAGCTGCTCTTGAGCAAAGAGGTTCAAAGTTGACTGAATAGAGAAAAAGCTCTCATTCAGCAGATTTAGGAGACACAAACAGATACCAATAAGGTAAGCATTCAGATTATGAACAACTTCAGAAGTAGTCAAGAAATCATTTGATACCACTTTAAATAATGGAATCACTGACACTTCAGATATGACAAGATGAATCATATAGCTGGAGAAGAACGGATTAAGCATGCTCCCCCTATCTATATGCAGTGACATTTCCCTTCCCTTTTTTTTGATTTTTTCAAAGAAGTGATATGCTATGCAATGATTCCCTCTAACTAAAAACGCTGAATCATCCTATATGTCATGCAGACAATGTAGATGGTGAATGACTATGCAACAACAGATTTAACATGCTATGCAGTAAATCTCAAGACAGTTGAGTGAATTCAGATGTATGAATAATGCTCCCCCTAAATGTATGCATTCAATCTATCTTTTTGACATTTTCAATGTAATCAAATGCAATGCATAGTAATAAACTCAATCATTTTCATGAGCATTTTTCCAGATTTTCCAATTAGATTCAGTTAGACAATGCGCAAACGAATTATCATGATATGCAGTGCATTCAGATCACACAAATCAGAATACAAAGTTTTTCAGAATTTACCTGAATGGGGCTTTATTATCTTGGGTGCCTTGGTTTACTTTACCCCTCTTTATTCCTCAGTCCAAGGCACACCTGCAAGGTATTTGATCATCTTGATCCTGCAAGGACCCAAGCAGCTTTGGGTCCTGCGTTAGCCCTGACAGGTGTTTTAAGTAAATTCATAGCAATATGGTCATCATGAACCATCAGATAGCAAGTTTCCATAGAGTGACCAAATTTTCCACAGTATCTACATGATGTGACTGGTTTCTGGTGCTTAGGATGCATAGTAACAGTAGCATGAGATTTATAAACATGATTATAAGGTTTTCTGTTATATGCATGAATAGTTTGATTATTCTTATTCCTAACCAGCCAACATTCAGAAGATTTGTGTCCTTGCTTCCCACAGTTATAGCATGAAAATATTGCAAATGGTTTTGCAGGGAATTTGACACCATAGGAGTTAACATTGTTCTTCTGAACATGCCAACAGTTCTTGACTGTATGGCCATTCTTCCCACAGTGAGAGCAAGTAAAAGAATTCCTTCTATGAAAACCATTTTTACCCCAAGTAGATCTAAACCAGCACTCAGCAGCTTTGTGCCCAGTCTTATGGCAGTTGAAGCACACAATGTGCTGATTAGAATTGTGTTTAGATCCATATGGATCATGAAAGTGCATGGAAGACCTGGCAGGTAGGTTATCGTCTTCTTTCATGATAAGACATTCATTCATGTGATGACCATGCTTCCCACAATAATAACATGAAGCATCAGGCTTCCTAGCAGCATGATTTTTATCAGAGAGATTTCTAGAATGTAAAGTTCCACTAGCATGCTCATCCTTTAACATCAATCCACAATCTTCCATTATGTGACCTCCTTTCCCACAATAATAACATGAACCCTTTTTAATGTGAGTGTGTGAGAGATCATGTGAATTGTGTGCAGTCTTCTTTACAGCAACAGGAGTGCCTTTTTCCTTTTTCTGTGAGTTTTCACCATTTTTCTAATTTGGAGTTTGTTCCACAGTTTTGGGTTTCACAGTGGATTTTTGTGCAGTGAATTGGAAGACAGAAGGAGCAGAGGTAGTGTTCTGATTGGAAGCTTTAACAAAAATAGTGGATGTTTTATTCCCATTACTCCTTTTATTTGTCGGACTATAGCCCAGTCCCTTTCTCTCAAAGTTATCACTCTTTCCAAGAAGCTTATTCAGATTGTCCTTACCTTTGACAAATTTTGATAGAGAATTTTTCAAATCTTTAACCTCAGAATTCAAATCAATAATTTTAGCTTCATATTTGGACAGATCTGTTTCACAGGAAATGACTTGTTGATGCAAGGCATCATTCAAACTCTTGAGTTTTTCAACTTTCTGTTTTAATTCTATTTCCTTGTCAGTTTTAGATAAGGACTTGTAAAGATCATCAACTTCTTGTTGAAGGGATGTGATAGTAAGCTCATATCCAGCTATTTTCTGTTCACTGCAACTGACATTTCCATTTAACATTAGGTTGATGGTTTTTAGGCTCTCAATTTCTTGTTCAGCATTCATCAACCTATCAGAACTATCCACACTTACACACTTGCCTTTTTCAATTGTCATTAGCCTATCTGTCAACTGTGTGTTTAGGTGTTTCAACTCATTGATTTCCTCTTTCAGGTTACTGTTCTGCTCTAGGAGTTCATCATCAAACACCCATTTATCTGTTGAAGACTGACATTCATAAAACATTTCTTGTTGTTTTTCAGATTGAAATTTGTCAAGATTTTTCTGAATCTCTGAATTCATTGTTCTTTCAGCCTCCAATTTCTCAGAGATCAAACCATTTTCTTTTTCAAGGTTCATTGATTTATGTTCAAATTCTTTGGATTGGTTTTTGAGTTTTTCATTCTCAGATTTCAATTCTTTCAATTCAGAATTGATACACTCTAAATCTCTCACCAATCTTTCATTTTGAACAACGTCATTGTTATGAGTCTGATCAACGAAGCTAAGCCTTTCCTTTAGTTCAACAATTTCACAAGCAAGCTTTTGACTCTCCTTTTTGTGTAGACCAATTTGTTTCATAAGAGTTTGTTTTTCAGATTTCAAATAATCTAGATCTGTAGTAATAGAGTCAAAGTCTTGTAGTTGTCTTCTTAAAATTTCATTTTCAGTTTTCAGAGTTTCAAGTTTTTCACCTCCTAGATTTTTCAGCTTCTTTTTCAGACTTTTATATTTCTTCCCTAGTTTCTTATAGGATCTTGACAGATTAGCATAGGCATCTTCCCAATCGTCTAATGAAAAATTTTCGAAAGGGTTTACCTCCTCATCATCACGTTCTTCGGATTCATCTTGATCACTACCATGTTTGCTCTTGTCAGCCATCAGACAGTTGTCCACATTTCCCTTCTGAGCAGGCTTCAGCTCATCCATAATGTCCTTGCCGGACCTGCAATCATGAATACAAGACCATAAGGCTCTGTCAGTAGCAGCTCTCATCAGGTTAAAGGCCTTCTGATTTTCTTCATATTTTGACTTGTGACTTTTAGTCCATTTGGACTTTTCCTTTGGCAATCTGTGGGGACCTTGTGAAATTAACTTCCACAGATCCGGATTAATCATTTTCACATAATTGTGAAGACTGCTAATCCATGAGTTAAAGTTAGAGCCATTGAAAACCGGTGGAGAACCCATTGAATAAATCCGCAAATAGATTAATGCAGCAAAGGGTAGAAACAGATAAGCACTAAGGGACACCAGGATCCTCTGCAGATCGTTGGATCTGATCAATCAGAGAACCGCTCTGATACCAATTGTTAGCTTGGTGCGATAGATAAACATAGATCCAGAGGGGGGGTGAATGGATCTTTGAAAGAATTTTACCCAATTTAATTTCTACCGGTTAGATGTGTGGAAATAAAAGCGGATGCAGATATAAACTGAGAAAACTTAGGAAGCTATTGCAAAGCAGTCCAATTGAATAAACTCACACTCGATCCTAAACAGACATCTAGTGAGCGCAGCAGAGAAATGAGCACATAAGGCAATCAAACCACAAAGGAACCCAGGGCTTTTTAGGTGGTTCGGTCCTTCAGACCTACATCCACCCCACACTCAACCGAGTGTGGCTTCACTAGCTCACGCTAGAAACAGCAGACTCAGTCTGCAACAAATGCTGCCAAACAGCTTGACCAGGGGAACAACCTCCCCTCTTCCTCCCAACCGGAGGGAACCACTAGTGACACCAGTCACTAGCAAACCAGAGACGCAAGTCTCTCTTCCTCCAGACCGGAGGGAACACCTAGTCTTGCAACCCACAAGACTAGAACCGGAGGACCAATCCTCCCTTCCTCCAAACCGGAGGGGACACCCCAAGTGACTCCCAGCCACTTGGAAACTAGAGACCAAAGTCTCTCTTCCTCCAGACCAGGAGGGAACACCTAGTCTTGCAACCACAAGACCAGAACCGGAGATCAGATCTCCCTTCCTCCAAATCGGAGGGAACCCACAAGTAGCACCCAGCTACTTGCAACCGGAGATAGCAATCTCCCTTCTCCTGAACTAACAGGAGGAACCCCGACCTCTCTACAGAGTATCGGAAAAACATCAAATGGATAGTTTAAAAGGAAAACGAAATCAGTAACAGAAAGCTAAAAAGATAAAAATAAATGTGGCTCTCGCAGGAGCTGGCTGGCCTGGATCTGATCCACGGTCCAGCAGGAACAAATCTTCAGTTGAAGCTTCTATCACTCTAGCTCTCTCTTCTTCTCTATTCTTCTTCCTCTTCTTCTCTTCACACTCTGCTATCTCGATCTCTTACTCAACCTCTCTTTCTTTCTCTTTCTCACTCTCTTTCTCCTCTTCTTTTTCCTTTTCTTCTTCTCTGTCTGGATTGTGGCTCTCTGTATGGACTTTTCTTCTTTCCAACTCGATCGACCTTCTTCTGTGGAAGAAGGCTCATATATATAGCAGCAGCATCATCATCAGCCACGACGTGTGACCTCCACATTTCCAGCCCTAAGCATTCGGACCACGTGGCAGTCTCTCAGCAGACTTCATTCCAGCCTCGGATCACATGCTGCCAGTCACTGGGGAATATTTCTTCCTCGGACCTGCAAGGAGATGAAAACCATTAAAACTGAGGGCCACAATAACTAAATCTGCACGAAGTATGTAGTAGCAATTCTAGATGCACTGAGAACGACACGAGATACATACGATGACTACAGCACGAAGTAAAGAAAACGACACGACGTAATAAACAGCAAAGAGAACGGCACGAGAACAACATGGATTGGCAACAGAAACCGACACGAAGTGGTTGCAAACAAGCAAGACACGAGGTCTACGTAAAGCAACACGAAGTGTGGTCAAGGCGAGAAAGACACGAAGTTAAACAAGCAGACATAAAAGATGACACGAGATGCAACTAGAGGACAGAGAGAAGCGACACGAGGTTCACATAGAAATGACACGAGATGGCACAGAAAGCAACACGAGATGCTGCAATGTTCTGCACGCAGTGGAACAAAAACGACACGAAGACGCAGAAACAACAGTAACCGACACGAAGTAAGTACGACATGGAGACAGATGACAGAAGCCGTCACGAGTTGAAAACAACACGAAGACGAAATTGACACGAAGTGAAAACGACACGAAGATGAAGTTGACACGAAGTGAAAACACAAAAATCGACACGGAGTGTGGTCAAAGCGAGAAGGACACGAAGTTAAGAGAGAAAAACCAACACGAAGATATGAATATAGAAACAACACGAAGACAGAAGATGCCACGGCTATCACGACACGTGATGAAGCAGTGGGACCAGGAAGAAACGATACGAGGAACAACAGTAAGTGACACGAGATGAGCAACTAAAAATAAAGGAAACGACACGAAATATATAAACACAACACGAAGACAAAACTAAATAGGAAAATATGAAAAACAACACGAAGACCAGATATACAGAGTAACGTGAAGACACAAGTGTAATGCTAATACGAGGTGACAATTAACAAGGAGAACGACACGAAGTGAAACGTAAGAAGACTCAAAGACGCAAGAAAAATGACTTGAAGACAAGGACGACAAGGATAGAACAACACGAAGTATACCTCACACAAGTTTTCCTGTCAAGCATGGAAATCAACACGAAGTGTTGTAAGCTCAGACGACACGAAATCTTTTCGTGTTAGTGAGGGGAAACAACACGAAGTGTAGTGATCATGAACAGCACGAAGATGAAAAGAACAGTGCAATGTATAGACTTTAAATCCAATACAAACGGCTGTACAGACTTGAAGATGTGAACCCAATGTACAGACTTGACAGTGGGCTCTGCAGCGAATGTAGACTTTCAATGAAGGGCGTTGTGTAGACTTTGGCTTTGAACGAAGGTAAGAATGAGGCTGTATAGACTTGGCCAGAACGTAGGGAAAAAGCACCAATGTATGAACATCCAGCAGTGTATAGACTTCGTGAACAAAGTGCAATGCTGACTGATGTATACACTTGACAAATAGAGTAATGCATGAACACACAATTAGCCACTACGTTAACCCAATCTAGCCAAATTCATGAATTGACTATTCAAGCAAACAATCAGATAAAGCAATCAGATATTCAAGTAGTCAATCAGTCATCTATATTAATTAGCACACCTCAGTGTGACTCATGGTGTGTCAGTCATCATCAAAACCACACAGGGGCACAACACGTCAACTCGGGTTCCAGCAACCCTAAATTTAGCCATTGTATCCCTATACCTCCCTGTGTGGAGTGGGCATTAAGTTCTGCAATTGTAATTTTAACCGTTGTGTGTATTGGGGTTGTTTGGATTCGGCCGGGAATTCTTCCCCACGCCTAGTCGTGGAGGTACGCGCTCGTTCCTCTCTCACGTTGCCGGTTTAGTATATTATCATATATGCTGCATTTGTGAGATTAGGGCCGTTAGCTAGCTACAAATCACCGTGATTGTGAGTTGAGAGCGCCCGTTCCTTAGCTCCAGTCGAGCACCGAGCTCGGACTGCACCACCCTAGGCGACAGTGGTTCCTTAACCGCTGCGATCCCCACGTTTCCCTCGCAAGGGACGATCGTCAGGCTAGTCAGAGTGCTTTTGAGAGACGTCTCCACCCGAAGAACACCACGGTGGTCAGCCGCTTGGCTTGCCTTTAGCGTGTTAGTGCTGGCTGCACATCGATCCCGTCGTACGTCTTAGCCCGGTCGTCATCCGTCCCGCATCAAATTGGTATCAGAGCGTCGTTTAAGTCTAGGGTCATTTAAGTCCAAGGTTGCATTTACATTCTAATAACCCGGTATATAAAAAGGTGTTGTCCAAACGTTAGGCTACGCCTATCGGGAAGGCCGCACACTTGTGCGAGTGATCTTCAGATCGATTAACTCCGCCACGTACTGAGTCTTGGTGTCTTGTCCTTAGTGTGCATGCATTCCAACCTTGCATAGTCGGTCTAGTGTCGTGTCCTAGTGTCGGCATGGCCATCCATTAGCTCCCCGAGTCCCATGGGTTCCCAAACGCCTAGTTCATATGAATGGTGGCGACACCACCAAGGATGGGGAATCCAACCCCACCACATCCGTAGGCCCGAAGCCTCGGACTTCTATGGAACCAAGGTCCCAAGAGATTACCTACGTTGGGAAGCCGCCATGGAAAAATACTTTGCTTTATATCCCATGTCTGAGACCGGACAATTCTATTTTGCCAAGGATAGGCTTCATGACCGGGCTGCCGAAAAATGGAGAACCATCGAAGGCTTAAGGTAGGTTCGGAGGCAATGGCTCATCGAGTCATGGTGGGATATGAAGAGAGAGCTTAGGAAGGTCTACGTTCCTCAACCTGTCACCTCCAACCGACCCCACACACTCACTTCCAACCAAGTGGGTCCAAGTCGGAAGCAAAGACCCCCACACATAGATGAGCCTAGACCCAAGCCTAGGCCAGATGATTACGGGCGAGTCCACTCCGATACCCCTACTCCAACCCGGACCGTCGCCGAACTTGTGCAAATGATTTTGGATCGAGTGGATAGGAGGTGCGCTTATTTTGAGTCGTTGGTCTCCCCTTGCCCACCTTCGAGGCAGGAGATAGCCATACCCGCGCCTAGGGAGGCCATAGCCCGTAGCCCCAACCTGGCCCCATCTAAGGGGTCCCCAAGCCCTCTCCCCATCATGGAGGCCCCTCTTTCGCCACCCGGGAGTGCTCCGTTACCACCCTTACCTTCCGATCCTCATCCGGAGCCATCATATTGGGAGCCACCTCCGCCCGAGCCACCCGTGTTTCTTACGGGAATGCTTTTCATCGCCGAGCCACTCCTTAGCTGGCTCAAAGATGGCTTGGTCCCACCTCCCTTCCCATCCATGGACCCCACACTACCTCTAGTGCCAAGCAACTCATTTCACACCACCTTCCGGTCTAGTCACTATGTGGATACATTGGACGACCTTCTTAAAGGGTTCAACCGACAGTTGGCATTTACGCACTTGTTGGCCCCAGGCTTCGACCGACCCACCGGTCGTAGCTTCACCCATCCCACCTTAGGGTCCATTACCTCCGTGTACACCGTGGGTCATGTTACCACGGAGGTTCTTCTACTCCTCCCGCTACCGACCGAGCCCGACTTCACTCCTTTTATCCCGAGGGAGGAGCCCTATCTTCTATACACTGTCCCATCTACCACGATGGATGGAGGTGACCATCACCTTCATGAATTTTAAACATGGGACTATGTAATGGAGGAACCGGGGGGTCACACATTCTTTGACCCATTCGACCCCTTCTCTAGTGGGCCACGTGACCCATCACTTCCTTTATACCTTGTCGAGGAAGTACACTTTCACACCCCTTTCCCACGGGCCGGGCCACCTACGCCCACCAAGCCCTATACACCAACATCCGGCCCTCCTAGCCCTCCCAAGTCTCCCAAATCCAATGGGCAGCCGCATGCTAGGGACAAAGTAGGATGTCTAGGAGTCCCACTTTTCGCCAACCACCGGTTGCCACTAGTGTATACATGGCACATGTTCGGGTGTCCTGGTCCACCATCGCCTATGCGTAGGACGGACTAACCATAGGTTTGTCTAAGGTCATGTGTGTGTCTGTTTGTCTCTCTACTTTGTTTTCTTTCATGCATATGGTTTGCATTAAGTGTGTCCCAATCAAAGGCCAGCCATGCACGTATAAGAAATTAGCTGATACATGCTACATGTCCGTGAGTTCAAATGGGAGAGTACGTCATGATCAAGGTCATACCTGAACGGTTTCCTCTTGGGGGCCGTAAAGCAACTCTAGGCCCGCGATACCCGCCCTTCCCGAGTCACAAAACATGTGGGTTTGAATGCATACATTATTGAACTACCGAATGACTATGGTATCAGTTCGAAGTTCCATCTTTCTGATTTGGTAGCATATCGGAACCCGCGGTGATCCCAAGTGAGTTTCGGGCTTTATCCTTCTATTGTGAGTGACACACCACCCGAGAGTCCACCTCTTCCAGCCTCAACGCAAGCATATAGATTTTATACTGGATGAGCAGGTGATCATCACAAGGAATGGAGCCTACCAACACTTCTTAGTGCGTTGGCGAGGATGCCCCACGATGAGCAATGCCTTGATCACATGCGGAGAGTTCAAGACCCAGGACCCTTACTCGACGGGGTCGAGTTCCTCCCACCCGGGGAGAATTGGTGTGGACACCAGCGTGAACGAATAGCACGACTCAGCGAACCGACGGTACCATACGCGGAGCACCAATCGGACTACTTCGGCTTTCCTTTTAAATGGAGGCAATTTGGCTTAAGTTTGGACCCTTTTTGCATGAAAATTAAGCTTGCAATGGTCATTGTACTTGTGTTCTCATATTGGGCTGGTTGTAAGGCTCTTAAAGGGCCATTTTGGTTAAGCCCCTTTAGAATGCATTAAGAAGGAGTGGCCTTGGACCATTATGATGGATCCATAAGCTATGGAAGGCCCAATTGGGCTTCCTTCATTCATGGGTCATCTAGATTGGAGAGGCCTTAAGCCATATTGGTTGAATGGGCTTAAGGGGTGGCCATGGCCAAACTTGGCCCATTCAAGGCCCATAAAGGGGGGCGCCCCCTATTTTGTTTGTATTAGGCTAGCTATTTTATTTTCTTTTCTTCACTTCCCCATTTACCACATGGGAACATTAGAATGGCTGCTGGTCCAAAAGGAATGGCTGCCACCTACCCCCCTTTACTTGAATTTCAAAGGTACGTAAGTCCAATGTTCCTTTGTCTCCCCCTCCCTTCCTATTCTAGTCAAAGGGGCGCACCCCTCCTCCCCTCCCCAAGGTTCCATCGAACCATCCAGCCCCCTCCCCTTTCCAAACCCCTATATAAAGACTTGTATGATGATGGGTTAAAGGCTAATGAAGTTTTATTGAGTGAAAGTTGCAATTAGAGAGTGATTCTCTTATTTCCCCCTTAGGTGTGATACCCTGTTCAGTCCTGTGACGGGACAGACTTTGGGCGTGTGACTCACCCCCATATCTTCCCCATCCCCTTATCATATGCTTCCACCAAAATTCTCAGTGATACTTCTACGAGTTAGTAAGATTTAAGAGGTAGTTTCGCGTCAGTCGGAGTTCGGGATCGCCGGTGGTGATTTTTCTCGTGACGGCGTGCAGATCTGCCCCAGCCTGCTGCCCAGATCTGAAGTTTAATTATTACAAATTTCCCCAGATGGCCTCCCAATTCTTCTAGAGCTTATTTTCGGAGTGATTGTAGGATTTTGAGTCCTCTTCGCACTGCCACCAATCTCATCTCGATCCGAGATCTGTGCTGATTGTGGCAACGATTCTCGTGGGATAGCGCGAGCTGATCTGAGCAGGCCCGGCTCAGAACCAGAGTTGACTTCCAGAGTCTGCCCCACCTCTTCCAGTCAAGATCTGAGCGAGCTCTTTGAACTACGTCTTCCTCTGGACGTCGCCAACAATCTCCCACAAATGGTGCCTCGATCGGACATCGGCAACTAATTTTCCCTTATTTAATCGTGTTTTTGTGCAGTTCTGGGTGCACAGAACTAGAAGTCGATTGTAACTGCTGCTGCGCCCAGATCTGAAAACATCTGCTCATGCCCTTCTGAGTGGACAAACTACGTCCTGTCGCCAATGTTCTCCAATAAACGGCACTCCGATCCGCTTTCCGATCTTGGCATACCGGCCTCCGTAAGCTTGCTGCGTAGGGTGACCAGCGTGGACAGAACCGGGTCGGCTTCCCATCGGCGTACCCGAGCGGCTCCGACTCGCGTCCCTCGCCTCCTGCAAGTGTGGCCCGTCAACCCGGGTTCCAGAAACCCCAAATTTAGCCATTTTAGCTCTATACCTCATTGCGTGGAGTAGGCATTAAGTTCTGCAATTGTAATTTTAACCATTGTGTGTATTGGGGTTGTTTGGATTTGGTCGGGAATTCTTCCCCACGCCTAGTCATGGAGGTACGCGCTCGCTCCTCTCTCACATTGCTGGTTTAGTATATTATCATATATACTGCATTTGTGAGATTAGGGACGTTAGCTAGCTACAAATCACCTTGATTGTGAGTTGATAGCGCCCGTTCCTTAGCTCCAGTCGAGCACCGAGCTCGGACTGCACCACCCTAGGCGACAGTGGTTCCTTAACCGCTGCGATCCCCACGTTTCCCTTGCAAGGGACAATCGTCGGGATAGTTAGAGTGCTGTTGAGAGACGTCTGCACCCGGAGAACACCACAGTGGTCAGCCGCCCGGCTTGCCTTTAGAGTGTTAGTGCTGGCCGCACATCGAGCCCGTCGTACGTCTTAGCCCGGTCGTCATCCGTCCCGCATCAAACAAGCGCCCCTAGGAAGTCGAGGAAAAATCCGCAACCGCCGAGCCTCGAGGTGAATTGCTAGCGGTTTTCCTAAATGACGACCCGACCCTGGGAGTAAAGATCGGAGCTGACCTAACATCTAGAGTCCAACAGCAATACAAAGAGTTTCTTTCCGCGTACATTCGAGTCTTCGCATGGTCTGATGATCAACTCCCTGGGATACCGGAGGAAACGATGATGCATATGCTCAACCTCGACCCAACCATGAAGCCCGTACAACAACGTAGAAGGAAGCACGCGCCAGAGAAGCAGGTGATTATCAAGGAGCAAGTCACCAAGTGGCAAAAGACTGGTCTTTTTAGACCGATCCTGTACCCGACGTGGCTGGCTAACGTCGTCCTTGTGCCAAAAGCTTCGGGAAAGTGGTGAATGTGCGTGGACTTCACCAACTTGAACAAGGCTACTCCAAAGGACTGCTATCCATTACCGAGCATCGACCAACTGGTTGACTCAACCTCAGGCAACAAAATACTCAGCTTCCTGGACGCCTATTCAGGTTACCATCAGATTAGGATGCACCTAGTAGACATCGAGAAGACCACCTTTATCATCAACTTCAGCGTATACTGCTACACCCGGATGCCTTTCGGGTTGAAGAATGCTGGAGCCACGTACCAGAGGCTGGTCAATCATATGTTCGAGGGACAGCTCGGTCGGAACGTCGAAGCCTATATTGACGACATGCTCGTGAAGACCCCTAAGGCCGAGGACCACTTCGCCGACCTGGCGGAGACCTTCGACACCCTCCTGAAGTACAACATGAAGCTTAATCCTGCCAAGTGCACCTTCGGAGTAAGGTCCGGGAAATTCTTGGGCTTCTTAGTCACCCAGCATGGGATCAAGGCCAACCCCGACAAGGTCCAGGCCATCCTGGACATGCGCCCACCCACCTGCGTCAAAGACGTTCAACGCCTAACTGGACGCATTGCAGCGCTCAGCAGATTCCTATCCCGTGCGGCCGAACAATGCCTGCCCTTCTTCAAGTTATTGAGGGGGTCCAAATTGGCATCTGCTACGTTCGCAAGGGATGAGGAATGCCAGAAAGCGTTCGTCGAGCTTAAAGAGTTCCTGGCTTCGCCCCCGGTGCTTTCCAAGCCTGTCCCAGGTGAAGCCCTGCATCTCTATCTCTCGGTAACCTCATCTACAGTTAGCTCGGTCTTGGTCAGAAATGACTCGGGAGTAGAGAAACCAGTCTACTATACCAGCAAGGTGCTCAACAAGGCCGAAAAAAGCTACCCCGCAACCGAGAAACTCGTGCTAGCGTTGGTTACCTCGGCCAGGCTCCTCCGACCCTATTTCCAAGGGCACTCCATCACCGTGTTGACCGGCGAACCGTTGAAGAGGATCCTCGCTCACCCTGAAGCCTCAAGACGCCTCGTCAAGTGGGCCATCATGCTTGGGGCCTACGATGTATTGTACCGGCCTCGCTCGGCCATCAAAGGCCAGGCGCTCGCTGACTTCATCGCCGAGAGCACCATCCCGACTGAAGAAAGACCTCCGTCCGCGCCCAGGCCAACCTGGGAACTGTTCGTCGATGGATCCTCCAACTCAACCGGAAGCGGCGCCGGGATCCTCCTGAAGTCCCCTGAAGGAGCAGAACTGCATTACACCCTGAAGTTCAACTTCCAAGCATCCAATAACGCTTCCGAGTATGAGGCCCTCATATCGGAAGCCCGCATGGCTTGGCGGTTGGGGGATGAGCGAGTCAGGATTCACACTGACTCCCAACTGGTCGCTAGCCAAGTCAACGGAAATTATGAAGCTCGAGAAGCACCGATGGTCAAATACCTCCAGCTGGTCAAAACCGTGGCACAACAGTTCGAGAGTTTTGAGGTAGTCCGAATAGCTCGGGAGGAAAACTCCCGAGCGAACGCCCTCTCTCTGCTGGCCTCCTCTCTTGACCCCGAGGGTACTCGATCGGTCCTTCTCGAAGAGCTAGAGCGGCTGAGCATCGATTCGGAGCTCCTGGCTGTTGACTCGGCCCCCCTAAGCGACTGGCGTACCCCCTATCTGTCGTGGCTTCAAGACTCTCAGGAGCCTCCCGACCCTCGGGAAGCCTGAAGATTGAAATACCAAGCTCAGAGATTCATCGCCCTGGACAGCACTCTCTATCGGAGATCCTTCTCCGGTCCCCTCCTGAAGTGCCTCAGTGTTGATGAAGCCAACAGAGTGATTCAAGAGGTCCACGAAGGTCTGTGCGGAGTGCATTTAGGGGGAAGGTCGCTCGCCAGGACATTGCTACGGCAAGGTTATTGGTGGCCCACCCTGCAGCGCGACTGCTCGACTTACACACAACACTACGACCGATGCCAGCGATTTGACCACTTGGTCCATCAGCCAGCAACGGAGCTCATTACCTTAGCCGAGCCATATCCTTTTGCTCGCTGGGGAATCGACATCCTCGGGCCATTCCCCATGGCCCAGGCCCAGAAGAAGGTCATCATCGTCGCCATCGACTACTTCACTAAGTGGATCGAGGCCGAAGCCACAGCAAGGATCACCGAGACAGTCGTCTGGAATTTCGTCTGGAAGTCGATCATCTGTCGTTACGGCATCCCCCGGGTGATAGTAAGCGATAATGGTCGACAATTTGATTCTCGTTATTTCTGAGACAGATGCGCCGACCTTAACATTCGCAATCACTTCACTTCGGTCACCCACCCTAAGGCGAACGGGCTGGTCGAAAATGCCAATAAGACTATCTTAAAAGGCATCAAGACTAGGCTCGGCAAAGCCAAGGGCAGTTGGCTTGAGGAATTACCTAACGTACTTTGGTCACACAGAACGACTCCCAGAACGGCAACTGGTGAAAGTCCCTTTCAGCTGGTATACGATACCGAGGCCGTGATCCCATTGGAGATTGGCAACCCCTCTCTCCGAGTCATCTGCTTCTCGTTCGATGCAAACGACCAGAAACTGCTCGAAAACCTCGACCTAGCAGATGAAGCCCGAGAGATTGCTAGCATCTGAGCAGCGGAATATCAACGTCGCCTCACTCAATACTACAACGCCAAAGTCCGAGGTAGACACTTTCAACCGGGAGATAGCAAGTTATCCCCTAATTGGGAAGGCCCTACCGAGTGATCGAGACGCTCGAAAAAGGAACATACCGTCTATCCACGATGGAAGGAGAGCTCATCCCTCGGACCTGGAACGCGACTACACTACGCAAGTTCTACTTTTGAATACTGAGCATTGTACATCAGGAAGCCTCCTTTCTTTTATTCAAACAACTCGCTTGTACATCAGGAAGGCCGAAGCCAAGAAGATACATGTCAAAAAAGCAAAAAATCCATCTGGCGCCGCCGTATGAGCCCATCACGCGGCTGACTCGGGTGACCTTCCTACGTCCAGCCACTGACTCTGTCTCGTGTAGAAACTGGCTCGGATAAAGGATAGTCGACCCCGTTGGCTCGGGCAGATCGGGACAAAGGTGACAGAGGGATTCGGAAGGAGAAGGCTACCTTCCAAGTTGAACTTGGAAGAGAAGGGGGAGAGGGAATGCATATGAAAGCATCCTCCCCGCCAACCTGCCAACTCTTTGGAAGAAAGAGAGTGCAGGCACCCTCTGAAGAGTGAAAGAAAGGAGGAGCAGAGCAAAAGAGGGAAAAAAAGGCCGCGAGAGGGAACAAGAAACCTGTAGAGCTGAACGAAGAGGCAAGGGAAGGCCCGGAAAGGAGGGAGCTTAATTAGCTTCCTCCTCCCCTCCGTGGAGCGAGCAGGAAGAGACGAGCGGCAGGGATGCCTCATGCCCCCATCCGTCCGCCATCTCTATGTTAATGATGTTGATAATAAGTTTTACTTCATTGGCAACAGCTTGTTTTGATTGATTGGAAACTGTTCTTATTTTGATGAAATTGTTTTTATCAGGTTGTCTGTGTACATAATGCAGTCAAAGTCTATATTGTCGTGCACACACCCACAGGTCTACATTGCATTGCAGTATGAACATAGAGTCCGTACATTTCATTGTGTAGTCTGGACAGTTGTGGGTCGACCCCCTTGTTCACATGGGTCGACTCCTCATATTAGCATAGCCTATACACTGCATAGCATAGTCTATACACTGCACGTTCAAGTTCATAGTATATACATTGCTGCATTGCATGCACGAGGAAGTCTGTACATTGGTTGTTGGCTTGCACGCTCACTCAAGTCCACACATCGTGAAGTATGCACATTGTGGCTTGCTCATTCACTCACTCAGCCTTGTCAAGTCCATACATTGGGCTACTGTGTAAGTCCATACATTGGCCTTCAGGCTTGCAAGTCTATACATTGTCTGTCGATTGCAATGTCTGTACAGAGTTCAGAGAGTTCAAAGTGTTCATAGTCTACACATTCATTCACTGTTCATGTTGCATCAAGTTCAAAGTCCATACATTGGACTATAGCATGCACGAAGCTAAGTCTATACATTGCTCTAGTTTGTACAGCATTCAGTGTCTAGCATTTCATGAAGTCTATACATTCATTCTCTATAGCTTGCACGAGGTGAAGTCTATACATTGGCCTCAGCTTTTGAAGTTTGTACATTGGCCTCAGCTTTCGAAGTCTGTACATTGGCCTTAGCTTTCCAAGTCTGTACATTGGCCTCCATGCCTCAAGTCTATACATCGGAATGTTTGGCCAAGTCTGTACATCCTTCTGTTGATAGTTCAAGTCCATACATTGAACTGTTTGGCCAAGTCTGTACATCGTTGCTTGCCAAAGTCTGTACATTGGCATCTGTTCCTACGTTGCAATTCCAAGTCCGCACATTGGGTTATTTACCTACGTTCCATGCTTTAAGTCTATACATTGGCTCGTTCACATTTTCAAGTCTGTACAATGGACTGTGCGTAGCAAAGTCTGTACATCCGTTCTCTTGCCAAAGTCCATACATTCTGCACCTTCAAGTCTGTACAGACGTTGCATCGATCAAGTCTGCACATCATCAAGTATACACATTGGAAGTCCATACATTCATTTGTCTTGATCTGATCAAGTCTGTACATAGTTTCTTTTGGCAAGTCCATACATTGAATGTCTATACATTCGTTTGCCTTGCATCATTCATTAAGTCTGTACAGCCCCTTCGCTTGGCAAAGTTTGTACATTGTGGATGTCTATACACTCGATTGCCTTGCCTTGGTCAAGCCTGTACAGAGTTTCTTCAGCTAAGTATATACATTACTTCACGACATGAAGTCTATACATGCCTTGTTCAAGTCTTCACATGATGAAGTCTATACACTCAACTCCTTCACACTTCAGGAAGTCTGTACATCCTTCAATGAATTGCATGCATCGTTCGTGAAGTCTGTACATCGAGTGAAGTCTGGTGAAGTCTATACAGCGCCCATTTCTCTTAGAGTCTCATGCATATGTAAAGTCTGTACATTGCATTTGCATTCACAACGTCTTCACACTTGAAGTCCATACATCGTCAGTTGTCTGTCAAGTCTTCATATTGCTTAAGTCTGTACAGCGGCTGCTTCACATATGAAGTATGTACATCGCATAGCTTCACATAGATGAAGTCTATACATTGGGCAGAGTCTGTACACTGCATTCGAGTTCACAAGTCTATACAGACTGAAGTCTATACAGACTGAAGTCTATATAATGCACTTCATCTTACAGTCTATACAGAGTTCGATACTTAAACTGATAATCTGGTATTCTGTCTGACAGGGATTCTTTACCTGGACTGATGACTTGGCTCGTGATCCAAGAAGGACGAGGTACCATGATGATGACACGTGGAAGAAGCCTTTCCAGGGTGCTGCCATGTGGATGGAATTGCCTCGGTTCTGGCGAATTCTCTGGGCGGGAAATGTGGAAGCCACACGCCCTCATCCACCTGCTGATAGTATATAATGAAGCCTTCATCTTCAGATGGAGGCTGATCGACTGAAGAGAGGAAAAGTCTATACAGCCAGTCTGAAAGCAGCAGAGAGCCATCGATCCACAGTGAGAAGAAAAATAGAGAAGAAGAAAAAGAGAGAAGAGATGTGTTGAGAGAGTGAAATCGAGAGAGTTTAGATTGAGAGCTTTTCTGATTGTAACTCAGTCTCTTGGTTCAGAAACCAGAGCTGAGGCTTGCTCATTCCGAGCTACATTCCCATTTGGGCTTTCATTTTCATTTGCCTCTATCTTTTATTTCCGAACTCTTGTTTCTTCAAGCTGTGAGGCAGCATTACAGTGGAGGTCTCCACTGGACAGGTGAAGCTATAATCCTCAACAGGCGAGACTTGGTCTCGGACGGCTAAGTTGTATTGCCCAGCTATTGCAGAGGATTTGTTCCTCTGGTCGGCAAGCTGTAAAGCCCAGCGAAGCTGTGTATCAGCGGTTTGTAGGCCAAGCTGTAGTGCCCAGCAGACGCAAGCTGTACTGCGCAGCAGTAAGCCATACTCTGTTGAGTGTGGGGTGGACGTAGGTCTTTGACCGAACCACCTAAAATTCTTGGGTGCATTGTGTTTGTGTGAGTGTCTTTGAACTATGTGCGATGGGTTTCCTTACTTAGCATCATAGCTTATATCGCTCATGTTCATATCTAGTATTCGAGATAGTGATATGTTGTGTGGCTGCATGGGTCGACCCTTTGCTTAGTGCATCTTCTTTTGGTTTACCTGCTATTTGCCTATATTTCGCATTAGAGCTTATACTAGCTTTTAATTCATTTGATCTATTCACCCCCCTCTAGATCCACAGTTAGTGGAGATAGACTGTGTCCATCTAACACAACAATTGGTATCAGAGCCATACTCTTCTACAGGGACTCATCGCCCGAAGAGGATAGGCAGAGATGGATGCTCGAGGGATGATAGCTGAAGGTCACTCAACCACCAAGCCCCCATTCTTCGATGGATCTAACTATGCATACTGGAAGAATCGTATGCAAGTGTTTCTGAGGGCTAAAGATTACGAGATCTGGAAGGTTGTTAGCAAGGGACCTTATGAGCTGTCCCCGAATGAAGATGTCTGGACCAAGGAGGAGATCAGAAGGTCTACGCTGAATTAGAGTGCCATAAACGCCATCCAGTGCTCTCTGCACCCTACTGATTTCTCCCGCGTGTCAGCGTACACTTCAGCCAAGGAGATGTGGGATGCACTGGAAGTTATCCATGAAGAGACTTCTAAAGTCAGGGAGACGAAGGCTAATTTCCTAGTGTCTGAGTATGAAGCCCTCAAGATGAAGCCAAACGAGACCATCAAAGAAATGTATGCTCGACTGACAATCATCACCAATGGTCTAAGAGATCTCGGGAAACCTTTGACAGAATATGATTTAGTAAGGAAGATACTTCGGTCCTTGACTCATGCCTGGCATACGAAAGCTACTGTGATGGAGGAGTCAAGGGACTTGCGCAATACAAGAGCTGATGAGCTAATTGGCTCGCTGATGGCATATGAGATTAATATGCCAAGGATAGAAGAAGCTGAAAGGAAGAAGAAGCCGATAGCGCTGAAGGCTGGTTCCAGCAAATCCAACAAATCCAGCTCCAGCAATTCTTCATCATCAGAGGAGAGCCCGACTGAAGAAGAAGATATGACTCGTTCTGAGATGGCCATGATGACCAGAGAGTTCAGGCGGTTTCTCAGAAAAGGAGCAGGACGATTCGGCCAAAAGAAATACAGTGGCGGCCGAAGGGACAAAAGGTATAAACACAACCCTGCAAAAAAAACCGAAACTAACACTTGTTATCAATGCAGGAAACTAGGCCATCTGAAAGCTGACTGTCCAGATAATCAAAAATATAAGGACAAGTCAAAGAGAAGGAACACGAAAGGGAAATCAATGGTGAGTACATGGAGTGATGAAGATGAAGGCTCCCTGAACAACACTTCAGACAGTGAAGCCGAATCTGAGAAGCCCATTTGCCTTTTGGCAACAAGCTCAGAAGATAGAGAAGAGGACTCAGATGAGGTAATCACTAGATTTGAAAATTTTACTATCGCTGATTGGGTAGATGCCTACCATGATATAGCTGATAGAGTTGATGATATTAGAAAAGAAAATAGGCATCTGAGAAGAAAGATCAATTCCATGTAAAATGATAAAACTCTAATTGATAAAATTGCATGTTTAGAATCTGAGAATAAAAATTTGAAACTCACATGTTCTGAAGTAGATGAAATCAAAAATGAGTTAAAAGCTTCTAGGGAAGAGAATGTGAGGCTTGAAAATGAAATTGATGAATGGAAGCTGAAAATTCAGAAATGTGAGAGTGAAGTAAAAATTGTTTCTAAAAAATATGAAGCTGTCCTCAATGTAAATAATGAACTGAAAAAGTCTATTGATGAAATTCAGAAAGACAATGAGGATAAACTGGGAACCATTGAGAAAATGACCCAAGGAACAGATAACTTAAATGCTTTGTTAGGGTCAAAGGTAAATTTCAGAAAAGAGGGCCTAGGATTTAATTCAAGTGCAACGAAAACCTTTGGAATGAAAACTATTTCATTTGTTGCACAAAAAGAAAAAGGACCTCTAATTAGCATGAATCCAAACAATTCAATGAACAAAAATGTTAATCTAAAAAAGACCAATGCTGAGGAGAAGGGCAAACAAAAAGTCAGTGAGCCTAGTAGAGCTAGCACATCCAAGCAAAATCCAAAGGGTCAATCTCAGGTTAAGGGTCAACCTACCCAGTGTTTTAAACACCAGGTCAAGGTAACCAAGTCTCCACCATCATCTCCACCTCTGAAGAAGACCCAAAACAAACCTATGAATAGGTCAGCAGGGTCCAAGGTGCAGGGGAGACAGAATGCTGCTAAGAGTCAACCCAATCATTTCTACCAACCCAGAGTTCAGACCCATTACAATGCACAGTCAACCTATTTCAATAGGTCAGGTTGGACTAGAACTCCGGGGAGGCATACAGGTCTTGCATATCAGGCTGCTCAATATCAAAGATCTTACACTAGAAATTGGGTTAATGGGTATGGTTATTGGACACCTAGGAACCAACATTTCCACAGCCAGCCCAGGAACTATTATGGCCACAATTCCATGAATGCAACCTGGCCAAGGCACTGGCAAAGAAACAACAATGTCAATAATCATGTTGGTGCAAATAAGAAGAAAAATAACAAAAAGAAGAGGAACAACAACAGAAGAAAACCTGTAGGATCCACTGAACAAAATACATTTAAACAAATGTGGATTTCGAAAAGCCTGCTTTCTTGCTTTGCTTCTACTTCTTCTGTTATGGAGCCCAATCAGTCTTGGGTTCCAAACCTCTCTACCTAATTGTGTATGCAGGTATGCCTGGCAGCCAAGAGCAACTTTTGATACTTGGATAGTGGCTGCTCCAGGCATATGACAGGAGATAAGGCCAAGTTTTGCATGCTGACTGAGAAGCTAGGAGGCCTTGTCACCTTTGGAAGCAACACAAAGGGGAGGATTATTGGATCAGGTAGGTAGGTAAGTGTTCTACCTGTTGCATTGATGATGTTATGCTGGTTGAAGGGTTAGCTTATAATTTACTTAGTATCAACCAGTTGTGTGATAAAGGATATAAGGTTTTATTTGATTCTCAATGCTGCAAGGTTTTTGAACTTGATTCTGAAATTGTCAAATTTTTTGGAAAAAGAATAAATAATACATACATGATAGATTTAGATGACATTCATCATACTAACCTTTGCCTTACTGCCAGTAGAGAAGACTTAGCATTTTTATGGCATCGTAGGTTAGGTCATGCTAGTTACACTGTTTTGCATAAACTGAATAAGCATAGCATGGTTAGAGGACTTCCTGAAGTTTCCTTCAAAAAGGAAAATAAAATCTATGATGCATGCACTCAATCAAAGATAACTAGAAAGTCATTTAAGTCTAGAACTGAAAATCTATCTTCTAAACCCTATGAGCTGATACACATGGACCTTTTTTGGCCAACCAGATCTGTTAGCTTATCAGGGAGGAAGTATGGGTTTGTCATGGTAGATGACTTTTCTAGGTATACTTGGGTCTATTTCTTATCTCATAAGAGTGATGCATTTTCAGAATCTCAGGAGTTCTATGTTAGAATAAATCAAAAAATTGAAAAGATTTTGACTGATCATGGAGGTGAGTTTGAAAACTCACAGTTTGATGAATTCTGCAGGTCAAGTGGAATCAACCATAGGTACTCCTCACCAAGGACACCTGAGCAGAATGGAGTTGTAGAGAGAAGGAATAGAACCCTAGTGGAGATGGGTCGTACACTCCTTGTTGAAGGTGGTCTACCTAGGAAATTCTTGGCTGAAGCAGTGAACACTGCCTGTTATGTAATTAACAGAGCCATGGTAAGACCTTCTACCCAGCAAACACCATATGAGATCTTAAAGGGTAAGAAACCTTTTATTGCTCACTTCAAGGTTTTTGGATGTAAATGTTTCATTCATATAAATGATAAAAGAGACCTTGATAAATTTGAACCTAAAGGTGAACCAGGAATTTTTCTTGGTTATTCTGAAAACACCCGAGCATATAGAGTGTACAATCTGAATTCTAAAACTGTTGAAGAATCTCCACACATAGTTTTTGATGGATCCTTGGTAAATACTAATGTTGGTCAATGCAGGAATGAAGATAGTGGTGATATTCTGAAGGAAGGAGATCCTGCAGACAAATCCGAGGATGAAGAAGGACATAAAGAGCTTGATGAAGAAGAGCCTATAGTTCAGGGGGAGGTAAATCAAACTCATGATAATCCAATTGTAAACATTAGATATCTTAAGGATCATCCTGTAGATAATGTAATTGGAAATCTGCATGACCCCCCTAGGACTAGAGGCCACTTGAGAATTCAACATGAATTGAATGCTTATGCTTTTGTTTCAAATATAGAACCCATGTCCATTGACTGTGCTCTCCAAGATGTGCATTGGATTAATGCCATGCATGAGGAGCTTAATCAATTTGACAGGAATAAGGTGTGGCATTTGGTTCCACCTCCTGTTCATGAAACAGTCATAGGGACTAAATGGGTGTTTAGAAATAAAACTGATGAATCATGGAATGTCATTAAAAATAAAGCCAGACTTGTAGCTCAGGGGTACAATCAGGAATTTGGAATATACTTTGAAGAGTCTTTTACCCCTGTAGCTAGGTTAGAAGCAATCAGAATATTATTGGCTTATGCATGCTCCCTAGGTATAAATCTTCAACAGATGGATGTGAAATCTGCTTTCCTAAATGGGGAAATTAGTTAGGATGTCTATGTGAGACAGCCTCCTGGGTTTGAATGTTTAGATTTCCCTAATCATGTTTACAAAATCAATAAAGCTCTTTATGGTTTAAAGCAAGCTCCTAGAGCTTGGTATGACAGGTTGAGCAAGTTCCTCACCGACAAGAATTTCACAAGAGGTATAGTTGATCAAACATTATTTACCAAAGTGAGTCATTCAGATATTCTTATTATTCAGATTTATGTGGATGACATTGTGTTTGGGTCAACTAACCCCAAATTGTGTGAGGAATTCTCTCAGATGATGACTAATGAGTTTGAAATGAGCTCAATGGGCGAGCTCAAACTATTTCTTGGACTACAGGTTACACAATCAGAGGATGGCACTTTCATCTCTCAGTCCAAGTACGTAAAGAATTTATTGAAGAAGTACAAAATGGACAACCTCAAGGAAATAGCTGCTCCAATGGGTACCTCAACCAGTTGGGATGAAGATCCTAAAGGTAAACCAGTGGACCAAAGGCTATATAGAGGTATGATCGGATCCCTTCTTTATCTTACGGCATCTAGGCCTGATATACAATTTGTAGTGTGTTTATGCTCTAGGTTTCAGGCTAGTTCTAAAGAATCTCATCTTAAGGCTGTGAAGAGGATTTTTAGATATTTACTAGGCACCCAACAGTTAGGTCTTTGGTATCCTGCTAAGTGTGAGTTAGATCTTCTAGCCTACACTGATGCAGACTATCCTGGGTGTCGAGTAGATAGAAAGAGCACTAGTGGCTATTGCTAATTCCTTGGTGGCTGTCTAGTATCTTGGGCATCTAAAAAGTAACACATTGTAGCCTTGTCTACAGCTGAGGCTGAATATGTTGCTGCAGGTAATTGTGCTGCCCAAGTACTATGGATCAAGCACCAACTAGATGATTATCAGATAAAACTGGAATGCATTCCAATTTTATGTGATAATACTAGTGCCATATGCCTTGCTAAAAATCCTGTTCACCATTCAAGGACTAAACACATAGAGATAAAACACCATTTTCTTAGAGATGCTGTGAATAAAAAGGAAATCGAACTGAATTTCATTGAAACAGACAAACAAATTATTGATATCTTTACTAAGCCACTTGGAAATGAAAAGTTTAAATTTCTTAGAAGATAACTTGGCTTGTGTAAGTTTCAGCATGATGAATAAAATTTTCAGCTGTTTTGAATACAATTTCTGATTTGGACTTACATCTGATAGCATGTATAAAACTTTGTGAAGGTTGATTGGTGCAAGAGACTCATGATCATGCATGACACTCATATTGTTTTCTCATGATCATCACTGCATATCATTTAGTCATGAATGTGTCTAAAATCACATGCATATAGAACTGTTTTGCACTACATTTCTCTACATAACCCTGGTGGTCATATTGCATGATAGTGCAGTCTGAATAAGCATGAACTTCAAAAATCATTTGATCAGTCATCTTTTGCAAAATTACATGCATATAGACAGGGGGAGTCTTGTCAGAATTTCAAGGTGAACTGCTGCGTCGACGCTGCTATACTGTGGCGTTGACGCAGTGAACTAGATCTGTGAATGTCTATGCTTCTTATTCTGATGAGTTGACACTGTAATAGCGTGGAGTCAACGCACTGACATTATCTCAGTGTTTTATATTGTAACCTCTTCAACTGATGCGTGGACGCCTTGAACTCCCAGCATCGACTATGTCTATTCATCCTTTGACTCTGAATGATTGGGTCTGACAGTATGGCAATCTTTTAATCAGTTGTAATATTAAGCAATAGAAAATAGACTTCTTCCCTCATAAGAACTTTAATTGCTTAAAGACTGACTTAATGGTTTAAATTTTATAATCTTTAGAGTTGAAAGACTACAATCAGTAAATAAGGATGCTGAAAATTGATAAAGCACTCAACCCTCATCTTATTTCATGTCAGACAAAGTTAATTATATCTGAAATCTGAAAAGTCATCTGAAATCATGTTAGAGAAACTAAGTATGTGTATTATCCTTAAATAAGTCATTCTGAAACAAATAAAGACAGCTAAGAAAGATATTGAAAATCATTGAAAATAAATTGAAAAATAGCATTGGCGGAGCGATGACTGGTAAATCACTGAGAAACGGAGTGATCCATCAAAGAAGTGGACAACACTCATGTCATGAGGTGTATCAGCTATCTCTATATAAAATGATCACAACAGTAGGGTGGTTTCATTGAGTACCTGGGGGTAACTGACGTCTGATAAACGTGTACCCTCACACAAAAAGATGTAAATCACTTATATTGAGTTTGATCATAGCAGAATGGTCCATCATGTTGAGTATCTAGGGGTATTGGCGTCTGATAAACGTATACCCTTAAGCAAAAAGACAAATGGTACCTGACTGCCCAAAATGAACTCATATTGATAAATGCTGTTCCTTCAAAAGTAATTTTATGAATGTCAATTTGTTTAGCTTCAATACATGACTTGGTATCTCTCAATTATTTTTGTTGAGTATATGACAGTAAGATATTTTTGAAACTGACTCTCTCATGCAAATGTGATTCTGGTTTATTGTTTTATCATGCACAGGTACCCTATCCAATGAATGTAGTGCATGAACTCTCATTTATATAACCTTTAAACCAGAACTTCACTTTCTAAGCAGTTTCTCAATTCATATGACTGAAGGTTCTGTGCTTTAGCTGCTTAATTTCTGAACTACCTCCTAAGAATGCCAGTCAGCTGATTCTTCTTGTTCCTTCCCTTGCATCTTATTTCCCTCCTCTTTGTTGATGGCAAAGGGGGAGAATATAGTGTCTACTTGATGAGTTCATTCCAGTGAGTTCATTCCAGGAAGTGTATGCATCATGTCTATGGCAAAGGGGGAGATCTTGTGAGCAGAGAGTTGTGTTCATGTCTCAGCATGTCATTCATAGCATCTGCATGACAATCTGAATAACGAATCATGTCCTTCATCAAAAATACATCTGTTTGACAGGATGTTGCTATTCTATATAATAGGGTGTTGCCATCATCAAAAATGGGGAGATTGTTGTGACCCCTCTGTGTTGATGATGTTGACAATAAGTTTTACTTCATTGGCAACAGCTTGTTTTGATTGATTGGCAACTGTTCTTATTTTGATGAAATTATTTTTATCAGGTTGTCTGTGTACATAATGCAGTCAGAGTATATACTGTCGTGCACACACCCACAGGTCTACATTGCATTGCAGCATGAACATAGAGTCCATACATTTCATTGTGTAGTCTGGACAGTTGTGGGTCGACCCCCTTGTTCACATGGGTCGACTCCTCAGATATACACTGCACGTTCAAGTTCATAGTATATACATTGCTGCATTGCATGCACGAGGAAGTCTGTACATTGGCTGTTGGCTTGCACGCTCACTCAAGTCCACACATCGTGAAGTATGCACATTGTGGCTTGCTCATTCACTCACTCAGCCCTGTCAAGTCCATACATTGGGCTACTGGGCAAGTCCATACATTGGCCTTCAGTCTTGCAAGTCTATACATTGCCTGTCGATTACAATGTCTGTACAGAGTTCAGAGAATTCAAAGTGTTCATAGTCTACACATTCATTCACTGTTCATGTTGCATCAAGTTCAAAGTCCATACATTGGACTGTAGCATGCATGAAGCTAAGTCTATACATTGCTCTAGTCTGTACAGCATTCAGTGTCTAGCGTTTCATGAAGTCTATACATTCATTCTCTATAGCTTGCACGAGGTGAAGTCTGTACATTGGCCTCAGCTTTTGAAGTCTGTACATTGGCCTCAGCTTTCGAAGTCTGTACATTGGCCTTAGCTTTCCAAGTCTGTACATTGGCCTCCATGCCTCAAGTCTATACATCGGAATGTTTGGCCAAGTCTGTACATCCTTCTGTTGATAGTTCAAGTCTATACATTGAACTGTTTGGCCAAGTCTGTACATCGTTGCTTGTCAAAGTCTGTACATTGGCATCTGTTCCTACGTTGCAATTCCAAGTCCGCACATTGGGTTATTTACCTACGTTCCATGCTTTAAGTCTATACATTGGCTCGTTCACATTTTCAAGTTTGTACAATGGACTGTGCGTAGCAAAGTCTGTACATCTGTTCTCTTGCCAAAGTCCATACATTCTGCACCTTCAAGTCTGTACAGACGTTGCATCGATCAAGTCTGTACATCGTCAAGTCTACACATTGGAAGTCCATACATTCAGTTGTCTTGATCTGATCAAGTCTGTACAAAGTTTCTTTTGGCAAGTCCATACATTGAATGTCTATACATTCGTTTGCCTTGCATCATTCATTAAGTCTATACAGCCCCTTCGCTTGGCAAAGTCTGTACATTGTGGATGTCTATACACTTGATTGCCTTGTCTTGGTCAAGCCTGTACAGAGTTTCTTCAGCTAAGTATATACATTGCTTCATGACGTGAAGTCTATATATGCCTTGTTCAAGTCTTCACATGATGAAGTCTATACACTCAACTCCTTCACACTTCAGGAAGTCTGTACATCCTTCAATGAATTGCATGCATCGTTCGTGAAGTCTGTACATCGAGTGAAGTCTGGTGAAGTCTATACAGCGCCCATTTCTCTTAGAGTTTCATGCATATGTAAAGTCTATACATTGCATTTGCATTCACAACGTCTTCACACTTGAAGTCCATACATCGTCAGTTGTCTGTCAAGTCTTCATATTGCTTAAGTCTGTACAGCGGCTGCTTCACATATGAAGTATGTACATCGCATAGCTTCACATAGATGAAGTCTATACATTGGGCAGAGTCTGTACACTGCATTCGAGTTCACAAGTCTATACAGACTGAAGTCTATACAGACTGAAGTCTATATAATGCACTTCATCTTACAGTCTATATAATGCACTTCATCTTACAGCATGGATAGTGATATGCTGTGTGGTTGCATGGGTCGACCCTTTGCTTAGTGCATCTTCTTTTGGTTTACCTGCTATTTGCCTATATTCCGCATTAGAGCTTATACTAGCTTTTAATTATGCATTTGATCTATTCACCCCCCTCTAGATCCACAGTTAGTGGAGATAGACTGCGTCCATCTAACACAACAGAAGAGACTGGCGGCAGGGATGCCTAATGCCCCCATCCGTCCGCCATCTCCCCCCCCCCCCCCGCAAGCCTCGCCGGAACTGATAAAAAGAAGACGACGTGCCTCCACACGTCGAACCCTTTTTAAGTCTGCCCGCCGACTGTTGAACCCTCTTTAAATCTGAAGCAGCAAGAACTCTCTGCCCCCCGTCGTCGGCAGCCTCATCTTCCGGAGCATCTTCATGCTCCAAATACAACGGCACAACGCTACGTGAAGAAAGAATGAGGAAAGACTGTCAAGGAAACCCCTAAGCGGTGGAGAGAAAGGGACACCCTTCAGAATTTTTATAGGCAAAGGGAGGCTATTTGCCTTAAATGATTCTCTCCTTGAAAACACGCCAAAGGGATCTCTCCCTATGAATGGTCACCTCAAACTTCTCATTTTTCCACCCCAGCAGGATACACGAAGCGGCCAGGCATTCAAAGCATGAGAAAATTGAAAGACACCCTGTCAGACGCTCACCCAACCATCAGGCGAGATCCACGCAGAAAGTATCGGCTCTTTCCAACCACTGTAGATATGCTGAACAAAATACGGCAATGGCGATACGGAACAGATAAGTCTTCATCATAACGCTATTGCCTTATCTATTTTTCTACACAAAAGTGGAAGTTTTTTTTCTTAAAAAAGAAAAAAGACATACAAAAAGAGGAAGCAAAGTAGATACATCAGGCCTCCGGCCCACCCTGAAGCCCGGAAGTGGAGGGCTCAAACGGTCTGCCCCCGGCATCTTCGGCGACGACCAACCCTGGCACTGACCCCACCAGCGTGGGAACTACCTCGGTTGTGTGCCCTCTCGAGGCATCCGGAGTTGGCGACCCCTTGAACGAAGAGCCCCCATGATCCTCTTCATCTTGTGCCAAAGCAGAGGAACTGGAGGATGACAAGTCTGAGTCATAACGTTGCCCGGACGGGAAGTCAACTACCCCGGACGCCTGCTCCTCGGCATAAGAGACGGCCCGGTCATAGCCTTGCTTGAACCCCTTGCAGATGCCCCGGCGAAGTGCTGACTCGTAGTAGGGGAGGGCAGCCTCCTGAAGATCGACCCGGTAGGCCTCTGAGCTTTTGTACTACTCGAGAGCCTCCGCCCCGGTCGATCCCACCCTACCAGCGAGCTCGGCCTTCTCCCGCTCCGCCTCGGTTGACTTCCGCTCGGCCTCAGCCATCCGATTTTCGGCCTCCGCCGCCTGCTTCTCTGCCTCGGACCGATCAGCCACGGCCTCCTATCGAAGGCGCTCGGCTTCCTCCACTCGGTCTACCAGCTCTGCACGTTCGGTCTCCCACCGGCCATCCAGCTCAACGCGTGCAAGGCGCTCCTCTTCAAGAAGCCTGTTCTTCCTCTCGAGCGACTCGCGGGCCTTAGCTAGCTGCTCGGTTATCGACCGGGTCTCCACCTGGCTCGACCGCACCAGCTCCTTAACTGAGGAAAGCTCCCGCCGAAGCCCATCACGCTCCTCAACAAGACGAGCCAACCTCCTGTCAGACCCTCCAAGGGTCCAGGCCAGGTTCACTCGCTCCCACTCCGACCGAGCGTACGCTTCTGCCAGAGCGGCCCTCATCTGGGCTAGGGCCAGGTCTCCCTCCATGACCCCAGCGAGGGCCGTGGACGGAGAGTACTGCCTACCTCCCCCCCTCACCTTCGCGGCTATACCGCGACATACATGGTGCAGAGGGCCCGAGATACCAAGCCTCTCCAAGGCCGCCGGAACAGAGAACCCCCCATCGCCCGGCACCCCACCGAGTGGCTCGGACCAAGCCCCGGCCTCGGTCGCCTCTCGTGCCTCGACCGGATTCTCTTGCGACCCCCCAACCTGGACCGGCTCGGCACCTGCACCACCACTTGAAGCACCAGCCTCGGCCACGGCCCCCTCGGCTCCTACCGAGGGGAGAGCCGGGCCAGCATCGTCGCCGCCCGTAGGAGTAGCCCCAACCTCCTCGGCCCCCTCTTGCTCGGCGAGTGGGAGAGCTCGCCCGGTAGGGTCGGCCCCATCATGCTCGGCGGAGGGGCGAGCCGCGGCAAGGTCGCCTTCGACTGCAGGTACGGCCCCGGCCTTCTTGGCCCGCTTCCTGGCCTTCGCGACGGCTCGGATCATGCCTTCCACGGGATCCTTGCGCTTGGACCCCCGCGGCCTGGAGGATTCACCCTGGGCCGCCCCCTTGCCCTTATCTCTGGTCCGGGAATGACCCGTGGGAGCAACCGATTCATCAGCAGCCGAGTCATCGCCAAGCTCGATCACCTCTGCGGCCTCCTCCAAAGCCTCCCACCTGGTGTCTGCACGAAAAGGAAGACATATTCATAAAAAGAAAAATGATCCCAATATCCAAAGGAGACCCTAGTTTGTGGCACCTGAGCCCAACAGATGCAGTCGCGTAAGAAGACACCGCTCGATGTTCTATGAAGTAACCAGCTCTTCTGTGGATTGGCGGTGCTTCAGCAAGATAGTCGCATATTTCTCCACATGTGGAGGTAACTCATCCTACCTGGGAGGGACATTCGGGTGGAAATTAAGGATTACTAGACACCTCTAGGTTTCCTCCACCAAACTAATCCCCACCCAGAAGAATTGGGTCTTCCACCCCTTATGCGAAGAATCCTTCGTTGCCATGGAGATACAGCTCCTATTCCGCCTCTCCTGGATGAAATAGAAACCCTTCCTAGCCGAAGGATGTACTTTCAACTCAAAGAAATAGTGAAAGAGGTCCAAGGAAGGAGGAACTCTGCACTGGCGGTAGAGAATGCAGAAGGCGGAAAGGAGAAGATAAGAGTTGGCTACCAACTGAATGGGCGCCAACAGGAAAAAATTGAGAAGCTGAAGAACGAAAGGTTCAAAGGGAAGGCGGAACCCACCCTTCCACGACAGAAGGAAAGTACAGATATGGCCTGTACGAGAGTCCAAGCTCATCTCGTGTGGAGAGGCCGCAGCAAAGCAGAACTTGTGGGGCAGGCGATACTGGTGCTCCAGCCTTCTCACATCCGCCTCCCCCAGTTCGCTGCAGTTTGGAACCGGTGCCTTCACCACAGGCTCATCCTCCCACCCCTCAGCATCCGGACGTTGTTCCGCCATGGAACCCGAAGAAGAGTCTGAGGAAAGGCGATCTCGAGATCCTGAAGATTCTGAGGGAAGAGGAAGCCGCCGGACTGCCTCCGCGGTTATCTCCGCCAACTCCTCGAACGCCGCTGCAAGCCTTTGCTCTTTCATCGTGTCCTCACGACGCATCAAAGAGCCCAAAAGTAAGAACGAAGGAAAGCCAAAACCTTAAGACGGAGGAAGTCTGGAATGACAGCAAGCGCCCAACGCCTATATCCCCACGCGGGAGGCGACGCGTCTTTCCGACCTCCGAGAAAAGGGGGCCCCTTCAGTTCAAATCCGTCAGGATCATCATTATTATGGGCCCAGGTGACCACGGCACGTGGCTCCCTAACACCACCAGATCTCCACCCACTTGAGCCACGCTGGTCTAAAACCCAATAGCTACTCTTCCGAGCTTACTAAAGCTCGGGAGTAGGAGGGGGACAAGTGGAGAGGGGGATTTTTGTAGCCCATCTAAGAGCAGCCAAACTAGGTCCATCAGGACCAAACGAGGCTCAGCTCACTCAAGTGACAGCCCCACAGGGCCCACTTAGGCTAAAAAGCCCAATAAGATTACTCGGGATCTCATCCTTCCTAGGCGGCCCGTAGGCTCGGAAGGCCCGAGCGTCGGTCAGAACGGAGGAAGATCCATGCCCGAGTTATCCCCTCACCGGGATAGAGACAAGCGCTCAGCGCCCACTCCGACCTATCTTCATCCGAGCTATGCCTATCACCCGGACCGGGTTGGCACCTTTTATGCTCGGACCGACCGACGATTGCTCATCCATGCTGTAGTTGAGAGCCCTTTATGAGCAGGAGTTTATGAGGATAAGGGACCCATAATCCCTCAAGGCTATAAAGACCCCACGATGAGGACGTAACTCTCGCCTGATACTCCTCAGCTTACGGGACTCATGAGGCAAGCACACTATATAAACCTGGAACTCCCTCCAATGGAAGGTAAGGGCAACACACGCCTAAACTCCCTGAGAAGGAACCACTTCACCACCTTGGTGTAGGGGGATCTCGTGCACCTCTGTTTACCTCCCTCTATATCTTCCACCATTGCTCTACTGACTTAAGCATCGGAGGGTTTTCCCCAGGGAACCATCCCTGGGCCCCCTGATCCGTTTTCCTTTCTCTACAGTTCACTATTCGGTGATCATATTCCCAGCTCAGGACAAGCGTGAGATCACGCCCCTTCACTCCCTAACTGGGTCTATCATAAATATGATTTCGATGTGCACCTGATCGAGGTCAGGGATATGAAGATTGTTGGGTTCAACTAGAAATTTGAAGTTCCTATGGGCGTGGCGGAGCTTGATCTCTTGCTCGGTGATTTCACTACAAGAGTGTTGTTCCACGTAATAAATTCCAACACCTCATATAAGGCGATGCTGGGTCGGCTATGGCTGTACCAGAATCAGGTGGTGCCCTCTACTCTTCACCAATGCATAAAGTACCCCCGAGATGGGAAGGAAGAAAGGATATTTACCGACTTACACCATTTCGAGGTGTTTGAATGCCAGCTGCTAGATGCATCATTATATTTGGAAAAGCTGAAGCAGACTCCCCGCTCAACTCAGGACAAGGGAAAGAAGAAAATAGAGCTTGGCGACTGGTTTCCTCCACCGTCGCCTGATTATGTGTCTCCTCCAGAAGTATCACTTATATCCGAGGAAGGAGGGGTGCTCAGAGTAATCCCCTCCGATATTTACCCTGAGTCGGGGGCATCAAAACTCAAAAAGTTACTCAAATATGTCAAAGTCCCACCAAGGATTATCAAGCATATAGCAGATGCAAACTGCTACACAGTCGAAGTACTAAAGACACTGGAGGTCCCCAACCCTGAAGGCCATCCCACTATGTTTTACGCAGCCGAAGAGTAGCCAGTGAAAGGAGATGATGATTGCAGATTCCCCAAAAAATTGCATGACCCACCTGTCCCAATTATGGGACTCCCTCATATAACTGGCCGCATGGTCAAGATGTCCAGGAAGCAACAGATCTCCTTCTACCAGCCTCCAGTCAGAAGAAGATGTTCAAAGAACTATGGTATCCACCAAATATGGACAAAGAGTTGCTACAGATGACCCAGCACCCGAGACTGGGCTTCTTCGTAGAAGATTACTATGAGGTCGATATGCTCTCCATCTCCACTTCATCAAGTGAAGACTCCCTGGGGGCAATTTATGATGAATACTTGGGGGACTACGAATAGACGGAGCCATCCATTGAGCCGAAGAACCCTTACCCATCTCGGCCACATGCACATGATAATTAAGAAGCTACCGCCTCATGCAGGTGTTGGGAGTCTATCCCCGTCGAGGCTGCCACAATTTTCAATAATGACTCACAAGAGGTAGAGGTCGAAGAATGTCCTTTCATCCTCAAGGGAGTTTCAACCATAAGTCAGTGTCCAAGCTGCACAGAATCCACGGCACCAGCACCACTACTGCTTCCCCAACACAGCTAACAACCAACTAGCTCGGAAGAAAGTGGAGTCAAAGTTCCATCACCAGGCGAAGTAAGACAAGAATACACCTATGATGTCTTCAAAGTTTAAGAGGATAATAGAGACTTCATTGATTTACAGAAGATGGCAGCCAAGCTACTGTTGACGAATTGGTCGAAGTAAACCTCGGCACAGAGGATGATCCCAGGCCGACCTTTCTCAGTGCCCTCTTACTGCCCGAAGAGTGGGACTAATATACAAAGCTGATACAAGAATTTTGAGATTTTTTTGCTTGGAATTATAAAGAAATGCTAGGTCTTAGCCCTATAGTTGCCCAGCATGTACTGGCCATTGATCCTAAAGTCAAGCTAATGAAGCAGTAGTCTCGGCAAATGAGACCAGAATTGAAAAGCCATATTTGCAAGGAGGTCGACAACCTTATAGACATCGACTTCATGGTGGAAAATCATTACACCACTTGCCTGGTCAACATTGTGCATGTTAAGAAGAAGAACGGCCAGATCAGGATTTATGTGGATTTCTGGGATCTAAAAAAGGCTTGTCCAAAGGATGACTTTCCGGTGCCTATCACCGAAGTTATGATCGATGCAATCATAGGACACGAGGCCCTATCATTCATGGATGGGTCGTCTGGCTATAATTAGATCTGGATAGCTAAGCACGAATGTAGCACCCCGGATAAAAATGATAAGGAAATAGACTTTTTCCCAAGTAAATAAAACCTTAAATAACTCTATGAGAAGGTCAAATGAAAAGGTAGAATACCCATTGAGGGCCATTATAGAAATATGTAACAATTAAAGCCATCATTCATATTGGGGCTTCTTGTTCCAAAAAGACTATTCACTTAAAAGGCCTTTATACATGGGCGTCAATTTCTCAAGCCACAGGGCCACAACCCAAGGTATGAAAGCCCATAGTATACATATATCTCCCTTTACCAACCAATCACATACATATACATATACAATAACACCTTTTAATACCCAGCATGGCACGGAACAGGAAACAAACCTATAGAATAATACATCTTAATACCCAGCATGGCACTGAACAGGAGACACACCCAGCATCGCTCGTAATAGGAACAGTGGGCAGGAGGAAATAGCGCCCCTGACCTGGGCGCTATTCCCAATGGGGCACCCTAACCCTAGGTGCCATTTCCTTATATATATATTGTGTGTGTGTGTGTGTGTGTGTGTGTGTGTGTGTGTGTGTGTGTGTGTGTGTGTGTGTGTGTGTGTGTGTGTGTGTGTGTGTGTGTGTGTGTGTGTGTGTGTGTGTGTGTGATATATATATGTAAGAACCAAAGGATGTAACACCCACATGCATGGACGCTATTTCCCTAAACATAGACTACATGGGAGGGCGCCATTTCCATGCCAGCAACCTGCCAAACTGAATTCCATTATGTCATTCTTCCAGAAGTAAACATGAACAGCCTCTTTTTGCTGGCAACGTACCCTTTTACCCGACAACCGATTGAAGCATTAATTGCTTCTTTTTCCCTGACAATGGACCCTCATGTTTTTCCTTCCCTATAATTATACCCAACCTTCTAAGGTTAGAAGGTGATTGTCGACATCTGGTTCATCTCCATCCTACGTTCTTCTTCCTACTGTTGGAGCCTTGCAGGAAGGGCTTGGTCTTTTATTATTATCTTTTCTACGTATTCACGACAAAAAGGTAGGTGTTCTCATGATCTGGCTTAACTAGTAGTTAATATAGGTTAACATGCATACTAGTTAAACCTTTCATAGACACAATCTGGTCACCTGAGTCAAGGGTATATCAAAAGACTTACTGGGAAGGTTAGGTTACGCCTATCTGAAACACTAACTCTTGCGTGAGTAGATATATGATCTCTCCTTCGCCAAGTACCCCATGTACAGCATATGGTTCATATAATTTGTCATTACTCATAACTTGTCCCAATTTTTTGTAAATTGATCCATGTTTTAAAAAATTTATATCTATGAAATTAAAATCAAAAATTGTTGCATGAGCATGACCTTACAATCCTGCTATTTTTCCATGTCTATCTATGTCTCTACTTCCTGATTATGTGAACATGTTATAAATCATGAATAGTAAGGTTACGTAATTAGTAGCCACCATGTTCAAAAATTTATATCTATTGAACCAAATCATGAAACTCCTACATGAGCATGACTTTGAAATCCTGAGATTTTTCTCTATTTAACCATGTCCTCATTTCTGGATTTCATGAAATTCCGCCCGATGAACAGTGTTTTGTGTCTCGTTGAGCACCCAGGGGAAGGGCGCCCCTGACCAGGGCGCCATTCAATGGGGCGCCCTTGCCCAGGGCGCCATTTCCAGCTGTGTCAAAACCCCCCCTGATCCTATTGGTTATCTAGCCCGTTAAACCTGTTACTTGTTAACCTGTCACCTGTTAACTTGTTACCTTAGCCTGCTAATTACATGCCTTGTTAAGCATGTTAAATCATATAGCTTGTTAAACTTGTTGATTTCATAGCCTGGAAATTTCATATCCTGTCAAACCTTGTTAATTACATAGCCATCGTTAAGCGTTGTTAATTCTATAGCCTGTTAATCACATAGCATGTTAAACCTGTTAAATTACATAACATGTTAGCCTATTATCTTGTTAAATACACAGTATGTTAAACCTGTTAATTGTTACATAGCCATTTCATCAAATAGAGACCCTGCAGAGGGTCACCATTTAAATGGTGACTCCCTACAAGGGCGCCATTTAAAAAAAAAAAATTGAACTGTGAATGGCGCCCCTCTGTGAGGGCATCCTATTCACAAGAGATGGCAGCCCCAGGGGTGCCATTTCCTTGCAGTATGACATTTTCTGGACTTCTATCCAGCCCTCACCATATGAACTCTGGCCTTCTCCATAACCCTTAAACCCCTGAAGGCCATGCAATCTTCCTAAAGCCCTGATTTTGAAACTAATGTCTTGTCCACAGATTTAGACTTCAAAGATTTAAAGCCCTCAGATAACGGAGCCAAGTTCCACCAGACTTGCCTATGTGTCATGCATTCTAAGTAGCTTAGTCATAATTCATCATTTACATGTGATATGTCCTTGAACTCCATTACTGAAAATCTACCTTATGTTCCTACAATGTATACTTTTCTTGAAATTCTATATTGGCTATAAAAATGAGAGTGGATGTCTAAAGATATACATGAAACAATGTTGTGCATATAAGGCCCGGTCTGGTCCTAGGAGGAGCACCCGAAGGTACTTGTGCCCATGGGAGTTTATTGACCACGGTGTTTGCATTGCACCGAAATACTTGCTTGCTTGACTTGAGACATTCCCACTCACTCTCTCGTGACATGCTTCATTTACTTGACATAAATGGTTTGGCCCGAAAAAGGGAAAATTACTTGCTTGACTAAAATGAATGAAATAGCCAATTCCATTACACTATTTGTTATTACACGAGCTTGAGATCACTTGCTTGAATATTGATTATTATCTTCTTGGGAAGACTTGCTGGAATATTGACTATTACCTTATTGGAAAGACTTGCTTGAATATTGATTTCTTGGAAAGACTTGTGCAATTACTTGGCAATTACTTGCTAGTTCCTTATTGATACATCTTATTGATGTTCATGTGATACTCTTTTGGTACAATTCTTGATAATCTTGCTCGATCCAACATGCATCATTATACCGCTGGTGGCGCGCTTTTTTTTTTAATTGCGTAGGCATACCAGTCACATATGTGACAAAAGTTTATCGTGCGCTCGATCTGACTTGGTCAGTCGATTGTGATATTCGTGTCGAGACCAGAGGTCCGTCATACCATAAAGGCTATGACGTTAATTATATCTTTCAAAAAGGAGAAAAACCCTTGATTAATTGCCAAGATAAGTGCCACTCGGGGCCGAATGATAACGACGTACAAGACGTGACGTAAACATGAAGCTAAGCAGGCCTCTATGCTTCCTTTTATTCATGCATGAGGAATTAAGATTTATTATGTTCGCATTTCGGTATGAGACGGGGAACTTAGGTCCGAAGACCACCACCACGCATAGCGACACTTCCAGTTGGGTGGGACCCGGCCTTCTGTCAGAGACCGTTATATATACCGAAGTGAGACCAAGCACACAAACATGCATGATTTTCACGACATAGGTGCTTAGGAGAGTTATTTACCAGGTGTATGGGAAGCGCATGATATCAGCATGCTTATGCGGGCACATGTATGTATATACATATATATTTATACGTATATACCTATATATAGATATATATATTGTATTCATCCATTTATTCGGGAGTATTTAGCCAAAGAGGCACATAGAAGACTGAGTCAACAACAAGCACTGCAAGGGTGGAAAGGAAATCGGTGCAAAGATGCACTGATGCAGTGGTGAGAAGGGCATGGACAACATAGGTTGGTGCAAGGGTGGCACCGAGGCAGCGGCAGCGAAGGGCATGGGAAATATAGGTCAGTGCAAGGGTTGCACCGAGGCAACGGCAGCGAAGTGGAGCGGGTGACCTAAGTCGGTGCAAGAGCTGCACCGAGGCAACGGCAGCAAGATGGACCATAATCACTTTCGAGTTGTTCCCAGCATTTGCAGCTAGAATAATCTATGCTCCGGCAATGGAAGAGCTAACCCCTATCAAAGCAGCTGATGAATCCCATGAAGAGGGAATTATAGGGCGCCTGATGTCGGGACAATCTATGCTCCGGCCACCCCCGGAACTACAAACCCTCGGAGAAGACGGAGGGCAAAATGATGACAATGTCGAAGTCCTCGAGCTCGACGACACATATGATGTCCCAGATTTCATTGATCTCGAACCCGCACCTTCGAAAATTGAGGACGGGGGGCAGGCCACGGTCGATGAATTGGTAGAAGTCAACTTCGGGAGTGAAGAGGACCCCAAAGCTATCTTCCTTAGCGCTCAGCTGTCCTTAGCCCAGCGGGAGCTATATGTTCAATTGCTGCAAGAATTCCAGGACTGTTTCGCCTGGAGTTATAAAGAAATGCCCGGGCTTAGCCCCGCAGTTGCTCAACATGAACTAGCGATTAGCCCCGACATGGAGCCTGTGAAGCAGTCACCACGGCGCATGAGGCCGGAGCTCATCACTCAGATATGCAAAGAAGTTGACAAGCTCATTGAGGTGGGCTTCGTCGAAGAGAACCAATACACTACATGGCGGGCCAACATAGTGCCCGTTAAAAAGAAGAATGGTTAGATCCGGATATGTGTATAGATGACTTCCTAGTGCCGATAATAGAAGTCATGATAGATGCTACGACTATCCATGAGGCCCTTTCTTTCATGGATGGTTCATCCGGCTACAACTAGATATGGATCGCGGAGCATGACCGCGTTCATACTGCTTTCTGTACCCCAAGGGTATCTATCACTACAAATGGATGCCCTTTGGGCTGAAGAATGCTGGCGCCACCTACCAACGGGTGATGACCAGAATTTTTGATGAATTGCTCTACCATACAGTTGAGTGCTACATTGATGACTTGGTGGTTAAAACCAGAAGGAGAGAGGATCACCTGCAAGACCTCTGAATAATATTCCAACGGCTCAGGCAGTACGAGCTAAAGATGAACCCGTTAAAGTGCGCCTTTGGAGTCTCCAGCGGAAAGTTTCTGGGTTTTATTGTAAGGCATCGGGGGATTGAGATAGACCGCGCAAAGATCAAAGCCATCCAGGAGTTACATCCACCAAAGGAACCTCTCCGAGCTGCAGTCTCTCCAAGGTCGGCTGGCCTATATCCGACGATTCATATCAAACCTGTCTGGAAGATGTCACCCTTTTCACAAGCTGATGATGAAGGATGTCCCATTTTATTGGGATGAAGAATGTAAGGCGGCGTTTGAAAAGCTGAAGGAATACCTCAAAACCCCTCATGTGCTCAGCGCACTAATAAAAGGGCGGCCGCTGATCTTGTACATAGCAGCCACGCATCGTTCTCTAGGGGCAATGTTGGCCCAAAATAATGATGAAGGAAAAGAGCATGCCCTCTACTATCTTAGCAGAAGATTGGGAAGGACCGAAGAAAAATATTCTTACATTGAGAAGAGTTGCTTGGCACTGGTCTTCGCAGCTAAGAAGCTCCGACACTATATGTTGTCGCATGAAATTAAGCTGGTCTCCTAAACAAATCCATTAAAGTATATCTTGTCTCAGCCAGCACTGAAAGGCCATCTGGGAAAGTGGGTAGTCATACTTGTGGAATTCGATATCTCCTATGTACCGTAGAAAGCTGTCGAAGGATAAGCCATTGCAGATTTCTTTGCTACACACCCAATACCTGAAGATTATCTATTACAGGCTAAACTGCATGAAGATGAAACACTAGAAGCAAACTAGGCGCAATTTGTATTGTGGCAGCTATATTTTGATGGTGCTTCCAGAATTGACACTACGGTCAGCGGGCCCAGCAGAATTCGAGCCGGCGTAGGCATAGTCCAGAAATCCCCAGAGGGGGAGGTCGTGCACACCTCCTATTCAATCAAATAGCCTTGCACAAACAATGAGGTAGAATATGAGGCTTTGATTATCGGCCTGCAGCTCGCCTTATCCATGGGAATTCAAATGCTAGAAATCTACGAGGACTCCATGCTAATTATTAAACAAGTCAAAGGAGAGTTTGATGTTCAAAAGCCCGAACTCTTCCCCTATCACTAGCTGGCCCTAGGCCTGATGGCAAAATTCTATTTCATCTAGACAAAGCACATCAACCGAGGACAGAATGCTCAGGCAAACGCCCTCGCAAAGCTAGCCAGTTCCCTGGCAGTCCTACCAGATGGAAGCCTGAATGTGACCGTCATCAATAGGCAACAGGTGCTGAGTGTGATAGATATTCCAATCATTGGAGAAGAAAATGAAGTGATGGCTATAGAAGAAGCTCAACAGCCTGATTGGCGGCAGCATTTGCTACAATGGTTTCAACACTAGTAGCTGTCGAAAGAAAAAGAACAGAGAATGAAATTAATAAGAGTCAAAGATTCTTATGAGTTGAGAAACAAAACTCTGTTCTGAATAATGGCGAATGCCAGAAATAAAATCATGTTGCGTTGCTTGTCCAGTGACGAAGTCATGCATGCGGCGCATGCTGGACCAGCTGGGGCACACCAAGCCGGACCGAAAATGAAAATCGAGATAAAGAAGCTGGGTTATTACTGGCCCACCATGTTTGATGACTGCTGCAAGTTTTCTAAGACTTGTCAGAAATGCCAGGAGCATGCTAACATCCCGAGGAGGCCTCCGACACCGCTACATCCCACCATTCCAAGTTGGCCGTTTGCTCAATGGGGCACAGACGTGGTAAGTCCTCTGCCATCCTCCTCCTCTGGATGTAAATACATCTTGGCAGCCACAGACTACTTCTCCATATGGGTGAAGGTGGTGGCATTAAGAGAAGTGATGGGGCAGCTGGTCGCTAGGTTCTTCCGCCAGAATATAATATTCCGGTTTGGGGTTCCCAGTCGAATCATTTCCGACAATGGCAGCCATTTCAAGAACCAGAAAATCTACCGGTTGGCTGATAAATATAAAATTGATTGGAGGACTTCTTCTCCCTACAACCCTCAAGCTAATGGGCTTGCATAAGCTTTCAATAAAATGATGTGCACCTTGTTGGCAAAAATTGTTAACTCCAGTAAGAGAGATTGGGAAGAAAGGATGTACGAAGCACTTTGGGCTTATCATACTGTTTATAAAACCCCAACTGACTGCTCACCATTCTCCCTTGTGTATGGGTCAGAAGTGGTGGTACCAATTGAACTGGAAGTCCCATCGCTACGGGTCGCCATTCAGCATGGTTTGGTCAGCGGCGAACAAACCAATGTGGAAAGAAGACTGGAGGGGCTTGCCGATTTGGAAGGAAAGCGACTCCGAGCACAATCGCATGAACTTGTAATTAACTTGAAGATTGTTAGAGCTTGATATATAAATCCTACTGAGCAATTCGCTCATAAAGTTGCAATTTTAACATTTTCAGGAAACTTGGATAGTGACCACCACCCGGATGGGACCGATACCGAGTAATGAGTGCTATATTTGATGAATCGTCAGTTAGTCGTGCCTTTCGTATTTGTAGGACCTACTTTATATTTCCAGTTATTGTTAAAGGCTTGTATAATTGAATTGAGTCAATTATGATCTAGTTAGATGGAACTTATTAAACTTGTAGTCTTATGAATGAATTTGGGATATTGTCATTTGGTTAAGTAGATAATTGTCATCTTGGACTATGGTATTATGCTCAAATTTTTAGTTATCAATAAAATTACTGAGTACTATGCACACTCTATCTTTACATGAATGACACGATCGATATAGACGCGTCGCGCACCCGAGTATCTTCCGCGCTCGGGACGTGACAGTCTTCGTGGTATCATAGCCTAGGATTTTAATTTCCTAGGTAAAACCTAAGTCCAAGGATAGATTTATACCTTACCCGGTGAGATGGGTAGAGTCATGGGTTAAGTTTTATAATGACTTTCGACCTTATAGTTAAACCCGATCTTTATTATGCTTAAACCCTTTTGTAGGATCATGGCTGCTGAAAGAGCACAATGGCGCGAGATGCAGCGCACCATGCAAGGCCTTACACAGGCGCTACAGCAAGTGGCGCAAGGCGGTGCTAACCGTGGAGCCGGTGATCTCCACAAGGGTTTCCGTAACATGAACCCACCAAGGTTCACGGGTTCGTCTGACCCCAAGGATGTCGAAAATTGGTTAAAGGAAATGGAACGAATTTTTCGTGTGATGCAATGCACGGACAAGGAGAAGGTTCTACTGGATATATTCCAACTGGAGCGAGACGCTCGATGTCGGTAGGAATCCGTGGAAGTAACATTGCTCGATGACCACGTCACATGGGATGAATTCGTTGAGCATTCAACAGCAAGTACTTCTCTGACCATATCCATGAAAAGAAGGCCGTGGAATTTGCTGCATTGAAACAACGGACCTTCAAAGTAGCCAAGTATGAGGCCCAGTTTTCAAGACTGGCTAGGTATGCACCCCACTTGGTGTGTACAGAGAAGATGCAGGCTAAAAGGTTCCTCAACGGGCTTCGGCCCCATTATATTACACAACTTGCACCGATGGACATCCAAGTCTATTCGAAAATGGTTCGGTGTGCGCAGTTGCTCGAGGACGCCACCGAATTATCAGATAGGATCCGAGGAAGGGACAAGAAGGAACCTGTCACAAGCCCTGGAAATTCTAAAGCATCATTCAACAAGAAGCGGTACTACAATGGAGGGGAGTCCTCCAAAGGAAAGAAATTCCAAAAGAATGTCAAGCCATTCTCCACCACCACACCTTCCAAGGAAGTTTGTAAGTACTGTGACAAAGCCGGTCATCGGACCGAGGAATGCTGGAGGAAGCTAGGAGCTTGTCTCTGATGTGGAAGCTGAGAACATCGGATCCCTAATTGCCCATTGATGAATGAGCAAGCCATTAAAGATGAGAAGCTCCCGGCTTAGAAGCAAGGCCGTCTGCAAGCTCTCCAAGAGACGGAACCAATGGAAGGAGGAATTGTGGAAGGTACACTAATCATTTGCTCTAAGACTGCTAAAGTTTTATTTGATACTGGAGCAACACATTCATTTATTTCCAAGAAATTTGTTGTTGCTTTTACTAAGGAGCCTAAATGGTTAGACTTAGTCATATCCACACCTATCGGGAACAAGGCTGACCTCACACATCATTACCCAAATTGTGAGATTATGGTTAAAGGAAATAATCTTCCTGTCGACCTAATTTGCCTAGATATGGAAGTGTATGATGTCATACTAGGTGCTGATTGGTTATCCACATACCAAGCAACTGTAGATTGCCGGAATGGCAAGATAACTTTTGTGGATTACCCGGAACTGGTATACATTAGCCCTCAAGCAAGATCACCTCTTATATCAGCTCTCCGAGCTAGCAAACTTATAAGCAAAGGATGTAGGGCTTTCATTATATTTGTAACCGCCACGGACGTCGAGGAGTCTAAGCTTGAAGACATCCGTGTAGTTCGGGATTTTTCTGACGTTTTTCTAGAAGATTGCCCGGCTTACCCCCGGAACAGGAGGTGTCGTTCACCATCAACCTTGTCCCTGGTGCTGGACCTGTTTCCAAGTCACTTTACAGAATGTCTCCTACTGAGCTGAAAGAGCTAAAGGAACAACTAATGGAGCTATTAAACAGGGGTTTCATCCAGCCAAGTACTTCCCCATGGGGAGCGCATGTGCTATTCGTCAAGAAGAAGGACGGATCGATGAGACTCTGCATCGACTATCGGCAGTTAAACCACCTTACAATCAAGAACAAGTACCCACTGCCAAAGATTGATGAATCGTTCGACCAAATATCTGGAGCTAAATATTTCTTCAAGATTGATCTTTGATCTGGTTATCACCAACTGAAGATCAAAGAAGAAGACATTCAAAAAACTGCATTCCGAAGAAGGTATGGGCATTACAAATTTACTGTTATGCCTTTCGGACTAACAAATGCCCCCACAGCTTTCATGCAGTTAATGAACATCATATTCAGGCCTCACTTGAACCAGTTCATTATGGTCTTTATCGATGATATTTTGATTTATTCGAAGTCTGAAGAAGGCCATGAAGAACATCTCAAGCAGGCATTGCAGATATTGAGGGAACACAAATTATTTGCCAAATTCAGCAAGTGCAAGTTCTGGCTCAAGGAAGTATCCTTCTTGGGCCATATAATTTCGAAGAACGGAATTTCCGTGGACCCATCAAAGGTCGAAGCCGTGAAGAATTGGGAGCGACCAACAAATGCAACGGAGATTCGAAGTTTCTTGGGACTAGCTGGTTATTACTGGCGTTTCATCACGGACTTCTCAAGAATTGTTGTTCCTCTCACCCGATTGACTCACAAGGAAATACCTTATGAGTGGAAGGAAGACTGTGAGAAGAGTTTCCAAGCTTTGAAAGATCTCTTGACCAGTGCTCCAGTCTTATCATTGTCAATTGAAGGAGAGAAGTACAAGGTATATACCGATACTTCTGGTATTGGCCTCGAGTGTGTATTGATGCAAAATGGGAGAGCCATTGCATACTCTTCCCGGCAACTGAAGAAGCATGAAAAGAACTACCCGGTGCACGATGTAGAACTAGCCACAGTGGTATTTGCCTTAAAGATCTGGAGACACTATCTCTACGGGGAACAATTCATCGTGTACTCCGATCACAAAAGCCTCAAATATCTATTTTCTGAGAAGGAACTAAACATGCGGCAAAGGCGTTGGCTCGAGTATCTCAAGGATTTCGACTTCACTATACAGTACCATCCCGGTAAGGGTAATTCTATAGCCGATGCCCTCAGTTGAAAGCCGAGAGTAATATTGGCCAGTTGCATGATTCAAGAATGAAAGCTATTAGAGGAATTCTCTAAACTCAATATTAGCACTGACAAGCAAGACGGGTGTATTGCTCTAGCCCATATGAGTCTACATCCGGATTTGCTACCAGAAATTTAGAAGCTACAAGAAGAAGATCCTGCACTAGTGGAGATAAGGGACCAGCTGGAGGAGAGACTTGATTTCAAGCTGGCACTCGATGGAAGACTGTTATTCCATGAACGGACATGTGTACCCGACTGTCCCGAGTTGAAGAAGAAGGTCCTTGAAGAAGCTCATCGATCGAGGTACACGATCCACCCTGGAGCCACCAAGATGTACCAAGACTTGAAAGGGACTTTCTGGTGGCCTAATATGAAAAGGGAGGTAGCGGACTTCGTATCTCGCTGCCTGACATGTCAATAAGTAAAGATGGAACATCAGAAACCTGCCGGAAAGTTGCATCCACTAGATATTCTTAAGTGGAAGTGGGAAGACATTGGCATGGATTTTATTATGGGCTTGTCCAAGACTAGAGGTGGACATGATGGAATTTGGGTAATTATCGACCGCCTAACTAAATCGGCTCATTTCTTGCCTATCAAAAGCCGATGGTTGGTTGATGTCCTTACTGCCTTGTAATCAAGGAGACGGTTAGATTGCATGGAGTTCCCGTGTCGATCGTATCCGACCGAGACCCACGCTTCACCTCTCATTTTTGGAAGAGTCTACAACACTCTCTGGGGATGAAACTCAACTTCAGCACTGCTTTCCATCCCTAGACAGATAGATAGATAGAAAGAACAAATCAAGTTGTTAAAGACATGTTAAGGGCATGCATTATAGAATTCAGCGGTAGTTGGCATGACCAATTACCCCTGACCGAATTTGCATATAATAATAGCTATCAAGCCAATATCCAAATGGCAACTTTCGAGGCACTCTATGGCAGAAGTTGTCGATCTCCAATATGCTAGGACGAAGTTGGTGAAAAGCAAATCCTAGGCCCATATATGATGAGAGACTCAACTGAAAAGATACACCTCATTTGGGAAAGGCTAAAGATAGCACAGTCCATGCAGAAGTCATATGATGATAATAGGAGAAGAGATCTGGAATTCCAAATTGGAGACCATATTTTCCTCAAGGTCTCTCCTAGTCGAGGTATTAGAAGATTCGGTGTTATGGGTAAACTTACACCGAGATTCATTGGTCCATTCGAGGTATTGGAGAGAGTGGGCGAGATACCTTACCGCATTGCCTTGCCTCCACAACTATCAGAGGTGCACAATGTATTTCATATTTCTATGCTGAAGAAGTATGTGCATGATCCTCTCCACATCATTGACCACACTGACTTGGTGATACAGAAGTACCTTACCTATAAGCAGAAGCCGATGAAGATCCTCGACCGAGAGGTCCGAGTTTTGAGAAGCAAGACTATACCTATGGTGAAAATCCAATGGGATCGATGCTTAGAACAAGAAGCTACATGGGAAATCGAGGAGTCTATGAGAAGGAGATTTTCAGAATTATACTAGTCTGTAAGTATTTCTCACCCTCCTTGTCTTCATATATGCAATTGAATTTGGGGACCAAATTCTTTTAAGTGGGGGAGGGTGTAGCATCCCCGATAAAAATGATAAGGACATAGACTTTTTCCCAAGTAAATAAAACCTTAAATAACTCTATGACAAGGCCAAATGAAAAAGTAGAATACCCATTGAGGGCCATTATATAAATATGTAACAATTAAAGCCATCATTCGTATTGGGGCTTCTTGTTCCAAAAAGACTATTCACCTAAAATAGGGCCTTTATACATGGGCGTCAATTTCTCAAGCCATAGCGCCACAACCCACGGTATGAAAGCCCACAGTATACATATATCTCCCTTTACCAACCAATCACATACATATACATATACAATAACACCTTTTAATACCCAGCATGGCACGGAACAGGAAACACACCTATAGAATAATACATCTTAATACCCAACATGGCACTGAATAGGAGACACACCCAGCATGGCTCAGAATAGGAACAGTGGGCGGGAGAAAATAGTGCCCCTAACTTGGGCGCTGATCCTAATGGGGCGCCCTAACCCCAGGCGCCATTTCCTTATATATATATATGATATATATATGTAAGAACCAAAGGATGTAACACCCACATGCATGGACGCTATTTCCCTAAACAGAGACTACATGGGAGGGCGCCATTTCCATGTCAGCAACCTGCCAAACCGAATTCCATTATGTCATTCTTCCAGAAGTAAACATGAATAGCCTCTTTTTGCTGGCAACGTACCCATTTACCCGACAACCGATTGAAGCATTAATTACTTCTCTTTCCCTGGAAATGGACCCTCATGTTTTCCTTCCCTATAATTATACCCAACCTTCTAAGGTTAGAAGGTGATTGTCGACATCTTGTTCATCTCCATCCTATGTTCTTCTTCCTGCTGTTGGAGCCTTGCAGGAAGGGCTTGGTCTTTTATTATCTCTTCATCTCTTCTACGTATTCACGACAAAAAGGTAAGTGTTCTCAAGATCTGGCTTAACTAGTAGTTAATATAAGTTAACATGCATGCTAGTTAAACCTTTCATAGCCACAATCTGGTCACCTGAGTCAGGGGTATATCAAAAGACTTAGTGGGAAGGTTAGGCTATACCTATCTGAAACACTAACTCTTGCGTGAGTAGATATATGATCTCACCTCCGCCAAGTACCCCATGTACAGCATACGGTTCATATAATTTGTCATTACTCATAACCTGTCCCAATTTCTTGTAAATAGATCCATGTTTAAAAAAAGTTATATCTATGAAATTAAAATCAAAAATTGTTGCATGAGTATGACCTTACAATCTTGCTATTTTCCATGTCTATCTATGTCTCTACTTCCTGATTTTGTGAACATGTTATAAATCATGAATAGTAAGGTTACGTAATTAGTAGCCACCATGTTCAGAAATTTATATCTATTGAATCAAATCATGAAACTCCTGCATGAGCATGACTTTGAAATCCTAAGATTTTTCTCTATTTAACCATGTCCTCATTTTTGGATTTTGTGAAATTCCGCCCGATGAATAGTGTTTTGTGTCTCGTGGAGCACCCAGGGGAAGGGCGCCCCTAAACAGGGCGCCATTCAATGGGGCGCCCCTACCCAGGGCGCCATTTCCAACTGTGTCAAACCCCCCCTGATCCTATTCGTTATCTAGCTCATTAAACCTGCTACCTGTTAACCTGTCACCTGTTAACTTGTTACCTGTTAACCTGCTAATTACATACCTTGTTAAGCATGTTAAACTTGTTAATTTCATAGCCTAGAAATTTCATATCTTGTCAAACCTTGTTAATTACATAGTCGTCGTTAAGTGTTGTTAATTCTATAGCCTGTTAATCACATAGCCTGTTAAACCTGTTAAATTACATAACTTGTTAGCTTGTTATCCTATTAAATACACAGTATGTTAAACCTGTTAATTGTTACATAGCCATTTTATTAAATAAAGACCCTGCAGAGGGTCACCATTTAAATGGCGACTCCCTGCAGGGGCGCCATTTAAAAAGAAAAAAATTTTGAACTGTGAATGGCGCCCCTCTGTGAGGGCGCCCTATTCACAAGAGATGGCAGCCCCAGAGGCGCCATTTCCCTATAGTATGACATTTTCTGGACTTCTGTCCAGCCCTCACCGTATGAACTCTGACCTTCTCCATAACCCCTAAACCTCTGAAGGCCATGCCATCTTCCTAAAGCCCTGATTTTGAAACTAATGTCTTGTCCACAGATTTAGACTTCAAAGATTTAAAGCCCTCAGATAACGGAGCCAAGTTCCACCAGACTTGCCTATGTGTCATGCATTCTAAGTAGCTTAGTCATAATTCATCATTTACATGTGATATGTCCTTGAACTCCATTACTGAAAATCTACCTTATGTTCCTACAATATATACTTTTCTTGAAATTCCATATTGGCTATAAAAATGAGAGTGGATATCTAAAGATATACATGAAACAATGTTGTGCATATAGGGCCTGGTGTGGTCCTGGGAGGAGCACCCGAAGGTACTTGTGCCCATGGGAGTTTATTGACCACGGTGTTTGCATTTCACCGAAGTACTTGCTTGCTTGACTTGAGACATTCCCACTCACTCTCTCGTGACATGCTTGATTTGCTTGACATGAATGGTTTGACCCGAAAAAGGGCAAATTACTTGCTTGAATGAAATAGCCAATTCCATTACACTACTTGTTATTACACGAGCTTGAGATCACTTGCTTGAATATTGATTATTATCTTCTTGGGAAGACTTGCTGGAATATTGACTATTACCTTCTTGGAAAGACTTGTGCAATTACTTGGCAATTACTTGCTAGTTCCTTATTGATACATCTTATTGATGTTCATATGATACTCTTTTGGTACAATTCTTGATATTCTTGCTCGATTCAACATGCATCATTATACCGCATGAGCTTGTAATTAACTTAAAGATTGTTAGAGCTTGAGATATAAATTTTACTGAGCAATTCGCTCATAAAGTTACAATTTTAACATTTTCAGGAAACTTGGATAGCGACCACCACCCGGATGGGACCGATATCGAGTGATGAGTGCTAGATTTGATGTATCATCAGTTAGTCGTGCCTTTCGTATTTGTAGGACCTACTTTGTATTTTCAGTTATTGTTAAAGGCTTATATAATTTAATTGAGTCAGTTATGATCTGGTTAAATGGAACTTATTAAACTTGTAGCCTTATGAATGATTCTGGGATATTGTCATTTGGTTAAGTAGATAATTTTCATCTTGGACTATGGTATTATGCTCAAATTTTGAGTTAGCAATAAAATTACCGAGTAGTATGTGCACTCTGTCTTTACATGAATGACATGATCGATATAGACGCGTCGCGCACCCAAGTATCTTCCGCGCTCGGGACGTGACAACGAAAGAATTCACACAGTTTTTCGGTCCCCTAAAGGGATATTCCACTACAAAAGGATGCCTTTCGGCCTCAAGAATGCTGGCGCCACTTATCAGAGGGCGATGATAAATATATTCGATGAGCTGCTATATGACAAAGTCGAATGCTATATCGATGATTTGCTCGTCAAAACTAAGAAGAGAGAAGATCACTTGAATGACCTCAGAGCCATATTTAAGATGCTGCGACACTATGAGCTGAAGATGAACCCGATGAAGTGCGCTTTTGACATCTCTGATGGGAAATTCCTAGGCTTCGTCGTTAGACATAGGGGAATTGAAATAGACCCCGGAAAAATAAAAGCTATTCAGGAGCTGCCTCCTCCCAGAAATTTAACAGAGCTGCAATCATTACAAGGTCGGCTCGCTTATATAGGCAGGTTCATCTCCAACTTGTCTGGGCCATGTCAGCCATTCCACAAGCTAATGATGAAGGATACACCGTTCCATTGGGGCGAAGAATGTCAAAAAGCTTTCGACCAGTTGAAGGAATATCTGAACACCAGTGCTGGGGGCACCTGTGAAAGTGTGGCCACTGATTTTGTACATAGCTGCCACCGAATACTCCCTAGGGGCAATACTGGCCCAAAATAATGATGAAGGCAAAGAACAAGCACTCTACTACCTTAGCCGGAGATTGGTCGGGGTAGAAGGAAAGTACACACCAATTGAAAAGGTCTGCCTCGCGCTGGTCTTTGTAGTCAACAAGATGAGGCATTACATGCTGTCGCATGAAGTTCAGCTAATATCCAGGGCTGACCCAGTCAAATACATACTCTCTCAACCAGTACTAGAAGGGTGATTGGGCAATTGGGTGGTCATCTTGATGGAATTTGATATCACTTATGTGCCGCAAAAAGCTATCAAGGGTCAGGCTATCGCTGATTTCTTTGCAATGCACCCAGTGTCCAAAAATTCCCCATTAATTATGGAGCTTCCTAAAGATGAAACTCTGGAAGTGAAGCAACTCTAGCAAGCCACCTGGTAGCTATACTTCGACGGGGCTTCCAGAACAGAAACGTCCTCGTAAGGGCAAATCAGAATAAGAGCTAGGGCAGGAGTCGTCCTCAAATCCCCCGAAAAAGAGGTGTTGCATACCTCCTACTCAATCAATAAGTCATGAATGAATAATGAAGCAGAATATGAGGCCCTGATCATCGGTCTCCAGGTTGCCCTTCATATGGAGATCTGAATGTTACAGGTGTTCGGGGATTCAATGTTGATTGTCAAATTAATCTAGGGATAGTTTGATGTCCGGAAACCCAAACTACTCCCCTACCATGCCAAGGCCAAGCAACGTATGGGGAAGTTCTACTTCATTGAAATAAGCCATTTCGGCTGAGGTCAAAATGCGTAGGCTGGTGCATTAGCAAAGCTGGAAAGTTCACTGGCAGTCCCACCAGATGACTCACTCAACATACGAGTGATAAACCAGCGACAGGTCTCCAGCATGATAGAGGAAGAGCCAGGTGAAGAAGAATCTGAAATAACAATGGCAGAAAGGGTCGACTCACCCGATTGGCGAGAGCCCCTTATGCAATGGTTCAAATACGAGCAGCTGCCCAAGTAAAGAGAAGAAAAGATCTAACTGATCAAGATGAAAGATTCCTATGAAGCCAGAAATGGAATTCTGTTCTGAATTGTGGCAGACGCCAGAAAGAAAATATTGCTCCGATGTTTGTCTATGGAAGAGGCTTGGAGGGTCATGAAAGAAGTTCATGCTGGGTCAGCTGGAGCGCACCAAGCTGGGCCGAAAATGAAGATTGAAATTAAGAAGCTAGGCTACTATTGGCCCATAATGTTCAATGACTGTTGCAAATATGCTAAGTCCTGCCAGAAGTGCCAAGAGCACGCAGCAGTCCCCAAGAGACCCCCAACACAGCTACACTCGACAGCACCCAGTTGGCCATTCGCACAATGGGGCACGGACATCGTAGGCCCACTACCTGCTTCCTTTTCAGGATGCAAATATATTCTAGCTGCAACAGATTACCTCTCCCATTGGGCAGAAGCCATGGCTCTGAAAGAAGTGATAGGAGAAACGTAGCCCGATTTATCAGCCGGAATATAATATTTCGATTCGGCATCCCCAACTGGATTGTCTTAGACAATGGGAGTCACTTCCAGAATCAGAAGGTCTACAGGCTGGCTGAAAAATACAAGATTGACTGGAGAACGTCTACCCTGTACAACCCGCATGCGAATGGGTTGGTTAAAGCCTTTAATAAGACCCTCTGCACCCTCCTGGCTAAGACAATTAGCGATGGCAAGAAGGATAGGGAAGATAAGATGTACGAGGCACTATAGGTGTACCGTACCATCTATAAAACTTCACTGGGTTGTTCGCCTTTTTCTTTGGTGTATGGCTCGGAAGCAGTCGTCCCTATTGAATTGGAAGTGCCCTCGTTAAAGGTTGTAATTCAGCATGAATTGGTCGAAGATAGCCGAACAAACATAGAGCGAAGACTGGAGGAGCTCTCCGACCTAGAAGGGAAGCTACTTCAAGCTCAAAAAAACATATAGGTCTATCAGGCCCGCATATCCTGTACTTACGACAAGCTTGTCAAAGAGCGTGAATTCAAGAAAGGTGACCTAGTTATGGTCAAAAGAAAAAAAGTTATGGCTGCCAATCTTAAAGGCAAATTAAATGAGAATTGGCTCGAGCCTTATATAGTCCAAAAAGTTTACGAAGGAGGTGTGTATGTTATTATCAATCATCGGGGGGGAGTTTAATTCCCACCCCTTATTGGAAAACATTTGAAATTATATTATGCATCACTCCCTCAATTCGATGCTCAAATAGATCCCTCATCTCCCATTGAACAAACGTGCAATTTCGATCTTCCATGAGACTGTGCAATGTCTATTCAAAAAAAAGAGAAAAAAAGAATAAGAAACAAAAAAAGAAAGAAGAAGAAAAAAAGATAAGAAAAAAAAAGAAAGAAAAAGAGGGGAAACAAAAAAAAGAGAGAGAAAAGATTGTTGATTAAGACACCATCAGTGAATATCAACCCCCTCGGGGTCCCACCGGAATTCAAAGATCCTTTCTCCGATCTAGACTTTTCATCTTAGCCGAATGACCAAATGAACTGTGCTCCTTACAGTGGCAAAATTCTTAATACAACTTGATATTATAACACTTTTCATGGGACATCGGAGCAAGCAATTTTATTTACCTTTGTTTGGATATTTTTTGGAATGTATTTGGGTGTGTATTTGTATTTGTGGGTGTTTATGAGTGTAAGTGGGTCAAGATTGTAATATGGGCTAAACTTCATGTAAGAGGTCCAATTGTCGAAATGGGCCTCAAGACTTTTAAGAGCCCAATTGGGCCTTCCCTCCCTAGTGGGCCTCCTTTCCTAGAGGGCCCAATATGATGGCCCATGGTCAAGTGTGGAATATTGACCATGGGTTGCCAATGTTAACTTGGGAGGGGGGCGCCCCATTCTTTGTCTCCACATGGGAAATTGTTTAATATATTTTATTCTCCCTTCCCATTTATGCCCCTTTGACCAAGGGCATTAGGGGTCATTTGGCTAGGTCTAGGGTTTTAGTATTTAATGTCTCCTATTGTAATTTGATCAATTTTAATGAGAAAAATTACAAGAAAATTGTGTGAACCTTGCCTTAGGCGCACCCCCCCCCCTCTCTCCTCCTAGCTCTTGTTCTTATTGTTCTTCATCTCCTCTTCTCTTGATCCAGGGTCTGAAGCCCTCAATATTGGAGTGAATCCAATTTCTATCTTCTCTCTGGAGTGTGAAGCTCCACCACCAGCGTTCGTGCCGCCATCGGAGCCGCCAGCAAGTCGCCACAGGCCGCCATTCCCCCTGCTGTCCTGAACTCCGAGTTCCAGAACATCAAGATAAAGAAGAGGTCAGTTCTCCCAGCTCCCAGCTCTGATCAAGCTGATATTTTGAGAGCTTGTTCCTCTTTTTGTTAGCTTTCCAGCAATATATATTTTGTCCCATTCAGATCCCATTTGATATTTTTCCCGATATTTTAATTCCACCCCTAACAGTCTGCCAATCAGCAGATCTGCAGGATAGGAGTCTATTCTTCTATTTTTCCCGCCCCCATATACATCTCCAAAAATTCCAAAACAATTCATACGTGGTCCTCACTTTCCCCCCTTTCACCCGTAATTTTTCTGGAGTCTAGATCTGTTGTTTTCTTATCGGTCAAATTGTGTTTTCAGGTAGATCTCAGTCTGTCCTGTGTGTCTATAAGTCCGAGCCAGCAGAAACCTTTGAGGAACGGTCGTTTTCATTTTCAATCCATTCACTTGATGGATCTGAAATAATTATATGTTGTAGCCCTCTGAGTCCTCTATCCATCGGTACTAACTTTGCATCGATCTGACATTGGATCTGGGTGCAGAAATTCTTTTCATCGAGGCGCGCGTTTCAGATCCGAGAACAGGCCAGCAACTCAGTCCACCGGTTAATTCCGGTAAAATACGTCGGCTCACCTTCAGCGACCGCCGCTCCCGGAGATCGATCGGCAACCCATCAGAAGCGTTCCAGCCAGTCGCCGCAGCAAGGATTCGACCGAAAGCTTCCGTCCTAGTTGCTGAGTTCCCTTATTGTACCGAGTTGGAACAGTACTGAGTCGGAACCGAGTCAGACCAGGAGCCCGTCTCTGGCCCGAAAGTCCTTCCAGCTTGCTGCCCGTCAACCAGAGTTCGCTACTCTCAGGTCCCATTGTAGCCCTTTACCTCCCTACGTGGAGTGGGCCTTAAAATCATTTGTTAATTATTGTTAATATTTGTACACCGGGAGTACGTGCTTCGGCCGGGGTCGTCTTCCCCACGCCCGGAGCGTGGAGGTAAACTCGCCTTCCTCTTTATCGCATTTGCTCAATTCGTATATTTTCATATGCCGCTGCTAGAGTGATAGGGCAAATTAGCTCGTTATATCATATCAATCACTGGTGCGAGAGAGAGCGAGACTGTCCCGTGACCCGATCCAGGCACGAAAGTGTGAGTTGACCACCCTAGCTCTTTGCCGGTTTCTCAACCGCGCACGTCCGAACGCTTCCCTCGCCAGGGATGATCACGAGTTTGCCTAGAGTCCAAGGATTACAAATCAATTGGCGTCGAGTCACGTCCCATCCTGCATCAACTTTACCCCACCGATGAATACACCCTTGGCTCAGACCTTCCGTCTGAAGCCTCGAACAAAAAAAACCTCCTTTGCTTTGACACTAATCCCGTGTTAGTGAATTAACCATGTTAGCTTCTGATACCCTGTCGGCACTAACGAATACACCCTTGGCTCAGACCTTCCGTTTGAAACCACGAACAAAAAGACCTCTTTGCTTTGACACTAATCCCATGTCAATGAATTAACCACGTTAGCCTCTGATACCCTGTCGGCACTAACGAATATCTCCTTGGCTCAGACCTTCCGCCTGAAGCCTCTAACAAAAAAAGGCTCCTTTGCTTTGACACTAACCCCGTGTCAATGAATTAATCATGTCAGCTTTCGATACCCTGTCGGCACTGACGGATACACCATTGGCTCAGACCGTCCATTTGAAGCCATGAATGAAAAGACCTCCTTTGCTTTGACACTAATCCCATGTCAATGAATTAACCATGTCAGCCTCTGATACCCTGTCGGCATTGATGAATATCTCCTTGATCAGACCTTCCGCCTGAAGCCTCAAACAAAAAAAACCTCCTTTGCTTTGACACTAACCCCGTGTCAATGAATTAATCACGTCAGCTTCTGATACCCTGTCAGCACTGATGAATACACCATTGGTTCAGACCTTCCATCTGAAGCCATGAACGAAAAGACCTCCTTTGCTTTGACACCAACCCCATGTCAATGAATTAACCATGTCAGCCTCCGACACCCTGTCGGCACTGACGAATATACCCTTGACCCGGACCTTCCGTCTGAAGCCAAGAACAAAAGACTCCTTTGCTTTGAGACTACCCCGGGTCAATGATTAAACTGAACCAGCGTCAGCCACCTTGTTAAGGGTTGGCGCATGCGCTCCATTTTAGGCCTGGACCTTCTGGTAAGGGTTACTAAAAAAAAGAGAAGAGAGAAAAAGGATGGGGCTCAAAATCGAGGTGCCACTTGCTCACACATCTCAGTGAGCAAGGGCAAAAAGAGCTTGAAACCCGGTTGTAGTGAAAACCTGAAAGGGCGCTACGAGCAAAATTGGGTACCCTATCACGTAAAAACCTGTGAAGATGCGTGGACAAAAGCAAGAAGGGGATGACTCTGGTGAAAATCCGAAAGGGCACTTGGGTCAGTAATGTAATAAAAAAAGAGATATCAAAAATCAATCACCATCATCATCATTTTGGAAAACTGAATGAACAAGCAACCGCATTCCATGGCCCACTGAGCTACTATAAATCTCTAGAGTAGATCTATCGTCCATGCCAGAGAATAACCTCCCTCCCAGTCCCACCATGACTTCTGCAAAAGCCTTTGGCTTAGACCTTATGTCTAAGCCAATGAACAAACCACCTTTCTCTCTATCCCACTAGGACTCCCACAAAACCTTTGATTTTGACCATCCACCCAAACCAATGAATACACAATCTTTCTCTCGTCCCTCCAGGGTCGTCACAAAGCCTTTGATGAAGACCTCCGGTATGAGTCAATGAGCAAATAATCTTTCTTATACCAAATAGCTAGTCACTAGTCTTACTGGAATCTACTCTACCCCGTTGGCTTAGACACTCTGTCTAAGTCGACGCATGAAATTCTGCCTCCTTCTTTTAGCATTTGACTTATGCCGATGATCAAACCCCTCTAGTGCCGGGCCCTTTCACCCGGGTTAACCAACCTTCCTCGATGACTCGCGTGTTTCATGTGGTGGAGTGGTCCCCTCATCCTTTCCCTGAATGGGTGAGCGCTCTCCCACGTATTCAATCGAGTCTCGCAACACCCCACTAGAAATAAATTCCTCTTAACGAGCTGCCTAGCATAGCCCACGCCTTACCATTGCATTCCCCGGGTTACGGACCAGAGCAAGAAGAAGAAAAAAAAAGAGAAAGAAAGAGACTCTTGTGAGCAACTACACGCAAGATATGAGAAATGAATGAAGTTCTATTCCTTGCATGTTTTCTAATACATGTACTTCAGGGCATACCCCTGCCATACAATAAGATGAAGAAATGATGACGACATAAGGTGAAGCAAGTCAAAAAGGGGGTGGTACATGAAAGAGGCTAGACGTTCAGTTCAGCCCCCGAAAAATCTCTTCAAGAGGCAAGATCCCTACAAAAGGGAAGTTCATCATTTAAGTCAATTGATCTTCTTGCTCTTGAAGACGGGCCAGCTCTTCCCTCAAAGATGCCACTGCTCCTTCAGCCATGGAGACTTGCCCGGCATCCTCGGCCTGGGCCACCTCAAGATTCTCAAGCTCAGCTCGAGCTGAAGCAAGCTCGACTTCAAGCTTCTCCACTTTAGCCACCACAAGGGTGGCATGACTACGGCGGTCCTCCATGGCCTTCTGACATTGCATCAACACCTCTTCCTAAGGTCTTAAGGCCCGTTGATATTCACCCATTTGTAGTCGAATGGCAGCAAATTGACTAGGGAGCTTATTCCCAAGGAATTCACGACGGTTTACGTATTTTAGAAGTAGTACTACATGTCGTGACCACTCTTCCAAGGGGCAGCCCATCATCTGCAACACCTCCGTCAGCTTCTCTATTATGGCCTTCAGACTCTGATATGTAAGTTTTGGGTCGGAGGACACCATCGACTGCAGCACGGCTAGATTTTGTCTCATTGGGAAGTCTGAAGCAGTGAGACCAACTGAGGGTGCTGAAGGGAATGAGATTTTGACATTGTTGTCTACCGTTGCCCAGATATCAGCATTTACCATAGCCGAGCAGAATGGGAGGCTTATAGTAGAGCTACCCGGTGCCTCAGCTTCAGGAGATGCCTCTCGCACAACCATAGCCATTGAGCTCGAGCTTGGAGCCATCTCATGTTCCGTCGGGGCCGGGATAGGGACTTCAAGGCAAGAGGCGGCGGCCATGAAGGTAGAAGTGGAAGCTTCCCCCAGCAGACCCCTTTCCCGGGGTACCTTATGCGCTAACTGAGGCGGCTGAACCCATTCCAAAATGTCTCCGAATATTTGGGCATCCAACGCCGTGTCTAAGCGCCGGGGCAAGGGATGTAACACTAAGGGAAGCCCGAACACAACGCGCCCTAGGATTAGCATCGGGGCCCCTATTGGCATGACCATAACCGGTGCCAGGCTAGCCTCTATGATGTGACACACCCTTGGACCTAGCAAGCAAGCACAATTGCATTCAAATGGGCCAAGTTGGGCCACCGCTCTATGTAGACACGCCAAAATTGACGTTATGTTGATCAAATCTCATATCACTATGATAATGCCTCAAGTGGACTTCAATATTCCTATAACATGAAGTTTTTTCTATTTTTGTGAGTTTTATGCATTTTTCCTGCATTTTTCGTGATTCACGACCTGAAGAAGGGCGTTGTTTTAAAATTAGCGACCTGTCATAGGGCGTTTCAAAAGAAGGGACGACCATAGGTGAGGGCGTCAATTCCTGGTATTATCCGTTAATTTATGGAATTATCTACTTTCAAAATAAAAAGCATTTTATGTGTAACGTCCTATCTCAGGGCGTGTTTTTAAGAAACGCCGTTACCTCAGGCGTGTTCCCGTAATTTTCAAACAAAGAAAGTTTTATTTCCAAAATTAAATCCAGGAAGAAACGGCCTTTCCTAGGTCGTGTTTCAAGAAACGTCTCTGTGAAGGTCGTCAATTCAAGATTTGACGCCCTGTCCTAAGTCGTGTTTCACCCCAGAGTCCTTCCTTTTTCCATCTTTCCCTCACAGTTCCCTACCATCCATGGGACTCTTGCTCGATCTCAATCCTTCCCTGGATGCCTCATTACCCGTTCTTATCATTTCCTTGGTTTGATCACATCCGATTGAAGCACTATAAATGAAATCTTATTTGATCGTGAAAAAGGTTAAGCATTAAGAGCATTCGATGCGTCCAAACCGGGTTAAGCATGTTAAGCATTTTCGAAGGTTTGAAGCATTTGAAGCATTCAGAAGCATTTTAAGCACTCCATCCCGAAGGTTGAACGCCTGCTTCCACTTCATCCTCCTGCATCCCGGCTTCATCCATCTACTTCCATCAACACATCTGTTCGGTTTTTTTTCCCTTTACTGTCGTGAGGGACAGCAGGGCTTTCATCTATTTATTTGTTTTGCTTCACTTCGTTCGTGTTTTAGGCATATCATCATCCCTCCATTCTTCATACATGTTCACCCTTTGCACTCATTCACATCTTATTGCATTTGTTTATCGTCATACTCTCCCCTCCCTTAAGTCTTCTTAAGGGGTTTAAAAACAACAAAAAAGGAGGTGTGCACTGTAGACACGCCAAAATTGACGTTACTGTGAGTACATCTCATATTGCTTTGTAATGTCCCAATTTGACCCTCAAATTAGTTCTATTTGAGTGGTTTTTCCCACTTTTTTTAGATTTCTCCCTTTTTTCACCCTTTTCCTATTTTTTCCTATTTTTCTGGATTTTTCTAGATTTTCTGGGCATTTTTTCTCTATTTTTTAGAAATAACGACTTGATCTGGGGCGTCTTTTAAATAACGACTTATACATGGGCGTTTCTTAAAAAATTGACGACTATACTAGAGGGCGTCCATTCTTTCAAATTTCCATTTTTCTGGATTTTTCTGAGAATTTTTCAGAATTTTTTGAGAATTAACGACTTAACCATGGGCGTTACTTTGAATGTGAAAAGAATAAAAAAATCAAAAAAATTAAGTCACGCCTTACTCACGGTCGTGTCTTTCAAATGGATTATTTTAATATTATTTTAATACCCCTTCCAGGGATGATTTGGTGGCCTTCCGGGTGTCAGAAAAATTCACAAAAATAGTCGTTGGAATCAGGGCAACGAGATGCACCTTCACCTAAAAAATGGGAAAATAATATTGAGAAATGAAAAATAGCCCTATTTCGAATTTTTTTAATTAACGTCCTTTGTTAAGGCGTTTTTTAATTAACGCCTTTGAATCAGACGTGTTTCACAATTTTTCAAATAAATTCCAAAATTTGATTTTTGAATTAACGCCCTTGTGCAGGGCGTGTTTTTAAAAGACGCCCTCTGGGCAGGTCGTCAATTCAACAATTGACGCCCTGAACCAGGTCGTGTTTCACTTTTGTGCTCCGAACGAACGTAGCCTTTCCCAGAGAGACTCCTGCTTCGTTTGGGCTCTTGCCCAGCTTAATCCTCCCCTCTTTGGGCTCTTGCCCCTTCTTATCTCTTCCTCCGAAGGACTCTTTCCTTCTTATCCCTTCATGCGATTCTATTTAATAGAGCATACTGCTCTGTTAATAGGTTGGACCCCCTTCTTCCCCTCCGTTTTTTTTCCTTTTGCTTTGTTTTCTCACAGGCGCTGCTGCTGTTGCTGCTGCTGGCCGAAGGAGGAGTCTCTGCATCTCCCCATCGAGCATCCAAGGCCAAAGCACATGCTCTTCTTTTTCCTTTCCTTTTATTATCTTAAACATACGTGCATGCATATACCTTCATCATGTTCATCTCCTATTAATTCCTTTCTTCTCAACCACGTTGAGAACCTCCGACAGTGCATCCCTTGCACATCCTTTTCTTTATTTTTCATATCATTCATATATTTCCCACCCTTTTGCATAGGGGTTTAAGGGCCAACCACCCACAAGGTGTGTCTTAATCCTATGATATTTCATGCTCATCTATTCAAGAATTTGACGCTACACCCACCTTGTTTCTAATTCAATTCTTTTGGTGGTATTTGTTTGTTTTGCAAGGGTAATAAAAGCAAGAACTCTCTTCATCGGCCGGCCGATTTGAAGAGAAAGGAAGCACTCACATCACCGCACTTTTGAGGTATTTTTCGCGATCATCTCTCCCATGCTTTCATTGTTATATTTTGAGGCCTCGTGTCTCTGGCGATCACAAACTCCTCTTGTGCACCTCGTGCATATTTTTCTCCACATTATTGATTATTGCTTATTCTTAATATTTTCCTTAAGTGGATTTTAAAGGAATCTACAAATTGGCGATCACGGTGGGACTTCCACTGTTTTCTTTCTTGATTACCATCTCCATTGGCACCCTCGAGTGCCCTTTCCCCTTGACACCCTCGTGTGTCCCTTCCCCTTAGGCACCCTCGCGTGCCCTTTCCCCTTGGTACCCTCGGTACCCTCTCCCTTGTGCCCCTCGGGCACCCTCCATTGTGCACTCTGCACACTCCCCGGGTCAGTCGATTTCTGATTATTAACGCCTTTCACGAAGGCGTCTTTTGATTTCACGCCCCTCACAGGGACGTTTTTTGTTGAATCACGCCCCCTCCCAGGGCGTGCGTTTATTACACCTGCTGGCTTTCTGGTTGCTTATTTCATCGTCTGATATTTAACGCCCCTCTCAGGGGCGTGTTTCTCTGAGTAACGCCCATTCCCAGGGCGTCTTTTACTATAACTGCTGCCTGCTGCATGATTGTTTTATTGTCTGTGGACTTAACGCCGCTCCCAGAGGCGTTCCATCTATTGTCAACGCCTGTCATCAGGGCGTGTTTAATTATTATCTGAGTTTTGACGCCCTCCAGTGTAGGCGTCCTTTCCTGAGAACGCCTCACCCTAAGGCGTGTTTTTCCTACTGTCTGTGAGCCCCTCACAGAGTTAACGGCAGCCACGCTGCCGTGTTTTAAGTTTGTCACGACCTATCGCAGGGCGTGTCTTTCTTGCTGTTGTGAACACGCCCTTTCCCAGGGCGTGTCTTTACTGTTCATTTTCACAGATTGGCTATTATTCATTGTTTGGCATTTGTGTTGATATTATTATCTTGATTTGCTGGCTTGGTTGAGAGACCTCCTCTCTCTATCCTAGGATCCACACACCTTTCTTGGAATCGGGACGACCCTCCATTGAGCATTCCGTCTCTTTGGACTGGAAATCCCTTTTCCAAGACCTCCATAAGTCCCCGCACCCGTGGATTCCCTCACGGACGCTGGGCTGGTTGTACCCTCGAAGTACCTGGAGTTTAGAGAACCCATGCGTTGTTAAGAGAGGAAGAACTTAGTTGACCCGGAGATTACACTCGGATCAAACTAGGTCTCATTTGGCAAAAGAGTGAACTTTCACAAATAATTCACCCTAATTCAAACATCAAACCTTAAAATCTTGCGTTTCTTGCCAACCTTGTTTGCATAAACATAGTTGGGTGATTTGATTGCTTGGTTTGGATTGATTATTTTGTGATAGTTCCTTCATTAAAAACATTCTCTCTCTTAAGAATGAAACTCCGTTCAGGTAAAATCATCAACATGTCGGGCAACGGGTATTCTTACGATGATGAGAATGAGAACATATTTGGTCAATATGAGGACCCTCTCCAGGATTCGGTTTATTATGAGGGGAACTACCTTCCTCCTCATCCCTATTACTCTCAGGTTCATGTGGTCGATACCACTAATCATGAGGCGGACCCTCCGTCTCAAGTTCCACCTTCTAATACTTCAGGGAACCCTTCCCCATCCATCAACGTCACTGATTTAATCCAAGCTCTTTCCCAGTTGGATGACTCCCAGCGGCAAGCTGTTCAGGCCGCTTTAAAGGGGAAGTCAGTTCTTTCTTCTTCTTCTAATCCCCCTCCGGCCGTGGGTGGCCATCAGATTATTAATGACCAGGCGGTCTTGCATTCCCCCTCCTCTCGTCCACAAACGCCTACTGCGGCCATGCCAGCCCCACAGGCGAGCTATTCAGCGGTTAGGCATCAATCCTTTCAACCTCCTCAGATTTTGCGAACGCCTACACCACGTGCTTTCATTCAGAATCAGGCCCCGGTCGAGCCCGATACCAACACTCTGTTGCTTCGAAAGCTAGCCAGCATGGAGGAGCAGCTCAAGAAGGTTACGGCAACTAAGAATGCTCCGGAAATCTCTCTCCCTACGTTGCCGGTGTTCCACTTACCCCCTTCTGAAATGCCGCACTTTCGGCGATATAATGGAACCGGTAACCCGTTCATTCATTTAAAGGATTTCCGTTATGAAACTTCTTTCTGGCAAGACAACAAGGCCTCCCTGGCCTATTTATTCAGGAGATCTCTCGAGGGATCCGCCCTTGAATGGTTTTATTCTCTGGAGCCAGCTGATGCTGGCGATTTTGATATTATTCAAAGAAAGTTCCTGCAAAAGTACAGAGACCGGGTGGGACCCTCCCTCTCTGTTACAGATTTAGTTGCTGAGAAGATGAAGCCCGAGGAGGACTTCATTGTATTTGCTGATAGGTGGCGGTCCATGGCCGAAAAATTAAAGGACACATTGTCAGAACAGGAGCAAGTGAAGATGGTCATTTCTAATGCAACCCCTCAATTCCGGCACATTTTGGCCATGAATCGGCTGACAACCATGGAGGAGCTCTATGAAAGAGCTCGTTATATACAGACACAAATGAAGGATTCGCCCATCATGGGCATGTTTGAGCCGAAGCCTCGGCTGTTTAAAAAGAATACAACTGTCAACAGTGGGCCCACAACTGAGGGCACTGTCACAAACGAGCAGGTTGGCGTAGTTGGCCACCCCCATCACCATGCAAACCCACGACCTCTGCCACCTCCACAGCAGAACCCCCATTTTACCTCCGCTCCACAGCGCCATTTCACACCCCAACCTTCTTTTGCTCCATCACCGAGCCAAGCGCCTCGCGCCGACCCTCCAGCACCACCACAATACCATCAAGTCCCTCCACCTTCCCACTACGGCCAACAACAGCGGAGACCACCACTTGGCCCCAAGAGGGCCCATTATCCGCCACTCCCAGAGAGTCTCCCTGACATTTTTAATGCTTTAATGGCCGCCAACCTGCTCGTTCTACCAAAAGAAAGAACAGTGTGGCCCGACAATGTTGACACATCCCGCTACTGTGCATTTCACCGCGCCCCTGGTCACAACCTTGACCGTTGTTTCCACTTCAGAGATCATATTTATGATTTGAATGACCAGGGAGGCATTAATTGGGATGAAATGAGGCAAGTCATTGCCACCATGAAAGAGAGAAGGCCGCCTCGGCAACAGCAAAATCAGCAACAGCAGCATCCAGCTCCGCAGCAGGCTCAACCACAACAAGCTCCAGCACCCCAGCAGGATATGGGGATTGTCCGTAATCCACTACCGGACCACGCTCCTAATCAGCACGTGAACCCTGTCACGTCTCTCTACGAGGTGGAGAGAGGGCAGGGATGGCACGAAGAAAACGCCTCTGTCGGGGCATTTCACCATGATACAACCCGAAATCAAACCCCGCGCCTTTTGCGCATTCCCCCTTCTTCTTCTAATCTCCTGTCGGGACGTTCCCTTTTACGCCCCGTCAACCCGTCTACCTCCACCGATTCTACAGTCTTGCCGACTCGTCCCCTTCTTAACCACATACCACCCCAACAATCTACCATTCCACCTTCCACCATCAATCCCACACCCGCGCCATCCAGGCCACTCCTACTTCGCTCACCGCCAGCGCCCGCTACCTCCTCTATCACCCCTACACCGGCAAGAGTTCCTTCACCATCTCCCCAACCACCTTTTGTGCCACGATCTCTCCTTATTCCACCACCTACCAATACTCCTCGCATTCGGATATCCCTCACCTCTCCGGTGAGGGCCCCTTCTTCAAATGCTCCTCCCATGCCTCCCTCGGGGGCACCTTTATTGAACACCACCACCACGTCTCCTACGGAGACACCCCTTTCATTGAATTCCCCTTTATCCCCAAGTGCGGTTTCTGCTACCGACATTCCTTCTTCTTCTTCCAACCCTCCTCCTAAGATTGCCCCGACAGAGGCGCGTCAAGGCGTAGCACCCCTCCGTAGTGGACGGATATTCCACCGTGTTTTCCCCCAGAGAGAGCTAGAGCCCGTGTAGGGGCCACAAGAGCAAGAACAGGAACAAGATTCAGTGCCGGGAACTCAGTATGATCTGTTAAAGCACCTGGATCGCACTCCAGCCAGAATCTCCATTCTTGAATTAATCAAGAGGTCCACCACTCATCAGCTGGCCTTGAAGGAATACCTGCAGAAGGTTATGGTCAATGAGGACCTTCCGGTTGAACAGATAATTACAGTTTTGACTCCTGCCAGCAGTCAGCCGGCAATCACATTCCACGAACATGAGTTAGCACCTCTACCGGCAAGAAAATATGCCCTATGTATCACGGTTGATATCAACAAAGTGGCCGTTAAGCAATGTTTGGTAGACACCGGTGCATCTATTAATGTGTTGCCTCCGAGCACTCTAAAGTCATGTGGTATCCCTGAGAGCCAGATTCGGCCATCTACCATTACTGTCACGGCATATGATAATACAAAGAAACCTCCTCTGGGCATGATTACTCTCAAAGTCAGCTTGGGTCCAGCCACTATTACGGCAGATTTTCATATTCTGGATATGGACCCAACCTTTAATGGCATCCTGGGTCGCCCTTACATTCAGCAGCTTGATGCGGTGCCTTCTACAAACCATCAGTGCCTCAAGTTTCCGCACAAGGGGCGTGTTATCAAGGTGACCAGTGTGCCGATCTTGCCAGAGGAAGACATTCATGTAGCTTCATCAGTTCCTTCCATATGGCCTGCCAACAAGCCGTTATTATCTGTGCTGGACATTCCCCGTCCGCGGCCGATGCTGTCCGAGACAGTTACCACAGTTGCCATGACACCTCTGCCTTCTAAGGGGAAGAAGAAAAAGAAAAATATGATGAATACCCCCGGCTGGAACATTCTTATGAGAATGGGATATCAAGATGGCAAGGGCCTGGGCGCCAAACTCCAAGGCAGAGTTAGGCCCATTAAGCCTCAAAAGATGATTGCACGAGGCGGCTTAGGCTACAAAGCACCGGGCAAGAATGAAGGGGAGCCGTGGGCTGTTATGACGTCCACCTTCAAGCCAGATCGCCAACCGCTCACCTGGACTTTAAAGACACATTTTGTCACCGGTGGCATTCAAAACAACGAGCAGACTACTGTCATTACTTCATTATTTGACTGTCAAGATGTGCACGCTAGGCAGTTCGCTCGTCACATTGCACCACTAGCCACTTACAAAGCCTTGGAGTCTTTAAGGCCCGATAAAAGAAGGAAGATGGGTGATCCGGCATGTGACTGGTACAGATGGTTTGATATGAATGACATCACGATTTCCCTGGGCCGCTTATTCATGCCGACAGATCCAGAATGGCCGCCACTGATTCAAGAGTTGATTGAAATGCCAGCCGCAATCACAGATAAAAGGCAGCTGTTAAGTGATTACACAGATACAGGGGAGCCAGATATCCCCTTTGAAGAAGATTTCTCCGTGGATAGGCTGTGGGCCGGCCTTTTCTCCCTCACTTCGGTGCATCCATCAGTGTTGGCTTCTTTCTATTCCCGTTGGTTTGGTCACGTGCCGCGACCACCACCGATTACCATTAACTTGTCTCCTGATTCAATTCAGATTTCCCTTTCGATTGTTCCTTCGCTCCTCGAGCGATTTTCTGAAATCTCCATCTCGCCCCCGCATGGGCCGTCTTTGATTAAATCTTTCTCCAAAATTGCAATCTCCACTCCTCCTGCTATTCTCCCTTCACATTGCTTTTTACTTGAAAAAGAAAATAAAAACAAAGGAAAAACTAAAAACGAAAAAAAAAACGCCAAATCTCCAACATTCCAGTCCTCCATTTCTATTGAAGAGATTTCCTATTTTTCTTCCGAGTGCGTCCCAACCCAGGGGCTGCTCTCTCAAAATTCCTTGATAAGTCTTTTCTCCCCCTCTGGTGAGGGGCCCTCCTCTGTATCACCTCCTGTATCCGCTTTTTCATCTCCTTCCTCTAATCAAGCTAGTTGCTCTTCCTCCTCTTCTTCCTCTTCTTCTTTTAAAAGTCAGGGGATAGTTCCACATAAGAAGGCCAAGGGTAGGCAGATTCCTCGAAGATTTTTGTTAGAATTGGCTGCCAGATGCCATGCTTGTTTAGCAATCCCTGAGTTTGTGGAGGATCCAATTATCCTGCCGGAGCTAGAATATGAGGATTCCATTGCTTCTATGAGGGTTTGGGCGTTTATGAAATAATGAATGATGAAGACCCTATTGAAGAGGGGGATGAAAGTTATGAAGAATATGAGGACGAGGCTGATGCTTTTGCTAGTGGCATAAGACGATTCGACGAACCATCAGCCTCAGTGGAAGAGCCAACCAAAGAAATCAATCTGGGTACCGAGGAAGACCCTAGGATTGTCCTCATCAGTAAAAATTTGCCGCCCTCCGAGGAGGAGGCGCTTATTTTGGTTCTACAAGAATACAAGGACACGTTCGCTTGGAGCTACGAAGATATGCCTGGATTAGACCCTGCGCTCGTTGAACATCGCCTTACACTTAAGCCAGGGTCTGTCCCGGTCAAACAACGGTTGAGGCGTTTCCACCCTAACATGGCTTTAAAGATGAAAGAGGAGGTCGATAAGCTCCATAAAGCTAGATTTGTTAGAGTCGTCCTTTATCCCAATTGGGTGGCTAACATTGTCCCGGTTATGAAGAAAGATGGGAAAGTTCGGATTTGCATAGATTTCCGGGACCTCAACCGGGCGTGTCCTAAAGATGACTTCCCCCTCCCTCATATTGATGTATTGATCGACAACACGGCAGGATTTGAGACTCTTTCTTTTATGGATGGCTTTTCAGGCTATAATCAGATTCGTCTATCTGAGGAGGATCAAGAGAAAACCTCATTCACTACACCATGGGGCACATATTGTTATGTGGTCATGCCCTTTGGACTTAAGAATGCTGGAGCCACTTATCAAAGGGCTATGATGGCAATTTTTCATGACATGATTCATATTTATATTGAGGTGTATGTGGATGACCTGGTTGTGAAATCAAGGACAAGGATTGAGCATCCTGGGGTTCTGGCTAAGGTTTTGCAGAGATCCCGAGAATTTCAGTTAAAAATGAACCCCAAAAAGTGCGTATTTGGTGTTTCTTCAGGGAAATTGCTTGGTTTCATTGTTAGCAAGAGGGGTATTGAAGTTGATCCCAACAAGGCAAAAGCCATTAGAGATATGCCTCCTCCCAAGAATTTGAAAGAAGTTCGAGGATTAATAGGGAGGTTGCAATTCATTCGCCGCTTCGTCTCCCAGCACTCACAAAGGTGTAGGCCGTTCTACGAGCTTACTAAGCCGGGAGTCAAGTTTAATTGGGATGACAAGTGTCAGGCAGCCTTTGACGGATTGAAGGATTATTTGGTCAATCCTCCTGTCCTGAGGCCGCCAATTCCAGGCAAACCTCTTATTCTATATGTTTCAGTCCTGGATGACTCCGTAGGTGCTGTCTTAGCTCAAGTGGATGAGAAGGTAAGGAGAGGGCAGCATATTACTTGTCTAAACTTCTTAACCCCTGTGAGCAGAGGTACTCAGCCATGGAAAAGACTTGTGCAGCTTTGGTTTGGGTAGTTCAAAAGTTAAAACATTATTTCCTAGCTCACGAGGTTCACCTCATTGCGCGCATGAATCCGATCAAATTCCTCCTTGAAAAATCTGTCCTCACTGATCGATTAGCTCGCTGGCAAAGCTTCCTTTCTCAATTTGACATCACTTACATTCAGCAAAAAGCTATCAAAGGTTACGCCATTGCCGAGCACCTTGCTCACCACCCTCTTCCCCACTTTGATCCTGTCAATTCGGAGTTCCCAGATGAAGAATTAATGTCCATTAATCAACCCCACGATCCTATGTGGACATTACATTTTGATGGAGCCCTTAACTCTCAAGGAAGAGGGATCGGCATGGTTCTTTTAACACCCGAAGGGGTCACCATTCCATTTGCTGCTCGGCTTACTTTTCCCGTCACCAATAACATAGCCGAGTATGAAGCTCTTTTGGCCGGTCTCAAAACCGCTCATCAATATGGTGTCACTCATTTGCGAATTGTCGGTGACAGTCAGCTTATTTTGCGCCAGGTGCTGGTCAAGTGTCGCACCATCAATCCTAAGCTCAAACCCTACCAGGAACTCGCTTCAGCTTACGCCAAACTCTTCACTAAATTGATTTTCGTTCATGTCCCGCGTAGCCAGAACATCTTGGCCGACGCACTTGCTTCTTTAGCTTCCGCCTTAGTCTTCCCTCCTCAGCGTGATTTTCATGTCCCCCTGATTCATCAGCGTGATACTCCAGCTATTAGGGATCGTGCTTTTCTTGATATTAGGGATCAGGTGCTCGAGAAGGTTAGACGGAAAGAAGCTCTTGAAGGCAAAGAGGTCATGTTATTGGATTGGCAAGAAGAGTTGGCGGATGAAGAAAAGCCTTGGTTTTATGAGATTGCCAGATACTGTAATGATCAGTCTTACCCCGAGGAAGCCACAGCCGAAGAAAAGAAAGCAATTAGGAGAGTGGCTCAACGTTACACTTTGGTTGGAGGTGCACTCTACAGAAGAGGGCTCACCGGTGTTTTATTAAGATGCCTCGATGATGATGAATCTTGGAGGGTCGTGGAAGAGGCGCATTCTGGTGTGTGTGGGGGTCATGTGAATAGCCAGATGCTAGCTAAGAAGATTCTTAGGCTAGGGTTCTATTGGCCCACTCTAGAAGAGGACTGCTCTATCTATGTTCGTAGGTGTGTTAAGTGCCAACTGCACGCCGACAAGATTCATTCTCCTGCTTCTTCACTCCATCCTACGTCCTCCCCATGGCCTTTTTCCATGTGGGCTTTTGATATCATTGGACCTCTTGGTGATTCGAACCTCCTGACCAAACAAAAATCATTCATTCTCACGGCAACGGAGTACTTCACCAAGTGGGCGGAAGCAGAAGCTTACGTGGAAATTAAAGCGTCAACCGTCTGCAAATTTATCATGAAGAACATCATCACGAGGTTCGGCATCCCAAGCACCATCGTCACCGACAATGGACCTCAATTTATCTCCCAAGAGCTCAAGGATCTCTGCGACAGGTATAACATTGCATTGCATCATTCTTCTCCCTATTATCCGCAGGGCAATGGCCAAGCAGAGGCCACTAATAAAACCTTGATCAAAATTGTTAAGAAGACGTGTGAGGCTAATAAATTTTCGGACTGGCCAGACAAGCTGGTTGAAGCTCTTTGGGCCTACCGCACTTCCATTCGAACCCCCACTGGGCAAACTCCTTTCGCCCTTACTTATGGGATGGAGGCCGTGGTCCCTTATGAGATTCTTATTCCCTCTCTGCGAGTACAATTGGACAAGGAGCTCTCTATCGATGAGCGTCGTGATTCACTCCTTGCCCAGTTGGAACTCCTTGACGAGAAGCGTCTGGTCGCCGCTGAGCATGCGCGCGTTTATCAAAACAGGCTCTCGCGTTTTTATCAAAAGAAGGTAATTGAGAGAAAATTTAAAGTCGGTGAAATGGTAATCAAAAGAATTTTTGTAAAACCCGGGGGCCCTCGTTCAAAACTTCAACCGAATTGGGAAGGGCCGTTCATTATAAAAGAAGTTTTTTCTGGCAATGCTTATAAACTAGTTAATGCTGAAGGCGAAGAATTAACTCACCCCTGGAATGGTTTATATCTCAAGAAATATTACCCCTGAACAAAAATCCGAACAAAAATTTGAAAACTTCACAAAAATCCAAAGAAAATAGAAATCTCCCAAATAATCAAAAAAAAAATTGAATATTTTTCAAAGCAAAAATAAAAAAAATAATAAAAAAAAAATAAAAATCAAAGAGAGTTTTCTTCATGGTTCTCCTTTTATTGGGCTGACATGACGTGCAAAGGTCCACGGTCCGAAGGTCAAAATCAAGATCCATTCATCAGTCTTGCTAATTTAAAATGGGAATTGACCCCGCACACACTACACACTTTACTCTTGAGATCAAGCAGTGCAAAATCTGATGGAAAGTTGAAACCGGATCAAAGGTGAAAGACGATATCCATTCTTCTTCTTCTTCGGCCCACAAGGGAGGAAGGGAGGTCTCGAGGTAGACCTGCCAAGCCTATCCGCCGCCCTAGTAGGAGGAAGTCAAGGCCCAAAAGGGAACAAATGCCACAAAAGCCCAAGTACAATTAGGTTGTTCATCAGTTCTATTTCAATGCAAATCAGTTCCAAAGCGAAAGTCAATGGTGAAAAGAAAAGCATGTCAAGAGGGCAAAGTCCCCGCAAGGAAAACCTTGGGCGTATGCATGCAATGTGAAAAGAGGCAAAAAGGCAACAAAGCGTCCCTACGCCAAAGACCGAACCCCAACAGGCATAGGGTAGGGGAGGTGGCTTTGCCTCGAGCATCTTTAAATCTCTTGTGGGCTTCCTCATGCTTTCTCTTTTATTTTGGAAAAAGTCATGAACCAGCGGAATGGTCGAAACCAAACTGAAGAGAATGCACTGTACGAAATCTCGTGTATAAGTCCAACTATATGCACGCCAATTCCCCTTTTAGTTATTCAAGAAAGGTTAATGGAACTTAGAAGATGACCAAGTAGGGCCCACCACCTTGATTTCTTTATCAGCCCAATTTGGGAGGAATAAAAATTAACGCCTTTGTTCAAGGCGCTTTTATGCTGATTCACGCCTGATCTTAGGCGTTTCTTTAAAAATAACGCCTCTTGAAGGTCGTGTTTTCAACAAAATTCAAAAATCTTTTCACAATAACGCCGTCTCCGAGGGCGTCTTTTACGAGAGTAACGACCTAACCTAAGGCGTGTTTTTTCAGAAAATCCAAAAAAAAATATATACAGATAATGAAAAGAACAAAAATAAATTCTTCATGTTGCATGAATTGCACTCTTGCCTGGACAGCTTTTAATTAGTGTTTGCATATGTGTGCTTGCATGACGCATCTCCCAGTTTTGGTCATTTCATTTTTGCCTTATTTAATTAAAGGCTTGGCCCCTTGACCCATTATTAAGGTCAGAATATTTACACCCCTTGCTCACCGGGCAAGGGGCCAAGTCGAATAGATGAATTAACCTGTTTGTTCAAGTGAAAACCACAGCCGCAGATACAGGGCAAAAGTAAAGCAAACACGAGGAACGAGAGAAGAAAAAAGTACACAAACACAAGTCCACAACCATACAAGTACTCAGGTAACAAAAGCTCAAATCTTATATATATCATCATGTATATCATGTACAGGTGTGAAGGTGGAGGAGTACAAGTACAAAACTCTCAGCTCTCGCCTCCACCCTCCTCTACTCTCCTGCTCTCAACCTCCTCCTCACCGCCCCGAGCTGGCGCTGGTGGAGGAGGCATAGGCCCCCGCGAAGAAGCCGGAACCCGAACGTGTCCTCCTGCCTCGCTCCTCTCTCGGAGGGAAGAACCCGCCACGAAGGTGGAGCTGGTAAAGGAGTACCCCGCAGCCCGTGCTCGCTCACGGCCTCGCTGCAGCCGCTCCTCGGACACTCGAAGCCGCTCCTGGGAAAGGATCAACTGGGTCCTCGAGTCCGCCAGCTCACGCTCTCGTGCCAACAACTGCTCCTGGAACCGGGCACGCTCCGCCTGGTGCTCCTCGCGCTCACGAGCACGCTCCCTCCTCTCCAGCTCCAGGGCAACCCGCAGCTCGGCCACGTCCTGAGGAAGCTCACTGCGCTGCTGCAAGGCCCGCTGAAGCTCTACGATCCGCTGATCACGGATCGACAACTCGGTACGTATCGCCTTCAGCTGAGCAGCCTACAAACAGGTAAACAAATCATCAGTTCCACAGTTCAATAATTCAGGAAATGAAATAACAACATGTGACTAAAGGTAGGTCACGCACCTGTGAGTTCGTCGCTCGGAAGCCCTCATCCACGCAGATAAGAGTGGCTCGAAGCTCTTCAGTCTTTAAAAATGAATTTTTATCAGTGCACAATTTATATCTGATCATTATTTGAATGAGGTTTCGAGTTCAGAATTTACCCGTGAAGCAAGGTCACGCTCCGCTGCCTCAGCTCGTGCAACCGCTCTGGCCAGCTGCTCCGTCAGTGCAGTCACCTCTGCACTAGGCCCCCTCGAGCTGGAGGCCTCCCCCGGATCTCTCCTCACTGCTCCCTGCTGGGCACGCTGCATTCATTGAGGACCGTCAGTGGCTAATCATTAATTCAACAAAAAATTTCACTTGCATATAGGAATAATTTAAACACTCACCAGGGTCTCCAGGTCGGCCCGTGTGGCGGCCAGCTGGTCCTCCAGGCTGTGTAGGTGGGCCTGGGCATCTATAGCTGCGATGTCCCTCGCGTCCTGCATCCATTGCATGTTAGTCACATGATAGTCACATAAGCATTTGCATTCAATTTAGAAATAATTGCATTTCATACATACCCCTAAGACCCTCATCTGGGGTCGGCCGGCGTGAACCTCCCAATAGCGCCGGAGGTACTCGGAGCTGTCTGTCACGTGGGAAACAACTCGGGTCCCGCCTCGCTGCCAGTCAGCGTACTGCTCCTCAAACCGTACCCGCCAGTCGGTCGTCTTAGTGCGACCGCGGGTCTTCTTTCCAATCCCTCGAGGCTCTCCGACCTCGATCCACTCCTGGGACAGGCCCAGGGTCCTCATCACCAGCCGAAGCCGTAGCGGCTCGATCTCGCTCAAGCAGTGTAGCCACAGCTCACGCCCGAAGCGAGGTCGCCCCGATACGACCCAGGGCTGGCCCTCATCAGTCATCCCCTCATATGGTCTCCACTGCACCTGCATTCATGAACACGCATCATTATCATTTCATCATATTCAAATAAACAACAAAAAAGAAATGCATATCATTCATTCATACATACCAGCGAGGGAGGGAAAGTCGCGGAACTCTCTCCGTAAAACCCACAACTCGTAGTCAAGTGGGGCGCCAAAGATAACAGGCACCCAGCGTCGCGCCAGAGGGAAGGATCCCTCAGCTCCTGGCCGTGGGTCAACGCGCCCCATCGGCATGTATAGGTGGCTCCACACCTGCATCCATGCATTGCAATTAGTACTATATTCACATGCATCATAACAAAGAAAAGATAAGAAATGAGAAATTGCATACCTGAAGAAGAGGTGAGAAGCCACTGACGGTCGTCTCACGGCCTGTCCCCGTGGACAGATCGGCCATCAAATGCGCCAGCAGGGCCGCTCCCCAAGCATACGTGCCAACCGTCTCCAGATCCTCAAGGATGCTCAGGAAGCGGCAGTTGATGACATCAGCTTTCGTCCCCAACAGCAATCTCCCGAGCAGCAGCAGCAGGAATCTCCTCAAGTCTCGATCCGCTCTCTCACGGTCAGTCGGGTCCTGGCAGCATGCCGCTCTCACCCCGTCAGTCAGCCGCTGCGCAAACTCACCTAGGGTCTCCCCCGACCTATGCCTAGCATCCCCTAGACCCATCACTGTAGTCAGGTCCGTGCGAAAAATGGTCCTACACTCGCTAGGCGTCACATAAACCATGTCCAGCCCTAGCAGCCTCTGTGCCATCTCCGTATAATCAGAATAGGTGAACCCACTCACGGCCTCACCATCTACCCGTAAACCTGTGATCCTAGCTACATCCTCTAAACTAGGAACCATATGCCCCCAGGGCATCAGGAAAGTCCGGCTAGCTCTATCCCATCTCTCCCTCAGAACCTGGATCAGTGCTAGGTCAGGTCTAAAAGGCTCGATGGATAGAAAAGCCCCAAACCCCATGGCCTCTATCCTAGCCCTCTGAAAGTCGGGGAGACCCTGGTATGCTGCCCAGACCATGACCCATGAGATGCGGGTCCTCATCAGCCCCTGCATGCAGTAAAAAGGAATTATTTTGCTTAATTGATTGGATATTAACGTGGAATTACATTTGGTTTGGCATGCTATTGAATTTTAGTGTTTTTTTGAATTCACGGCCACCTTCAGGTCGTTTCTTGATGAATTCACGCCCCTGTGGGAGGCGTTTTCATAAATGTGCCTTCTTGTAACGTCCTAGATAAGGGCGTTTTTTATATTAATCACGCCTCCATGTTGGGCGTTTCGTTGGCTGGCTCTAAAACGTTTTTAAATCACGCCTCAGTGTTGGGCGTCTATTGTTGAATTCACGCCCTCCGTAAGGGCGTTTCCCTAAATGAGCTTAATTTTTAAATCGTTAATGATAAGAGAGACGCCCTCTGGTTTGGGCGTCTTCTGAAGATTTAACGCCCTTCTGGAGGGCGTGAGTTTCTCAATTTAACAGAAAATCTAATAAATAACAGCATGCGAAATTATTCATGAAAAACATGGTTGGAAATTAATTAATAAGCATGGCAGTAATGAAAAATCATTTTTTTTAAGAAACGACATGCTTCGGGGCGTGTTTCATGAAAATTAATTAATAAAAGGAATTCACGCCCCAGGATAGGGCGTGTCACTTGTGATTAACGCCCCCGTGGGAGGCGTGTCTTTTCTGAGTTGCAGGTTCGTGCCCGAGGGCTATGGCGATCAAAGGAAATCAAATAAAATGAAAATAAAAAATGGAATTGGGGGAGAGGAGCTTACCTTCCTGTGCTTCTGCGGTTGAGGCCGGGGCAGTGGCCGTCTGGGCCGCCGGAGTTGGCCCCGGGGAGCGAGCGCCGCCGTCGGCGGCGGTCCATCTCCGCCTTCCTCTTCTTCTTCTTCTCCCTCTTCTTCATCTTCTTCTTCTCCGTTCCCACCATCATCTCCTCTTTCCCCTTCCATTGCTTCGGCCTCGTCGCCGCCGGCCGTGGCCGGCTCTTCTTCATAAGCCACAATGGCGAGCTCCTCTACGGAGATTTCCCCCTCTTGAGCGCGAGAGGCGTCGAGGTCAACGACCTCTGGGGCGGCTACCCTTTGGCGTTTTTGTCCTCCGCCGGCCATGGTTAGGGTTTAGGGGGGGGAGGTTTGAGAGATGAGAGGGAAGAGCTCGAGAGGTGGAGAGGGCTTCGGTTAGGGTTTTGCAGGGTGAGGGAAGAAATGAGCGGAGGGAGGAAGAAGAAAGGGGCCGCTGGCTTTTGGGCTTCGAAAGTGAGACACGCCTTTGAGGGAGGCGTTTTAAATAGAATTAACGCCCATACCCAGGGCGTTTTATTGAAATTGACGACACATATTAAGGCGTGAATTTGTTTTGCATGGGGAACGATAACCGTCGTCAGACGCATTGAATGGGCGTTGATTGATGTAACGGACGTCATCATTGCTGTTTTTTGGTCACGCCTCTGGTAAAGGCGTTTTATTGTTGAAACATGACTAAGGAAGAGGCGTTACTTTTAATGAAGGAACGATCATTTCTTTTGGGTTTGAATCTAGTCACGCCTTGTGGGAAGGCGTTATTTAAGTAACGCCCACTATGCAGGCGTCATTTGTTCACGCAGGTCGCTTGAGACGCCTTGAGGTAAGGCGTGCTTTTTTGAATTCACGGCGTTTGTTGAGGCGTTTTTCACAACAGAACACAGGCTTTGGAAGATTTCGTTAATAATCAGTAACAGTGGACTCAATGAGAAGTCAATCTTCACTTATTTTGAAAGAAAGGAACTACAATATCTAATGAGCCCCTTTGGCCCTTATTTTTCCCAGTGAAGTTACATAATTCTTCCATTGTTCTTTGTCTTCATCCAAGTCTTCTACAGGTTGGTGGAGTTTGTTTAGCCTCCAGAGAGCTTGAATGGTAATGGCATCCTCACCATCTTCATTACTGCCTAAGTCTCTTGATTTGATGGGAGGAGATGAGAGATGTCTTCAAAATGTTGCCTTGGAAGACCCATTTGAGGAAGGCACCTGTGAGAATTGTACAAGACGAAGTCCGAAGCGCCAATAAGACGAAGGTCCGTCCCGATGGAGAAGCGTGCACGAAGCTCCTGCATTTTGAATACGCCCGGGGCACATGTAAAAAGATTCTTTGGCATTACCTTTAGATGCTCCCTCCAATCCCCTCTCTTCTTGATTTGAGGAATCGGTTGGTTACTCTATTGCTTATGCCTAATGAACCGGTGATATATGAGAGTGGGCTCTTTGAGAAAATTCTTGAGGGTTGTTGGGCTTCATGGCATGGATCAAACTTGAAGTGTAGATCGATCCAACTTGAGAGTGCTAGCATGCACCCGTAGATGGGCCTCCCCATAGCCGCCGATGTGAGCCCGCTATAGAGATGTGCTAAGATCGCCGGACCAACTCTTTCTTCTTCCCATAAGCTCACAACTGCGCTCAATTGGGACTCCTCTAGAAAGTCCTCCGTGGATGGGAATAGGAGTGCTCCTGCCAAGCACACCACGAAGGCTTTAGTCACCCTTTCTATCTCCTCTTCCTCTTTAGCTTGATCCGCTCTCTTGTACACCCACGAGGCGAGCTTCAAGAGGTTAACTCCTTTAGTAACCTTGATTTGGTTCACTATGTTTGGGCTGGGTATTAGTGAGGTTAGCAACTCTTGAGAGGAGATGGGCCTTGGCATAATTGCCATCTTCTCTTCTTCTCCGTGCTTCATCCTTTTCAAGCCTAGGATCGTCTCTATTTCCTCTAGCAAGACGGTAGCCTCAAATGTGGAGAATAAGAAAGTATGGGTGGAAGGATGCCAGGTTTCAATCAATGCTCCTATGGCAGCCCAATCTATGTGAATTTGATCATAGTGTTTGGCATGGGTGACCAACCCCAAGAGATGCCATCTAGCTACATATACCCTCATATCTGAAGAGAATTTGGAGAGGATTAAGGGTAACCACTTGACTTTTACATATCTTCTAGCCCCTGGGAGGTTTGGATAGTCCTGTGAAGAGCAGAACATATGCATGTAATAAGAAATTGAGAACTTGGCAGAAGAGCATCGCAAAGCAACAGTAGGAAAGACTTACTTGATTCAAAGCAATTCTATTGCTCAAGTGTCCTTGTATTTCAGAAAGTCTGGGTGTGGAGATCTTGGGCTTCTTCATCATCCTGTTCACCATCCTGTCCATCGCTTGAGTTTGCTTGAGGGATGTATACAGCAGCTTGCGGTTGCAGAAGAACAAAGCAGAACAGAAAAACCGCAGGGAAGAAAGAAGCAGTTTGATGCAAGGAAGTTATGGTGATTTACTAAAGGAAGGCTGCCGTTTTATAACGATTTGAAGAGTCTTGAAGAGCCTTAAAGATAGAAGTTTGGTTGGGTTAAGGACTCTGCTCCTAATTTAGAAACGGTGTTTCGCGCTGAATTAACGCCTTATGTGAGGGCGTGTTTTTTAATTTTGACGACCTGTGGTGTGGTCGTGTTTTATGTCACGCCCTTGATGACGGCGTGTTTATTTCAAGTTCCTGCTATTTGTTGCGTCTTTGAGTAGGGCGTGTTTTCCATATTACACGACTTGTGGTCAGGCGTCTTTATTCTGGTAGCGCCCTATTCTTAGGCGTGTTCTTTTGGCCTGCGTTTTTTGCCCTATCCATGCTTTTGATGAACTTAAGTGCTATTATTTGATGGAAATTGTTTATAATTAAGCACTTATGATCATGTTCTAAATGAAGAATAACAAGTTTCAAAGTGTAAGAATTTGCAGGATTCAAGGCGTTTGGATCGCTGGTGAGAGTAACATCTCGTCACCCTGTATCCTTTTCTTGTAACCATTATATGATATCTACGCTATTATAGCATATCAAGGACCTTGTGATTCTGATAAACCTGAAATTTGAGTTCCCCTTCATCAAAAACGATGACGATTTCAGGAGAGTCTTTATCACACGGATAGGCCGTTGAGTTATTAAAGGTTCGGGACGATGGTTCCACTTTCTGAGTTGATGCGCGGACAAACGGGCTTCGGCTTAGTGTTGGCTCAGAGATATGGATTCTTGACCAGACCTAAATAGCTTAACAATATTATCCTTGATTATTTTCTAGTTTTAGTTTGTTTTAATCTTTTCTTTTAGCCCAGCATGCATCATGTAGGACTTTGAGTTTCATGCTGAAAATCTTCATATTATGGCAATAATGAAGTTCGCTCGTTCTCAATTGAGATAACATGAGATATTCACTCCAAATCAAGTACTTCGTTCTGGTTGAGGCCATTCAGGCGGATTCCTTGGAAGTGACCCTTTTGTTGGATTTCTATCCCAATTCTCTTTACTTTTCTGCAAAATTTACCTTGGTTGCAGCACATCCACGTTGGCTGGTAATCGCTCTCCAATGGTCTTTCCCTGTCGTGCCCGCGCGCACACCCTTTTATTTACTTAGCTTAATCTCCTTCTTTCCAACAAATCGACATTTCCTTGGAACCTCTCAGAATTGTTTCACTCAGAATTTTGGAACGATTTCAAATACTTAGTGTCTGAGGCGTGTCACATCACACCTTGGCGTCTCCTTATCAGTTCATTCTACTTCATCTCATTTTCGTTTCACTCCCTTGCAAAGCAGACGCCAAGGCGGGGCAGCTGTAGACACGCCAAAATTGACGTTTTGTTGATCAAATCTCATGTTATTATGTAAACGCCCCAAGTGGACTTCAATATTCTTATAATATAAAGTTTTTCTATTTTTGTGAATTTTTTTGCATTTTTCTTGCATTTTTGTTATTCACGACTTTATTAAGGGCGTTAATTTATAAAGTCACGACCTGTAATAAGGCGTTTTCAAAGAAAGGACGACCGTGGTACAGGGCGTCAATTCCTGGTATTATCCGCTAATTTCTGGAATTATCAATTTTCAAAATAAAAGGCATTTTCTGAGTAACGCCCTTCCTCAAGGCGTGTTTTTAAGAAACGCCGTTATCATAGGCGTGTTATATCAGTGTTTAAACAGAGCAAGTTTTATTTCTAAAATTAAATCCAGGAAGAAACGTCCTTTTCTAGGTCGTGTTTCCAGAAACGCCTCTGTTGCAGTCGTCAATTCATCAAGAGACGCCCTCGATTAAGGCGTGTTTCGCTCCAGAGTCCTTCCTTTTTCGATCTTTCCCTCACAGTTCCCTATCATAATTTGGTCTCTTGCTCGATCTTAATCCTTCCTTGAATGCCTCATTACCCGTTCTGATCTTACCTTGCTTGATCACATCCAATTGAAGCTATAAATTCAAGCCTTGATCGATCGTAAAAAGGGTTGTGAAGCATTGTAAAAGGGTTAAGCATTGTTTTAAGCAGGTGAAGCACGTTAAGCAGGTTTCAAAAGGTTTAAGCATTCACGAACAGAGCCTTCTTCATCCTTTGCTGCATCCTCTCTGCGTTTTTCGTTGGGCTTCATCCGGTGCTTCATCCATCTATTTCCGTCATCTTCACCCAATTTCCCTTTACTGTCGCCAGGGACAGCAGGGTTTCTCAGCCTTTTCATCTCTCTGTTTTTTTTTATTCATATCACTCCATTCATCATATACGTTCATCCTTCATATTTATTCACACTTTATCGCATTTTTATCATCATACTCCCCCTCCCTTAAGTCTTGTTAAGGGGTTTAAAAAACAACCAAAAAAATAAGGTGCGCATGTGCCTTTCTTTCCTTCGTTATCACACGTCTATTTGGATAGATACTACTGCATTTTGGGCTGATCCCTCTCTTCTTGTTTGTGTTTATTGTCCGTTTTGCAAGGTAATCAACTAAGAAGACCCGCTTCATCGGCCGGCCGATTGAAGTTGGAGGAGGAAATCCACATCCATCCCGCATCCCAATTTCCACCAGGTACACGCGATCTCCTTTTCTTCTTATTGAGGTAATCCCTCTGGCGATCACAACTCCCTTTTAAGCACCTCGTGCTATTTTTATTACATCTTATTCATTTATTGCTTTTTATTTTTATTCCTAAGTGTGGATTTTAATCCGAATCTACAAATTAGCGATCACGGTGGGACACTTTTGTGTTCTTTGTTTATTACCCCTTTCCCCTTAGGCACCCGCGTGTGCCATCTCCCCTATTGCACCCTCGGTGCATCTCCCTTTTTGTGCCCCTCGGGCACCCTCCATTGGTTTTGTCCTTTTCCCTAAGTGATTTGTCAATTTATTGATTTTTCTTTAAAATCTCCACTTATTTGAAATTTTGATGAGCATGCTTATATCTTATATTTGTTGATTGCCTGCGACTGTGAGTGGTTGTTACTGTTGTCCGTGGATTGAGAATTAACGCCTCTGTCGGAGGCGCCTTTTGATTTCACGCCCTAACCCAGGGCGTGTTGTTTGAAGTTAACGCCTTCTGACAGGGCGTTTGCTAGCTGTCTCCAATTATCTCTGCTTGCTTGGTGAATTCACGCCCGTTGCAAGGGCGTCTTTATCTTTATTAGCGCCTCCCTTAAAGGCGTTTTCTTGGATTTGACGCCCGCTGGATAGGGCGTCCTTTTATTTATAGCGCCTCACACTAAGGCGTGTTTTACCCTACCCCTGGGCCCCTCACGTTGATTCACGACAGTCACACCGTCGTGTCCTTGTTTAGTAGCGTCCCCTTCCAGGGCGTGTTTTTACTGTGGGTTTCCAGAACCCCCCGGCTGTGGTTTTTCATGATATTTCATGCTTATCTTTGTTGATTGATCATATTATTGTGGTTGGCCTGTTTACCCTGTTTCATTCATATTTGCATTGGTTTGGGAGCCCCCTCCTCTTCATTAGGATCCACACACCCCCTTGGTGAAGGAACGACCCTCCATTGAGCATTCCGTCTCTTTGGATTGGAAATTCCTAAACCAAGCCTCCGTAAGTCCCCGCACCCGTGGATTCCCTCACGGACGCCGGGCAGGTTGTACCCTTTTGGAGTCCCGATATAGTTGGCCTAATACGTGGTGAGTGAGAGTTCCTAGTTGGCATTGGAGTTCAAATCTCATTTGAAACTAGGACTCTCCTTGTGTGAATCTTTCCAAACTTTATTAAAATCCTTAATTCACCAAGGATAAAACAATCAAAAATCACGGTAACCATTCCAACTTGTGTGCTTATTTGCATAATTATTGAGAATTTTTGATTATATAATGGCTTACCATGATAGAAACATGTTCAATTCAATTCATGAGGATGCACAACCTAGCACTTCATATCCTCAATTTCAACATGTTAATCAGCATTCTCACCATTCTTTCAAGGGACCACGTCCTTATTCTCATGGTCATACCCAACCCATGGGCAATGTCCATTCTCATGGTCCACCTACTCAATTTCAGGCCACTATTCCCTCGGGACCGTCTCCTCCCAATGACGAGAAGGTTTCCCAAATCATTCATGCATTAGATCATCTCACCCCTCAACAGATCCAAGCCCTTAAGGCCGCCATTGAGGGTGCATCTCATTCCTCTCCTCCTCCTTCTAATCCTACACGGGTGGCCCATCACCCACCTCCCTCTTTTATTCCTACACGGGTGACCCATCACCCATCTCCTCCTATTCATTCTACTCGGGTGGCCCATCACCCGCCTCCTTCTATTCCTCCTCCATCACGGCCCCAAGGCCCATTTATTCCTTGCAATCCGGCCCATCCGGGTTCTTCCATGGGTCGGCCCGTTAATTCTTCTCCACGGCCTTTTTATACAGCCCCTCCTCCTTCAAGGCCCTATCAACCTTCGGTTGCACAGGTCACACCCCTCCAGCAAACTCTCCTTGACAAAATCACTCTTATGGAGGAACAATTAAAGAGGGTTACGAGTCTGCGGTCCGCTCCTCCTACTCCAGTTAATTCTCTTCACGCTTTCCTAGATGACATTACCAAGATGGAGAGTGAATGGAAAGATAGGAGAGATGATTATGACTTTGGCACTTCAAGCAATCAAGAGCCGGCAATTGAAGAATCTGAAGCAATGTATGATGATGAAGCTATGCAGGCATCCCTTCCGAGTTTCCTTAACTTCCCGCTTCCTCCACTATCATTTGATGAACCCCCTGCTCAGGACGAAGCTACCATCCCTGATCCAACCCCCGTTTCCGAGACCTCTTGGTGTTACGATGATGGGTCGATACTCCAATCACCCACACCGGCGCATCTTGAGTCTCCTCCCACTCCTAACACCGCTCGCCCCGTCCGGAGTTTTCCCCGCACCAAACCTCCACCAGTTATACCTCCCCCAGTTACATCAACCTTCATATCATCACCCTCCCCTGAACCTTCCATCAAACCTCCACCAATGACACCTCCACCCATTAAACCATTAACCTTCACACCATCGGCCTCCATTGAACCCACCATTAAACCTTCCCCAATTAACATCCCACCACTTCAACCCTCCATTACCCCTTTAACCTCAAAACCCTCCACTATGCCTATAACACCTATTCCACCACATAACCCTTCACCTTTACCCGTGGCTAATCCTGAGCAGGATTCACCCTTTTTTGCACTCGAGCCAATCCCAACTGCTTCCGAGCAAAGGGAGAAACTCGACGTGTTTATACCTTCGCCTCCACTTATCCTTTCTCCAACGCCTTTCATTACGCCCCCACCATTCATGGAGCCTTCCGCCTCTGCTTCACCTCCCTCTACTACTCGGAAGGGGAGTGCTTCTACAAACACTTGTGCCGAGGATGATCAAGAGCTGCGAAAGAAGAATTTGGCCATGGCCGCGCTATTCAAAATGCAAGAGTTCATTTGCCGGATGCCAATCCGGGTTATTGTGCCAGGCATGATTGAAGAGGCCAAGTCACCGTCATGTCAAGCACTGATGCTGTGTAAGGGCTGGGCAGGGCACCCTCTGTTCCAACTTCCAAATCTTGAACCCCCGGGCAACATGATGCTTCTGAGCCCTACTTTCCAACTCCCTCACACCATTACTTTTCACCCTCCAAGGGAGTTGTCGTTTACTATTGAAGCTTCATCATGGGCTTGTATTTCATCCATTAGGCCATTTGGCTGTATTCTTTCACTGCCGTGGAGGGGCAGTTATCTTGGTGCCGAAAGGCCTTCCGCTATTTCATCCACCTTCTTGTCTATCACATCTTTTCCATGGGCCATTCCCAGGGTTAGGAGGAGGATCTCGTCCTCTCGCCCTTCATATTCTCCATATTCTTTGCATCTCATTTCATTCGTGCATTCATTGCATTCATCGCATCCATCCCATTGCATGCATTTGCACCTCCTGCTTCCCGGGTTTCCAAACCCGTATCTTCCCCGCCTTCCGGCACCTCCGGATATTCCGCACTTCCCATCTTATTCATCTTCATCTTTTTATCCACTATCCCTGGCGCATCGCGTCCCTTTTCCTGCTATCTCCCTGGAACCTCCAGGAATTTTATCCCTCCTCTTTGGGCATCTCGCCCTTTCTGATTCTATTCCTCCGGAACCTCCGGACTTTCCCCTCGGGCATCGCGCCCCTTTCCATTCTCCTCCTCCGGAACCTCCGGACCTTTCTCTCGGGCATCGCGCCCCTTTCCACTTTCCTCCTCCGGAACCTCCGGACTTTCCCCTCGGGCATCGCGCCCCTTTTCATCTTCTTCCTCCGGAACCTCCGGACTTTCCCCTCGGGCATCGCGCCCCTTTCCATTCTCCTCCTCCGGAACCTCCGGACCTTTCTCTCGGGCATCACGCCCCTTTCCACCTTCCTCCTCCGGAACCTCCAGATTTTCCCCTTGGGCATCGCGCCCCTTCTCATTTGCTACCTCCGGAACCTCCGGATTTTCCTCCTGATCCTCCTTCATTCCTCTCTCTTGGGTATCGCGCCCCTTTCTATATTCTTCCTCTGGAACCTCCGGATTCTCCACCTGATTGTCTCCATCTTTTCCCCGGGCATCGTGCCCCTTTCCATTTGCTTCCTCTGGAACCTCCGAATTCTCCGTCTTATTCTCTCTATCATCTTCCAGGGCATCGTGACCCTCCTGATTTCATTCCCCCGGAACCTCCGGACCCTCCATCTTTCTTCCGATTCATCTTTCTACTCCTCCGGGACATCACATCCTTCATTTTCTTCTTCCTTTTCCATCATCTTTTTCCCTATTTCTCCCCAGGGCATCGCATCCCTTCTTTCAATATTCCTCCGGAGCCTCCGGATTCCTCCTATCATGATTCTCCTCCTCTGCCTCCGGACCCTCCGGATCCACCTCTTTCCATCTACCAATTTCTTCTTCTGATTCCTCCTAATTCTGGGTCTGACCCAACTTCTTCCACATCCACTGTTTTGGGCATCTACCCTTTCTCCCATTGCTTCCGAGGCTTTAGTCCTCACCCCTCTTCTTGATTTTCCGCTTCTTCTGTAGACTGTTCCATGTGATCAGGGTCTCCGCGCCTTAGTGAGGGAGTTCTAGCCCTCGCCTCTTTTCCTTTTCTCCTTATTCGTCTGAGTCTGGTTTGAGCACCACTCATTTTTGTTAAGCCACTCCCAAAATCTTTTGCTTCCAATCCTTTTGACTGCCAAAGAGGACAAATCCCATGATGATCAACCTCGCCTCTGACAGCTGCTTCTACAAAGGTTGCAAGGTAACATATTGGCGTAAGTACGCATTTTAATGATATCATTTTCTCATTACTTCACGCATGATTTTCAAAATCAAGTGCTTCTTAACGAGATTAAGAGTGGTGTTTTAAACCTTTATCTTAAGCTTTTGTTTAATTGAAATCATTCTCAAAAGAGTCCTTTAGGCTTATTTTTTTTGCAGCACCTCTGGTTAATAAAAACCCGTGCTGGGAATTCAACATTCTTTCCCCGCTTGTTAAGAGTAACCCTTAGCTGGGCATTCCACACACTTCACGGCGTCCTTAGCCGGCTCCTTTGGTTAAACACTGTTGCTACCTTGGCCATGCCATGAGTATATCTGAAAGTCTTTTCTCTTCTTTACTCGGCCGCATGCAGGGGCAAGAGGTTGACGGATGAGATGACCAACCTTGGTAATCCCCAATACGAGAGGAGTCTCAAATAGGGGCAGTCTTGACCCAAATTAAATGAGTTTTCATGATATACATTTCGCCAAAAGGGCTATTATGAAAATCAAGTCAAAATTTCGATAAAAGCAAAAGTATGAATTATGGCATGTCAAGAGTGGCAAAGTCCCCGCAGGGAAAACCCTGGTCGTATGCATGTCAAGGGTCTAAAAGTTAAAGGCACAAAGCCCCGGCACAACAGACTACCTCTTTGAGGGGAAACACCTTAGAATGAATTTAAGTCCCGACATCTCCCATCCTGCATAAAGCTTATCCTCAATTATTCTTCTCTTCTCCCTCCAAGACTGAATGTTTCTCAAGTATGGCCTTGGTAGGGGCACCGTTGATCAAAGGCGGTCGGTTATAGGATGCCATTTTCAATGCACGCCCGGCTTTGGAAAATTTTAGCAAAAAGGGAAGGAACGAGGACCCCCAATTAATGGTTTAAACACCCTTTGATGCTGCATTAGCTATGTCTAAACCAAAATCCAAAAAAATTTGAATATTGCAAAATCAAACAAAAAAAATTGAATATTGCAAAATCAAACAAAAAATTGAATATTTCTTATCCAAAATCCATAAAAAATTGAAATATTTTTCAAAATCCATAAAAATTTGAATACCTTTTTCAAAAACTCATAAAAATTTACATATTTTAAAAATAAAAAAAATGCATTGTATTTTCTGATGGTGTTTTGCAGGAACAACTTTGCAAGAACCAAGAGCACGGGATAAGTCCTATCTCCACTCATTGCTATCAATCTATTAATTTCTCCCGATATTCTCATGACATGCCACCCTGGGCATTTTTTTGATTATCATCTCCCTATATCATTCTCATTATCATATCTCCTAATTATCATCCTGATTATTCATCTCCAGATCTTTCAATCAACTCCTGCTAATCTCTCTTGATCAATTCTGCCACTGGGCATTATATCATTTTGATCATTCAACTCTACATCTTGATTAGCCAAGATTGTCATCCTCATGACGAAATAACAAATAATGATGCTTTGTAATATCATGATTCAACTCATAATGGTTGATTGATGCTTTGATTCATGCTTTGATGACTATGCTTAAATGCCTTATTCATTGCTTGTTATCCTTTATATCTTGGCTGATGAATTTTTGAGCGCAGAAAGAAGCTCTTGGTCCCACCGACTGGGCATCATCATCAAAGTCCCACGGTGCTTGCAGCTCATTTCTCAGTTCCCCATATACTTATTGCTCCACCATCTCTCCCTGTATGCATTTTTACTATATGTTACATACGCTACTAGATTATATCAAGGACCTTGTGGCTTTGGTAAATCTGGGATTTGAGTTCCCCTTCATCAAAAACAATGATGATTCCAGAAGAGTCTTAGTCACACGGATAGGCCGTTGAGCCATCCAAGACTGGGGATGATGGTTCCCTTTTGCGAATTGGTGCGTGGATAAACGGGCTTCGACTTAGTATCAGCTCGCGAAATCGGTTTCTTGACTCAGTCTTGGTAGTTTAACAATATTATCCTTGATTATTCTATATTTTCATTTGATTTATTTTTTCCCTTTAAACCCAGCATGCATTCATGTAGGAATTTGAAACAATTATTGAAAAATCATTCTGATAAGCTGTTTTTGTGGGTCAAATTGATCTTGATCTTCAATGTGAGATATTCCATGCCGAATTGAGTCCTCAGTTCGTTTTGACGCTGTTCTAGGTCATTTTCTCGAAAGCTCCTTGTTTGGATTTTTATCATCTTATTTTCAAACTTTCCCCTTTGATCCACCTTGACTGCAGCACGTCCACTGGCTGGTAACCGCTCCCCAATGGTGAAATCTACAGGTTTGTGACCTGGGGTACTTCCACCGCGCTGGAAGTTGATCATTTATTTTATCTCCTTCGTGCACCGCGTGCACTCTCCCCGATTTATCCAAACATTGTTGACTTCGTTGGATTTCCCGAGATTTGCTTCATCTCGAGCTTTTGATTTCGATTCTCATCAAGTGATGTTGATTGCGTGTCTCATCACACCTTGGCATCTACTTTTCAGTTTGCTCTGCTCCCTTGTAAAGCAGACGCCAAGGCGGGGCAGCTGTAGACACGCCAAAATTGACGTTACTGTGAGTACATCTCATATTGCTTTGTAATGTCCCAATTTGACCCTCAAATTAGTTCTATTTGAGTGGTTTTTCCCACTTTTTTTAGATTTCTCCCTTTTTTCACCCTTTTCCTATTTTTTCCTATTTTTCTGGATTTTTCTAGATTTTCTGGGCATTTTTTCTCTATTTTTAGAAATAACGACTTGATCTGGGGCGTCTTTTAAATAACGACTTATACATGGGCGTTTCTTAAAAAATTGACGACTATACTAGAGGGCGTCCATTCTTTCAAATTTCCATTTTTCTGGATTTTTCTGAGAATTTTTCGGAATTTTTTGAGAATTAACGACTTAACCATGGGCGTTACTTTGAATGTGAAAAGAATAAAAAAATCAAAAAAATTAAGTCACGCCTTACTCACGGTCGTGTCTTTCAAATGGATTATTTTAATATTATTTTAATACCCCTTCCAGGGATGATTTGGTGGCCTTCCGGGTGTCAGAAAAATTCACAAAAATAGTCGTTGGAATCAGGGCAACGAGATGCACCTTCACCTAAAAAATGGGAAAATAATATTGAGAAATGAAAAATAGCCCTATTTCGAATTTTTTTAATTAACGTCCTTTGTTAAGGCGTTTTTTAATTAACGCCTTTGAATCAGACGTGTTTCACAATTTTTCAAATAAATTCCAAAATTTGATTTTTGAATTAACGCCCTTGTGCAGGGCGTGTTTTTAAAAGATGCCCTCTGGGCAGGTCGTCAATTCAACAATTGACGCCCTGAACCAGGTCGTGTTTCACTTTTGTGCTCCGAACGAACGTAGCCTTTCCCAGAGAGACTCCTGCTTCGTTTGGGCTCTTGCCCAGCTTAATCCTCCCCTCTTTGGGCTCTTGCCCCTTCTTATCTCTTCCTCCGAAGGACTCTTTCCTTCTTATCCCTTCATGCGATTCTATTTAATAGAGCATACTGCTCTGTTAATAGGTTGGACCCCCTTCTTCCCCTCCGTTTTTTTTCCTTTTGCTTTGTTTTCTCACAGGCGCTGCTGCTGTTGCTGCTGCTGGCCGAAGGAGGAGTCTCTGCATCTCCCCATCGAGCATCCAAGGCCAAAGCACATGCTCTTCTTTTTCCTTTCCTTTTATTATCTTAAACATACGTGCATGCATATACCTTCATCATGTTCATCTCCTATTAATTCCTTTCTTCTCAACCACGTTGAGAACCTCCGACAGTGCATCCCTTGCACATCCTTTTCTTTATTTTTCATATCATTCATATATTTCCCACCCTTTTGCATAGGGGTTTAAGGGCCAACCACCCACAAGGTGTGTCTTAATCCTATGATATTTCATGCTCATCTATTCAAGAATTTGACGCTACACCCACCTTGTTTCTAATTCAATTCTTTTGGTGGTATTTGTTTGTTTTGCAAGGGTAATAAAAGCAAGAACTCTCTTCATCGGCCGGCCGATTTGAAGAGAAAGGAAGCACTCACATCACCGCACTTTTGAGGTATTTTTCGCGATCATCTCTCCCATGCTTTCATTGTTATATTTTGAGGCCTCGTGTCTCTGGCGATCACAAACTCCTCTTGTGCACCTCGTGCATATTTTTCTCCACATTATTGATTATTGCTTATTCTTAATATTTTCCTTAAGTGGATTTTAAAGGAATCTACATGCACGTTGATGTCCTCTTCTCATTATATATTCTATTTGGGATTGATACTATAGCACTTTGACTGATCCTTTCTTCTTTGCTTGTTTTCGTTGTCCCTCTTTTACAAGGTAATCAAAGAAGAGAACCCTTCTCATCGGCCGGCCGATTGAAGAAGGAGGAAGTAACTCTACATCATCCTGCGTTTCCATTTCCACCAGGTAATTGCGATCATTTCCCCGTTCTCATCTCCTCTTGAGACCCTCGTGTCTCTGACGATCACATCATCTCCACTTTAGCACCTCGTGCTATTTTTATTGCATTCTTTTGCATTGTTTATCCATTGTTTCCATTTTAATTCCTTAAGTGCGGATTTTAATCCGATCTACAAATTGGCGATCACGGTGGGACATCCATTGTTTTCTTTATTGATTACCATCTTCTTTGGCACCCTCGCGTGTCCTTTTCCCATTGGCACCCTCGTGTGCCCTTTCCCCTTGACACCCTCGTGTGTCCCTTCCCCTTAGGCACCCTCGCGTGCCCTTTCCCCTCGGTACCCTCGGTACCCTTTCCCTTGTGCCCCTCGGGCACCCTCCACTGTGCACCCTGCACACTTCCCGGATCAGTCAATTGTTGCTTATTAACGCCTTCCATAAGGGCGTCGTTTGATTTAACGCCCCTGCCAGGGACGTGTTTTGTTAATTAACGCCCCCTTTCAGGGCGTATGTTTACTGCATCTGCTGGCGTTTGTTTGCTCATTATATCGTCTGCCATTTAACGCCCCTCTCAGGGACGTGTTTCGTTGATTAACGCCCACTTCCAGGGCGTCTTTTATCATAACTGCTGTCTGCTGCATGCTTATCATATTGCATGTAGATTAACGCCCCTCTCCGAGGCGTTTCATTTATTATCAGCGCCTTTCATCAGGGCGTTTTCTCTGAGTTTTGACGCCCTCCTGTAGAGGCGTCCTTTCTTTATAACGCCTCACCTAAAGGCGTGTTTTCCTACCGTCTGTGAGCCCCTCACAGAGTTTAACGACAGCCACACTACCGTGTCTTCATTTTGTCACGACCTACCACAGGGCGTGTCTTTCCTCCTGCTGTGAAACGACCTTTCCCAAGTCGTGTCTTTACTGTTTCTTGTTCACAGACGCTGCTTCCTGTGTTTAGTTCTTATTCATTGCTTGGCATCTGTCTTGATATTATATTGCTGCTTGGATTATCTTGTTTGTTGGCTTGGTTGAGAGACCTCCTCTCTCTACCCTAGGATCCACACACCCTTCTTGGAATCGGGACGACCCTCCATTGAGCACTCCGTCTCTTTGGACCGGAAATCCCTTTTCCAAGACCTCCATAAGTCCCCGCACCCGTGGATTCCCTCACGGACGCCGGGCTGGTTGTACCCTTGGAGTACCTGGAGTTTAGAGAACCTATGCGTTGTTAAAGAGAGAGAAAAACTTAGTTGACCCGGGGGTTACATTTGGATCAAACTAGGTCTCATTTGGCAAAAGAGTGAACTTTCGCAAATAATCCACTCTAATTCAAACATCAAACATTAAAAATCTTGCGTTTCTTGCCAACCTTGTTTGCATAAACATAGTTGGGTGATTTGATTGCTTTGTTTGATTAAATATTTTGTGATAGTTCCTTCATTAAACACTCTCTCTCTTAAGAATGAAACTCCGTTCAAGTAAAATCCTCAACATGTCAGGCAACGGGTACTCTTATGATGATGAGAATGAGAACATATTTGGTCAATATGAGGACCCTCTCCAGGACTCCGTTTATTATGAGGGAAACTACCTCCCTCCTCACCCCCATTACTCACAAGTTCATGTGGTTGATACCACTATTCATGAGGCGGACCCTTCATCTCAAGTTCCATCTTCCAACACTTCGGGGAATCCTTCCCCATCCATTAATGTCACAGATTTGATCCAAGCTCTCTCCCAGTTGGATGACTCCCAGCGGCAAGCCATTCAGGCCGCTTTGAAGGGGAAGTCGGTTCTTTCTTCTTCTTCTAATCCCCCTCCGGCCATGATCGGCCATCAGATTGTTAATGACCAGGCGGTCTTGCATCCCCCCTCCTCTCGTCCACAAACGCCTACTACGGCCATGCCGGCCCAGCAGGTGAGCTATTCAGCGGTTAGGCATCAATCTTCCCAACCTCCTCGGATTCTACGAACGCCTATACCGTCTTCTTTTGCTCAGAATCAGGCCCCGGTCGAGCCCGATACCAACACTCTCTTGCTTCAGAAGCTGGCCAGCATGGAGGAGTAGCTCAAGAAGGTTACAGCGACTAAGAATGCTCCGGAAATCTCTCTCCCTACGTTGCCGGTGTTCCATTTACCACCTTCTGAAATGTCGAATTTTCGGCGATATAATGGAACTGGTAACCCCTTCATTCATTTAAAGGATTTTCGATATGAGACTTCCTTTTGGCAGGACAATAAGGCCTCCCTGGCCTACTTATTCAGGAGATCTCTTGAGGGGCCAGCCCTCGAATGGTTTTATTCTCTGGAGCCAGCTGATGCCGGCGATTTTGATGTTATTCAAAGAAAATTCCTGCAAAAGTACAGAGACCGGGTGGGACCTTCCCTTTCTGTTACAGATCTAGTCGCTGAGAAAATGAAGCCCGAGGAGGACTTCATCGTATTTGCTGATAGGTGGCGGTCTATGGCCGAAAAGTTAAAAGACACATAGTCGGAGCAGGAGCAAGTGAAAATGGTCATTTCCAATGCAACTCCTCAATTCCGACATATTTTGGCCATGAATCGGTTGACAACTATGGAAGAGCTCTATGAAAGAGCTCGTTATATACAAACGCAAATGAAGGACTCGCCTATCATGGGCATGTTTGAGCCGAAGCCTCGGCTATTTAAAAAGAATACAAACGTCAACAGCGGGCCCACCACTGAGGGCACTGTCACAAATGAGCAAGTCGGCGTAGTTGGCAACCCCCATCATCAAGCTAACCCACGTCCACCACCACCTCCACGACAGAACCCTCATTTTAACCCTACTCCACCACCCCAATTCGCACCTCAACGCTCATTCGCTCCACCGCAAAACCAAGCCCACCGCATAGACCCTCCAGCTCCACCACAATACCATTAAGTGCCCCCACCAGCCAACTACGGCCAACAACAACAACGGAGACCGCCACTTGGCCCCAAAAGGGACCACTATCCTCCACTCCCTGAAAGTCTCCCCGATATTTTTAATGCCCTGATGGCCGCCAACTTGCTCGCCTTGCCAAGGGAAAGAACCGTGTGGCCCGCTAATGTTGACACATCCCGTTATTGTGCCTTTCATCGCGGCCCTGGTCACAACCTGGATCGTTGCTTCCACTTCAGAGATTACATCTACGATCTAAATGACCAGGGTGACATTAATTGGGATGAGATGAGACAATTCATAGCCGCTATGAAAGAAAGAAGGGCTTCTCGGCAACAGCAAAATCAGCAACAACAGCAGCCAGCTCCGCAGCAAGTTCAGCCACAGCAAGCTCCAGCACCCCAGCAGGATATGGGGATCGTCCGTAATCCATTGCCGGAGCACGCTCCTAATCAACACGTGAACCCTGTCACGTCTCTCTACGAGGTGGAGAGAGGGCAGGGATGGCACGAAGAAAACGCCTCTGTCGGGGCATTTCATCATAATCCTAATCAAAATCAAACTCCGCGCCTTTTACGCACACCTCCTTCTTCTTCTGTCAATCTTCAACCATGACGTTCTCTTTTACGCCCCGTCAATCCATCTACCCCCACCAATTCCACGGCCTTGCCGGCTCGCTCTCTTCTTACCTGCCTACCACCTCCACAACCTACCGCACCACCTTCCACCAACAACTCTATACCTTCGCCATTCAGGCCACTCCTACTTCGCTCACTGCCAGCACCCGCTACCCCCTCTACCACTCCTACATCGGCAAGGGTTCCTCTGTCATCAGTTCAACCACCTTTTGTACCACGATCTCTCCTTATTCCACCACCTGCCAATGCTCCTCGCATTCGGATATCTCTCCCTTCTCCCACGCCTCCTGCGGGGGGGTCTTTGTCAAATACTTCTCCCATGCCTCCCGCGGGGGCATCTTTGTTAAACACCACTACCACGTCTCCTACGGGGGCGCACCTTTTATTGAATTCCCCTTTGATATCCCCTAGCAGGGTTTCTGCTACCAACATTCCTTCTTCTTCTTCCAACCCTCCTCCTATTGTTGCCCCGACAGAGGCGCGTCAAGGCGTAGCGCCGCTCCGCAGTGGACGGATATTCCACCGTATTTTCCCACAGAGAGAGCTAGAGCCTGTGCAGGGGCCACAAGAGCAAGAGCAGGAATAAGATTCAGTGCCGGGGACTCAGTATGATTTACTAAAGCACTTGGACCGCACTCCAGCCAGAATCTCCATTCTTGAATTAATCAAGAGGTCCACCACTCATCAGCTGGCCTTGAAGGAATACCTGCAGAAGGTCATGGTCAATGAGGACCTTCCGGTTGAACAGATAATTACAGTCTTGACTCCTGCTAGCAGTCAGCCGACAATCACATTTCATGAACATGAGTTAGCACCTCTACCAGCAAGGAAATATGCCCTATGTATTACGGTTGATATCAATAAGGTGGCCGTTAAGCAGTGTTTGGTAGACACCGGTGCATCTATCAATGTGTTACCGCCGAGCACTCTGAAGTTATGCAGTATCCCTGAAAGCCAGATTCGGCCATCTACTATTACTGTCACGGCATATGACAATACAAAGAAACCCCCTCTGGGCATGATTACTCTCAAAGTCAGTTTGGGTCCAGCCACCATTACAGCAGATTTTCATATTCTGGATATGGATCCGACCTTTAATGGCATTCTGGGTCGCCCTTATATTCAGCAGCTTGACGCAGTGCCCTCTACAAACCATCAGTGCCTCAAGTTTCCACACAAGGGCCGCATTATCAAGGTGACCAGCGTACCGATCTTGCCAGAGGAAGACATTCATGCAGCTTCATCAGTTCCTTCCATATGGCCTGCCAACAAGCCGTTATTATCTGTGCTGGACATTCCCCACTCTCTGCCAATGCTATCTGAGACCGTCACAACGGTTGCTATGACACCCTTGCCTTCTAAGGCGAAAAAAAAGAAAAATATGACAAATACCCCAGGCTGGAACATTCTGATAAGAATGGGGTATCAAGATGGCAAGGGCCTGGGCTCCAAACTCCAGGGCAGGATTAGGCCCATTAAGCCTCAGAAGATGATTGCACGAGGCGGCTTAGGCTACAAAGCACCGGACAAGAATGAAGGAGAGCCGTGGGCTGTTATGACGTCCACCTTCAAGCCAGATCGCCAGCCGCTCACCTGGACTTTAAAGACACATTTTGTTACCGGAGGCATTCACAATGATGAGCAGACTACCGTGATTACTTCATTGCTGGACTCTCAAGATGTTCACGCTAGACAGTTTGCTCGTCACATTGCCCCATTGGCTACTTACAAAGCCCTGGAGTCTTTAAGGCCGAATAAAAGAAGGAAAATGGGCGATCCAGAATGTGACTGGTACAGGTGGTTCGACATGAATGACATTACTATTTCTTTAAGCCGCCTGTTCATGCCGACAGAACCAGAGTGGCCGCCGCTGATTCAAGAACTGATTGAGATGCCAGCTGTGATTGCAAACAAAAGGCAGTTGCTAAGTGACTTTACAGATACCGGGGAGCCAGATGTCCCCTTCGAAGAAGGTTTTACCGTGGATAGGCTGTGGACCGGCCTCTTCTCCCTCACTTCTGTGCATCCGTCTATGTTGGCTTCTCTCTATTCCCGTTGGTTTGGTCACGTGCCGCGACCACCACCGATTACCATCAACTTGTCTCCCGATTCAATTCAGATTTCCCTCCCAATTGCTCCTTCGCTCCTCGATCGATTTTCTAAAATCTCCATCTCGCCCCCGCGTGGGCCATCACTGATTAAAACTTTCTTTGATCTTTCAATCTCCACTCCTCCTGCTATTCCCCCTTCACATTGCTTCCTACTGGAAAAAGAAAATAAAAATAAAGGAAAATATAAAAACAAAAAAAAACGCCAAATCTCCAACATTCCAATCCTCCATTTCTATTGAGGAGACCTCCTATTTGTAAGACCCCGAATTATTTTATTAGATTTAATATATTTATTTAGCTCTTGTTAATTAAGAATTTGCATTTTTATGGATTTAATAATTGAATTTCAGATTTATTAATATTTAATTCCTTAGAAATAGAATAATGATAATTTCGACCACTCTATAAAAATTCAGAAAAATAGTAAACAGGTTAAGGTCGATGTAGATTGCAATTTTATCTTCTGGCTTTGGGTCATTATAAATCCGTGGTGGGATCTATTTAGAGATTAAGCCCTTAATTGCACACTTTTTGACCCAAACCTAACCTTGGATTAAAACACGAAATTAGGGCTTGATACTCGACCAAATGAGCTCAACCCAGAGCCAAATGAACGGTGAGGATCTGAGGATCAAAAGCCCCCAATAAATTTAGCGAAACCCTAACCCTAGGTGGCGCTCTCGGTCGAGTTTGCTCAAGTCAACAATCACGGCGCCGTTTCTAACACGTCTCTTCCACGGCCGAATACTCCCAGCACAGAACTCTCCAGAAGGCCTATGAGCTATACATAGAAAGCTCTACGAGTCCTCTTTCTTTTGGTTGCTGTGGTGTCAGCAGAGGATCCAGATCTGGGGAGAATTCCGGCGATCTTTGTAGGTGTGTCGGCAGGCCGTCGACTTCCATCTTCCTCCCTTGTTTCTTCAATTAAGGTAGGCATTCTCAACCAAAACTTGATCATGAGTATAGGAAATTGATCCTCTCGACGAGATCTATCCATTGGGACTGAAAGCCCCAATTTTTATCAGGTGTGTAGAGAGCAGTCGAGGCTTTTCTGAAGGGTATTCTAGTTCGTTCTTCATTTCTAGCCCCGTTTTCAATCTTCGATTCAGGTAGGTGTAACAGACTAAACTTAAATTAACTTATATGATATGATAAGCATGATCTTAGCTTTCATTTAACGTAGAAAGCCCTATGTTTAATGAAGCATGTGTAGAGAATTTCTAGTTATAGTAACAGCATGTTTTAGACCTAGTTTGATGTGTTCTTGATGTGTTCATCCGAATTGATTTATGCTTTCGAAGTATTAATCTTAATCCTCATGAACCATATCTTATATGGTTGGATTCACCATCGAAGTAGCTTTCATTTAAGCCAAGAATCCCCAAATTTCATTCTGTATGTAGAGAGAATTTAACGTTTTAGTCACAGCATGTCAGAATTAGGGTTTCTTGTGTTCCTACCTTAATAGATCTCGATTCCAGTAATTGATCATGAAATTGACCTTGCAGATAGGTAGAGTTTTGTATTAGCTTTCCATTGATACCAAAATCCCCTTATTTGGAGTCCAATTGCATTAGTTATGATCATTTTAGTGTAACCCTATCCAAACCCTAGCTCCCGGTGTTCACCGGACGCGGCAGGGATGACCGGCGTAGACCCAGAGATGGGCGGTCTTACGATAGACCGTCCAACTCCAGCCCACCTTTTGACCAATTTTGACCCTAGCATGCCCTTATATAAACGGTTTTTCAAGAACCACTCATCCCAGGTTGAACGGTTCCTAAGGAACCACATATCTGGATATAAGGTCCAGAGTGGACCACATATACTTATACGGCCCTTTACTGGCCGCACAACCCAGGGATGGGCGGCCCTGACAGGACCGCCCAACCCCTTGGGCGGCCCAGATAGAGCCGCCCAACTACTTGGGCGGCCCAGGGAGAGCCGCCCAACTCCCTGAGGACAGTTTGAACCCCGTTCAGCCCCCGTTCAGCCCCCGTTAAGCCTGATAGTTGTGCGGTTCACCGAGAACCGTTTATCTACCCAGTAATTGACTTAGTAATTATTATGATGCATCCATTTTAGTTTCAAATGACAATTTATAATTAGAAACCCATGGACGGCCCCTGAGGAACCGTCCATCTCCCTGTGTCACAGAGTGACCCCTGTTCGGCCCCGGAATGCCCAGTAAGTTGTACGGTCCATATAGAACCGTTTATCCCCACAGAGAGTGACTTAATTTATGTTCTAATGCATTCATTTGCATGTCATTAAGGGTAATTAGTGAAATAGAAACCCATTTAATAACTGTTTAAATATGCAACTAAATTTCTGATTATTGCTTGTCATTCGTGCCTACGCGACTTACGCGAACTCGTTATCATCTTAAATTATTTTCTTGGCATCTTGGATTAATATATAACCTAATCCCTGATAAATTAGCTTGGCATTAGGATTAATATGACTGTTAACTTGCTGTTTAGCTGCTGTACTACAGTAGAACAGCATGTTTAACTTTCCCACTTTATGCGAAGCCGATTGGCCGATTAGCGTACTAGTCTCGGTTTTACCCCCGGAAACTCTATCCGGCGGTCTTACCGTCATCTTGGAACATCATTATAATCATGATTAGAACCTGGTTAACACCAGCATACCCTGTTTTGTGAGCTTAAACCGCTGGTTTAAGTCTTGGATCAAATAGAGGCATGCGCGGTTATCATGTGACCGCATAACCTCTTAGGCGGGCCGATCGTGACCGCATATCTTTATACGGCCCAGTATGGACCGTATATTTCGTTCTTGGGCCTTAATGTCTTCTGGACATGAGCGGCCTATATTGCACTGTTCTTACCTTAGGGCGGCCTGCTGTCAGCCGTTCGTTTCTTGCCCTCACGGGTTGAGTTTCAGCCCAGTTCTTGTATGTACGGTCCTGTATGAACCGTAGATATCCTTCAAGCGGTTCTGTTACGACCGCACATCTCTTGGAGATGAGTTTGACCGTGTTTTGTACTCTTGAATCCAAGGACAAGGTTAGTCCTTTAAATCTGAACTTATGGCAGAAATTCCTCTGATTAATTGGCCATTAAAATTGATTGAATGTCTGGACGGATGGGACGTTGGGCCCAGTAAATCAATGCCATCGCATCATAAGGGCCCGGTCTGGTCCTGGGGAGAGCGCCCGAAAGTTAGTGAGCCCATGGGATGTTAATGACAAGGTGGGGCATTGCACCGAAGTACTTGCCTGAGTGTTGGCGTCTACGACAAAAATATCTTGTACTTGTTACTTGTTACTTGATCATACTTGGTTAGATGTTTAAAATACTTGCTTGTTGGCCAATTCCTTACTCATATCTCATTGTTATATCTCCTGTAGTAAATTCTTGTATCTGTTATCCTTGATAATCATTATCAATTGTATTTCTTGACCTTGCAAGATCTTGTTATTACCGTTGTTTATTGCATTATCGTTTGTAGCATGATATTTTGAAAATGTAATTAAACTGTTAATCACTTATACATGTCTGTTATTTCCTACTGAGCGTTAGCTCACACCCCGTTGTTTCCCCCTTTCCAGGCTTCTCAGGTGACGCGCTTACCGACGGGGAAGGGCAGGAGTGATGTCTTGAGTGTATCAGTTCTAGTGTGTTAGCGGTGTACTTATTGTTTGTTGTGTTTGGAGATCATTTAGTTTCAGTTGTTGTTGAGTCTTAGTGGTTGTTATTCCAAGTTGTATTAAGTTGCATTTGAGATTATTGTATCAGTTTGGTTGTTTAATGATCATTTAGTATTTCCTTTCCATAGCACTTGTGTATTTAGATTAGTTCTCTCTCTTTCCTGCTTGCCTCTGACTGTACGTCCCGATATTTCCGCCTTGTTCGGGGCGTGACAGTTAAGTTGGTATCAGAGCCTAGGTTTCACATTCCTAGGTTTTCTTAAGTTCTTAAGTTCTAGATTTTCTAAGTTCTTGCATGGCATCCCAATAACCCGGTATATCAAAAGATGTTGTCCGAACGTTAGGCTACGCCTATCGGAAGGTCGCATACTTGCGCGAGTGGTCTTCGGATCGGTTATCTCCGCCAGGTACCGAGTTTTGGTTGTGTCTAGGTGCATTAGACCCCTAATCTTGTTAAAGTCTAGGACCTGACCTGGTGAGAATGGGTAGAAACTTGGGTTAAGTTCGTTTCTTAATCGTGTAATTATCCATCTTGATTAAACCTAAGTAATCTATTTCTCGTGTAGATGGCAGCTGATCGCGCCGAATGGAGGAACCTGCAGCGCACGGTTCAAGGCCTTACCCAGGCCCTTCAGCAAGTGGCTCAGGCAGGAGCGGCACCACATGGCACCGGTGATCTATACCGGAACTTCCGCGGAATGAATCCGCCTAGATTCGCGGGTTCGACCGACCCCGACCAAGCCGAGCACTGGCTAGATGAGATGGCGAGAATATTTGAAGTTATGCAATGCACCAACCAGGAGCGTGTCCTTCTCTCGACATTTCAATTGGAGCGTGATGCACGTACTTGGTGGGATTCTATCAAGGTGACTCTCGGTGATCATCAGGTTACGTGGGAGGAGTTCGAGGAATTTTTCAACGGCAAGTATTTTTCTGACCGAGTGCAAGAGAAGAAAGCGGCAGAGTTCGCGGCTTTGAAGCAACGAGGTTTGTCCGTGGCGGAGTATGAGGCTCAATTTGCACGGCTTTCTCGATATGCTATACACCTTATTTCCACCGAGAAAATGAAGGCGAAGCGTTTTCTCAACGGACTGAAGCTGCATTATATCAACCAACTGGCACCAATGGAGATTTCCACTTATTCCGAGATGGTGAGAAAGGCTCAAGTTTTGGAAGATACCCTCGAAATGACGGAGAGAATCCGTGGAAGCGGTGCGAAGAAGGAGCAACCTACGGGTTCCCGGATTATCAAACCCGGGTATATTAAGAAGAGGCATGTTAGTGGACCTAGTTCGTGGAGCGGGTCCGGATCATGGAAAGGCAAGATGCCGAAGTATGAAGATAAGAAGCCTGGCCCTATGGTTCCGTTTAAGGGCATATGCAAGTATTGTGATCGTCCAGGTCACAAGGTGGAGGAATGCTGGCGCAAGCTGGGCGCCTGTTTGCGATGTGGAAGCAAAGAGCACCGTATCCCCAACTGTCCTTTGATAGCGGAGCAAACAACACCGGCAAAACCGCAAGTCTTCAAGAAACCGCAAGGGAAGCTCCAAGCTTTGTATGCAGAAGAAGCGGAAACAGCCGAAGATGGTGGACTCGTCGAAGGTACTCTTATTATACTCGACAAGCCAGCATTTGTTCTTTTTGATACTGGTGCAACACATTCCTTTATTTCTCAGAGTTTTGCTAAGTCATTATCTATGGAACCGGTTATGATGGATACTCCGTTAGTGATTTCAACCCCTATTGGCACTAGAACAGCAATCCAACATTTCTATCCTTCTAGTAAGGTTTTGATTGGTGAGCAGAACTTTCCAGCTGATTTAATTTGCATGGATATGAAGGATTATGATGTAATCCTAGGAGCAGATTGGTTGGCTCGACATGAGGTTGACGTTCATTGTAGTTCTAGCTCTGTGTCTTTTACTAGACACCCTGGACTTTCTTTTGTGGGAGTTAAGCACCATAACTCCGTACCGCTTATTTCGGCTCTTCGAGCTGATAAGCTGGTGAGGCGAGGATGTGAGGCTTTTCTAGCCTTTATCTGTGCAACCCCTGAGCAGCAGATTGAGATCAAGGACATTCCTATTGTCCGAGATTTTTCTGATGTCTTTCCAGAGGAATTACCAGGACTTCCTCCTGAGCGGGAAGTTATCTTCTCTATTGACCTCTTTCCGGGCACATCTCCTATTTCCAAGGCTCCTTACCGTATGTCTCCTGCGGAACTGAGAGAGTTGAAGCAACAGTTGATGGAGTTACTCGAGAAGGGCTTTATTCGTCCTAGTACGGCTCCGTGGGGAGCCCCTGTATTGTTTGTTCGGAAGAAAGATGGCTCGATGAGATTATGCATCGATTATCGGCAGTTAAACCAGTTGACTGTCAAGAACAAATATCCACTGCCGAGGATTGATGAGTTGTTTGACCAGATAGCGGGAGCTCAATATTTCTCTAAGATCGATCTTCGATCTGGATATCACCAGTTGCGGATTAAGGAGGAGGATATCCATAAATCAGCTTTTCGCAGCAGGTATGGTCATTTTGAATTTGTCGTTATGCCTTTTGGTCTAACGAATGCTCCGGCAGCTTTCATGCAGTTGATGAACAATGTATTTCGGCCCTACCTTGATCAATGGGTTGTGGTATTTATTGATGACATCTTGATCTATTCCAAGAGTGAAGTGGAGCATGCTGAACATCTGAGGATGGCATTACAATTATTGCGAGATCATCAACTTTATGCCAAGTTTAGTAAGTGTGAATTCTGGTTGCAAGAAGTGTCCTTTCTCGGACATATTATCACCAATGAAGGTATTTCTGTGGATCCTTCGAAGGTTGAGGCAGTGAAGAATTGGGAGCAGCCTACCAGTGTGACGGAAGTTAGAAGTTTTCTTGGCCTGGCAGGTTATTATCGAAGGTTTATCCAGGATTTCTCTAAGATTGCGGTACCTATGACAAGGTTAACCCGCAAGGAGAACAAGTTTGATTGGTCAGACGATTGCCAGCGAAGCTTTCAGACTCTAAAGGATTGTTTGACTACTGCACCTATATTGGCTTTACCTTCTGGTGAAGGAGGATTTGTCGTTTATACTGATGCTTCAGGAATTGGCTTAGGCTGTGTACTCATGCAGCATGGGAAGGTGATTGCCTACTCTTCTAGGCAGTTGAAGAAGCACGAGGAGAATTATCCTGTTCATGATTTGGAACTTGCAGCAGTCGTCTTTGCTTTGAAGATATGGAGGCACTACCTGTATGGAGAATCTTTTACGGTATTTTCAGACCATAAGAGTTTGAAGTATTTGTTCTCTCAGAAGGAACTCAATATGCGGCAGCGCAGATGGTTGGAGTATTTGAAGGACTTCGACTTTTCTATTGAGTATCATCCTGGCAAAGGCAATGTTGTGGCAGACGCATTAAGCCGGAGGCCAGTAGCTAGATTGTCAAGTCTCATGTTGCAAGAATGGAAGTTACTGGAACAGTTATCTAGTCTGGATCTTAATATTGACAATGATCGGGTTTTGATTGCTCAGATTCAACTTAAACCTGAATTATTGATGAAGATCAAGTCCTTGCAAGATAATGATCCCGAGCTGGTACAGATCAAGGGAAGCTTGAGCAGCAGACCTGATTTCGGGTTGGCTGATGATGGTAGATTATTATTTAAAGGCAGAACTTGTGTACCTGATGAAGCTACAGTAAAGAACAAGATTCTTGAGGAAGCTCATAGATCCAGATACACCATTCATCCCGGAGGCACTAAGATGTACAGAGATTTGAAGCGATCCTTTTGGTGGATGAATATGAAGAGGGAAATCGCTGACTTCGTAAGTAAATGCTTAGTTTGCCAACAAGTTAAAGCTGAGCACTTCAGACCAGCAGGGAAATTGAAACCACTCGACATACCCCAATGGAAGTGGGAGAGTATTGGCATGGATTTCATCATGGGTATGCCTAGAACTCGTGGTGGATTTGATGCAATTTGGGTGATTGTTGACCGACTGACAAAGTCAGCCCATTTCTTGTCCATTAAATCTAAATGGACAGTTGATGTTCTAGCAGCTTTGTATTTGAAGGAAGTGGTGAGGTTGCATGGTATTCCAGTGAATATAGTATCTGATCGAGACCCTAGATTCACTTCTCATTTCTGGAAGGGACTACAAGAGTCTTTGGGTACTCGTCTGAATTTCAGCACGGCATTCCATCCGCAGACAGATGGGCAGACGGAGAGAACCAATCAGATAGTGGAAGATATGCTGCGGGCATGTATGATTGACTTTGGTGGTACTTGGAATGAGCATTTGGCACTAATTGAATTCGCCTACAATAACAGCTATCAGTCTAGTATCCAGATGGCTCCATTTGAAGCCTTGTATGGCAGAAGTTGTCGTTCCCCGTTGTGTTGGGACGAGGTAGGTGAGAAACAGTGGCTTGGACCGGATCTTGTCTCAGAATCTTCACAGAACATCCGCATTATCCAGGACCGGTTACAAGTGGCTCAATCAAGACAGAAGAGCTATGCCGACAACAGGAGGAGAGCATTGGAATTTCAGGTTGGCGAGCATGTATTCTTAAAGGTCTCTCCGACGAGAGGGATCCGAAGATTTGGCATTCATGGCAAGCTGAGTCCGAGATACATTGGTCCGTTCGAGATTCTAGATAGAGTGGGAGAGGTGGCATACAGGCTGGCCTTACCGCCTCAATTGTCTGGCGTGCACAACGTCTTCCATATTTCTATGTTACGGAAGTATGTGTACGACCCCACTCATGTTATACATCATGTGGATTTCGAGCTGAAGGAGGATCTGACCTACGAGGAAAGACCGATAAAGGTTCTGGACCGGAAGCAACAGCAACTCCGGAATCGTTCAATACCGATGGTCAAGATTCAGTGGAGTCGGCGTGGGACCGAAGAAGCTACGTGGGAGTCTGAAGAGACTATGCGGAAGCGGTATCCCGACTTATTCTAGGTGAGCGATCTCTATCCCTACTCGCAGTGTTAGTGCAGTGAATTTGGAGGACCAAATTCCTTTAAGTAGGGGAGGGTGTAAGACCCCGAATTATTTTATTAGATTTAATATATTTATTTAGCTCTTGTTAATTAAGAATTTGCATTTTTATGGATTTAATAATTGAATTTCAGATTTATTAATATTTAATTCCTTAGAAATAGAATAATGATAATTTCGACCACTCTATAAAAATTCAGAAAAATAGTAAACAGGTTAAGGTCGATGTAGATTGCAATTTTATCTTCTGGCTTTGGGTCATTATAAATCCGTGGTGGGATCTATTTAGAGATTAAGCCCTTAATTGCACACTTTTTGACCCAAACCTAACCTTGGATTAAAACACGAAATTAGGGCTTGATACTCGACCAAATGAGCTCAACCCAGAGCCAAATGAACGGTGAGGATCTGAGGATCAAAAGCCCCCAATAAATTTAGCGAAACCCTAACCCTAGGTGGCGCTCTCGGTCGAGTTTGCTCAAGTCAACAATCACGGCGCCGTTTCTAACACGTCTCTTCCACGGCCGAATACTCCCAGCACAGAACTCTCCAGAAGGCCTATGAGCTATACATAGAAAGCTCTACGAGTCCTCTTTCTTTTGGTTGCTGTGGTGTCAGCAGAGGATCCAGATCTGGGGAGAATTCCGGCGATCTTTGTAGGTGTGTCGGCAGGCCGTCGACTTCCATCTTCCTCCCTTGTTTCTTCAATTAAGGTAGGCATTCTCAACCAAAACTTGATCATGAGTATAGGAAATTGATCCTCTCGACGAGATCTATCCATTGGGACTGAAAGCCCCAATTTTTATCAGGTGTGTAGAGAGCAGTCGAGGCTTTTCTGAAGGGTATTCTAGTTCGTTCTTCATTTCTAGCCCCGTTTTCAATCTTCGATTCAGGTAGGTGTAACAGACTAAACTTAAATTAACTTATATGATATGATAAGCATGATCTTAGCTTTCATTTAACGTAGAAAGCCCTATGTTTAATGAAGCATGTGTAGAGAATTTCTAGTTATAGTAACAGCATGTTTTAGACCTAGTTTGATGTGTTCTTGATGTGTTCATCCGAATTGATTTATGCTTTCGAAGTATTAATCTTAATCCTCATGAACCATATCTTATATGGTTGGATTCACCATCGAAGTAGCTTTCATTTAAGCCAAGAATCCCCAAATTTCATTCTGTATGTAGAGAGAATTTAACGTTTTAGTCACAGCATGTCAGAATTAGGGTTTCTTGTGTTCCTACCTTAATAGATCTCGATTCCAGTAATTGATCATGAAATTGACCTTGCAGATAGGTAGAGTTTTGTATTAGCTTTCCATTGATACCAAAATCCCCTTATTTGGAGTCCAATTGCATTAGTTATGATCATTTTAGTGTAACCCTATCCAAACCCTAGCTCCCGGTGTTCACCGGACGCGGCAGGGATGACCGGCGTAGACCCAGAGATGGGCGGTCTTACGATAGACCGTCCAACTCCAGCCCACCTTTTGACCAATTTTGACCCTAGCATGCCCTTATATAAACGGTTTTTCAAGAACCACTCATCCCAGGTTGAACGGTTCCTAAGGAACCACATATCTGGATATAAGGTCCAGAGTGGACCACATATACTTATACGGCCCTTTACTGGCCGCACAACCCAGGGATGGGCGGCCCTGACAGGACCGCCCAACCCCTTGGGCGGCCCAGATAGAGCCGCCCAACTACTTGGGCGGCCCAGGGAGAGCCGCCCAACTCCCTGAGGACAGTTTGAACCCCGTTCAGCCCCCGTTCAGCCCCCGTTAAGCCTGATAGTTGTGCGGTTCACCGAGAACCGTTTATCTACCCAGTAATTGACTTAGTAATTATTATGATGCATCCATTTTAGTTTCAAATGACAATTTATAATTAGAAACCCATGGACGGCCCCTGAGGAACCGTCCATCTCCCTGTGTCACAGAGTGACCCCTGTTCGGCCCCGGAATGCCCAGTAAGTTGTACGGTCCATATAGAACCGTTTATCCCCACAGAGAGTGACTTAATTTATGTTCTAATGCATTCATTTGCATGTCATTAAGGGTAATTAGTGAAATAGAAACCCATTTAATAACTGTTTAAATATGCAACTAAATTTCTGATTATTGCTTGTCATTCGTGCCTACGCGACTTACGCGAACTCGTTATCATCTTAAATTATTTTCTTGGCATCTTGGATTAATATATAACCTAATCCCTGATAAATTAGCTTGGCATTAGGATTAATATGACTGTTAACTTGCTGTTTAGCTGCTGTACTACAGTAGAACAGCATGTTTAACTTTCCCACTTTATGCGAAGCCGATTGGCCGATTAGCGTACTAGTCTCGGTTTTACCCCCGGAAACTCTATCCGGCGGTCTTACCGTCATCTTGGAACATCATTATAATCATGATTAGAACCTGGTTAACACCAGCATACCCTGTTTTGTGAGCTTAAACCGCTGGTTTAAGTCTTGGATCAAATAGAGGCATGCGCGGTTATCATGTGACCGCATAACCTCTTAGGCGGGCCGATCGTGACCGCATATCTTTATACGGCCCAGTATGGACCGTATATTTCGTTCTTGGGCCTTAATGTCTTCTGGACATGAGCGGCCTATATTGCACTGTTCTTACCTTAGGGCGGCCTGCTGTCAGCCGTTCGTTTCTTGCCCTCACGGGTTGAGTTTCAGCCCAGTTCTTGTATGTACGGTCCTGTATGAACCGTAGATATCCTTCAAGCGGTTCTGTTACGACCGCACATCTCTTGGAGATGAGTTTGACCGTGTTTTGTACTCTTGAATCCAAGGACAAGGTTAGTCCTTTAAATCTGAACTTATGGCAGAAATTCCTCTGATTAATTGGCCATTAAAATTGATTGAATGTCTGGACGGATGGGACGTTGGGCCCAGTAAATCAATGCCATCGCATCATAAGGGCCCGGTCTGGTCCTGGGGAGAGCGCCCGAAAGTTAGTGAGCCCATGGGATGTTAATGACAAGGTGGGGCATTGCACCGAAGTACTTGCCTGAGTGTTGGCGTCTACGACAAAAATATCTTGTACTTGTTACTTGTTACTTGATCATACTTGGTTAGATGTTTAAAATACTTGCTTGTTGGCCAATTCCTTACTCATATCTCATTGTTATATCTCCTGTAGTAAATTCTTGTATCTGTTATCCTTGATAATCATTATCAATTGTATTTCTTGACCTTGCAAGATCTTGTTATTACCGTTGTTTATTGCATTATCGTTTGTAGCATGATATTTTGAAAATGTAATTAAACTGTTAATCACTTATACATGTCTGTTATTTCCTACTGAGCGTTAGCTCACACCCCGTTGTTTCCCCCTTTCCAGGCTTCTCAGGTGACGCGCTTACCGACGGGGAAGGGCAGGAGTGATGTCTTGAGTGTATCAGTTCTAGTGTGTTAGCGGTGTACTTATTGTTTGTTGTGTTTGGAGATCATTTAGTTTCAGTTGTTGTTGAGTCTTAGTGGTTGTTATTCCAAGTTGTATTAAGTTGCATTTGAGATTATTGTATCAGTTTGGTTGTTTAATGATCATTTAGTATTTCCTTTCCATAGCACTTGTGTATTTAGATTAGTTCTCTCTCTTTCCTGCTTGCCTCTGACTGTACGTCCCGATATTTCCGCCTTGTTCGGGGCGTGACACTATTTATCTCCCGAGTGCGTCCCGACCCAGGGGCCGCTCCTTCAAGATTCCTTGATCAATCTTTTCTCCCCCTGTGGTGGGGGGCCCTCCTCTGTATCACCTCCTGTATCCGCTTTTTCATCCCCTTCCCCTGATCAAGCTAGTTGCTCATATTCTTCCTCTCCTTCCCCTGATCAAGCTAGTTGTTCCTTTTCTTCCTCCTCTCCTTCTAATAATAAAAATCAGGGGATAGTTCCACATAAGAAGGCTAAGGGTAGGCAGATTCCCCGAAGATTTTTGTTGGAGTTGGCTGTCAGATGCCAAGCTTGTTTAGCAATCCCTGAGTTTGTGGAAGATTAAATCATCCTGCCAGAATTAGAATATGAGGATTCTGTTGCTGCTTATGAGGGTTTGGGCGTTTATGAAATCATGAATGATGAAGACCCTATTGAAGAGGGGGAAGAAAGTTATGAAGACTATGAGGACGAGGCTGATGCATTTGCTAGTGGTTTAAGAAGATTTGACGAACCATCAGCCTCTGTAGAAGAGCCAACCAAAGAAATCAATCTGGGTACCGAGGAAGACCCTAGGATTGTCCTCATCAGTAAGAATTTGCCGCCCTCCGAGGAGGAGGCGCTCATTTTAGTTCTTCAAGAATACAAGGACACGTTCGCATGGAGTTATGAGGATATGCCTGGATTAGACCCTGCGCTCGTTGAACATCGTCTTACCCTTAAGACAGGAGCTGTCCCGGTCAAACAACGGTTGAGGCGTTTCCACCCTAACATGGCTTTGAAGATGAAAGAAGAGGTCGACAAACTCCATAAGGCTAGATTTGTTAGAGTCGTCCTCTATCCCAATTGGGTGGCCAACATTGTCCCGGTCATGAAGAAAGACGGGAAGGTTCGAATTTGCATAGATTTCCGGGACCTCAACCGGGCGTGTCCTAAAGATGACTTCCCCCTCCCTCATATTGATGTTCTGATCGATAACACGGCAGGATTTGAGACTCTTTCATTTATGGATGGCTTTTCAGGCTACAATCAAATTCGTCTGTCTGAAGAAGATCAAGAGAAAATATCATTCACTACACCATGGGGTACATATTGCTATGTGGTCATGCCCTTTGGACTCAAGAATGCTGGAGCCACCTACCAGAGGGCTATGATGGCGATTTTTCATGACATGATTCATATTTATATTGAGGTATATGTGGATGACCTGGTTGTGAAATCAAGGACAAGGATTGAGCATCCTGGGGTTCTGGCTAAGGTTCTACAGAGGTCGCGAGAATATCAATTAAAAATGAACCCCAAGAAGTGTGTATTTAGCGTTTCTTCAGGAAAGCTGCTTGGATTCATTGTCAGTAAGAGGGGAATTGAAGTCGATCCCAACAAGGCAAGAGCCATTAGAGATATGCCTCCTCCCAAGAATTTGAAGGAAGTTCGAGGATTAATAGGGAGGTTGAAGTTTATTCGCCGCTTCGTCTTCCAGCATTCACAAAGATGCAGGCCGTTTTACGAGCTTACCAAGCCGGGAGTCAAGTTTAATTGGGATGACAAGTGTCAGGCAGCCTTTGACGGATTGAAGGATTATTTGGCCAATCCCCCTATCCTGAGGCCGCCAATTCCAGGTAAACCACTTATTCTCTATGTCTCGGTCCTGGATGACTCTGTAGGTGCTGTCTTAGCTCAAGTGGATGAAGAAAATAAGGAGAGGGCAGCATACTACTTGTCAAAGCTTCTTAACCCCTGTGAGCAGAGGTACTCAGCCATGGAGAAAACTTGTGTAGCTTTGGTTTGGGTAGGTCAGAAATTAAAACATTACTTCCTAGCTCACGAGGTTCACCTCATTGCACGCATGAATCCAATCAAATTCCTCCTTGAAAAATCTGTCCTCACTGATCGATTAGCACGCTGGCAAAGCTTCCTCTCCCAGTTTGATATCACTTACATTCAACAAAAAGCTATCAAAGGTTATGCCATTGCCGAACATCTTGCTCATCACCCTCTACCTCATTTTGATCCCGTCAATTCTGAGTTCCCAGATGAAGAATTAATGTCCATCAATCAACCCCATGATCCTATGTGGACATTGCATTTTGATGGAGCTCTTAACTCACAAGGAAGAGGGATCGACATGGTTCTTTTAACACCTGAAGGGGTCACCATTCCATTTGCTACTCGGCTCACTTTCCCTGTCACCAATAATATAGCCGAGTATGAAGCTCTTTTGGCCGGTCTGCAAACCGCTCATCGATATGGTGTCACTCACTTGCGGATTGTTGGTGATAGTCAACTCATTTTACGCCAGGTGCTGGTCAAGTGCCGCACTATCAATCCTAAGCTCAAGCCCTACCAGGAACTCGCTTCAGCTTATGCCAAACTCTTTACCAAGTTAATCTTTGTTCATGTCCCTCGTAGTCAGAACATTCTAGCTGACGCTCTTGCTTCCTTAGCTTCTGCTTTAGTCTTCCCCCCTGAGCGTGATTTTCATGTCCCTCTGATTCATCAGCGTGACACTCCAGCTATTAAGGATCGTGCTTTCCTTGATATTAGGGATCAGGTGCTCGAGAAGGCTAAGCAGAAAGAAACTCTTAAAGGCAAAGAGGTCATGCTTTTAGACTGGGAAGAAGAGTTGGCTGACGAAGAGAAGCCCTGGTATTATGAGATTGCCAGATACTGTAATGATCAGTCTTATCCCGAGGAAGCCACTGCGGAAGAAAAGAAAGCAATTAGAAGAGTGGCTCAACGTTATACTTTGGTTGGAGGTGTGCTCTACAGAAGAGGGCTCACCGGTGTTTTGTTGAGATGCCTCGATGATGATGAATCTTGGAAAGTTGTGGAAGAGGCGCATTCTGGTGTGTGTGGTGGTCATGTGAACAGCCAGATGCTAGCTAAGAAGATTCTTAGACTAGGGTTCTATTGGCCCACTCTAGAAGAGGATTGCTCTATCTATGTTCGTAGGTGTGTTAAGTGCCAACTGCACGCCGACAAGATTCATTCTCCTGCTTCTTCACTCCATCCTACGTCCCCCCCATGGCCTTTTTCCATGTGGGCTTTTGACATCATTGGACATCTTGGTGATTCGAATCTCCTCACGAAGCAAAAATCATTCATCCTGACGGCAACGGAGTACTTCACCAAGTGGGCGGAAGCAGAAGCTTACGTGGAAATTAAAGCGTCAACTGTCTGTAAATTCATCATGAAGAACATCATCACGAGGTTTGGCATCCCGAGTACAATCGTCACCGACAATGGACCTCAGTTTATCTCTCAAGAGCTTAAGGACCTCTGCAACAGGTACAACATTGCATTGCATCATTCTTCTCCCTATTATCCGCAGGGCAATGGCCAAGCAGAGGCAACTAACAAAATTTTGATCAAAATTGTTAAAAAGACGTGTGAGGCTAATAAATTTTCGGACTGGCCAGACAAGCTGGTTGAAGCTCTTTGGGCCTACCGCACTTCCATCCGCACTCCCACTGGGCAAACCCCTTTCGCCCTCACTTATGGGATGGAGGCAGTAGTCCCATATGAGATTCTTATTCCCTCTCTGCGAGTACAATTGGATGAGGAACTTTCTATTGATGAACGTCGTGATTCACTCCTTGCCCAATTGGAACTCCTAGATGAGAAGCGTCTGGTCGCCGCTGAGCATGCGCGCGTTTATCAAAATAGGCTCTCACGTTTTTACCAAAAGAAAGTAATTGAGAGAAAATTTAAAGTCGATGAGATGGTAATCAAGAGAATTTTTGTTAAGCCGGGTGGCCCCCGCTCAAAACTCCAACCAAATTGGGAAGGACCGTTCATTATAAAAGAAGTTTTTCCCGGCAATGCTTATAAACTAACTAATGCTGAAGGTGAAGAGTTAACTCACCCTTGGAACGGTTTGTATCTTAAGAAATACTACCCCTGATTTTCCAAAATCCAAAAAATATAGAATATTTCCAAAATTCAAAAAAAATAGAATATTTGCCAAAATCCAAAAAAAAATAGAAATTTTGAAAGCAAACAAAATCAAAAAAAAAGAAATTTCAAACAAAATAAAAAGGCTTTCAAAATTGTTGCCATGGCACACAAAAGATCAAGGCCCGAAAGGTCAAAATTCAGAATTCATTTATCAGTCTTGGTAACTTAAAAATGGGGTTGACACCCGCACACACTACACGCTTTATTCTTAAGTTCAAGCAGTGCATGATCCGATGGAAAGTCAAAGCCTGACTAAAGGTGAAGACAATACCTATTCTCTTCTTCTTCGGCCCATAAGGGAGGACGGGAGGTCTCAAGGTAGATCTGCCGAACCTGCTCGCCGCCCTAGTAGGTGGAAGTCAGGGCCCAAAAGGGAACAAATGCCACAAATGCCCAAGTACAATTAGTTTTTTTTTCATCAATGCGAATCAATTCCAAAGTGAAAGTCAAATTATGGAAAGAAAAGCATGACAAGAGGGCAAAGTCCCCGCAAGGAAAACCTTGGGCGTATGCGTGCAAGTCAAAAGGGCAAAAGGCAACAAAGTTTTCCCTACGCCAAAGACCGAACCCCAACGGGCATAGGGTGGGGAAGGTAACTTTGCCTCGGGCATCCCCGAATCCCTTATGGGCTTTCTCATATGTTCTTCCATCCCTTCCTCTGTGGTAAGTCATAAGCCAGCGGAATGGTCAAGACAAACCTAGGAGATTGCACTGTGCGAGACCGCGAATATAAGTCAACTGTTATCACGTCGACTCCCTTTTAATTATTCAAGAAAGATTAATGAATCCTAGATGGTGACCGGGTAGGGCCCGCGATCTGGATAGCCTTGACAATCTTTTTTAAAAATTCATCTAATTCACGCCTTTCCTTAAGGCGTCTTTAATTTAATTCACGCCCTTGTAAGGGTCATCTTTATAAAATTAACGCCTTTGTTCAGGTCTTCTTTTCACCAAATTCCAAAATCTTTTCAAAAGTGCACGCCGTCTGCGAGGGCGTCTTTCACATGATTTACGACCTAATCTAAGGTGTGTTTTTCAAGAAAATAACAAAAAAATATATAAAATAGAAAAATACATTCTTCATTCGTATGCTTGCATTCTGCCTGTGCATATCTTAATTTATTGTTTGCATATGTGTGCTTGCATGATGCATCTCCCCTTTATTGGTTATTTCATTTTACCTTATTTGATTAAAGGCTTGGCCCCTTGACCCGTCAATAAGGTCAAAATATTGCCACTCCTTTGCTCATTGGGCAAGGGGCCAAGTCGAACAGATGAATTAACATGTTTTATTTAAGTGAAAACCGCAGCTGCAGATACTGGGCAAAAGCAAAGCAAACACGAATAGCGTGGAAAGAAGAAAGTACACAAACACAAGCCCACAACCACACAAAGTGCTCAGGTAACTGAAGAAAATCTCAATCTCATATATATATATCTCATCGCTATCATGTACAGGTGTAAGGGTGGAGGGGTACAAGTAAGTCTCTCAGCTCTCGCCTCCACCCTCCTCTCTCCTACTCTCAACCTCCTCCTCGCCGTCCCGAGCTGGCGCTGGTGGAGGAGGCATGGGCCCCCACGAAGAAGCCGGAACCCGAACGTGTCCCCCTGCCTCGCTCCTCTCTCGGAGGGAAGAGCCCGCCACAAAGGTGGAACTGGTGAAGGAGTACCCCGCGGCCCGTGCTCGCTCACGCCCTCGCTGGAGACGCTCTTCGGACACTCATAGCCGCTCCTGAGAAAGGATCAACTGGGTCCTCGAGTCGGCTAGCTCTCGCTCCCGTGCTGCCACCTGCTCCTGGAACCGGGCACGCTCCGCCTGCTGAAGCTCAAGGAACCGGGCACGCTCCGCCTGCTGAAGCTCAAGGAACCGGGCACACTCCATCTGGTGCTCCTCTCGCTCACGGGCACGCTCCCGCCTCTCCAACTCAAGAGCCACACGCAACTCGGCCACGTCCTGAGGAAGCTCCTCTCGTCGCCTCAGGGACCTCTCAAGCTCTGAGATCCGCTGATCACGGACCGTCAACTCGGTACGTACTGCCTGAAGCTGAGCCACCTGCAAAAGGGTAAGCAAATCATCAATTCCACAATAAATGCAATGATTCAGTAATTTAAACGATGCATGATTGAATTACTCACCTGTGAGCTCGTCGCTCGGAAGCCCTCGTCAACGCAGGTAAGAGCGGCCCGAAGCTCCTCAGTCTGCAAAACAATTTTTATCAGTACACAATGCTATATCAATAATTGAACTGACTAAGTTTGAGTTCTGAATTTACCCGTGAGACGAGGTCACGCTCTGCTGCCTCAGCCCGTGCAACCGCTCCAGCTAGCTGCTCTGATAGCGCAGTCACCTCCGCGCTAGGTCCCCTCGAGCTGGAGGCCTCCCCTGGATCTCTCCTCACTACTCCCTGCTGGGCACGCTGCATTCATTGAGATCGTCAATGGCTAATCATCAATAATTCAACAAAAAGATTCATTTGCATATAGAAGTAATTTAAACACTCACCAGGGTCTCTAGGTCTGCCCGTGTGGCGGCTAGCTGGTCCTCCAGGCTGTGGAGGTGAGCCTGTGCATCCATCGCTGCGATGTCTCGCGCATCCTACATTCATTGCATATTAGTTGCATAATAGACATGTATAAGCATAAGCATTTAGAAATCATTGCATTCATGCATACCCCTAAGACCTTCATCTGAGGTCTGCCGGCGTGAACCTCCCAGTAACGCCGGAGGTACTCGGAGCTGTCGGTCGCGTGGGAGACGACTCGGGTCCCGCCTCGCTACCAGTCGGCGTACTGCTCCTCGAATCGTACCCTCCAGTCAATCGCCTTGGTGCGACCGCGGGTCTTCTTTCCTATGCCTGGAGGCTCACCGACCTCGATCCACTCCTGGGGCAGGCCCAGGGTCCTCATCAACAACCGAAGCCGTAACGGCTCGATCTCGCTCAGGCAGTGCAGCCACAGCTCACGCCCAAAGCGAGGTCGCCCCGATACGACCCAAGGTTGGCCCTCATCCGTCATATCCTCGTAAGGCCTCCACTGCACCTGCATTCATACATATCATTATCATTTCATCATAATCAATTCGAATCAATTCAAAAGAAATGCATATCATTTATTCATACATACCAGCAAGGGAGAGAAGTCACGGAACTCTCTCCGTAGAACCCACAACTCATAGTCGAGTGGGGCACCGAAGACAACTGGTAACCAGCGTCGCGCCAGAGGGAAGGATCCCTCAACTCCTGGCCGTGGGTCGACGCGCCCCATCGGCATGTATAGGTGGCTCCACACCTGCATCCATGCATTGCATTAGTAAGGCATTCACATGCATCATAATAGAATAAAAGAAAAAGAAATAAAAAAAAGAGAAATTGCATACCTGAAGAAGAGGTGAGAAGCCACTGACGGTCATCTCACGTCCCGTACCCGTGGACAGATCGGCTATCAGGTGCGCCAGCAGCGCCGCTCCCCAAGCGTAAGTGCCAACTGTCTCCAGGTCCTCAAGGATGCCCAAGAAGCGGCAGTTGATGACGTCGGCTTTCGTCCCCAGCAATAATCTCCTGAGCAGCAGCAGCAGGAACCTCCTCAGGTCTCGATCCGCTCTCTCATGGTCAGTCGGGTCCTGGCAGCATACCGCTCTCACCCCGTCAGTCAGCCTCTGTGTAAAATCACCTAAGGTCTCCCCTGACCTGTGCCTGGCATCTCCTAAACCCATCACCGTAGTCAGGTCTGTACGGAAGATGGTCCTACACTCGCTCGGTACCACATAGACCATATCCAGCCCTAGTAACCTCTGGGCCATCTCCGTGTAGTCAGGATAGGTGAACCCACTCACAGCCTCACCATCCACCCTCAACCCTGTAATCCTAGTCACATCCTCTAGGGTAGGAACCATGTGCCCCCAGGGCATCAGGAAGTATCGGCTCACCCTATCCCAACGTTCCCGTAAAACCTGGATAAGTGCCAGGTCGGGTCTAAATGGCTCGATGGATAGGAAAGCCCCGAACCTCATAGCATCTACCCTAACCCTCTGGAAGTCGGGGAGACCCTGGTATGCTGCCCAGACCATGACCCATGAGATACGGGTCCTCATCAGCCCCTGCACGCATTAAAAGAGAAAAACTTTGCTTAATTGTTTGGTTAATTATGTATAAACGCATTTGGTTTTGCCTGGGCATTGTTCTTAATGTTTTGGAAGTCACGCCCCTCCTCAGGCCGTTTCTTAGTAAATTCATGCCCCTACGGGGGGCGTTTGTCTAAAACGTGGTTTGAAGTAACGTCCTGTCTGAGGGCGTTTTCCATCCTTAAAATGCCTCTGTGTAGGGCGTGAACATGTTGTTAATTTCTAAAAATCCTAAAATGTTTTTCAAATCACGCCGTCGGCTAGGGCGTTTTCCATTTAGGACCGTTCAGTTTAAATAGGAGTTAATGAAGAGACGCCCTCTGGTTTGGGCGTTTCTTGTTAAACACGCCCTGATGAGGGGCGTGGCTTTCATATTTTTCAGATAATTCAAATAAAAGTGACAGCATGCGAAATAATTAATGAAAACATTTAATGGACATGGAATTAATGAAAAATCATAATTTTTGAAGAAACGACATGCTGCAGGGCGTTTTTCATGAAGGTTAATTAATTTTTTAGAAAATAAAAGGAATTTACGCCCTGGGTCAGGGCGTTTCGTTTGTGAATAACGCCCCCGTGGGAGGCGTTTCTTTTCTGAGTTGCAGGTTTCGCGCCCGAGGGCTATGGAAAATCAGGAAAAATAAAAATAAAATGAAAATAAAATAAAAAAAATTAGAATTGGGGAGGGGAACCTACCTTTTTGTGCTTCTGGGGTTGTGGTCGGGGCAGTGGCCGTCTGGGCCGCCGGAGTTGACCCCGGGGAGCGACCGCCGCCGTGGGCGGTGGTCCGCCATCTCCCCCTTCTTCTTCTTCTTCATCTTCTTCTTCTCCTTCTCCACCTTCGTCTTCTCCTCCTTCTTCACCTGTTGCTCCTTCGGCCTCGTCGCCGTCGGCCACCACCGCTTCTTCTTCAACGGCCACGACGGCGAGCTCCTCCACGGCGATTTCTTCCTCTTGGGTGTGGGCGGCGTCGAGATCGACCACCTCTGGGGCACTCACCCTTTGGCGTTTGGCCATGGCTGGGGCTAGGAGAGAAAGAGAGATGGGGAGGAATGAGAGAAGAGGATGGGAGATTGAGAGAGAGGGGGCCTCGGTTAGGGTTTGCTGGGGAGAGAATGAACGGAAGGAGGAAGAAGAAAGGGGGGCCGATGACTTTTGGGTTTCGAAAAGAAGACACGCCCTAAGAGGAGGCGTTTTTAATGGAATTCACGACCAGGCCTTGGGCGTTTTATAAATATAGACGATGTTCATTAGGGCGTTAATTTGTTTTGCATGGGGAACGATAACCGTCGTCAGACGCTTTGAATGGGCGTTGATTGATGTGATGAAAGTCATCATTGCTGACTTAGAGTAACGCCTCTGTCAAGGGCGTGGTATTTTTGAGAAGTGACTAAGGACAAGGCGTTACTTTTGATGATTCAACGATTATATTCTTTGGGGTTTGAACCTACTCACGCCTCGTTTCAAGTCGTTATTTAAAGTCACGCCCTCTGATGCAGGCGTCAAGCGTGGAAGATGGGCCGATTGAAGCGCCTTGAGGTAAGGCGTCTTTTCTTGAATTCGCGCCTTGCTTTGAGGCGTTATTTGCAACAGAAACACAGGTTTTGGATGATTTTGATCATAATCACAGTAATAATGGGCTCAATCAGAAAGCAATCTTTATTATTTGAAAGAAGGAACTACAATGTCTAATGAGCCACCTTGGGCCTTAATTTCCTCAAAGAGGTTACATAATTTTTCCACTGTTCCTTGTCTTCATCCAAGTCTTCTACAGGTTGATGAAGCTTGTTTAGTTTCCACAGAGCTTGAATGGTGATTGTCTCCTCTCCATCTTCATTGCTACCTAGATCCCTTGATTTGATTGGAGGAAGATGGGAGATGTCCTCTAGCACTTGCCTTGGAAGCCCGAGCTGAGAAAGGCACCGGTGTGCATTGTACAAGATGAACTCGGATGCGCCAATAAGTCGAAGGCCCGTGCCGATAGAGAATCTTGTGCGAAGTCCCTGCATTTTGAGTATTCCCGGAGCGCAAGTAAAGAGGGTTTTTGGCATTACCTTAAGGTGTTCTCTCCACTCCGCCCTTTTCTTGATTTGAGGAATGCGGTTCGTCACCCTATTGCTTATTCCCAACGAGCCGGTGATGTAAGAAAGTGGACTTTTTGAGAAGATCCTTGACGATTGTTGGGCTTCGTGGGATGGATCAAATTTGAAGTGGAGGTCCACCCAACTTGAGAAGGCTAGCATACAGCCGTATATGGGCCGCCCCATGGCCGCCGATGTAAGCCCGCTGTAGAGGTAAGCTAGTACGGCCGGCCCAACTCTTTCACCTTCCCATAAGCTCACCACTGCACTTATTTGACTTTCTTCAAGGAAGTCCTCCGTGGATGGAAACAAGAGCGCACCTGCTATGCAAACCACGAAGGCCTTCATTATCCTTTCTATCTCCTCCTCTTCCTTGGCTTGATCTGCTCTTTTGTATACCCATGAGGCTAGCTTCAAGAGGTTGATTCCCTTAGTGGTTTTGATCTGATTCACTAGGTTTGGGTTAGGAATAAGGTTGGTTAAGAGCTCGTGAGGGGAGATGGGTCTTGGCATGGTGGCCATCTGTTCTTCCTCACTTTGTTTCATTCTTTTCAAACCCAAGATCATCTCTATTTCTTCCAATAGGATGGTGGCTTCAAAAGTGGAGAATAGAAAGGTGTGGGTGGAAGGATGCCATATTTCAATCAATGCTCCCATGGCACCCCAATCAAGATGGATTTAGTCATAATGCTTGGCATGGGTTATCAATCCTAAGAGATGCCATCTAGCTACAAAGACCCTCATATCTGAGGTCAATTTGGAGAGGATGAGGGGCAACCACTTGATTTGGATATATCTTCTAGCTCCTGGAAGGGTTGGGTAATCCTGTGAGAAGAAATATAACACATGCAGTGATGAACATAAGCATATGAAATACAAGAGGAGAGTTCGGCAGAAGGAACAGTACAGAGCAAAGAACAGAGGAATAGCTTACCTGATTCAAAGCAATTCGATTACTTATGTGCCCTTGTACTTCAGTAATTCTGGGAGTAGAGATTCTAGGTTTCTTCATCATCCTGTCCATCGCCGCTGCAGTAAGAGTTTGAGCAGCAGTTGCAACCTGCAGATGAAGAAGAACAGAAGGCTTGGACGGCTGCAGGGTTCGGTTGGTTTGATTGAAAGAAAGCCTTCCTTTTTATAAGGATTTGAAGAGTCCTAAAGAGTCCCGAAGATAGAAATTTGATTGGGTTAAGGACTGTGTTCTTGATTTAGAAACAGATGTTCGTGCTGAATTAACGCCTTGTGTAAGGGCGTCTTTTTTGATTTGACGACCTGACCAGTGGTCGTGTTTTATGTAACGCCCTTGATGAGGTCGTTTTTCTTCTAAGCTTCCGTTACTGTTTACGCCTTTGAGTAGGGCGTCTTTTAAATGTTAAACGACCTATCGTCAGGCGTCTTTCATGCTGTTAACGCCCTAGTCTTAGGCGTGTTTTATTGGCTTACGGATTTTTTTTGACCTCTCCATGCTTTTGATGAACTTAAGTGCTATTATTTTGGTGAAATTGTTTATGATTAAGCACTTATGATCATGTCATGTTCTGAATTGATGGATGAAGGCTAATAAATTTTCGAGTGCAGAAGTTTGCAGGTTTCGAGGCGTTTGGACCACTCATGGGAGTAACATCATCATCATCTTGTATCTTTTCCTTGTAAGCATTATTATTATATGATATCTACACTATTATAGTATGTCAAGGACCTTGTGGTTCTGATGAACCTGGAATTTGAGTTCCCCTTCATCAAAAACGATGACGATTTCAGGAAAGTCTTGATCACACGGATAGGACGTTGAGTCGTTAAAGGTTTGGGACGATGGTTCCACTTTTTGAGTTGATGCGCGGACAAACGGGCTTCGGCTTAGTGTTAGCTCAGAGATTTGGATTCTTGACCAGATCTAAATGGCTTAGCAATATTATCCTTGATTATTTTTTATTTTTAGTTTGTTTTAATCTTTTCTTTTAGCCCAGCATGCATCATGTAGGACTTTGAGTTTCATGCTGAAAATCTTCATGTTATGGCAATAATGAAGTTCGCTCGCTCTTGATTGAGTTGACATGAGATATTCCACTCCAAATCAAGTACTTCGTTCTATTTGAAGCCGTTCAGGCTGATTCCTTGAAAGTGTCTCTTTTGTTGGATCTCTATCCTGTTGAGTACGGACTGAATAGATCTAGAGGGGGGGTGAATAGATCTTTCCCCCTTTTTCAGATTTAATATCTATTGGCTAAGTGAGTTGCAGGTGATTAACGAATTACAGAATTGATGTTGATATCAGTGAAGAAAACAAACACATAGAAAAGCACACACACACATAAGCAAACCACAAGATAGGATTTTTAAGGTGGTTCAGTCTCTTCCCGAGACTTACATCCACCCCTTGCTTAACTCAAGCAAGGCTTCACTAATGAGAACCTCTGATCTCAATCAAAACACAAGACACCGCTGTCACACAGCTTGTTCCTGCTGACACACAGCTTGTACCAGCTGACACACAGCTTGAATCCGCTGCCTCACAGCTTGACACTTGGTGTAAGGATGAATAGAAATGATGTGAAGGTGGGATGATGCAACAGGACTGAATATGGACTTTTGTAACAAAGTAAAGAATTCAGCCTGGGACTTAATCACATAAATAACAAGACTAGACTCCCTGTAGAGCTTCCAATCGGATGCCTTCAGCTGCTTTGTTGCTGGAGGTCGCACAGCTTGAAGCCCAGTCTTTCTTCTGCAGCAAATGAGAATGCCTTCAGTCTTCTGCAGATTTCTGATTGATGGTGAGCTACTTCGTCCTGTGATGTAGGTGTGTTTCTTAGCTTCGGTTCTATGCTCCCTCTGTGTGCTTGCCTTCGCGATCCGTGGCCTTCTACTTTTATGCAGATTCTTTTTCAAGCCTGAAGCTTTTCCCGCTCAAAATTCAGATCGCGCATCAATCTGCTAAAAAGCAGGGAGAAGGTTAAATCCGATCACTACAATAAGTTTGACCACTTCTAAGCACGATTCTCTCCTTGATTCCCGTGCGGAATCTCATCATTTGAACTGCCCAACAACCTGCAACAACAATCTGCAGGTTTTAAGGAACCAAAACGGAATTCGGTTACAGTTCGGTTCTGGACGCTATAACGCCCGTGGTCGACCATGACACTGTCCCTGGTCGACAACAAGCAGTGTCCTGATGGCGGTTCCATTCTGGCTGACACTCGCGTCCCCCGTGGTCGACCACAGCCTTGTCGCTGGTCGACAAGGGGCGAATTACAGATGGCCGTCAGTTCTGTCTGATGTTCTGGCTGTTCTGTGGTCGACCAGAAGTGGGGCTTTGGTCGACAGCCAAGGCACATGCAGAAGACGGATGACTTGAAATGTTTCTGGCTGGGTTCGTTGGTCGACCATAACCACTTCCCTGGTCGACAAGCGGCCTTTGACACTTCTTCTGATTTGTTGATTCCACTTGGATTTCAGTGGACCTGAAATTACTTAACTTATCAGAAATAAATTGAACTATCATATTTATATTGAGTTGATCAGAAACATTGTTTGTCATCATCAAATAGTCATGAGTCCAATACTTTGAAGGAACAATCAAACCACTTGTATTTGTTATGAAACAATATAGAACTTGATTAATCAAACATATCCTATTGTCATCATCAAAACCAAGGGATGCACAACATTCTCCCCCTTTTTGATGATGACAACCATGAGTCATTGTGACAAACAACAGACTATAAAATTCATTTGATATTGCATTCAAGGCTATCATAGCACAGATTTCATTCAGACAATTCGTTTGATGTGCCTTTCAAAAACTATAGCACTACTTACATGAGAGACTCAAAAAAGAATTAAGACACTAAGGACACGTAGACAAAGTAAACTTGACAATCTAGACTCACATCTAGACACACAACTAGACACACAATGACACATAAAGTCCTATCTCCCCCTTTGTCAACAGCAAAAAGAAGATCATTTGAACAATCCCTCTGAGGAGGATGAGGAGGTCTCTGGCTTCACGTTCTCTTCCATGCGATCCAGCTTGTCAACAATGTGGGCATAAGAGAGCCTGAGCTTCTGGATCTCGGAGATAGTAGCATTGTGATACTTTTCATTCTGCTTGGTGGTGAACTCTATGCGGTTTCCCATTTCTTCTGACACTTGACCTAAGGTGCCAACTAGTCTGTTGAACCGAGAACTAGCATGGTCAGTGTATTCCTTTTGCTTGATGAACCTGGCCTCCATCTGTTGTTCCAGCCTTTGGACTTTCTGCTCCAGGCGCCCGGTGGCAGCATTCATATTCTCTTGAAAGGAATGGAATTGGGTGGTGAGAGAGGACAACTGAGATGCTATCTGGAGAAGCACTCCGTGAGACTCAGTGTTGGATGTGAAGGATGGTGGTGGAGCAAAAGTAGAAGGAGTGGAGGTAGGTGGAACTTGGGTAGGTGGAACAGAATGAGATGGAGCTTGGGTAGGTGGAACAGAAGTAGATTGAGCATGAGTGGCAGCAATGACTGGATGCCAGGGCACTATAGAAAGGGAAGCTGAAGGATGGGCAGTAGTGGTGGTAGTAGGGGTAGCTTGAGGCACCACAGGTGGAGGTGTGACAGTAGGACTAACTTGTATAGGTGTATGTGGTGGAGAAGAGGGTGGCAATGGAGCCTTGGATTTGCCCTTGGATGGTAGAGTGCGCTGAATTTGGTCTCCTACCTTCTTAAACCCCAAAAATGTGGTCACGAAGTGAAAGTTGTAGATGTGCCATTTGGAAATTACAATGCGCGGAGCATGGGGAAATGGTATTTTTGCTGCTTCCAGAATGGCAGATATGTGGGCAGCAAATGGAAGAGAATTCTGGGGATAATGTAGGATGTTTTGGAAGGTGTTTAGGATGAGCGTGATGAGGCGAATGGGTTGACAAGTGATGAGGCCATGGAGCAAAAATAGATGGAGGCGACTTACTTGATCTCTGGCGCCTCCTCTTGGTTGGATAATGGTGGTAAGAATGTGATGAAGCAATCTATGAAGAGGAGGGAAGGTGTTGGCATTCAGATACTTAGGGAGAACCTCAGGAGCTGGCTGGCCAGTGACGACGGTGTATGCAGCTCGGAAGTCAAAATCCTCAGGATTGAAGACGGCGCCATGTCTGGGAATCTTCAACGCTTTGTGGAGCAGTTTGACGTCGAGGCGGATGACGATGCCGTGAACTACGGTGTAGACCTGACCATCCACTATTTGCAAGTTGTGGTAGAATTCTTGCACAAGCTGAGGCGAATACTGAGTATGTGCCGAGACAAACGCTGTCCACTCTTGAGCTTCAAAAATTGGCAGTAGTTCTGGGAACATCTCCATCAGCTTCTCATCAGAGAAATCAACAATCCTGGGTGGCAGAACGGTCCGTGGCTTGAGAACTCCTGACACTGGATGGACGATGGGTTCTTCTGAAGCTGGTACCTTCCTGCCTGAGTCAGCCGCCTCAGCCGTGGTCGACTTTTGAGGGGCTGATGGCGGACCCTGCGCAGCCCTTGGCTTGGAACGCTTGGACGGCGTCGAGGATTCAGCAGGGGCCTTCTCTCGTGTTCTCTTGGTAGACCGCGGAGCGTGCTTTGGAGACATGGTGGAGGGATGCGAGAGAAAGGCGAGAGAGAACGGGAGAGGAAGAATGCGAAAGAAGTACAGGGCGGCGGATGAGAAAAAATAGGGACCCAGCCGTGGCAATTTATAGGATAGGGCAGTAGGGCTGGGTCTTAAAAGAACTGGGACAGTGAACCATCACGATGCAGAAAACGAGCGGTCAGGATTTAATCAGCATTACTCAACTTTTTGGAAGGTATTAAAGTGTACGCCCTTTCTTTAACAGAACACTTATGGAACCTTTCCACCCTTATGCAAAGACCACCTTGTGACCAAATAGAGTGGGTATAGTGGTTCAATGAATTTGAAAGTATTGCACCAATAAATTGACTCCCCATATCCAATTTCTTTCACATGGCTCCTTGAACTTATAATATATTTCAAGAGATAATTGGACTAACTATGCTAGCTGAACAGTGTTTTTAAACTTGTATTTGCATGCTATGCTTTAGGTCAACCATTTTCTCTGCCTTTGTGATGCTTTAAATTTTTCTTTTTGAATCATTTGAGAGCTGTGGTCAGGTTGATCACATGCTTTTCTACACGAGGAGACACGCTTTGTACACGCCAGAAACCCCGGCTACTTAGCATGCCTAACCATTCCACAAATGACTGGGACACACCTTTTATCCGTGAGGATATACGTTTATCAGACGCCAATATCCCCAGTTACTCAGTATGCCCAATCAATATCAGCAGAGTTAGATTGGATCTTCATGACACACTGGTCTCCCATCTATTTTTCAGCTAATTTTTTGCTTTGAGATGGAGAACAGTAGTTTCTCAGACCTCAATCCATTGCTCTACCATGAAGGCAGAATTATGGCGTATTCCATGTACATACATGTTAAATTTAAGTTTATTTTTACTGTTCAGCACAAACACAGGTAGAGAAACAGTCTCATTACTAAAAATCATAAGTCCTCAAAATCTTGTGACAGAGTCATAGTTATGGTTTGAATTTATTGCAGTAGTACAGTTCAAATTCTCATTACTACACTCAACCTCTACTCTTAATGATTACCTTGGTGATTTTATTGAAGGATATGGTTAGGTTTTTCAATGTTTTATCAAGGAATGAGTTTACACTTTTTCTCCCCCTCAATTTATGAGTCCTTGCTGAAGATAAAAAATGTTGGCCATGAAGAGATATAGAGACACAAGGGATGGGAAGTATGGATAAGGATGAATGAGTAAAGAAACTGAGCACAAAAGTTCACTTAGATCAGAGGATTTCCTAGCAGAGCCAGTAGCCTTTTTAGATCCATTTTCCCTTGTTCAGATCCTCTGTCGACCATAGAGTTGCCTTTGGTCGACCTCTGTGCTGTCACAGAACCAACTATTTCCTGTCCTGATGCCTTGGTCGACCAGCGCCTTGCCTGTGGTCGACAGCTGCGAAGTCACAGAACCAACTATTTCCTGTCCTGATGCCTTGGTCGACCAGCGCCTTGTCTGTGGTCGACCACAAGAGATGAGCCGTAGAGAACCAGTATTCTGTAGAACTTGCTGAAGTAGCACCCGACACTAGACTTCCAAACTCAAAAACTTAACCAGTACTAGAGACCTAGTTGACATAACTTAGACAGAAATGACAGAATCTATGCAGTGTACACATGAATATGATTATTTCAAGAATTTTCAGGAGAAATTCTACAAATTCCTAACTCCCTTCTTAGAGTTGAAAATCTGTCATTGTTAAGGGGTTTTGTGAAAATGTCTGCCAGTTGTTTTTCAGTTTCTACAAAATGAAGCATGAAATTTCCTTTGGAGACCTCATCTCTTAGAAAGTGATGACGGATCTCAATGTGTTTTGTCCTAGAGTGTTGAATGGGGTTTTTAGACAAATTAATAGCACTAGTGTTGTCACAGAAAATAGGTGCACATCCAAGATCTACATTGTAGTCTTGGAGTTGATGTTTTATCCACAAAACCTGTGTACCACAGCTCCCTACTGCGACATACTCAGCCTCAGCAGTGGAGAGTGCCACAGAATGCTGTTTTTTAGAAGCCCATGATATTAAACATCCACCTAATATTTGACAATAACCGCTAGTACTCTTCCTATCAATTTTGCAACCAGCATAATCAGCATCTGAATATGAAATCAAATCTAGTTTGCAGTAAGTAGGATACCATAAACCCAATTCTTGGGTGCCGGCAATGTATCGAAGGATACGCTTGACAGCCCCTAAATGTGATTCTCTAGGGCTAGACTGATATCTAGCACACATGCATACACTAAACTGAATATCTGGCCTTGAAGCAGTTAAATATAGCAGGGACCCGATCATACCTCTGTATTTCTTGGCATCTACCATGTTACCTTTTACATCAGCTTCCAATGTTGCATTTGTACCCATGGGTGACTCAATTGGTTTGCAACTTTCCATGCCAAACTTCTTCAGCATCTCCTTTATGTACTTGGATTGATTTATGAAGTATCCTTCTCTACATTGTACGATCTGCAATCCAAGAAAAAACTGTAAATCACCCATTAAACTCATTTCAAACTCATTGGTCATTAAGTTTGCAAATTCAGTACATAAAGAAGCTTCGGTAGATCCAAACACAATATCATCCACATAGATTTGTACAATTAGTATATGCTTACCTTGGGTCTTGGAAAACAATGTTTGATCAATTTTACCTCTTATGTATCCCTTCTTGGTGAGGAAGGAGCTCAACCTTTCATACCAAGCCCGTGGAGCCTGCTTTAATCCATACAAAGCTTTATGCAATTTGAAAACATGATTAGCAAGTTCATCATTTTCAAAACCAGGGGGTTGTTCCACATAGACTTCTTCTTTTATTATTCCATTTAGAAATGCACTTTTTACATCCATTTGTTGTAGTTTGATTCCATGAGATGCTGTAAAGGCTAACAATATCCTGATGGCTTCTAATCTAGCAACTGGAGCATATGATTCTTCAAAATCAACCCCAAATTCCTGGTTGTACCCTTTAGCCACCAGCCGAGCCTTGTTTCTCATTACAACCCCTTCTTCACTTAGCTTGTTTTTATAGACCCATTTGATTCCAATAACGGGGTGAGATGAAGGTCTAGGGACAAGACTCCACACCTGATTTCTTTCAAATTGATTTAGTTCTTCATGCATAGCATTTATCCATGAGTCATCTTTTAATGCTTCCTCTACTGATTTGGGCTCTATTTGGGACACAAGTGCAAATTGATCTAGTTCATTGATTTCTTTTAATTGAGATCTAGTCTTCCTAGGATCATGAATTCCACCAATGATGTTTTCTATGGGATGATCTCTAAGAAGTCTTAAGTTTTCAAGATTGTTACCTGAGTTGACCTCTCCTTCGGTTTGATCATTGGAATTACCTTGATTGCTTTCTTGATTCTGTGCTTCTTCATTCTCCATCGGTTCTTCTTTGTCATTCAGAAATTCTCCATCTTCTTCTTCCTTGCAAACCTGTTCATTTTTGCCAAAATCATTGATTTCATCAAATGAAATATGAGGGGATTCTTCAACAACTTGATCTTTGGTGTTAAAGACCCTATAGGCTCTTGATCGGTCCGAATAGCCCAAGAATATTCCTGGATCACTCTTCGGTTTAAATTTGTCCAAGGCCCTTTTATCATTGTTATGAATAAAGCATTTTGACCCGAAAATTCTAAAATGAGCTAGGGATGGTTTCTTACCTTTGAACATTTCATATGGTGTATTTTCACTAGCCGGTCTTACCATTGCTCGGTTTACAATGTAACATGCTGTGTTGACTGCCTCTGCCCAAAATCTCCTTGGAAGTTTAGCTTCAACCAGCATGGTTCTAGCCATCTCGACAAGAGTGCGGTTCCTTCTCTCCACAACTCCATTTTGTTCTGGAGTCCTTGGTGAGGAAAATCTGTGGGTTATGCCCTTGTTTCTGCAGAATAAGTCAAAGTCAGAATTTTCAAACTCTCCCCCATGGTCAGATATGATTGTACACACTTTGGACTTGCCATCCTGCTTCATTCTTTTGTAGAATTCCTGAAACTCAGAAAAAGCATCACTTTTATGAGATAGAAATATTACCCATGTGAATCTAGAGAAATCATCAACTAGTACATAACCGTACCTCTTACCACTAAGACTAGCAGTTCTTGTTGGGCCAAAAAGGTCCATGTGCACAAGTTCTAGTGGTCTAGAAGATTGACTTTCAGTTCTACCTTTGAATGATTTTCTTGTTTGCTTACCTTGGGTACATGATTCACATACTTTGACATTTTGAGCAAACGAAATTTCAGGCAAACCAAGAACCATCTTATTCTTCACAAGTTTATGCAACACCCTATAGCTAACATGCCCTAGCCTTCGGTGCCACAGCCAGGTCAGGTCCTCTTTCTTGGCGGTTAGGCACAGGTTGGAGTGGGCTGGATCATCCAAGTCTATTATGTAGACATTGTTTACTCTCTGGCCCATAAACTTGACTGTTTCTGAATTTGGTTCAATAATCTTGCAGATCTTGGAGTCAAATATTACTTTATGGCCTTTGTCGCAAAGCTGACTGATGCTCAGCAAATTATATTCCAGTCCATCTACCAGCAGTACATTTTCAATACAGTTAGAGGAGTTCTTACCTATTTTACCTGTCCCAATGATCTTACCTTTGTTATTTCCTCCAAAGGTCACATAGCCTCCATCTTTTGAGCTTAGTTGGAAGAACTTGGTCTTGTCTCCCGTCATGTGTCTTGAGCAACCACTATCTAAGTACCACTTATTGTGCATGGCTGCCAGACATTCCTGCATCATGAATTACACAGAAATTTTTGGACCCCAATGATACCCGGGTCCAAGATAACTTGTAAAATTATGAAATTGCTGTAACAATCCTTTGGGAACCCAGATTTTGTTAGAGCATTTTAATTTTTCGTTTCTGAACTTGTTCAGATTGGGTGGCTTTTGTTCTAATGTTTCTTTAATCTGAATCCACCTTTTTGATTTCCAATTTTCATTTTGTTTCACCTGAGAAAATCTGTGGTTTCTGTTTGCGTGTCTGGTCATGGTCGACATCTGGTGTGTCTGTGGTCGACCATCGCTTTTCCAGAAGCTAGCGCTTGTTCTGGCAGTTCCTCTGGTCGACATCTGGTATGCCTGTGGTCGACCACTGCTTCTCCAGACGCCAGCGCCTATTCTGGCAGATCCTCTGGTCGACAGAGGAGGGGTCGGTTGTCGACCAGCCTGTCTCCAGACACCTTGTTTTTCAGATTTATGTCTTTTAACTTGATTTAGTGCTTGGTTTGTTTGGTTATTTCTGTGAATTTGAGTTTCTTGTCTATTATTTTTAAGCTTATGTTGATTGACTGTTTTCTCTTTAATGTTTCTCTCTTCCTTGGTGACATTATTCCTTTTGGAGGAGCATTCAGCTACATCCTCTTGTTTGTTTTGATATAGATTGATTAGGGGCCCTTTTCCTTTTGAGTCAGCAGTCCCAGTTATGGTTTTTGTTTGGAATTCCTTTTTAGCCGTAGGATTGTATCCTAACCCTTCTTTTTGAAAGTTTACTTTTATTCCCAAGACAGCATTTAAGTTTTCTTGACCTTTAGTCATTTTTTCCAAGGTTTCCTGTTTGTTTTTCAGTTCACTCTGGATTCTTTCTATTTCTTCCAGAAGTTTACAGTTTTCCTCCTTGAGTGAGTTGTTTCTTTCTTGAGTTTCCTTAGTTTGTTGTTCACTTTCTTGAGTCTTTAATTTTACCTCATCAATTGTGTTTTTCAGTGACTCATTTTCTTCTAACAGCCCTTTGACAGTTTCTTCATCTGTCTCGTATTGTTTCAGCTTATTTTCAAGGTGGTGATTTCTAATTCTAGTTCAGTTCTGTTGACAAATGGGATGCTGTCATTGTTGACCTGATTAAGTTTTTTCTTCAAACTCTTATTTTCCTTTCTAATTCTTTCATATGCATCAAGTAAGTCTGAGTAGACTTCTTCCCAATCTGAGCTAGAAAAATCTTGAAAAGGGGAGGTTACCTCAAGATCGTTGCTGTCTCCTTTGGCCATTAAACATGTGTTTCCTTCTTCTTCTTCGGAGGTTGTTTCCTCTTCGCTGCTTTCCTCTTCCTCGCTCCATGTGCTTATCATTGCCTTTGGTTTCTTGCCTTTCCACTTGTAGCTTGATTTCTTAGGAGCCTCTGGACATTCTGCCTTCACGTGTCCTGGCTTCCTGCAGTTGTAGCAAACAAGCTTGTTAGATGAAGCTTTGTTTTTGTCAAACTTAAACTGGGATGATTTCCTTACCGTGCCCTTAGGATTTTTAAATCCCTTACCTTCCTTCCGCAGGAACCTTCTGAACTTTCTTGTTAACATGGCTAGTTCGCCAGTTTCATCACCTGTGCTAGATGAGTTATCAGTGTCAGATAATTCAGAGGTGCCTACTTTAGTTTTCAGGGCGAGCTACTTCTTTTTCTTGCCCTCATCTTCCTTTCTCTTTAGGTTGACCTCATATGCCATTAGGGAACCTACCAGTTCATCCACAGTCATAGTTGTGAGGTTCTTTGAGTCCTCAATTACTGTGGCCTTGGTATGCCACATAGGAGTGAGGGATCTTAGGATCTTCCTTACTAATTCCTGTTCCTTGTAGGTTTTCCCTAGACTTTTTAAACTATTCGTTAATTGCACTAGTCTAGCATACATTTCAGAAATATTTTCGTCAGTTTTCATTCTAAACATTTCATATTCTGAAACTAGCATATTTGCTTTTGACTCCCTTACCTCTGAAGTACCTTCATAGATTACTACTAGTCGATCCCACATTTCCTTGGCCGTTGCACATTGTGAAACTCGTGAGAACTCCGTGGGGTGTAGTGCGCATTGCATTACATTCATGGCTCCCCAGTTGATGGTTGATTTTCTGACTTGTTCTCTGGTCCAGGTATCCTCATCATCGGGCAGCTCGTAGGGTCCTCGGCTTACTACTCTCCACATCTCATGATCTTGTGCTCTCAAGAACACCTGCATACGATTTTTCCAGTATGAGAAATCATTTCCATCGAAATATGGTGGTCTAGTTACTGAGTGTCCCTCAGCCATTAAACTTCTAGAGTTCAGTCCGGCAGGCCTCTCCTGGTTGTTAGACCACATTTTTGGAGAGTCTGGCTCTGATACCACGTGTTGAGTACGGACTGAATAGATCTAGAGGGGGGGTGAATAGATCTTTCCCCCTTTTTCAGATTTAATATCTATTGGCTAAGTGAGTTGCAGGTGATTAACGAATTACAGAATTGATGTTGATATCAGTGAAGAAAACAAACACATAGAAAAGCACACACACACATAAGCAAACCACAAGATAGGATTTTTAAGGTGGTTCAGTCTCTTCCCGAGACTTACATCCACCCCTTGCTTAACTCAAGCAAGGCTTCACTAATGAGAACCTCTGATCTCAATCAAAACACAAGACACCGCTGTCACACAGCTTGTTCCTGCTGACACACAGCTTGTACCAGCTGACACACAGCTTGAATCCGCTGCCTCACAGCTTGACACTTGGTGTAAGGATGAATAGAAATGATGTGAAGGTGGGATGATGCAACAGGACTGAATATGGACTTTTGTAACAAAGTAAAGAATTCAACCTGGGACTTAATCACATAAATAACAAGACTAGACTCCCTGTAGAGCTTCCAATCGGATGCCTTCAGCTGCTTTGTTGCTGGAGGTCGCACAGCTTGAAGCCCAGTCTTTCTTCTGCAGCAAATGAGAATGCCTTCAGTCTTCTGCAGATTTCTGATTGATGGTGAGCTACTTCGTCCTGTGATGTAGGTGTGTTTCTTAGCTTCGGTTCTATGCTCCCTCTGTGTGCTTGCCTTCGCGATCCGTGGCCTTCTACTTTTATGCAGATTCTTTTTCAAGCCTGAAGCTTTTCCCGCTCAAAATTCAGATCGCGCATCAATCTACTAAAAAGCAGGGAGAAGGTTAAATCCGATCACTACAATAAGTTTGACCACTTCTAAGCACGATTCTCTCCTTGATTCCCGTGCGGAATCTCATCATTTGAACTGCCCAACAACCTGCAACAACAATCTGCAGGTTTTAAGGAACCAAAACGGAATTCGGTTACAGTTCGGTTCTGGACGCTATAACGCCCGTGGTCGACCATGACACTGTCCCTGGTCGACAACAAGCAGTGTCCTGATGGCGGTTCCATTCTGGCTGACACTCGCGTCCCCCGTGGTCGACCACAGCCTTGTCGCTGGTCGACAAGGGGCGAATTACAGATGGCCGTCAGTTCTGTCTGATGTTCTGGCTGTTCTGTGGTCGACCAGAAGTGGGGCTTTGGTCGACAGCCAAGGCACATGCAGAAGACGGATGACTTGAAATGTTTCTGGCTGGGTTCGTTGGTCGACCATAACCACTTCCCTGGTCGACAAGCGGCCTTTGACACTTCTTCTGATTTGTTGATTCCACTTGGATTTCAGTGGACCTGAAATTACTTAACTTATCAGAAATAAATTGAACTATCAGATTTATATTGAGTTGATCAGAAACATTGTTTGTCATCATCAAATAGTCATGAGTCCAATACTTTGAAGGAACAATCAAACCACTTGTATTTGTTATGAAACAATATAGAACTTGATTAATCAAACATATCCTATTGTCATCATCAAAACCAAGGGATGCACAACATATCCCAATTCTCTTTACTTTTCTTGCAAAATTTACCTTGGTTGTAGCACGTCCACGTTGGCTGGTAATCGCTCTCCAATGGTCTTTCCCTGTCGTGCCCACGCGCACACCCTTTATTTACTTAGTTTAATCTCCTTTTATCCAACAAATCGATGTTTCCTTGGAACCACTCAGAGTTGTTTCGCTCAGAATCTTGGAAAGATTTCAAATGCTTAATGTTCTGAGGCGTGTCACATCACACCTTGGTGTCTCCTTCTCAGTTCATTCCACTTCATTCCTTTCATTACACTTCATTCCATTTCTGTCTCACTCCCTTGCAAAGCAGACGCCAAGGCGGGGCAGCTGTAGACACGCCAAAATTGACGTTATGTTGATCAAATCTCATATCACTATGATAATACCCCAAGTGGACTTCAATATTCCTATAACATGAAGTTTTTCTATTTTTGTGAGTTTTATGCATTTTTCCTGCATTTTTCGTGATTCACGACCTGAAGAAGGGCGTTGTTTTAAAATTAGCGACCTGTCATAGGGCGTTTCAAAAGAAGGGACAACCATAGGTGAGGGCGTCAATTCCTGGTATTATCCGTTAATTTCTAGAATTATCTACTTTCAAAATAAAAAGCATTTTATGTGTAACGTCCTATCTCAGGGTGTGTTTTTAAGAAACGTCGTTACCTCAGGCGTGTTCCCGTAATTTTCAAACAAAGAAAGTTTTATTTCCAAAATTAAATCCAGGAAGAAACGGCCTTTCCTAGGTCGTGTTTCAAGAAACGTCTCTGTGAAGGTCGTCAATTCAAGATTTGACGCCCTATCCTAAGTCGTGTTTCACCCCAGAGTCCTTCCTTTTTCCATCTTTCCCTCACAGTTCCCTACCATCCATGGGACTCTTGCTCGATCTCAATCCTTCCCTGGATGCCTCATTACCCGTTCTTATCATTTCCTTGGTTTGATCACATCCGATTGAAGCACTATAAATGAAATCTTATTTGATCGTGAAAAAGGTTAAGCATTAAGAGCATTCGACGCGTCCAAACCGGGTTAAGCATGTTAAGCATTTTCGAAGGTTTGAAGCATTTGAAGCATTCAGAAGCATTTTAAGCACTCCATCCCGAAGGTTGAACGCCTGCTTCCACTTCATCCTCCTGCATCCCGGCTTCATCCATCTACTTCCATCAACACATCTGTTCGGTTTTTTTTTCCCTTTACTGTCGTGAGGGACAGCAGGGCTTTCATCTATTTATTTGTTTTGCTTCACTTCGTTCGTGTTTTAGGCATATCATCATCCCTCCATTCTTCATACATGTTCACCCTTTGCACTCATTCACATCTTATTGCATTTTTTTATCGTCATACTCTCCCCTCCCTTAAGTCTTCTTAAGGGGTTTAAAAACAACAAAAAAGGAGGTGCGCACGTTGATGTCCTCTTCTCATTATATATTCTATTTGGGATTGATACTATAGCACTTTGACTGATCCTTTCTTCTTTGCTTGTTTTCGTTGTCCCTCTTTTACAAGGTAATCAAAGAAGAGAACCCTTCTCATCGGCCGGCCGATTGAAGAAGGAGGAAGTAACTCTACATCATCCCGCGTTTCCATTTCCACCAGGTAATTGCGATCATTTCCCCGTTCTCATCTCCTCTTGAGACCCTCGTGTCTCTGGCGATCACATCATCTCCACTTTAGCACCTCGTGCTATTTTTATTGCATTCTTTTGCATTGTTTATCCATTGTTTCCATTTTAATTCCTTAAGTGCGGATTTTAATCCGATCTACACTCTATCGTCGCTCACCCAAACCCGGGGTGACTTGGCAATGCCAAGGTGAGGTTGAGGGGTTGGGCCCTTGATGGTAGAGGGCCAGCAAGGCCAAGACTTGATTCCCAATGGGTATGGATGCCCAAATCAAAGGGGGCCGACAAAGTGCCAAGGGCACCGGTTACAATTTTCCACGGGGATCAATCAAGACAACGGGACTTGAGGATCGGGCTCTCACTCGCTTAACCAGCGGAATCAAGAACTAATATTGAAAGACAAGCACTAAATGGAGCGAGGTTAGAACACTTACTCGACCGGCTTGAAGAAACCGGTCCCGCTCGGAGACGAGGGCGAGCGGGGAGGCGGTGGATCCCCACACGCCGCGGCGGTGAAGCTTGACCTGCTCAAACCAATTACAACACTACGCCTCTCGCAGGAGGGGGATCTTGGGGTGGGGGTTAAATGATTACAATCAAAACTACCTCCACACAGGGAGGGGCCTTCAGCCGGCCAAGCGGGGAGGGGAAAACTAAGTCGAAGATGGTGAAGCAACGAAGATGCCGAATCTGCCTCCTTTCAGCCAAAGGGGACAGACAGTCGGTACCAGAGCTATAGATCTGAATCTGGAATTTTTCCGGGGACGAGACCAGTGGGGAACTCTTCGTTACAGGAGCTGGGATGCTTCAGAATTTTTTTAATTTCTCCTGGGGTCGCTGCCGGTCGGGGCGGGAGCTCGAACAGGGCCTCTGATTCTCGGACTAGCAGTGATAGGTCACCAACAGTGGGAAGAAGAGACTGTCCCGGCCGCTCCCGAACTCCGAATTAGATGCCGTCAGCGCCGTTAGAACCGTGGGTAAGTCCTCTTTGCAGTAAAAGAAACGGGGATGCCAGAGAATACCGGAGACGATCTGTGGCATCAGAAGAGTGAGGAGGGGTCGGTGCAGACTGTGGAAGACAGAGTCGCGCGACCGTGGAAGAAAATTGGTAACTTCTGTTCCCGGATGCTGAATGGACTTCTGCTTCTTGTTTCTGAAAGTAGACAGGCCGAGGAAGGAAGAACTTTTCAGAAGACCTTGTGGCCTGATTCCTTCGGGGCTTGTTGTGATGAAGCTTTTCCTCCGGTTCTGGAACTCTGCAGTGGCCGACCTGCACAGTCGGGGAAGAACGGGGTTCCTGGGCAGTACCGAGCTCCGATGAGGACGAAACCACTTCTGTTACGAAGAGGACAGGCAGCCGCTTCCGTGGATGCCTCTTATGCCTTTAGAATCGCAGGTAGCTGACCGTGATGGCTTCTGCAAGCTACTGGTATCTCTGCATCATTTGGACAGCAACCTGCAGACTTTGTTGAAGCCACCAAAATGACCTAAAGAAGAAGATGGAGGATGTGTATGTGTGAAAGGGGTGATGGGGGTGAAAGATGAAGTTTGTGGGAGGGGTGGGGATGCTAATGGTGATAGGAAAGAGATGGGAGGGGGGCAGGGGGCGCAGGTTCTCAGCTGGAGGTAGGGGAAGGTGGGTGCAAGGGATGAGAATGGAGGGAGGTGGGAGGGGCGACCCTAACTAGAAGGGAGGGGAGGGGGGCGGCCAAAACATGGAGGGAAGGTGGATTTCAAATTTGAAATGGCTTTGGAAGTTGAGAGATGGTGTGGGGAAGTGGAGTGATTGTGTTGGAATGGAGAAGATCTGGTTGGAATGGGGAGTATGGTGTTGGAATGGGGAGATTCCTACCTTGGGACTAGGGGGTGTAGTAAATGGGGTGTGGGGAAGTGGGGGGCTTTAATGGTGGTAGGTGGGGGTTGGAGGTGAAAGGGTGGAGGGGGAGGAGAGAGGAATGGGGCGAACCCCTTAGTGGAAGGAGAGAGAAGAGGGATAGAGAGAGAGGAGGGGTGGGGAATCACTCCCCTAGGGCTTCTTACCCAACTATAGGATTCACTCCACTAAACTAGATTTGAATACTCAAATGGAAATCTTTTGTATTGAATCATTCATTAAGTTCCAAATGAAGGAAATGGGGCCCTATATATAGGAAGCCCACATTTTACAATAAGTTCCTTACAAAAAGACTCAATAACAAATAACCGAAGGGGTAGGGGGGCTCATGGGCCAAGCCCGAAGAATTGGGCCCAATAGCACATTACACAATCTAATGACACTCAAACTTAGGAAAATAAATGCAAGACCTAGGGACATAACTCAAATAAAATGAAAATTACATCAAATGACTCAAATGATAGCACAAAAGGATAAGTGGGCCTTTATAGAGAGAGGCCCGAACTCAAATGATGTCGGAGTGTGAAGAGGACCCTAGCCAAAGGGAATTGTGGATGATGTCTCCATCACTCTATCATCAGACCCATGAAAACTGAGTCTCAGTAACCAATGTCGAAGAAGAAAGGGCAGAAATCTCCCCCGAAGTGAGAGGCATCTGTTCATATAAATTCAACAGTTAATATTAGGCCATTAATGGCCAAACAAACAACAGATCTGCCAAATACTTACATCCAGTTCGAGCATAACCATGTCTTGGGTAGCAGAAGAAATTGTGGGAGGCGCGATCGAGATGGGAATGTCTTCGCTAAAAAGCCCGGCCTCACAAAGAGTGCTCTCTATATCTGGTGAGTCGAGAGGTACTTTAGTAGCTCCGGAACTCCCTTGACCCCCAACTGGGATCGACACCGCTTGCCATCAAAATTCTTCTTTACCAAAGGACTCAGTGTCCGATGAAGTATCATAGTCAACCTTTTCACTTGACGATGATTTTTTGGGGGTAGTTGCTCGTACAGTCCCCTTCGGAAGATCCTGCTCGGGCACTGCCATCATCTGCTCTTCCACCCAGTGAATACCCACGGATTTCATTGACCTCAGCACTATGTGTAGGGTCACACGTAGGGCGGGGGTGACGTAGTAGTAACCTCTAGCTCTAATGCAGGCATAACATCTCCTGTCAGATGAAAGTGGGTTTGAGTTAGCAAGCTTTAGTACAAAGAAAAGCAATTTAAAAGGGAAGGGGAAGAGGGTGTTGGTCAGTTGACCAAGAGTCTTCTCTCACCCTCATCAGCAATAACAGGTAAAGTCTGTTCATCTCCAGTCGGGCTCGCTATGAGAGCCTCAGTAATCTTCTCGTCGGAGATGGTAGCTGGAGCAGGTTCCGGGGCGCCACCTAAAAAATTTGGAAGTGATGGAGTCAAGGAATAATGCACCATGTGGGTAAATAAACCATGAAAGCTCTTAAGCTTACTCGAAGAGGAACCAAGTGTTGGCCTTGAGGTGGTAAACTCTTCAAAAGAAGGAATGGTAGGAGCATGAGGGATGTCTGAGGGAGGGTCGCTAGTCTCCATACGCCTCTTCTTCACAGCCCTCTTTAGTCCCGCTTTACCCTGAGAGATGGCCTCCTTCACCGGTGAGCGCGCACGCACATGTTTACCACCCGACGGTAGCAGGGTGGTCATCGGGGCTTGCTCCGGTATAGTAAAGGAAGTCGACTTCTTCGCCATAGAGATAAGCAGATGATAGCTATTCAATCTACTCCCATCGGGCTTATCTGCAAACATAAACATGGTAAACTTGGGTCATTAAAAGAACACTACCCCCAGCTTGAGAAGTGAAGTGGTCATGGGAATATAAAGAGAAGGTCACACCTACCGAACTAGTGTAGAGACGGGAAAGAGGCCAATAAGCCAAGGGCCCCTCCTTGTCCCGGGCTGCCACCTCTCTGATCAACCAACACACGTCTCCAACTTTGAGGCAGTGCTCAGCAAGGTTGGCCAAATCCAAATGGCCACGATAGGAGAGGCAGTGGTATAGACTGAGATGGTCCATCCCCCACCCGTCTGCATAACCAAAGGATAAATTAAGGCCTGGTATAGACTGAGATGGTCCATCCCCCACCTGTCTGCATAACCAAAGGATAAATTAAGGCCTTGGTCCAGTATGGCCTCAGCTTGGTCCTCCATGTTCAATCCGTGAACTTGAAGGAGGACGAACAACCACGAGGTTTGTTGATAATGACTGGGTCCTCTATTCTCTTTCCTCGTGAATGACCTGAAAAGGTAGGAGCATTCCACTTTAGGGTGCTAGGTGCTGGAAGAGGTTGTACTTTCTTCGGTCGAAAAGGGATAGTTTATTAGGTCCAACTGGGCTGTCCCCATCCGACTCAGATCCCGAAGAGCCTTTGTGAAGCTGTCCACGGAAACCTCCGACATTGCAATACTTGGCCTTTGTCCCCGCTTCTTCACAGATTGTTAAGCCAAGATATATGCTTGGACATCATTGGCTTTATTGTGCTTTAGCCGCATTAAGTTGTCCCTATCTATGTCAAAGATAGGCAACCCTTGCTTGTCCAGGAACTTTCACTTGGCAACATCCTAGCACTCTAACTTGCTGGCTCGATAAAACCTAGTTCGGGCGTTCCACCATTTAATATACTCAAAGGTCACACGTGGGAAACACTCCGGAGCTGGCACTCTGAAAGTTGAGGCATCCCGCCGGTGGAAGAAGTCCCACCAGACGCGAGCCTGCTCTGCGGTGAGCGCTCCCTGTAGTAGCCTGGTCGGCAGATTGAATTGGGTAGCATGAGGGGGTATGTGCTGATCATACCCAAAATTGCGGCCAAAGTGAAAGGGGTAATACAGCTCCAAATTCAAGGTATTCCCCTTCCTAAAAACAAGGATACTGGGACGAATGGATAGAGCCCAGTTCCTCAACTCTGGTTCTAGAATCGCCCGGATAACCATTTTCCCACTGATGGGGTGAGTGTATGTTTCCGTTTGATCATCCCGACATTCCAACAGTCAGTTCACAAGCGGGCTAGAGTGCATCGCTAAGCTCCAGGGATAGATGCTCCCAGAAGAGTCCATTGGAATAGAGGTCAGCCTCCCTCTAACATAATATAGCTGCGTTGACGTCAAGCCAGGGTCAGCACCCGCAAACTCTATCATCTGTGGGAAAAGCATGGGTGCTTGTATTGTTCGCGAGGTGAATTCTGGGAATAGGGTACAAACCCAAGAATTGAAGAAGTGCAGCGGCCCTATAACTCTCAAGCTTCTTGGGACTCTGCTTTTGCTAATATCCTCAAGAGTGTGATATATCAAACATAGAGTGGCTGGGCAGATGGATAGCTTAATGCCTCAAGCCATCTGGCATGCCGGATAAATGGCCTCTGGCCGAATGACGCTTTCATCTCCATAGGGTAGCGCAAAAGCACACAGCCAGTAAGTTAAGTAAGCCGCGTAGTGTGGCATGGCATCAATGCCCGCAAGGTTTGGTCCGCTCTTCTGACCCTTGAGCGTGGACTTTTGGAGATCTAACTTCCTCCCTCTTCACATTTTTTGTGTGGCGGTGGCTCCGATGGAGGGGAAGTCATTGTACTTCTTCTCTCCGCGAAAAATGTGCCTCAACCACATTCCCATGCGGACTCTCTTCCACTCAACCCTCTTTGGTTGCTTCTCACTGTCATCGTGGCATGACAAGATTAAATTTCTGTAAACTTTCATTAGATAATGATAGGAGAAGCCCAGGGTGTAAGTGCCATCCCCATCAGTTTCGTCCTTGGCCAGCTCCGAGAGACACACCTCCTCATAAGGTTCGTCGTCTATTGGCAAACCTGATAACTAGAATAAGCTCCAAAGATCCAAAGAGGTCTCCCCCTCTGCTGTGTAGAATGTATTCAGCTCAGAGTTGAAAGCCTCCATCATACTACAGCATAGCCCCTTCGAGATGGGATATCTGAACCGAGAGGCATATACACTATGATAGATGCCGGCGGTGATTAAAATCGGAGCATAATTGTGTAAAACATACTCCATGAATTCTATAGCGCCCTTGCGGAATGTATGTGAGTCTGAAGCTTTGAAATCAGCAAACTAGCCTACGGCCAGCTCGTGCTTGAAGTGGAGGGCTAATCAATCTAGCAGAAAATGCTCCTCTCTGAATCCCCATTTCAGCGGGGTTATAAATAAATCGAAACAATGCCTTTCTTTGTGTACTCGACCTGCGGCATTGTCCCATCGGGATGGTGTGAACTCAGGGGCTCTAGTAAGTTGCCCCTCCTCCACACTCAATTGTTGAAGGCCTAGCACCTCCTCCCATTTGCGGGGCTCCCCTAGAGGGTATACCGATTCACTCCTCTGCACACTGCCAGCTAGACTGTTTCTCGATTTCAGCACAGCACGTTCCAGCTCAAGGACAGCCATACGATCATGCTTCCCGGTAACATTGAAATACTTAAGGAAAGGAACCAAGTGCTTGTCCTTGGGGTGATCACTGCGATAACCCTCATCTCGATCAAATTGTAGGCCTTCGTCAGTCAATGACAAATGGCCAAAGTCCATGGTGTCGGTGTTGGAGTCTGAAGACTCGGCCAGAATAGCAATCTCTTCATGTTCTCTGTCCAAGTCGGCAAAGTTACTCCAGGTCACTGCAGAGGGACCGGCCATTAGTGCAGCTTTTAGAAATGTCTCGAGAAAGGAGAAAGTCCTGAAAAGGCTATAATCTGCATAAAATGCCAATATTCACATTGATTAGCATACACCAATGAGAAGAAAGGAAGAAGGAACAACATCTAAACAAAAGTGTCATGCATAATATCTCTACCAAAATTTCGGCAGAGTTTCCCCTGCACCAGGTGCACGGGGGGAGGAAAATGAGCACTCGTCCACACCCATGGTGAGACTGCCTCAAAATTAAGTGCGCACAAAAGCGTCAACACCGTCTAGAAGCTCTAAAAAGGTCTCAGATCCTCAAAGGCAACCCCACTCGGGCTCACAGGAAAGGCACGGGCTTAATCGGCCGCCCCCTTCAGCCTTAATCGGCAGGGGTTTAATCGGTCGCCATTTTTCGCTTTAACTGGCAGGGGCATAATCGACCGCCCCCTTCAGCCTTAACCAGCAGGGGTTTAACCGGCCGCCCCTTTTCAACTTTAACCGATAGATCCCCCTTCGCGGCCATATCCGACAGCCCCGATTGGCAGTTAACTGGCAGCGCCGGCGCCAAATAAAAGAAGGAAGGGAAAGGGGCTCCCCATAACCGGTAGCACCGACATCAAGCCCGAAGAAAGGGAAAGAAGACAAAAAAGTGTAGAAGAAGAAGCGGAACGGAAGGGAGGCCAAGGAGTGTGAAGGAAAGTGGAGAAGAAAAGGAAGGAGAGGGGACGGCGGTGCCCTGTAAAACCACCACGGCCACAGGAAAAGCCCTATCCAAAGGGGGAAAAACTACCGTAGAGGGAAGAAGAAAGGAAGGCCCTCATATCCAGCGGCTCCGATGCCCGCAGAAGGAGAACAAGAAGAAGAAACAGAAAAAAGGAAAAGGGAAAAAGGGGGGAAGAGGCAGGTCCCCACCAGAGCTAGCGAAGGTGGCCAAAGCTCCAACAAGAAGACTATCGTGCATTGATGGTGGAAGAGGGAGAAGATTTGGTTGGCTAGCCAGAGAAGAAGACCAAAACCCCAGACCCCTTTTATAGAGGAAAAGAAGCGATCTGAGCTTCCCTCAAACGGCACCTCGTGAAATGCTATCCGGCGGCCCCTTGGCTTTCGATAACCGGCAGCCCTCGTTATGGGATTTAAATGGCAGGGCATCTTCCCTGTTAACTAGCAGCTCCGATCGTGCCATTAACTAGCATGACCATTATCGATAGGGCCACTAACCAGCACGGCCCGTTAACCGGCGAGGCCCCATAATCGGCGGGACTTCAAAAAAGGGGGGAAAGAAAAAAAAGAAAGGGACTTCAAAAAAAAGAAGAAAAAAAAGAGGAGAGAGATAAAATAGGACTTCAAAAAAGGGTGGGACTAGACCCATTCATCCGCCATGGTGTTTCCCCATTAACCCACGGCGCCCGCTCGAGCCTTTAATCAGCATAGTTACCAAGAAGATTGGCCCGATAGGGCCCTCACGGCCCTCATCTAGCAAGCCTTTCAAGCATTGAACCGGCGTGTGTACACCCACGTGCCCCGCTTGGTTCGTTCCTCCCCGCGCCACCCGTGGGTGGGGAGCATTTGTTGACATACAGAATTCAACGACCACAAGTATATCACAATACGTCACATGTTGTGGGAAGATGAAGTGCCTCTAGAATACACTGCCGAAGGGTCAACCCTAACGACCTGACAGTGAAGAAGAATAGGAAGACAGTCTAGAGGGCCAAGCCTGCAGGGATAGCGAGTCATTAAACGTCAATGTGTGTCCAAGTGCACGAATTAAAAATTGCAGGAAGTCGAGGCGTTCCTGAACAAAAAACACTGATATGAGCTCGGCCATGAGTATTCACAAGGATAGGCTTAAGACACCCGAACCTCCAGAAAAGGCCAGCAAATACTTGCATGAATAGTCAAGTAGTGTTGATATCCCATGAATTTACTTCCCGAGGGACGCATTGAACTTGGAATCAAAGGATTTCCTGAAGACATATGGCCACGGGCCAAGTTGCGAAAGCCAGGGTATCATGAGGAGAATTAAGAATAGAAGAAAGGGGAAGGGAAAAGCCTCAAACAGTAGCCTCTTTGGTCATAACCGGCAGCCCCTTGTGTGCTTAATCGGTAGCCCATATGAGCCTTTAACTGGCAGCATCTTTGGGTATAACCGGCAGCCCCTAGCGGTAATCGCCATAACCGGTAGTGCCTTAAACGACACCTTCCCAGGCATTTAACGGTGACGCCTTAAGGGGTTAATGGCAGCTCCCGTTCAAGCCTTTAAATGGTAGCCCTTGTTTGCCTTTAATCGGCAACCCCCATGGGGTCTTCAACGACAGCTCGCCCATATTTCAAACGACAGCAATGACTTCATCCGACAGCGACGTCGCTATCCGCAGCGCCGCCCAGTACGATAGCGATGGCCTTTATGCCAGCAGAAGATGTTCCTTGGGTGCTCCCTTCTTGCCCTATAAAAAGGAGGGATGGCAGGTAAGAAGAGGAGAGACGGAGAACAAAAAGGAGAATAGAGTAAAAAAGAGTGAAGATGAAAAGAAGAAGAGGGACTAAGAGGAGGAGAATAGGTGAGGCCTGGGGAGGAGAGGGAGCCAATGCTCCGCTCTCTCTATTCCCCCCTTCCTCTATCTGGCGTCGGCACACCTTGCCTCCGAGGCACTCCTTTTTTATTCCCTTCCCTTTTGTTTGCTTTCTTTTGCTGTAGTTATGAATGATACATGTACACTGTGTCCCTTTGTCATGTGTCTTTTTTGTCCACCCTTGTATCTATTTTCTTTCCAATGAATGAATAAAGCACATCTATGAAGAGGGCCTCATCCCTTTACAGCCAATATGCATGTTGTTATCTCTTTCCATCCCATTTGAATGTACTCGTTCTTCTCTCCTCCTATCTTCTTGCTATTTACTATCTCAGCGTGTGTATTGTGGATACTGGCGTGAGGGTGTACAGGTCGACCAATGGATGATCATGTCACTAAGAGAATTCTGGCTCTGGGGTTTATCCAATCTGATGGATATGACCCTGGAACTAGGCACTTATGAGTATCACTGGTATGAAATAGTGGAATTCTCCCGTGTTTTACTGTCGATCTTTTTCATGTACGAACCTTTATCTTGACGCGTTTCGCTAACTGCCTCATGTGAGGCTGATCCTGTAGCCCCACCATGGCTAGCCAGGCAGCCTTTGTGGATGAACATTTTAGCTCTATTCCGTTACTTTCCCATCCGAATTCGGAGTCTCTATTACCTTCTTATTAGCTGTGGGTGTTGCTGCCTCTAGCGCACCATAACGATTGAGGGATCATCTCAGTTATCCGTGGATGAATACCCGTTTCATATACCCCTAAACACTGTGGGTCTGGGGGAGGTGCTGTAAAAATTCCATCAGACACTAAGCTAGCGAATAAAAGAAACAAATAACAAAAAATGATAATAACAATGAAGCGGTGGACTTGCCATTTTCATTAGCTTTTTTATATATAAAATAAGGGGGCAGCAGAGTCCACACCAGTCGAGTGCACTCCCCCCCCAGGGGGGAATGGGCTCACTCCTCCAGGTAGACACAACGACCCAAGGGAGATTTTATTAATATAATTGTGAAACATAGATGACCAAATGGGCATACCCCTGAAAAAAAACAACCACCTGAATGAGGTAAAGGAAACAACTAAGACAACCTGATAGCAATAAGACCTAGCATGTCGCCCACAATTGGGCCAAAGCAATTCGTAGGGAGATCTCTGGATTGGAGGAAAACATGATTGTTTCGATTGTGGCAAGCATACGTTGCAAGGGCGTCAGCGACCTGATTAGCTTCTCTGTATACATGAGAAACGGAGATATCCAAGGACTGAACAGCATCTTTGATTTCCCTCCACCATCTCAAACAATGCCAAGAAGGATATGTCCCCGCCCGAAGAGATGAAGCCAAATTTGTCGAATCCATGCGTATTTTAGAGATGATCAGTCCATGCTCGGTGGCAAGACGGATGCCATCACACATAGCACGTGTTTCAGCAGTAATACTTGTACCAAAGCCATAGTAATGCGTGAAAGCCAGTAGAAGAGACCCACGGCCGTCTCTGATACAACCACCTCCGCTGCTATGTCCTGGATTCCCTTTGCTAGCACCATCAACATTTAGTACCAGCCCCCAGATAGGAGGAATCCACCTTACAAGCTTAATAGAGATAGGAGCCGTTCGCTACTTGAATCCAGAGTTTGCGATGATATCCAGTTGCTTGCTGGTAGAATGCTGCTGGAAAACTTTTTTGTATAAAGCTGCACTGATAAGAGAGTGGATATTTCGGATAATGGAGGAGCTAGAAATATGATGGCCCTCAAATCGCATTTTACATCTAGCTTTCCAGAGTTCCCAAACAATAAGAATTGAGGTGTATATAACAATGAAACCATGGGGGGTGTGCACGTTATAGAGAGTGAGGATGTCCCAGAGCCGTTGAGCTATATGAGGTCGTGATCCATGTCCTACATCCAGAAATGAGAGCAGGCAGTTCCATAGCGAATTGGCAAGGTCGCCATATAAGAAAAGATGATCCAAATCTTCAGTATGAGGGTCCCTGCAGCAATTACAATGTGACACCATGTATATTCCGCATTCAGAAACTTTGCTGTCGACAGGAACAGCCCTGTACAGAAGGCGCCAAACAAACAAGGATGCACGCCGCTGAAACACCCGATTCCAAAGCATAGACCATGGTGTGCGTTTGATGCCCACAGGTCTAAGTTGATTATAAGTAGACTTAAGTGAGAATTCCCATGAGCTGGAAGCGGACCAGACACAATGATCTTCATAGGACGAGAGTTGTATCCCATCCATCCTGAAGTTCTCAGCCAAACAAGCTCTGATATGATGCGCTTCGTTGGAGAGGACTTCACACACAGTAGCAGGAGGGCCCAGGTAATTATTTGCCAGGCATTGCCGCAATGTAATATCCCCCACCCAATTATCATCAAGGAAATCAATCTTGTTTCCGTTTCCCAGAATCAACCGCGAGTTGTTGGCAACCACGTCCAGAGCGGCTCTGAAGATCTTCTTGCAGATGCCATGCGGGTATTTAGGGGCAAGAGATGACCTGTGAAAAGTCGATCCAAGCACATTCTTGAATCGGTGACGCGCATAGTGATCCCATAGAGAGTTACCCTGCTGGATCGTCCACACCAGTTTGACAGCGAGGGAGAGCTGAATGTGCCAGACATTGCGTACGCCCAGGCCACCCTCAATAAACGGACGCTGCATAACACTCCAAGGGAGCCAGTGGCGCCGCCGGTGTCCATCTGAGTCCCCCCAGAAAAAAGCTGCACAAAGGCGTTCAATGTAAGCAGCAATAGTTTTAGGAATAGCAGCAGCTGCTGCAAGATAAATTGGCATGGAGCAAAGAATGGAGTTAATGAGGGTAATCCTTCCAGCTTGGGACAGCAGCCTGGTTTTACAGGATGAGATCCGGGCGCTAATCTTTTCAATGAGAGGCTTGTAATCCATAACCAATGTTCTTCCTTGCCTGATAGGCACACCTAAATATGTAAGAGCACCACTTTACTGGCAGAAGCCAGTGATGTTAGCAATTTGTGTGGCCACCCTTCGAGGCGCAGTCCGGGTTAGAAGGAAGCTACTCTTGGAATAGTTAATTTTATGGCCCGAAGCTCGCTCATAGCTTTTTAAGAAATCCATAAGCTTGTGTAGATTAGAAGCATGCCCATTTAGAAAAAGAAGAGTATCATCTGCGTAGAGAAAATGTATAATGATGGGGCATCCTCGGGGGCCTGAATATGGTGTGATGGCACCATTAGCTAGGAGACTCTTGAGGCCTCTGCTTAATGCTTCTTCCATAATGATAAAGAGAGTCGGTGCTAAGGGATCGCCTTGTCTGATGCCGCGTGAAGAATGAAAATACCCAGTAGGTGATTCATTGAAAAGGACTGAGAACCAGCAATTAGAGATGAGCATGGCTATATATGAGTTGAATCTATTACAAAACCCAAACTTCTGCAGCACCGCTAGAAGGAAATCCCATTCGACTCTTTTGATTAGATGGAAATCCCATTTTCATTAGCTGACGGTCCCCTTTTGATAAACGACAGCCTCCCATTTTTGCTACTCGACGACCTCCCTTTTTATAAATGGCAAGTCCCCTCTCGTTCTCTCTCTTTCCTTTAATCGGCCGCGCCTTGAACCTTTCATGTGGCAACACCATTTCACTTAAACGGCGGGGCCTTTCCTTTTGATTAACCGGCAGGTCTTCTTGTTTCCTTTTTCCATAACCGATAGGCCCTTATCTCTTGGACAGCAAAACCCTTTTTTTCCTTTAACCGGTAGCGCCCTTCGCATCGTAACTGGCAAGAGCGCCTTTTAGTTTATCCGATAGGCCTCCCTTTTTTTGATTAACCAGTGGGCCTTCTGCCTTTTTTTAACCGGTAGCGCCATCACGCGCTTCAACGGCAACTCTTCCTCCTTTTAACCGATAACCCATCCTCTTAACGCGAACAGAAGAAAGGATGGGGAAGTGGGTCGATGCAGTTTCCCCCTATAATGCCCTAGATTATTTGGATATTTTTCGGATCAGGATCCGTGGGTTTCGGGTCGCTTTTGTGGGTCCCGAATTAAGTTTTGCGGTTTACGCGTGTTTTTACCTATCGGACCTTTGGAACCCCGTGTAGGGTGAATCATTGTGTTCTCCGACTCTGGGACATTACCAGTGCGTTGTGCGTTTTCCTAGGATCGTGAGGAGTATTTTTCCTTATTTTCGGTATTTTTCCAAAAAATTCAGATTTTCTATATATTAACCCCCTTTTCTCTCTCTCTCTCCCCATCTCTCATTTCTCTCCCTCACCCTCTCTCTTCTCTCATGTTCTCCCCTCTCCCCCTCTCACTCCGGGCGGCCGATGGAGGCAAACGAGGGTGGGGCAGCGATGCTCGTGGGGCGTGGAGCGATGGGCACGAGACGAGGATCACGATGGTAAAGGCGGTTCGTGAGGTAGTGAATCAGCGGGGGTTTCGTGGCATTTTCTTCGCAGATCGGCTATCTCGGACCGTGAAATCTTCGATGGAGGTAGGGGGATGGATCCTTAACACCGGTACTTCATTTCCCGCGAGTTTTGTAGGCTGTGGTGAGTCGCGTGGAGTTATTTTCGCGTTTGGGGGAAAAGAGCATGTTTTGGGGTGTGAGCCGAATTTCGTAATTCGATGTGATTTTTGGGGTTTAAATGGGTCCTCTCTGTACTAGAGAGGTTGGGGACTAGTTTCTCCTTGTTTTCCCCTTCACATGGGTGTGAATGGGGCATAGAATGGGGTTTTTTGCGAGATTCGCCGTTTTCGCGCGTCGGACGACCTAGCGGCCCTTCCAGGGACCCCTAGGCTACCTAGCGGCCATGTAGAGACCGCCAGGGGTCCCCCTATGTCGGTTCGAGTCTTGCGGTCACGCGATGGACCGCCATCGGTGCGTAGCGATCTCGGGGAGACCGCCAACCAGTGTTTAGCGATCAGGACCTGACCGTTTTCACAGTTTCGATCGTCGAGTTTTTGGTTGGGTAGCGGCCTTGCGACCGACCGCTGCATAGCATTAGCGGTCAGTCGAAGGACCGCTAGGTTACCTAGCGGTCCAGGGATGACCGCTTGAGGTCCGATGTTTTTGAGGTGTTGCGGTCCTGGTTGGACCGCTATCCGAGGTTTTACGGTCCATTGTGGACCGCCAGGCGTGCTAGCGGTCTAGGTAATGACCGCCTAGGTCCCGAGTGTCTCTGGGGCATAGTGGTCCTGGCTGGACCGCTAGGTAGGGCTTAGCGGTTTAGGGGTATACCGCTAGGTTGATTTGAAGGTCCAGGGAGGACCGCCACCCTATTTCTCGTGCTAGTCGTGATCTATTTGGTCGTGTTGGCCCCCGGTCGACCCGGCTGTGACCCAGTGGTCTATCTTCGGCCTCGTGGATGTCTCAGACACCGTGGGTTCTGTGTTCATGTTTTAGGGGTGTCCGGAGGTATCATGTTACCTCGACTAGCGTGCTCATAGGTTTGGAGGGTCCGGGTGATGCTTTGTGTTCTGGGCTTCTGTATTTTTGCCAGATCGAGTCCCCGTGTGTCGGTATGAGTGCAGAGGGCTATCCCCGCACATCATTGGCTTCCCTGTAAGTGTTTTTCGAGTGAGCCATGGGTTTGGCCCTTAGACTGTGAGTCCAGTCACCCAGCCTGGGGCTGGAGGTTTCTCGCTTTTCCCTTGAATAGGGGAATCGACTCGGCGACTTGTGAGCTGCCTTGGGAGTCGAGTTACCGTGGTTTCAGACCTTGGGATTAGGCTAGATTGACGGCGTCGTGCCATCACGTGCAGCGGTCTTGACCCGAGTCGTGTGACTCAAGGACCGTTGGGTTTACTAGGTCTAGTGGGCTGTCTAGAGTCTGGTGGCATCGGGCCATCTGTTACTCCGTGATACTCGCAATGGGTGCGTGCATGATTTTCAGTGTTCACGTTTTGTGAGCCCCCACTAGACGTAGCTTTCCTACGCACGCGTGTGCGAACCCACTTGGGAGTGGTGGAGTGCGTGACCCAGAGAGATGGTTTTTAGGCTAGTTACCGTAGGGCCCCCATGCACAGCCTGAGTCCGGGCTTCGGGGGAAGAACCAGCTAGAGGATCTGACCTAGGGCACATGGTTTGTGTGTGCACACGTGGTTGGGGGCGTCGGACTCACGCTGACGAGCGCGACCCCAGCTAGTCCTTGTTTTGTGTTCTTGGTTACTGTACGGTGTCTCTGTCTCCGCCTGGGGCATCGTAGTGAGACACTTGAGGTTGCAGACTAAGTCATCAATGGACGCATCCGGCCTTACTTCTGGTGGGCAGGTACTCCCGTCACTTGACATGAGATTCTCGTGACTTGAGGTTCCGTTTCTCGTCTGCGAGATGTGGTTTTACGTGTAGTTTTCGGGTGTGTTCCCAAGGTTGAGGTCTAGTGTTCCGGTGAGCATCACCGAGGGTTTTCCCTTGACAGTGTCTGGTCCACGATAGTGGTGTCGTGATGAGTTTTCCTAACAGGGTATCCAGAGGTTTTCCTGTTAGTCTGGTAGTCCCCCGACTGTGAGATTGGGGTGGGTTTTTCGGTACAGTAGGAGTAACTATAGCGCCGAGTTCTTACCGACCACCGAGTTTGTTGTTCCTACTGTTGTTGTTGCTTTCCGCTACTGCCATTGTTTACGGTTGGGGTTCTGCGGGACCCCTACTGAGTTAGTGATAGGAGACTCACCCCTATTTTTCAGGTGCGACGGTTCTTCCTCGAGGTTCGAGGGTGCTGTGAAGAGGTTCTTAGTTGCTAGCTCGTCGGGCCGAGTGTTCACTCAGTGTTGGGTACGCTTCTCTGCCTTAGACTATACTTTTGTTGGACTGAACTCTACTATAGTTGTTTATTTATTTCTGTGAATTGTTGTATTGTCCTGCTTTATTTCCTATTTCTTTGTACCTCCACACTCCTTTTAGCCCTTCCGAGCCCTCCGGCTCGTGGGCGACGGATCAGGATTCGAATGGTATCGGGTCCTTCCCGGTATATGGATCTTGGGTCGCTACACTCCCCTTGTTCAAAAACAAAACAAAATAAAAAAGAAACAATAGCGACAAACCAAATGAGCAACAAAATAAACACAATTAAGTGGGCCCTAAATAAACACCAATAATCAAGTAAACTAAAAAAAAGAAAGAAAGAAAACTGTCGACATAGTTTCAAAAAACTCTGTTGACAAAGTCTTCCCCCCAAAACAAAAAGGAAGAGAAAAGAGAAAGAAAAAATGAATGAAAATAAAAAGGTAATAAATAGACAAACAACAAAAAACAAATAATTGCAAAAAAATAATAATAAAATGATTGTATATATATATATATATATATATATATATATATATATATAACAATATGTAAATACTAATAGATGAAATTGGATAAAGAAAAAAAATGCACACATGCATCCAAATAAGACTAAACGATAAAATAAATAAATAATAATAATAAATATAATAATGCCTGTTCTGGAGCCCTCACCTCCCCGGACCCCATGCAAAAGGAATACAAATGATGCCCTCACAAGTCATGCTTGGACCTCGGGGACCGCCCCGCCATGACCATGGCCTGACTTTGCCCCGGGCCAACAACTCTCTTAATCTAATTTATCTTTATCGGGATTTGCACCGCTTCTTTTGCTGAAACATCAATCTTGTCGTATTCCCGACAGACGTAGTTTAATACCATGCACACTTCCGCTTTGCTTTTGACTCAAAACACTTTTCGAACACAGAGCCCGTGATGAGCAAATAAACTAGCTTAAATGCCCTCGCCCCAACACGGGGGATTTTCCATACATTTCGAATCACTCATTCTATTTTAAGGCTATAGGGCCCCTCTTCTTGGCGATCAATCAAGGGTTTTCTCCCTTCGGGGAGATGTAATTAACGTCATGACCTTTATGGCACGATGGGTTTCGGTCTCGACAAGCAACCCACTATCGTCTCATTAGTCAGACGGCGCACACCCACATCTTTAGGCCACCTCGATCTTAGAGCCTAAAGAAATTGTCACATTGTGACTGCCACGCCCACGCACTAAATAAACCAAATAACCAAGACAAATAGATTAATAAATGAAGAGAGTAAAAGTGCGTCCACAGTCCACGGATCCCTCATCCGAGGAAAGTTCTGATTCCGAAGACTACATTTGAAGAACTTATGGATGTATATGATGAAATGATAAAGCAATACAAAAAGGTAAAATCTGAAATTAAAACATTGAGAAAGAAACTTGAAAACAACCCCAATCATAGCTCTTCTTGTAAAAATTGTTCTGCTTTAGAAGAGATTAATGAATCTCTCTTGATTGACATAAATCTACATAAAGAGCATATTGGTTATTTAAGAGCAGAAAATGAAGATTTGATGGTCAAGATATCTGAGCTAAAAGAAACTGAAAAAGTGCTGAAAGTGAAATTCCTGTCAATGTCAAATGATCAAACGCTGGTTGATGAATTGATACAAAATGAGAAGCTCATTGAAGAAAACAAAAAATTAAGAGAACAAAATAATATGTTGACTGTTAAATTATATGCATTTGAGAAAGGCAAGGATGTGTCTACTGATGATTATGAAAAAATACAAACCCTTCAACAAGAAATTGAGAACTATAAAATAGTGAATGCCATGCTGAATGAACAGCTCGTTGCATGTGAGGAAGAGCTCGCTGATTCGGAACTGTACATCTCCTCACTAGAAGATGAAATTAAAGACTTGAATAATTCACTGTCAAAATTTGTTCAAGGAAAGGAAATCTGGATAAACTTTTGGGAACATCATTATGTAAACATCTGAATTGATTGCATTCTCTCAGGGAGAGTTTGATTTGTTTTTATCAAAATTGCTCACTGTTGGAGTTGTGTGCCTCCTTTGCATGATTCTTGAATAAAATGATTCAACTTGAGGAGAAGTTTCAGTTTCCAACAAAATTGAAAAGCATGTTTGAATGTGCCTTCCTGATAGGTAAACAAAAATTCAATGTCATGTTGCTAAATGAAAGTCTTGCCATGTCTAATAAATTTTAAAAAAAATTATGTTTGCTGAATGAATTTTGGAATCTTTCAATACCTTCTACCATCTAGACCTGAAAACCTGCTGAAAAACCTTTCTAGCTGCAGAATAGGTTGACTCACTCACTGTCATGTGTTGACCCACCCTTGTAAAGAGCTTCTTCAATGTGCATTCTACTACAGAATGAGTCAACCCACAGACCTACTTGTGTCGACTCAACCTGTTGCTTTGTCAACGTTCCCTCTATCATACACCACTCTTGATCTCTTGCTACATAAATTTATGTGTATATTTTCTGATGTGCATCATTTCTTTGTTCCCTCTCACAACATTCTTGTAAGCCATTCATTGAAGAGGAGATTTTACTTTCTGGACAATCGCACTCACTGCACAAATCAATTTTTGCATCATGCTGTTAACATGCTAATCTCTATCTTGGCTCTGATGCTCCATGAAATCTGAACATCTTTGGAATTCCTAAAAATCTGCCATGTGTTCCCAAATGCTTGAACATCTTTGGAACCCATTCTGTTTGATTAATGCTTGGCTGCCTGCTCTAAATTTCCTTGAATACACTTGAATTCACGAGGAGTCTTCAATCTGATTACTAAGTTCATTTATCAGAGTAAATCTTAAAAAGGAATATTCTATTATGGTGCTCTGTGATTGCCTAGAACATAAAAACTGCTGGTTTAAGTTTAATGATTTCATGAGCTTAAAGGTAAGTGTCTTGAAAATGATTGTATTCAATTTTAATGGACCTAAACCAGCTTTTATATGTTGTCTCCTGCAACGCCTTCTTAAATCTGAAAGTTTCTATTAAGTACAAAGGCATCATTGTTTGAGGAACTCCATTTTAGTATTGTTTCTAAACATTAGACTAATATGAAAATTCCTAAAGGGTTGCATATGATTAAAGCAATGACCTCAGTCACACCGAGTAACTGGGGATACTGGCGTCTGATAAACATGTATCCTCACGTAGAAAGGTGCGTACTAAAAGTCATTAACCTAAGGCAGAGCAATGGGAAAAGACTCATTGAGAAACTGAGTCCCTTCACCAATGAAGTGGAGTGGATGGAGTCATGAACTGACTGCTACCTCTGTTCTAAATGAAACAGAATGGTGAGTCACACTGAGTAACTGGGGATGTTGGCGTCTGATCAACGTGCATCCTTATGTCAAAAAGTGCATGCTACACCTGAATGCTCTCATAAAATGAAAAATAATTGGTATCAAAAAAGAAAAATCAAAAAATGGTAGCACCCCTTGGATAAAGTCAAAAATTTCATAAGGTGTTTAACCTCAATACTAATTGTAGTTACTCACAAAAGGGGCCAATGGAGTTGAATGAGTAAGGTTGAGGGAGGTTCAACATGACTCCTATATGTAAAATTGGTTCATTTCTATTAAATCTGAATGTAGAAATTTTCAACATTCCTAATTGAAAAACTCAGAGTTCATTCGTCTTAAACCAATCAAAAAAATAAGGGAATTATCATTAGTAGCTCTTTAACAGAAGACTCTGAAAATCAATAACTCTGCATTTATGAGAAATGTATCAGACTAAAAATTTTATTTCCTAACCATTCTTGGAAATGTTCCTTCTACAATTTCTGTAAAATCTGGATGTCTGATTGCTCGCTATTCAAGTGGCTTAGTATTCATGTCTACTTGTTAATGGCCATCTATGAAAAATCAACAATTGGTATCAAGATCGTTAGCTTTCGTTGCTGTAGATTCTGAAAAATATGTAATCTATCTTGCTAATTTCTTTGCTGTCCGTTCTGCCCTTGAATTCATTCATTGGTATCAATTCCTCAATTGGTGTCTCTTGTTTCATCAATTGGCATTAGAAGTTTTTTCATGTCGTCTAATTTCACTATCTGCTGAGATGAACTGCATAGTGAGTTGCTCTATCTGATGAAACTTTAATCATACATGGTCTGGTTTTGTGTCTGCATCTGCCTGAATTTTTTTAAATTGGTATAAGCTCAATTGGCATCTGATTTTCAATTGGTATCATGCTATTCCATCTGCTCACATCCTGACTTTGTGATTGGCATTCACCTATGCCCTCTTTGCTTATTTTCAATTGGCAGTCTTCCAAGGAAGAGTCGACCCAGGGAGTCGACTCCTTTTTGCCTCTATTCTGGTCTGGCAACTCTTTGTGCAAGACACGTGAAGCCTGCCCAGCAGAGGCAACAAGGCACGTGACAACTTAGGTGATCACATGTCTGTCTGCTCCAAGCCAACGTCTTTGATTCCAGGAAACATGTTTCAAGGTCCAAAAAGGTCCTAGGACAGGGATATGTCCTTTTTATCATGAGATAGTTAGAACACCTTTTTGTGAGAATGTTCTGTCAGAGACCAAAATTGGAAAAAGCACTTTCCAAGTTGTCTTCTTTTTCCAGTGGCCAAATCAAATTACTCTGCCAAAGATCTTGACAGAAAGTAGATCTGGAAAAAGTCCTTGTCCTTGTCCATACTCTCATATATACTTGGATAAATCAAAAGAACTTTATTTTTATCTTGTCCAATCATAGCACATATATGAAAAGGTTCTACAATAAAAGAAGCTTATTTTATCTAGGACCAATCAGCTTGCGAATTTTGGGAGGGAAACCTTTCTACCATCTCTTCTATAAATAAGGGCCTTCTGCATGAAGAAAGGTCATTGCTGCCCCGAAGAAGAAAAGATCTGAAAGACTAGAGAGTGCCTGAGCTTGCAAAAGAAAATCTATGAGAAGAAAAGAAAGAGAGTGTAGCAGCCTAGCCGTGGTTCGACCCAATCCAGTGCTGAGAAGAAGAGAAGAAAGGAGTGCAGCCGTGCTTGAGTGAACCCAATGGAGAGAAAGTAAGAAAAAGAACTGAAGCAGTCTTCAGATCTGATTTCAGATCTACCATTACAGCTTCAAGACTCAATTCTGAAGCTACATTTGTTTTTCTTACTTCGCTTTCTGTTTTTATTTTTACTCCAAATCTATTTTCAATGTGTGGTGCTATCTTGACAGCAGTGTTGTCCGATACTTTATTTTAGAGACCAATGTAGTGTTTGGCTGATGTGCAGCCGTGTGTGTTTGTAGGGGTCTGTCCCTGAGTTGTGTTGCATTTTGCAGCGTGTTTGTTTCTTCGTTTTTGTTTTTCTTTTGGGCCTCGTCCCCATGTAGTGCTGTAGTTCTCCAACGTGAGGACTGTGTCCTCGTGAGGAGCTTGCTCCTCGTATAAGCTGTGTACCAGCTTGTGTGGGGATTGTCCCCGTGTGCTGGTGCGTGTAGCAGCAGTGTGTGTGTGGGGTTCATCCCCGTGTGGTGCTGCGTGTAGCAGGCTGAGGACCTTGTCCTCATGAGGAGTTTGTTCCTCGTGTCAAGCTGTGTGTCAACGTCTGTAGGGGACTTGTCCCCTTTGCTACATTTACAGCATAGTGAAGTCTCACCGGGTTTGGTGAGGGGTGGACGTAGGTCTGTGGGTTTACAGACTGAACCACCTTGAAAATCTATTGTGCAAAGGTTTGTGCTTGCGGTGTGATCCTTCTCTTCTACCCCCATTCACAGGAACCTGTGCACTTCCGATTTACTCAGATTAACATGTTTTCACACTGCACTTGCATACTCCAAACTTCTTGTTGCACACACGCACACAAGCACTAAGCGCACACACACAGTCGCTAAGTATTTCACCCAGACTTGGTGTGAGCCGCCTATTACATGGTGTGCAGTGATCTTCCTCTGTGTAGGAATGCCTTGTTCCGGTTCAGCATATCTCGTTGGGAACATTAGTGTTCCTCTATTATGCTTTTCTCTAAATGATCGGATTACTTTTTTAAATAGGGCATTTTTTCTGAAAGGATCTATTCACCCCCCCTCTAGATCCTATTGACATACCCAACAAATGGTATCAGAGCGGGTCTCTGCCATTAGGGGTGAACATGGTTCGGTTTGGGACCATTTTTTTCAAACCGAACCAAAACTGAAAAAATTTATTATAATGTATATAAATTTAATGATATATTTTATTATAATATATATAAATTTAATGACTTACATGTATATAAAATAAAAATAAAAATAAACATAGTTATATTTTGTATGCTTTATATGTATATAATTAAATTTTTATTTTTTTCATATATGTATATTATATAATATGAATAAAAATATATAGATAATAAATTCAATTTATTCGGTTTAGTTCGATTTCACATATTATGAACCAAACCAAATCGAATTCGAGTTCGAACCGAACCAAACCAAACCGAACAGTTCGGTTTGGTTTTTCGATTTGAATCGAATTATGAACAGCTCTATCTGCCATACACAGATCCAACGATCTGTAGAGAAGATCCCCGTGCGCTTTCTATAATAGGTTCGATTATCGAACAAATTTCTATGATTTCTCCGCCAATTTTTGACGGTTCTAACTTCACCATTTGGCTAGGAAAAATGGTGGTCTTTGTTAACTTGTTTGATTCAAAACTGTGGAATCTTATATCCCACGGTCCTCTTGAGCTACCATCAGATAAATGTGAATGGTCTCCTGAACATAGGACCAAAAGCATTGACAATCTTGCCGCATTAAACTTATTAAAGGTTGCTATTGATTCCAATTTATTTCCTTTTGTTTCAGGTTGCAGCACTGTCAAGGACATATTGGATGACTTGGTTAGCATCCATGAAGAAGTAGGAAGGCATGATTGCCTAATGGTCGACAGCCACAATCAGCTCACTGATCCCTCATCCTAGGCAAGTTCTGATTCCGAAGACTTTGACTTTGAAGAACTTATGGATGCATATGATGAACTGATAAAGCAATACAAAAAGGTAAAATATGATAATAAAAAATTGAGAAAGAAATTTGAAAACAACTCCAGTGATAGCTCTTCTTGTAAAAATTGTTCTAATTTAGAAGAGATTAATGAATCTCTCTTGATTGACATAGATCTACATAAAGAGCAGATTGGTTGTTTAAGAGCAGAAAATAAAGATATGATGGTCAAGATATCTAACCTAAAAGAAACTGAAAAAGAGCTAAAAGTGAAATTGTTGTCAATGTCAAATGATCAAATGTCGGTTGATGAATTGATACAAAATGAGAAGCTCATTGAAGAAAACAAAAAATTGAGAGAACAAAATAATCTGTTGACTGTTAAATTATATGCATTTGAGAAAGGCAAGGATGTGTCTACTGATGATTATGAAAAAATACAAACCCTTCAACAAGAAATTAAGAACTATAAAGTAGTGAATGCAATGCTGAATGAACAGCTCACTACATGTGAGGAAGAGCTCGCTGATTCAGAACTGTACATCTCCTCACTAGAAGATGAAATTAAAGACTTGAATAATTCACTATCAAAATTTGTTCAAGGAAAAAAAATCTTGATAACCTTATGAGAACAAAAGTTAACTTTCAGAGGGAAGGTATGGGATACAATCGAGTGAACAAAATAAAATGTATACATCCTTTGTTTCTAGCTCGAGAGAAGTCAACACCTCTAAAACGTCCCAAAATCAGCCTGCAGTTCAGAAAACCCAAAAATAGAACAAAAACCAGAAAAAGAAAACATTGAAACAAAAATAGAAAAAATGACTTTGCTTATTCTCATGTGCATGCTAGAAATTCTAATGATAAATACCATATTTCCATGAAGAAGAAAGCTTCATATTTTTATTGTGGTCAGCATGGTCATATGATGCATGATTGTTATGTCATGAAAAATAATGAACTAATAGCATGTAGAAACAAAATAGTTAACAGTCACAATAAAGACCCACGCAAGAAAAATCAGTCATACTACTGTTATCACTGTGGAAAGTTTGGTCACATTGTGAAAAATTGCTGGGCAAGAAAGAGAAGAAATGACGTGCATAAAGAAAATGTCAAACTTCTTATCAATAAGCAAAAAGATTTTAATTTCATGCATAAGAAGAATATGAAGCAGTTTGTATGTTGTTTTTATTGTGGTGAATGTGGACATGTATTTGATGACTGTCCTTGGATGAAAATTGATGAGTTGAATGCCATGAAGAAGAGGACCATGCCAGTAAGACATGCCACTAACCCTCAAGGACCCAAGAAGGCTTGGGTACCTAAAAATATTGAATGAGGACTGGTTGTTACAGGATTGCCTTGGAGCTAGATAAAGGATAAGCAACAAATGGATGCTCAAGGCACATGTTTGAAAATGATATTTTGATTCTTGATTATATTGCATGTTAAAGTTCTCTTTGAGTCACTGTGACTGATTTCTTTCAATAAATCATGTTCAAATAAAAACCACCTTCCTGAATTGCCGAAACCCTCCCGCAGTTGAAAGTGAAGATATGAAATGGTTATTTGATTGACTTCTCATTGCATGAACCTCCTGGTATATAAAAATGTGTCTGTTGGAATGATGGGTTAAGCCTATCAGGAAGACAACACTTTGCGTGAGATGATCTTCAGATCAAGTTCTCCCCCTAGTACTAGAATTCAAAAATTTCAGAAGTTTGGTTCATGAAGAATTTGTTATGCTGATTTGATGATGAATTCATTGCCATTGATTTGCATTGCTCATGGATCAACTTTGTTGTGTATGTGATTTTGATGATTACAAAATGACTTTGTCACTTGGCCTTGTGCTTGAATGGCTCTTCATGTTTTTATGTGCTTGAATCTCCTTATCCTCTTGTTATGAAGTTTGAAATTGATATATGGTTGTGGAGAGTTGATAGTGTGGTTATTTTAAGATCAAAACTCATGTTGTATAAGAATTCAAGTTATTGAGTTTAATGCTTCAAGTTATTGAGTTTAATGCTATACTAGTGTGGGTGGTGTGTTTGACTCGCCAATTTGGTAGACTTGTTGTCATGCCCCGAGATTATGCTGCGAAAAATAATCGGGAACGTGAACAGTCGGCTAGTACGTCTCAAGCGAACAATATAAATAGTGCGCTAACACATTCACACATAAGAAATGAATGCACAATATTTGGATACAATTTTTGCTTTATTAAATAATGATCAAAAGTACATAAGATGACTCTTGATTCTTTGACTAACTAGACTCAATAAAACTAAAAATTACATGGCGACTCTTGACTATCAACTAATGACAATCTAAAGCTTCGCTCCTTCTTTAACCACTCTCGGATCCATCACTTGAATAGTCTGAATCCGACTTGCTAGAATTTCCTGAAAAAGATTAGAAAAGTAGGGAATGAGCACACATGCCTGTAGATATTTCTATCTACCACGCCCCTAAACTATGACAATATGAACACCGGTGACCAATAACGTCTCTGAGTACGAGGCCCTCATCTCTGGGGCCAGGATGGCACGATGCCTAGGAGCCGAGCAAGTCAGAATCCACACCGACTCCCAATTAGTCGCCAGCCAGATCAACGGAGACTACGAAGCTTGGGAGATGCAAATGATCAAGTACCTTCAACTGATAAGAGGAATAGCCCAATTGTTTGAGAGCTTTTAGGTAATTCAGATAGCTTGGGAAGAAAATTCCCAGGCGGATACTCTCTCTCGCCTGGCCTCCTCCATCACCCCAGAAGGCACCCGGTCGGTCCTCCTTGAAGAATTAGAACGACCTAGTGTAGAAACCGAGCTCGTGACCGTTGTGCAGATATCACCTGGCGACTGGAGGACCACATACATATCTTGTCTCCGGGACTCCCAAGAGCCTCCCACCCCTCGGGAAGCTCGGAGACTAAAGTATCAAGCTCGGCGTTTCATCCTCCTAGATGAAACCCTATACCGAAGATCCTTTGCCGGTCCCCTCCTCAAGTGCCTCGAAGCTCCAGAAGCTCACCAAGCGATTGAAGAAGTCCATGAAGGCATCTGTGACGTGCACCAGGGGGGAAGGTCGATCGCAAGGGTCCTACTATGACAAGGCTACTAGTGGCCTACCCTCCAACGTGACTGCTCAACCTACGTTCAGAAATGTGATCGATGCCAGCGGTTCGATCATCTGGTCCACCAGGCAGCCTCAGACTCGTGACCCTGACCGAGCCTTATCCCTTCGCTTGGTGGGAAATCGACATCCTAGGACCATTCCCCATGGCCCGGGCTCAGAAGAAGTTCATCATCGTCGTCGTTGATTACTTTTCCAAGTGGATCGAGGTTTAGGCCACCGCCAGAATCACCGAAACAGTCGTCTGGAGTTTCATTTGGAGGTCGATTATCTGTCGTTATGGCATCCCACGAATGATTGTGAGCGATAATGGTCGGCAATTTGACTCCACTTATTTTAAAAATAAGTGCGCCGACCTACACATTCTCAACCACTTCACTTCGGTAGCCCACCCCCAGGCTAACGGGCTAGTCGAAAATGCCAACAAAACTATTATGAAAGGCATCAAGACCAAGCTCAGGAAAGCCAAGGGCAATTGGCTCGAGGAATTATCGAGCGTATTGTGGTCGTACCGAACTACTCCAAGAATTGCTATCGGTGAAACTCCTTTCCAACTGGTGTATGGCACAGAGGCCGTCATTCCCCTGGAAGTCAGTAGCCCATCCCTCCTAGTCATCAGCTTCTCGCCCGAGCCTAACGAGCATAAGTTGTCAGAAAACTTGGACCTGGCAGACGAGATATGTGAGGCCGCAAACATCCACGTTGCGGAGTATCATCGACTCATGACTCGATACTACAACGCTAGAGTCCGGGACAGACAGTTCCAACCGGGAGACTTCGCTCCGAGAAAAGCCAAATCCTCTCGACCACTGGAGGCGGTGGGAAAGCTGGCCCCTAATTGGGAAAGCCCCTACCGAGTGGTCGAGACGCTCGGAAAAGGAGCGTACCGGTTATCTACTATGGAAGGAACCCCCATCCCCCAGACTTGGAACGTGACAACATTGCGAAAGTTATATTTATGAGCTCCCTCCATACATGTAAGTAGGGCTGTCAATGGGCCGGGCCCGGGCCGGGCTTAGGTCGGCCCGGGCCCGACTTATCAAGAGTAAGGCCCGAGCCCGGCCCGGGCCCGAGCTATGTCGGGCCGGGCCGGGTCGGGCCCGACATTATGTAAAAAATTCAAAGCCCGACTAAGGCCCGGCCCGGCCCGACTACTTAAATAAAATAATAAAAATAATAAATATTAATAGATTTAATACTATAAAACTTATAATCTCACTAAATAAATTAAAATTTTGATATTAATTACATAATTTGTGTGAAAAGAGAATTTTAAAATTTCTAATTAAGTAAAATAACATAAGTTTGACTAAATAATTTTTAAAATTTGAAGTGAGAATAAAAAAAGGGATCGGGCCGGGCCGGCCCGCGGGCCGAACTCAAAGCCCGAGCCCGGCCCGCGAGTCTAGTCGGGCCGGGCTTTTAGGCCCGACTAAAAACCCACGGGCCGAAAAAGATCTTGCGGCCTGGCCCGAAATCGGGCCAAGCCCGCGAGCCTGTCGGGCCGGCCAGGCCCATTGACAGCCCTACATGTAAGAGACAAATTATGATAATAACTCTCCTTTTTATTACATCAACATCCTGGTGCATCAGATAGGCCATAGCCAGTACAGTAAAAAAAAAAGACTGATACAACACGAACTGACTTCTCGGTGCGGATGTGGTTAGCAGCTCCCACCCGAGCCACTGACTCCACCCAGTGTGGAAACTAGTTCGGATAGCGGAACGGTTGACTTTTTCTGCTCGGGAAGTTCGGAAGAGATGGTATTAGTAGGAAAGAAAAAGAAAAAAAAGAGGGTATGCCCGGATGCCAGCTCCGTAGAAAACAAGAGAAGGCCCCCTCTGCTAACTCTCTGGAAAATGGAGTTGAACAAAGCCATCAAGAATTGATGGCAAGGGCAAGAGGAAACAGAAAGCAAGCACCCTCTGAGTGGTGTGAGCAAGAAAAAGAAAAAAGAAGAAACAGAAAACATGCATCCTCTAAAGAGTGAGGATGGTATAAGAATAGAAAAAAAGAAGAAGGATTGAGCACTCCCTCAAAGGGAGTGGGAGAGGGGGAGTGGGGATGAAAGAAAGGAGGAGAAATGATGTTGAATGACTTCTCCTCTCTCAATCATCCCCCCCTCCGGTGGGGTGGTGGTCCAGAGGTTAGGAGGGAGCACATCGCCATGCGTCGTCCTTTCTCCTACACCGTCCGCCCACTCGTCGTCCATTCTTCTACACGAAGCAGCATGAATGCCCCTACAACTACCAAGGTCTTCATCTTCAGAATCATTCTCCATGCTTTGCCTGGGAATGACCACCAGGAAGAAGGATAGACGCTTCGCAGAAAATGAGAAAGAGGCAGAGACTGCGAGGGAATCCTTAAGCGACGAAGAGAGGAGGAGACGCCCTTCGGGACCTTTTATAGGCCGAAGGGGGGGATTTATACCTTAACTGATTCTCCCCTCGAAAAGATGCAAGAGGAAGGCATCATTCCCCAGGAGCAGTTATGCCACCTCTCACACGGAACCCTCCGGCGGGAATATGCGAGCAGCAAGTCATTCAAGGCATGGAAAGACGAGAAGGCGCCAGTTCAGCACCAACGACTTGACTGATCAACACACAATACTAAAGTTCCAACTGCGAATCGTACAAGATCTCTGATTTACTGATAACCGCAGATGTGATAATTATACTCGATTAAAGGCGGTAAGAAGCAGTCAATTGCGTTTTAAACACTATTGCCAATATATAGAAAGGAAGACACTACATAGCCAAGTCCAGGTAGAAACCGCAAAAAGAGAAAGGGGACCAGCAAGGCAAGTACGATCTTTCCTAATCTATGGGAATAGGAGAATTTTGAGAAGTCCGTAGCCCCTCTTGAATCTTGGCAGGCGGAGACTCATCCCCGGTTCCCTCGGCGCTCGGAGATTTGCCCCCAGTTCCCTCGGCGACGGCCGGCCAGGGCACTGACCCCATTCGTATGGGAACTACCTCGACCGCGCGCCCTCCCGAGGCAGCCAGAGTTGGTGATCTCTCCTCCACCGCAGCAGAAGTATTTTCGCTCCCCCCTCCATCACTCGACGTTGATGAAGGACAGCCCGAGCCTTCCTCATCCAAGTCGTAGCGTTGCCCGGGGTCAAAGACAAGCTCTTCGAAAACCTACGCCTAGGCTAGCCCGATTGCCCGCCTGAAGCCTTGGGCGAACCCCTTCCGGAGTCCCCGCCGGTAGCCTGGCTCGTAACAGGTGAAGGTGGCCTACTTCAGAGCTTCATGGTTTTCTTTCGAGCTCCGATAGCGCTCGACCGCCTCCGCCCCAGCTCCTGCTGCCTTCTCCTCAAGCTCGGCCACCTTTATTTTGGCATCGGTCAGCTTCGCTTCCACCTCGGCCAGCTTCGCTTCGGCTTCGAACCGAGCCACTTCAGACTCCCTCTGGGTCCGCTCAGCCTTCTGGAGCCGACCCCCGAGCTCCTCTTGCTCAGCCGCCCATTGTCCCGAGCAGGACACGTGAGCCTGACGCTCCTCTTCCAGGAGCTTGCTTTTAAGCTCGGCCGTGTACCGAGCTTGGGACAATTGTTCGGCCAGTGACCGAGCCTCCCCCTGGCTGGCCCAATCCCGAGCCCGAAGTGATGTCGCCTCCCATCAAAGAACCTCAAGCTCAGAGGTCAACCGCTCGATCCTCCGGTCGGACTCAGCGCGGACCCAAGCGTGAGCCCTCTCCTCCCTCTCGAGCCACGTGAAGAGGTCACTTATCTCAGCCCCTAGCTGAGCCATGAACAAAACTCCCTCCATGACTCTTTCAAAGAGCATGGGAGGGGAGTGATGCGTACAAACCGTCGTTTAAAAATGATGTGTTACATAATTTTAAAATTTATAAAACCGCACTCACTCACTTAAATAGATTTGAAAATTCAAGTAAAGTGGTGAATAACGGGTCGATCCCACGGGGAAGAAAGATTTCATTTTAGGTAAATTGGACAAATCTTATGTTTTGAAAAGCGAGTTTTTGAGTGAATTTAAACTAGGGAAAAATGAATTGCATGGAATAGAAATTATCTAAAGAAGATGAGAGGGTTAAAAGAAGAGAAATTGGAGGAGATAGAAAGAGAAAGACACCATAATTTACTCAAATGATGAACTTCATTGAGATGAAAGTGAAAAGTCACACTATGAAAATAAAAATTACAACATGGGAATATCAAAGAGAAAAGGGAGGAAAATATAGCCAATGGATGAAGAATAGCGTCACCTCCTTGCCAGGCCTTGGATGAAGATCGCCCCGCCGTGGAATCCGACATCGTGAGTAGACCGAGAGTTGAGGATCTACCAACGGGATGTGAGAAGAAATATGGAGGAGGGAGATAGATAGATAGAATGGAGGTTTACGGTTGAGAATAAAATAAAAACATAGTGAAAATTATATTAAAAATAGAGGGTGATTAGAAAGAGAATAACTTTAAAACTACAGGGATTTAGAAGAAGTGGAAGAAATGAAAGTTGTATAGGGCGAAAACAGAAAGAAGTTTGATGAAGAACATAGAGCCAGAAAATGAGAGGAAGACAGTGAAAAATATGAAAAATCAGGATCTATCGGCGTGGATGAACAGTGAAATGCCAAAAGATTGAACTCTGAAAAATTAAGTATAACTTATAAACTAGAATGAATTAGAAGAAGTGATAGAAGAAGAAAATATAGATAAAGAAGAGAAGAAAAACTTTTGTGAATAACGCAGAGAGAAAAGAAGAATGGAAGGGCTTCAAAACGGAGGAATAAAAGAATATAGCACCTCAGATGAACAGTAACCGCACAGAATAGAAAGTTGAAGAATGGGGAATAAATCAAAAACAGTGAAAATTTAGAGGAAATGATAGAAAGAGAAAATGAATAACACTTAAAGATGAACAACTTTGTTGAAGAAAGTAATTCAAAATAACGATCACAAATGTATGTAAATGGGCTATGAAGGACTAAAATGGCTAATATTACAGCAACATTCACACAACAGTCTAACAACAACCCCAAAATCACAAACAAAAGCTCTCCAAAACACTCCTACGTGACTCTCCAAAGCCAAAAAGAACTCTCCTCTCCTCAACAACAGTAACCTTATAGGGCCAAAATAAACCCTTTTCTCCATGTGAACACCTATTGTTACAATTTTTGACTTTGAGAAGAGAGACCTCCATGTGATACACATTTTTATTATTTTTTTATACATTCCTTTCCTTCTTTTTCTCCATTTTCTCCCTCTTTCTCGTCGGCAGCCCTCCTTGCTGACTTCCTCTCCCTCCTTTTCTCTCTCCCAGCGTCGACAACATATGAAGCTGTAATGACCCAAGAATCTGATTATCGGGAAGGCCCGATAACCAAAGACTCGAACCGCCGCCCACGAGCCGGGAGGGCTCGGAAGGGCTAAAAGGAGTGTGGAGGCACAAAGAAATAAGAAATAAGGCAGGAAAATTCAATAATTAACAGAAATAAATAAACAACTACTACAACAGAGTCCAGTCTAACAGAAAGTACAGTCTAAAGCAGTAAAAACGTACCACATGCCGAGTGAACACTCGGCCCGGCGAGCTGGCAACTAAGAACCTCCGAACAGCACTCCCGAATCTCGAGGAAGAACCGCCTCACCTAAAAAGTAGGGATGAGTCTCCAAAATAGAGACTCAGCAGGGGTCCCGCGGAACCCCAACCGGAAACAACGGTGGTAGCGGAAGGGAAAGCTACAACTACAGTAGGAACAGCGGTGGCCGGTCAAAACTCGGCACTACAGCTACTCCTACTGTACTAGAAACACACCCCAATCTCAAGGTCGGGGGCTACCGAACTACACTAGCACCACTTACCGAAGTAAAACCTACGGCAACCCCGCCGTAGAGGCCTGTCTCCCGGGACACGGCCAACCTGGACACGCTGTCCAAGGTGTAACCCCGACCATCTGATCATGGGTATGGCACAATAGGACGTAACCTCGGTAAAGCCACTAGCACCAGTCTCACGGCACGAGAACCGACACCGGCGCCACGGCGAAACACTCGGAACTCAACAATCAACACGACCAAAAACCTGAAGGTCGAAGTCACAGCGACTCACAGTCTGTCTCCCGACTCGACAGGAGTACCTCCCACTAGAAGCACAGTCGGTAGCATCCCCTGACGTCTTACACCGCACCGCAAGTGAACTGCCTGACGTGGTAGCGCCTACCAGAGGCACGGACACCGAACAAGTAACCACAAAGCAAGTGACTAGCTGGGGTCACGCTCGTTAGCGCGTGTCCACTGCCCCCAACCACGTGTGCACACACAAACCATGCGTCCTAGGTTTGGCCTCTGACAGGTTTTCCCCTTAGCCGGACTCTGGCTACAGACGTGGGCCCGACAGAAACCAGTCTAAAAACTATCCTCAGGGTAAGCCCGTATACCTACTCCCAGGTGAGACCAGCACACGCGTACTGGTGGGCTATGACTAGTGGAGGGTCACTGAAGGAGTAGACTCTCAAGCCAACGAAAAATAACGTCCGAACTTGATGAAGTACGGGGACCGTCCCATGTACCAGCACCGTCGCACGGTGACCATAGTCGGAAAAGAAACGGGACTCACAGTCCATGGGCCACGCACCCGGCTACACAGAAATGCAGAAGCACGGTTCCCAAGGTAGCTCACAGGCCGCCAAACCGAATCCCACTCTCAGGGGAAAGCGGGAACCCTCCAGCCCTAGGCTGGGCAACTAGACTCGCAGTCCAAGGCCACACACATGGCCCACGCGGAAAGCACAGAAGCATGATTCCCAGGGCAGCGCACAAGCCGCCACGCCGATAACTGGACTCGCAGTCCAAGGTCAAACACACGGCCCACTCGGGAATCATCTTCCAGGAAAACTCACGGCATGCGGGGGAGACCCCACCGCACACACACCGACACACGATGACTCGGTCAAGCGTAACACAAAAGCCCGGCACATGAGGAGTCACCTGGACTCTCAAACCCACGGGCATGCTAAACGAGGTAGCACGGTCCTCCCGACACCCTCAAAACATGGACACAGAATCCCACCGGTGTCTGGGGCATTCGCAAGACTGCAAGTCGACCGTTGGGTCTCAACCGGGTCGACTAGGGACCTACACAACGTGAAACAATCGCGGCAAGCACGAAGAAGCACTTCGGCGCAACACAATGCATGGCGGTCTACCTTTGGGCCGTCACAGCTGTAACGGTCCAAGGCTAGACTGTCACAGCACTCTAACGGTCCAACACAGGAGCGTCACGTGAGAGGGGCAACACCGACTGTGACGCACCCACCCTGGGGCGTCACAGTCTCTAACGGACCAAGCCTAGTGTGTTAGAAGACAGAATGAAATAGGTTGTGACGCACACCCCTCGGGGCGTCACAGCCTCTGACGGTCCTACCGAGGCACGTCATAAGAATGGGCTGCGTCAGCTCTAACGCTCCCATTCAGGGGCGTCACAGTTCTTTGACTGTCCTACCTAGGCACGTCAGAGACTCGTGACCCCAGCGGTCTGAAAACACGAAAACAGACGTAGCGGTCGAACCCAGGCGCGTCACACTCTCTAGCAGTTTATAGTGAGACCGCCAGAGCAACTGACGCCCTGCCGATAGAATAGGACCCTGTGACGCACCCTCCTTGGGGCGTCACGGCACGTAACGCACCCACCCTGGCGCGTTACAGACTGTGACGGTCACTAGAAGGACCGTCACACCGTCCCGAGCACGCTACGGCGGGAAACGACCCAAAAATCGTCCCACGCCCCCATACCTCCACGGGAGAGGGGCAAAACAAGGGGGAAGCCCCCAAATAGCCCCTAGCATGCATCTAAGGCCTCGGATCGGCCAAAAACGCAACGGAACGAGAGATCCGGCTCACTCCCCAAAAACATGAATTTTTCCCAAAAATCCCCGATTACGCCCGCTCGGCTCACCACGGCCTACAAAACTCACGGGAAAGGAAGTGCACGATCTGGGGGTCCATCTCCCTATCTCCACCGAAGAAACGACCCGCTGTGGACGTCGATCCACGAAGAAAACGCCCCGAAACCCTCGCCGCTCCACGAACCCGCGGCCGAGCTTCCACGTGCCGCCGGCCCTCGATCCTCGACCCGTTCCCCATTCCTCGCCTCCCGCCATCGCCGCCTCGCCCTCCTCCGCCAACGTCGACCGCCCGGGGAGAGGGGGAGAGAAAGAGATGAGAGAGAGTGAGAAAGAGATAATGAGAGGGGGAGAGAGAAAAAGGGTTAATATATATAAAAAAACCCCAAAATTCCAAAAATTCATAAAAATACGAAAAATTACCCCCGCGATCTTCGGGAGGAGCACAACGCAGTGGTAATGTCCCGGAGTCGGAGAACGCCATGGTTCGCCCTGCACAGAGTTCCGAAGGTACATCGGGAAAAAATACGTGTAAAGCACAAAATACACTCCGAGATCCACTAAAATGATCTGAAAAATATCCGAAAAAAATCAGGGGCATTATATAAGTCGCCCGCATTGTTTGAATTGGCCGAAGCCCATTTGCCGCTGCTGCCTTGCCAACCTCCCGCGTTGAAGAACGTGGCCTGCCATGCATCGATTCACCCAAGCCTCGCCACTGCTTCACATTGTCGACCGTGCCACCCTCGTGGGTGTTGAAGCTGTAGTTGACCGCCTGCTGCCAATGCATTGGCTGCCCAAGGCAGCTTGACCTCTTGGCCTCTCCGCCAACCTCCCATGTTGAAGACCACGTCCAGCTGGTTGCATGAATGGGCTTTATGCCCACGTTGTGAAGAATGGCTCATGCCTGCTTGTTCTGCCGTTAAAGACCTCCCAAGATTTACGTGAAAACTATGCAACCCCCTTGCATTGTAAAGCCTTCCTGTATGTAATATATGATATATGTATACATAAGATATATATATATATATATATATATATATATATATATATATCATGAATGGCTCATACAGGAAGGCTTTCTGAAAATGGCCACGTGAAGCCTCCCGCCTCGTGCATGCAATATATGATATATATATACATAAGATATATGTATATATATGATATATATATAAGATATATATATATATATATCATATATATAAGATATATGTATATGATATATATATATATGATATCTTATATATATTTCTATGAAAAGTCAAGTGTTTCTTTTTTTATTTTTTTTATTTGAACAAATCAAACTTGAGCTTGGTCGGCCATGGGCCTTTGGATGTGTGAATGGGTTGCGGCCCATTTGTCTTCTTATTTGTGTTCTTTTCATTTTTCTTGTTGTCTTTCTTTCTTTGTACTTGCAAAATAGAATCAATATTTAATTAAATCAGGTAATTAAATATTTTGATCTAAAATTGAAATTAAGTGTGATAAATGTATAGTGATGTATATTAAAGCTCATAAGCGTGTGTTATAATATTAATTAATATGTAAAAATGTACACTTATCACACCCCCAACTTACTCATTGCTAGTCCCTTAACAATACAAATAATTAAAATTTTAGGACCAACAAGAGTTTGAAAGTTCATACCTTCATATCCAGCTTTTCTTTCACAGAATTAACTAAAGAGTAGGAATCCGGAAACGTTAACACACACTAGCCTTAGATTTAGAAATTAAGGTACATGATCAAGAATTCAACTCAAAGTTCAATAGCACTTGTGCACGTGTAATACTAAATCCACAACGTAGACAAGTGCATCCCCCATTTGCTATTTTAAGTAAGTGCCTTTCAACCATGCACCTCTTAATCAGAGCATTACGCTTATTAGCTTTTTATCTGCCTTATTATTTTGTCCCTTTTGGGATCTTTTTTTTTATTTTTCTACACACATGATGATGCACTACCCTTCGCTGTTTAACGCGAATCTCGAAGTAGGCCCAGTTTCGCAGATCAAGGTTCCATTTTCCTTTTGACGCGAACCTCAACATGTCTTAGGTGAAGTAGGCCCGATTACTCAGATTCGGAGTATTTTTCATGGTGTTCTCTTTTTCATCCCCCCCCTTTTTTCAATTATGCTTTTGCACTAATTTTGATGGATAACTTGGCATAAAGCTTATAAAAGATCTCTTTTTTTAAGAAGTGCAGAATATCAGGCAACATATCCAAAATAGCAGAAGGCTTGTCCTGCTTGTTTCATCAGCGTACAACGTGATTTTCCTTTTCTCTAAAGTGCACATGAACTTTTTTAAAGAGATTCTTAGATCAGTTTTCCATAGCTAGATTAAATAAAATTTTCCATCATCCTTATCCCAGTCTTTTCTATTCTAGAATCACTTTCAATTCAAGCATGAATCGAGAAACTCCAAATGAGGAGTTCATCTTTTCATCAATGCAGGATATCAAGCAAGGACTCATATCAGATTGTATTCACATGAAACAATTTTTTTTTCTCTCCCCCCCAACTTGAATGACATTGTCATCAATGGCATATGTAATAGAAAGATCAGAGAACAAGTAAACAGAGAATATGGTTGGGATGGAAGGATACAACCTGATGGTCGGGGTAAAGTGACGACGGCTCCTTCTCTTCTTGGCCTCACAAAATAAACACACTAAAACAAAACATCAAATCACAAAACCTTGGGTTACCTCCCAGAAGTGCTAAGTTTACCGTCTTCAGCCAGACACATGAAAGTTCAAAATGAATTCATTTCTGGTCACACAATGCGATGGATTCTTTTGGTGATATCAGCTCATTTTTCAAGTATGGTTTCAACATTTGATCGTTAACAATAAAAATATGACCATTTTGTGGATTCAGAATTTGAACGGCTCCATGGTCAAATGCCTCAACAATAATGAACGGTCCATCCCATCTGGATTTCAACTTACCGTGGGACAAGTGTAGCCGTAAATTAAAAAGGCAAACCTTTTAATTTTCATGAAAAAATTTCCTGTGAAATGCTGATCATGGAAAGCCTTGGTTTTAGCTTTATAAATCCTAGAATTTTCATAGACTTCGTTTCTTAGTTCCTCAAGTTCATTAAGTTGTAGGACTTTTTAGGCTCCAGCTTGAGTTAAGTCAAAATTTACTTGCTTAATGGCCCAATATGCTCTATGCTCAAGTTCAATAGGCAAGTGGCAGACTTTTCTAAAAATGAGACGATATGGAGACATGCCAATGGGAGTCTTAAAGGCAGTTCTATAGGCCCAGAGTGCATCATCTCGTCTCTCGGACCGGTCTTTCCTATCTGGCCTAACTGTCTTATGCAAGATGTTCTTTATCTCCCTATTGGAAACCTCCACCTGGCCACTGGTTTAGGGATGATAGGGGATAACGAGCTTATGAGTGATGCCATATTTGTGAAGCAAAGCTCGAAATTGGAAGTTCGTGAAATGGGACCCCCATCACTAATCATAGCCCTAGGACACCCAAATCTAGAAAATATGTTCTTCTTGACAAATTTCATGACCACTTTATGATCATTGGTCCTAGTAGCAATAGTCTCTATCCATTTTGAAACATAGTCGACCGCCACCAAGATGTACTCATTTCCAAAGGATGGTGGAAACGGTCCCATGAAATCAATACCTCAAACATCAAAAATTTCTACAACTAGAATGGGGTTTAGCAGCATCATATCCTTTTTTGAATTACTGCACACAGCTTGGCACCTCAAACATGTTTTGAAAAATTCATAAGCATCTTTGAATAAGGTGAGCCAATAGAATCCACTCTGCAAAACTTTTACCGCTGTTTTCTTTCCTGAAAAATATCCCCCACAGGCGAGATTATAACAAAAGTTTAAAACAGATTGGTGCTCCTCCTCGGGGACACATCTTCTTATTATTTGATCGTGACCCCTGTGAAACAGCTCGGGATCCTCCCAAAAGTAGTGCTTAACCTTTGAAAAGAATCGATCTTTCTCCTGCCTAGACCACCCTCTTGGAATCTGTCTTACCGCCATGTAATTGACTATGTGAGCGTACCAAGGGGTTGAAGTGTGAGAGATGGAAAGAATTTGCTCATCAGGGAAGGAATCAGACATAGGAGCACTTTTAGGAATCACAATCCTAGACAAGTGATCAGCGACAACATTCTCCAACCCCTTCTTGTCTCTGATTTCCAAATCAAATTCCTGAAGCAATAAGATCCAATGGATGAGTCTGGGTTTGGCATCCTTCTTGGTGAGCAGGTATTTCAAAGCAGCGTGATCGAAATAGACAATGACTTTGACCCCCAAAAGATATGAGTGAAATTTCTCTAGGGCAAAAACAACAGCCAGAAGTTCTTTCTCTGTAGTGGTATAATTCAATTGAGCATCTGCGAGGGTGCGACTCACATAATAAATTACCATATGTTTCTTATCAATTCTCTGGCCTAAGACTGCTCCTATGGCATAGTCAGAAGCATCGCACATGATTTCAAATGGGAGCGACCAATCAGGAGACTGTAGGATTGGAGCTTGAGTGAGGGCCGCTTTAAGAGAGTGGAAAGCTTCAAGACAAGACTCATCTAGTTGGAATGGAGTGTTCTTGTCTAGGAGCTTAGTGAGTGGACGAGTGATGGTAGAGAAGTTCTGAATGAATCTTCTATAAAAACCCGCATGGCCAAGAAAAAAGTAGATTTGCTTGATAGATGAAGGGGGAGAAAGATTGGAAATTAGATCAACCTTAACCTTGCCTACTTCTATCTCCCTCTCTGAAATAACATGGCCTAACATAATACCTTCTCTTACCATAAAGTGACTTTTCTCCCAGCTAAGCACCAGATTAGATTCAATGCATCGGGCCACCATCTTCTGCAAATTCTCCAAACAGCAATCAAATGAGTCACCAAAAAGTGAGAAGTCATCCATGAAAATCTCCAAGAATTCTCCTACCATTTCAGAAAAGATTGTCATCATACACCACTGAAAGGTGCATGGCAGGGGCATTACAAAGCCCAAACGGCATTTTTCTAAATGCAAACGTGCCATACGGACACGTGAATGTAGTTTTTTCCTGATCTTCCGGATAGATAGCAACTTGATTGTACCCGGAGTATCCATCCAAAAAGTAAAAATATCTTTGTCCAACCAATTTCTCCAAAATTTGATCAATAAACGAGAGAGGGAAATTATCTTTCTTTGTCATTGAGTTCAATTTTCTGTAATCAATACAGATTCTCCATCCCGTTTGTAGTCTCATTGGCACCTCTTCACCCTTCTCATTTTGAATCACGGTCAGCTCAGATTTCTTTGGAACAACTTGTGTGGGGCTGACCCACTTGCTATCAGAGATGGGATATATGATCCCGGCATCCAACCACTTCACCACCTCTTTCATGTTAGGATTCAACCAGCACTGCATCTCCTTGCTTGGCTTGGTATTATCCTCTAAATAGATATGGTGCATACAAATATCCGGACTGATCTCCTTGAGGTATGCCACCGACCAACCTATTGTCCCCCTATACTCCTTAAGGACCGTTAAGAGTTGGGCTTCCTGAGCAGAAGTGAGGTCGGAGGTAATGATGACAGGTAGAGTGTGGTTAGGTCCCAAATATGCATATTTAAGGGAGTCTGGGAGAGGCTTGAGTTCCAGAGCGGGAGGATGTTCTAGAGATGGCAAGATTGGTTCAGATTGAAGTGCAGGAAGTGGTTCTATCCTAGACCAGGGTGTCGAAGAGAGAGGAGAATCCTGAAGCATGCTACCCTCTTCTAGGGTGTCCTCGATGTCATCCGAATTTTCATCAATCACCTCCTCAAAGATATCAATGATATTGCATTCTTCTTCGTGGTCCGGTTATTGAGAAGCCTTAAAAATATTCAAAGTAACATTCTCTCCTCCAAATGATATATCCCTCATTCCCGCGGCACAATTGATGTTGGCCTTTGCCGTAGCTAAGAATGGACGTCCCAAAATAATAGGTGTGTGCTTTAGATCCTAGGACGATGCCATATCCAAAATGAGAAAATCCACCGGGAAATAACATTCATGCACTTTAACAATGACATCCTCCAACAAACTCTTTGGTGTTTTAACCGACCTATCCGCCAATTGAAGGATGATTGAAGTGAGTTTTAACTCCCCGAGATCAAACTGCTCGTAAATAAAGGTGGGCAAATGATTCATTACAACAGCACTCACATCCTCGGACAAGCGGATCTTTTGTGTTACCGCATTCGGCTCCCTCTTTGGAGTACAAAGCTCTTTCAAAAATTTCGCATATGCCGGCACATGCTTGATCGCATCCAAGAGTGGAATATTGATATTCACATGTTTAAACAATTCCACTAATTCTTCCTGTTAGACCGGTATTTTCTTGTCAGCCTTTGACTTTAGAGCATCAGAAAAATGAGCCTTAGGCACATATTCTTGGGGTCCTTCATCGACTTTTGCCTTTCCTTTATCCATCTTCTTCTCCCCGCCCTCCGGCTTCTTTTGCTCTTGCACAATCACCGGCTCCTCATCCTCACTATCACTTTTCATGTGGGCATCTTGGCCTGAACTACTGCCAACTCCTCTACCCTGATAAGGGTTATCTAAAATCTTCCCGCTCTTAAGGGTAGATATAGCCTTGGCATTCTCGAATTGAGGGCTCATAGGAGGATGAGGCTGAGGTTGATTAGGTCAGGGAAGAATAGGAGCTCTCTGAGGAAAGCCCGGAGGTTGGTTCCTAGGGTTAGCCATAGGTTGGCTAGGAAGCTGACCCACCTCTCTCCTTACATTACTTGCTGCTAATTGCCCTATCTGACCTTCCAACTTAGCAATGGATTGTTGCTGAGAAAGAATGAGTTGTTGGAGTTGGTCGAATTTTTTATCAAAGTTGGGCTGCGGAGGTTGAGGAGGGGTTGGAAGGGAACTTGATTGAATCGGTTAGAAAGATATTGATGGTATTGGCCTTGAGAAAATTGAGCTTGCTGATATGGGGCCTGAGAATAATGTGATGGGTATTTAGATTGTTATGGAAAAGGTGCATTGGATTGAGAAAAATTATGATAAGCTTGGTGGGTTGGGTGTTGAGTTTGGTGAAAAGGAGATTGATAATGTTGTTGAGATTGAACTGGGACATGAAATGGTTATTTTTGAAATGAGGGATTAGATTGGGTAGATGGACCTTGCTGAGATTTCTAAGAAAAATTCGAGTGGTTTCTCCAGCCTGGATTGTACGTGTTGGAATAAGGATCATAAGGAGGCTTAGAGACACCATGAGCAGTGAAGATTTATTCTTGGATGAATAGGGGAAGCTGGGCTGCAGTGGGACAATCAGTTACCACATGATTAGGGCAAGAACAAAGAGTACAAATCTCTTCATGACTGGGAGCTAAGAATGGTTGAGGTTGAGAGGCTGAAGAAAAGAAGGTTCATGCCTAGATAACAACTGATCTAGCTTTTGAGCTACAAGATCAACCTTCTCTATATTATGTGCCAGCAAATCCATTTTGTTCAATTTCTAAGTCAAGGCATTTATGTTCATCCTATTCTCACACTCACCTTGGCTCTTTACTTCATAAAGTCCTGCCCTCTTAGATGGCCCAATCGTTCTTTCATAAGATGATAGCGAGACATGACTGATCGAATTTTCACTCAACATCTCAAATAACTCATAAGCCTCATCCTCGCTTTTACTCATAAAAGTCCCCCCACATGACGCATCCACTATTTGACAGTAATTATCAGTCAATCCCTCATAGAATGCTTGAACTATTTGCCATCTTGACAAACCATGATGTGGGCATTTCCTTAACAAATCTTTCAACCTATCCCATGCCTCATGGATTTGTTCCCCAGGATTTTGTTTGAATCCAATTATTTCTCTCCTCATGGTATTGGTTCGCCCTATGGGATAGAATTTTTTTAAAAATTCTTTTTACATTTCTGCCCAAGTGTCAATTGATCTACCCAAGGCTCCTAACTAATATTTGACTTTATCTTTAAGAGAGAAAGGGAATAGAGTAAGCCTGAGAGTATCATCAGAGAAGTTTGGGATTTTCACAGTTGAGTAAATCTGGAGGAACTCATCCAGATGTCTGTAGGGATCCTCATTGGCATTGCCATAAGGATGGCAACATTTGAATGGTGCTTGACTTAATTTAATATTAGGCTGCTTGATTTTGAGGTGCTTGGGTATAAAATGAAGGTCGATATTGATCGGGCAAGAAATATTCCTTCATTTATTTGGGAGCGACTTGGTGAATTTGTTGTTGATTTTGGTTGTGATCTGCCATGAGGTTAGGTTGATGGTGAGTTCTAGAATGCACAAACCTCTCAATCTCTCCTATGAGTCCTAACAAAGGTGGGTGTAGGGATCTCCTACCTTGCATAAATTAGGACAAAATGAGAGAGAGAATTTTTTATGATAATTTTTTTTATTTTTTTATTATTTTGACACAACTAAGACGAAGAGAGAGAAGAGAATGATTTTCTTTTTTTTAATTAATTTTTTAGTTTTATTTTTATGCAAACACAAATAAGTTGTCACACAAATTACCCTAATGACCTATATGTATCCTAGACCTACAAATGAGATTTCACAAAATGATTAAAGTGAAACTTAAGTTCACCCTCAATATTTTCACCGGACAGGTAAGGGGTGGGGTAGTGGGAGGCTACCCCTACCTTCGTAGGGACCTAATTATGTCAAATCACTTGCCCGTTTAAGGCGTTTGCCGTCCGACCGTCTTACCTTAGGCACCGATTTTTATAAGAGGGTAAGCCTAAATAACACAAGAGCCACAGTGTGATCCTTGGGCCAACGTCTACTGAATTTTATTTATGGCTTAGGTGATGTAAAATTGAAGTAACTTGTGGCTTGTGGGTTAAGGAAGGGTGATGAAATCTCCACCTTATCTTGCTTATGGGTGTTGCCCTTAAATTTTTTTTAAAAAAAATGATATGCACACCATAATTTCAGACAAGGGGTTCTTATGTAATATGTATGGGCATATGATTAAGAAAAATATTAGAAAAGAACTCACATTGCCCCTCGCAATCTCCAAAATGTAATTAACAGAAATTAAAAAAATGAAAGAAGAACTTCTATCCTAAATGATGCATGACCTAGAGCATGAAAGTGTGATTTCTACTCTTGAAATGGGAATTTTTATTTAGTTCAAGTGAAGATTTTTTTTTATTTAATGAACCTATCTAACCACAATGTGCAAGAGCATTAAGGAAATAACACAAAATGAGGGGGGTTTATAATACTTACTTGTAACGCAATCCCTCGTTCCCTTTTTTATTAGAAGACTAAGAAAAATGAGAAGAACTTGCCTCTGATTTTTTTTATTTTTTTTAAGAGAGTTATTTTTCTATTTTTATTTTTTTCAAAAAGAGAGTTAGATACAAGATAAATAACAACTAAAAATACTAAACAACATGCAACCTCCTGAATAATAAAATCTAAAAACATACTTTCTGTGTTTTTCGGATTTTTATTTTTTATTTTATTTTTTAAGAATTGTTTTGATTTTTTTAACAAGAGATGAATAAAAGAAACTATGAACTAAAAATACTAAACAGCATGTAAATCTACTACAAAATAAAGCCTAAAATCATGTTTTTGAAGTTTTCTAGATTTATAATTTTTTTTATTTTTTTATTTTTTTTCTAATTTTTAGATATTTTTTAAGAATTTTTCAGATTTTTTTTTAAAAAATTTCAAAAATTAGAAAAACAGAACGTGTACCTACGTTTCAGCCCTTTAGTGACGCTTGTCTGCTACAGTTCTAGACTTTCAGCGACGCTTCATTTTTTTAGAATTTCAGGTCTGATTTTCCTCTTTTTTGATTTTTTTTATTTTTTCTATAAAATAAAAATAGGAAAAATTAGCACTACCAAAAAAAGCGGGATTTCAGATTGATATTTTCCGTCTTAATATCCGTCTATATTTGTGACGGATTAGTTTCTGTCACAAATTCCATCTCTATTAACGACATACTACATTCGCTCTGAAGATCCGTCTATAATTATAGACGGAATATATTCCGTCTTTATATCCGTCATAAATTTAGGACGGATATTCAGACGGAAGTAATCCGTCTGAAATTTCAGACGGAAATAAGTTCCGTCCGAATTTCCGTCTCAAAATTCCCCCTTTCCCGCTAACGTCGGCCCCTCCCTCCCACCCCTTCCACCCGACCCCATTTCCACCCCCCCCCCCCACTCTCCCTCTCACTCTCTCCTTCTCCTCTTCCCTCTGCTTCCGGTCGTCGCCGCCGGAGCCGCCGGAGCCACAAAGCCGTCAGAAGCCGCCGTCGCCATCCTCGCCGTCCTCAACGTCGACGTCCTCGCTATCGTGCCCACCGCCATTCGTGTTAGCTCGCAGCCGTGCCCACCTTCCTCGCCGAAGCTCAGACGATCGCCGCCGGTATGTCCCCCCTCACCCTCTGTCTTTTTTTTAACCTGCATTTGTTCTCGCTGGGGGTGTGGGAGGGGTGTCGATGGGGAAGGGGAGAGGAGGGGCGTCGTTCCCGTGGCGGTGGCTGGCGGCGAGGGGAGGGGGGGTCGGTTGGGGAGGGCAGTTGGGAAGCGGATGGGGGTTCCCGTGGCGGCCGGGGGTGAGGGGATGGGGGTTTGGGAAGGGGAGGGGGGCCGGCGGTGAGGGGACGGGTGTTTTGGAAGGGGAGGGGGTTCCTGCGGCGGCCGACAGCGAGGGGACGGGGGGGTCGGTTGGGGAGAATACTCAGATGGGGAGGGGGGTTTCATATAGTGTGGGGGGTGGGGGTGGCTTACTCTGGTGAGAATGGGGTAGGGTGGGGCAGGGTTACTCCGGTGGGTGAGGGGGGCTCACAGTGTGGGGGTGGGGGGGGCTAACTTCAGCGGGGAGGGGGGTAGGGTGTGGGGGCTACTCCAGTGGGGAGGGGGTCAAACAGGGTTGGTGGGGGGCTTACTCCCACCGGGAGGAGGCAGCATAGATGTGGGGTGTGTGGGGGGCTTACTCATGCAGGGAGGGGGGCTGCAACTGCAAGGTGGGGTGATGGAGGGGGATTTACCTTGGTGGGGACTGGGGAGGGGGGGTTGTAGTGGCAGGGTGGGGTGGTGGAGGGGGCTTAACTCCGACGGGGATGGGGAGCATACGGTGGGGTGTGAGTGTGGGGGCATATTTCGGTGGGAGGTAGGGGAGGGTGTTACAAATTATTTTTATTTTATTTTATTTTATTTTATTTTAGTTAGGTATATGTTAATTTTTTCTCAATGTCTGGTTAAAATTAATCATGGTTAGATTCTCGGGCAATAACGAATAATTACGACAATGACATTTTTGCACAATTAGGGTTTATAGAGTAGGGCTGTCAATGGGGCAGGCCGATCCGACAGGCCCTCGGGTTTGGCTTGATTTTGGGCCGGGCCACAAGATTTTTTTCGGCCCGCGGGTTTTTAGTCGGACCTAAAAGCCCGGCCTGACTAGACCCGCGGGTCGGGCTCGAGCTTTGAGTTTGGCCCGCGGGCCGGCCTGGCACGTTCTCTTTTTTTATTCCCACTTTAAAATTTAAAAATTATTTAATTAAATTTATGTTATTTTACTTACTTAGAAAATTTAAAACTCTCTTTCCACATAAATTATGTAATTAATATCAATTTGTTAATTAATTTAGTGAGATTATAAACTTTATATTATTAAATATATTAATTTTTATTTTTTTATTTTTCTATTTACGTTGTCGGGCCGAGCCAAGCCTTAGTCGGGCTTTATATTTTTTAAATAATATCGGGCCCGGCCCGAGCTCGAGCTTAATATTAACAAGTCGGGCTCGGGCCGGGTCAACTTAAGCTCAGGCCAGGCCCGGCCCATTGACAGCCCTTAATACAGAGTGATATAACTATTAATGTATTTTCACGAGTAATTTTTTTTTTACAAATTCACGTCTAACAATAATTTTCATGCAAAAAAAATCCTATAATTTACCTTTGAAAAAATTTACACAATAAAATTTAAATAAACTTACGCACCGACGTACATTAAGATGGCTCCATACCGAATGGAGAAGAGAATTTCCTAATTATCTGTAATCGTGCATTCAGATTGAGTGGCAACAGAGTGCATCCAACTTGCTATATTTCTGTGTAGACGTAACCTGGTCGATTTGGTCTTTTGAACCCAGCGACCCAGTCTACTTCCTGCACTGTATCCAGCTAAAGTGTGCAATTTTTTTTTCATTTTTTCTGGACGGAGATGGGTACGTAAGTGCAATAGACACGGCACACCTGCCACTGTGAGTCAATTCCCAGGGATCACTGAATTCTCCTCTCCCCTTTCTTGATCAGATACAAAAGACTTTGTCTCATGTTGGATAAGCATTAAAAGGGTGTGAACTGAGGGAGAGAGACATGGTCCAACGTAGGTTTGACTCTTTCTCCGGTTCAACCTCCTCTTTCTAATTTGTCTTTCATTCTCACTAGGCGGAAGCGCCAGGTGTCCTTAATTAGCACCCTTTCTGTGTGTGTTCCATTCTTTTCTTCGCTCTCCCGTCTGGATCCTGGTAAGGGAGCAAAGCACTGTGAGGGCAGACAGCTGTGGAGATGGAGATGGACGCAGGACCATGGAGTTTATGAGTGGCATTTTCTGCAGATTCTTCCAAGGCTCAGGCAACTCAATTGGACCCATAACTCACAGTGGTTAACTTTCAAACCTTGAAGCATGGAAGTGCGTGTGGGATTTGGGGACCATATCAGATTAGGTGGCCCTTCTACCCAAATTAAGCCAAATCTGCAGTACCCATCAGGAGTCTGTGGCAGAACAAGCTCACGCATGGATTTTCTCATAGTTGGACCCACGGCCGGGAAGCAGTACCAGGCAGGAGCATTCCTTGGAGGGCACCACTCTTGATACGGGGAAATTGGGGTAACACCACCAATTTTATCTGAAGTTTGGAATACCGAGTGAGTTTCTTGAAAGCGAGAAGGACCACTGTCCAGTACCCTGCAGTATATATATACATACATATACATATATATATATATATATATATATATATATATATATATATATATATATATATATATATGCACACCCAGCAGAACATGCACTTGATACCATATCTTTCTCCTCTTCTTCGATAGAATTTGGAAATCTTCTCTTGGTCCTGAGGTCATCTTAGATCCTTTTCTCTTTGTTCTTCTTCCTACAGAGTTTCCATCCGCTTCAGTAAATTTCTCTGCATACATTTTTGTTTTTTTTGTAACCTTTTCCCTTCTAACCGTCCTGTTGCCTCTCTGGAGGAGGCTCATTGAAATGGCATATGGAGTGGTAAACGACCAGAAGAAAGCGAAGAATAGGCGCTTGCCCTCGCGAGGCCAGATCAAAGCCAAGATAATTGGGATACTTCTTAGATCCGTCATCTCGATGGCTTCAAAGGTAGGGGGCAGAAGATGCTGCTGTGGCAAAGAAGGCGGGCCTTCTAAGTCCGTCTGAGAAAGAAGCTTCTGATCAGTGGGGATGAAGATGACAATTGACCTGGAACTGATCAACGTCCTTGACAAATGAACTCCAAAAAATTGTAGTGTGAGGTTTAGCATGCAAGTTATGAATCTTAGTGATTGCCGGAGCTAAATTTAGTACTGTGCCTAGTTGTGTTTCTTGTGCAGCGGGGTAGATGACAAACTTCAATTTATGTAGTGATATATATTGCCAGTTGAATCATTTCCATCTTCTTTTGTTCAAAGAACACATTTCCATGAACATGTCCCTTGGCCTCCTCTTTCTGTAAGATTCACATGTTGCCACTCAATCTCCTCCTGCCATGCATGTTCTTCCTTAAATTTAAAAAGGTCTTCTTTGATATTTGAATAGAACAAGGTAGAATCGCCAATTCGTGGGGTGACGTATTCGACCCGAGTGGCGTATTCGACCACCAACAGTAGAATGTGATATCCGCACAAAACCCACCACTTAACCCCGTATTCGACCGACTTTAGCAGCCTTTGTCAAAGTCGGTTAAGACATTCACCGGTGAATACGTAAGGTACCGATTAAGAACCGACGAATATCCCAACTGATTTTACCCTACTCGAATATCAAACATGGTCGAGCATCACTTTTATGCCTCGGATTAAGTAAAGCTTCTACATTTATCAACAATGGACGTAGATCTCCATTGGCTTGTAGGAGATCCCTTTACTGCACCAATAATGTTTTGCTGCATCGCCTTCTAGCATGGCTGGTTGAGATCCCCAGTCATGCGTGCACCAATAAGACACTCATCTTATGGGTGGGCGACATGAATGCCCAACCAATGGGGGGTTCTTAAGGGAGGTAATAAAGGAGCATGGATGAGCAAGGGAGAAGTTGTGAATGTCGAGTGGACGGTGGGGGCAAAGAGGTGGGTGGGGAGGTACCGAGGGCTGTGCACCACAGTAACTCTTTTGGCAGTTATTTTTAATTGCATGTAAATATATTTTTAAATCTGATTTTAATAGAAATTTGATGTTAATTTGACTCAAAAATGTAGATTGTTTAGCTTCGATGTTCTTCATTTGAAAATTTTTGTAATTTGGGTGTTATTTAATTTGATATGTACATAATGATAATTGCGTTGTTATTTAATTTTATGTTATATAAATGCATGGGGTATTCCCTGTGAGTTGAGGTGCGTGGGTGCGACCAAACATTACACGCACCTCAGGAGAGCGCGTTAAAACCGTGTCAATGTGCCTTCCCGTTCAAGACTTTGGGATTGATGTGTATGTTATCATTTGTTTATGAGAATGTATATATCTACCTCAAAGTCTTGAATTGTCCCGTTTGGACAGTCTGTGAATGTTTGATCGCACTTAGGCAGTCATTTACTATATATGTTTGTATGGTTTGTTGAGAATTTCGGTTGCGTCTCCTCACTCTTCTCTGATATACCATTATTGATTTTGCGTGTTTTCTTAACCACTTACTTGTAAGTGTTTAAGAAAATTTCAAAATCAATAAATATACTTGGTATATCGGAGAAGTGTGGGGAGATGATGCCGAAATTTTTAGCAAATCGTGCAGCACATATAGTAAGTGATTGTGCGATCAAACCTTCATGGATGGGTTAAAAAGTGATAATCTAATCAGTATTCCTCTTCCAACTGCAAATGGTCTATGATGAACGATGTGAGGAAAGGGTCGGGTGTAATATTATGAGTAATGATTTGAAAGTTAGGATGTGTATTGTCATTTATTGGGTGCAGGCAAAATGTCGACAGATCGTTCATGGATGTATCGTAGAATAGTTGACCGGGTGGTGTCAGATGACTTTAAGCTTGGGGTTGAGAGTTTCATTCAATTTGCATTGGGGAATCCAAATGCAGCAATAGATCGCGACGGTCACATTCGATGCCCTTGTTCAAGTTGTAGAAACTTGAGGTGGTGTTCAACATGGGATGTGCAACATCATTTGTACACGAAAGGGTTCGTGGATGGTTATACGAATTGGACGTGTCATGGTGAGCAATTCTTGAGGTATGAGCCCGACAATATTGCAGGCACAAGTGGGTACATGGATATGGTTGTAGATGCTGTTGGTCCTAGTTTTAATATTCACGATGAAGCGCCGAATAAGACAGTCGGAAGATTTTATGAACTACTTAGGGATGCTGATGAGCCGCTGTGGGATGGTTGTGAAAATCACACTCGATTGTCTGCAGTGTCACAGTTGTTGAACTTGAAATCTGAATTTCACATCAGTGAGACTTGTTTTGACCGTCTTCTCCTCTTGATCAAGAGTATGTTGCCTCGAGACGAGAAGTTGCCAGAAACTTTTTACCGTGCAAAAAAGATGGTCAATGACTTAGGACTTGGATATGTGAAAATAGATGCATGTCCGAATCATTGTATGTTATATTACAAAGATGATGTAGATAAGATATCATGTTCCATTTGTGGCCATGACAGATTCAAACCTAAGGGGGGGGTCAATTCAAAGGCAAAAGATGTACCTTACAAGGCGTTGCGATACTTCCCTCTTGTGCCTAGGCTGCAGCGACTGTATGTGTCCTCAAAGATGGCTCGACATATGACATGGCACACCGAAAGAGTACGTCGTGCCGATGATATAATCAGTCATCCTGCCGATGGTGAAGCTTGGACTCACTTTAGTCGTACTCATCTTACCTTTTCAAGGGAGTCACGTAATGTTCGATTGGGTTTATGCACAGATGGCTTTAATCCATTCGGTGGTTCAGTGGCAGCTTATTCTTGTTGGCCAGTGTTCATGACACCGTACAACCTTCCGCCGCACATGTGCATGAAGCGAGAAAATCTATTTTTGTCCCTAGTAATTCCTGATCCAAAAAGTCCCGAAAAAAATTTGGACATATATCTCAGGCCGTTGATTGATGAGCTCAAATTTGTATGGACTGGTGGAGTTGTTACTTATGATGCATATAGGAAGAAAAATTTTATTATGAAGGCTGCACTGATGTGGACAATAAGTGACTTCCCTGCATATGGAATGCTATCTGGTTGGAGCACACATGGGAGGCTAGCATGTCCTTACTGTATGGAAGATACCAAATCATTTGTATTGAAACATGGGGGGAAAAGCTGCTGGTTTGATTACCATCGGCGGTTGCTACCAAGTGACCATCCTTTTCGAAGGCAAAAAGACTCGTTTAAAAAAAATACTGTTGAAATGGATGAAGCTGACTTGCAACGGGTGTCGGGTCTACATATGGCGTCACGGGTGCACAATTTACCAGATGTAGTTCAATTGTCTGGTAGCACACGGCAACTCCCTAATTTTGGAAAGGATCACAACTGGGTCAAGAAAAGCATTTTTTGGGAATTACCTTATTGGTCAACTCTTCTTGTACGACACAATCTGGATGTCATGCATACCGAGAAGAATTTTTTTGATAATGTGTTCAATACGATCATGAATGTTAAAGGGAAAACAAAGGACAACGCCAAAGCACGTATGGATTTAAAGATGCTTTGTAGACGTCCAGAACTGGAACTACAAAGTGTCAATGGCAAAACTGTGCAGCCTAAAGCAACTTATGTGCTTCATGATACACAGATCAAGGAAGTATGCCAGTGGTTGAAACAGCTGAGATTCCCAGATGGATATGCATCCAACATAGCCCGTTGTGTGAATGTTAATGAGGGGAAAATATATGGTATGAAAAGTCACGACTGTCATGTGTTCATGGAGAGGCTACTGCCCATTGCATTTCGTGATTTGTTGCCAAAGCAGATATGGGGAGCACTAGCTGAGATGAGTCAATTTTTTAAGATTTTATGTGCATCTGAACTCAGACTTCGGGATGTACAAACTATCGAACAAGAAGTTGTCACAACCATTTGCAAGCTAGAGAAGATATTTCCTCCGGCATTCTTTGATTCGATGGAGCACATGGTCGTTCATTTGCCATATGAGGCTATCGTCGGAGGTCCAGTACAATTTCGATGGATGTATCCATTTGAGAGGTATGTGACAATTTTTTTTAACTTATAAGTCGTCCATAGCCGCTACATATTGTTGCCATCTGACTTGTTGTTGTAGGTGCATACATGAATTAAAAATGAAAGTTCGCAACAAGGCACAGGTGGAGGGTTCGATTGTTGAGGCATACATTCTTGAAGAAATTTCGAACTTCTGTTCTATGTACTTTGAGCCAGAGATTCAAACTCGTCGTACTCGACCTCCACGTAATGATGATGGGGGAGTGGATGAATCGTCCGATCGACTCTCCATATTTAAACATCCTGGACGTGCGTTCGGACGTTGCTTGACTCGCACGCTCGAAGATAGAGAGTTGCACGCCGCTGAGATATATATTCTTTTGAATTGCCTCGAGATTGAACCTTATGTTGAGTAAGATCTTAATTCACATTTCCAGCAACTCCATAAGTCTATACATCCTCAAAGTCTATACAACATTGACTTCACAAAGTCTATACATTGGCTTCCTCAAAGTCTATACATTGGCTTCCTCAAAGTCTATACATCCTCAAAGTCTATACATTGGCTTCCTCAAAGTCTATACATCCTCAATGTCTATACATTGGCTTCCTCAAAGTCTATACATTCACTTCCTCAAAGTCTATACATTGGCTTCCTCAAAGTCTATACAACATTGACTTCACAAAGTCTATACATTGGCTTCCTCAAAGTCTATACATCCTCAATGTCTATACATTGGCTTTCTCAAAGTCTATACATTCACTTCCTCAAAGTCTATACATTGGCTTCCTCAAAGTCTATACAACATTGACTTCACAAAGTCTATACATTGGCTTCCTCAAAGTCTATACATCCTCAATGTCTATACATTGGCTTCCTGAAAGTCTATACATTCACTTCCTCAAAGTCTATACATTGGCTTCCTCAAAGTCTATACAACATTGACTTCACAAAGTCTATACATTGGCTTCCTCAAAGTCTATACATCCTCAATGTCTATACATTGGCTTCCTCAAAGTCTATACATTCACTTCCTCAAAGTCTATACATTGGCTTCCTCAAAGTCTATACAACATTGACTTCACAAAGTCTATACATTGGCTTCCTCAAAGTCTATACATCCTCAATGTCTATACATTGGCTTCCTCAAAGTCTATACATTCACTTCCTCAAAGTCTATACATTGGCTTCCTCAAAGTCTATACAACATTGACTTCACAAAGTCTATACATCCTCTTCCTCAAAGTCTATACATCCTCAATGTCTATACATTGGCTTCCTCAAAGTCTATACATTCACTTCTTCAAAGTCTATACATTGGCTTCCTCAAAGTCTATACAACATTGACTTCACAAAGTCTATACATTGGCTTCCTCAAAGTCTGTACATCCTCAAAGTCTATACATTGGCTTCCTCAAAGTCTATACATTGGCTTCCTCAAAGTCTATACATTCACTTCCTCAAAGTCTATACATTGGCTTCCTCAAAGTCTATACAACATTGACTTCACAAAGTCTATACATTGGCTTTATCAAATTTTTTTAATCATTTTTTTTTACGGGGTGCTACATTTATATTGCAGACAATTTGATTCAGAATTAGCTGAAAAATGTCCAAATATCCAGGATGTGGAGATTGAAAAAGAACGCGAGAAGTTTTTTTCCAAATGGCTAAGAAACCGAGTTAGTGTGAACTCTGAATATATATGTTTGTATTTACGTATGTTGAGGTAATTGTTATTATTTTAACTACTCAAATTTGAATATAAGTTGAACAAGGTCTCATTACTGATCAAAGAGTACAACAGATAAGTTATGGCCCCTCGAACCAGACACGTGCCTATCCGGGATATATTGTGAATGGATATAAATTTCATACAAGGGATTATGGGCGAAATAAGTCTACGATGAACAGCGGCGTATGTGTGAAGGGAAGTTTATACAATGAAATGGAATTGGACTACTACGGTATTCTTGAAGAAGTCTTAGAACTTCAGTATTTGGGACAAGACAATCATGTATACATATTTAAGTGTCAATGGTTTGATCCTAATTCTGTTCTACATGACACAAATTATGGGATTGTCAATGTCAAGCATAGGTCTAAACTTAAGACCTATGAACCATTCATTTTAGCCGCACAAGCCCAGCAAGTGTACTATTCAAGCTATCCATCATCCAAGAATAGAGATTGGTGGGCAGTTTGCAGGGTTAATTCAAAACTCTTTCCCACTTATGAGTTAACTATGAGTGGACATGTCTCAGAGGTTGCTCGTGCTGAATATTATCAATCAGACGAAGTTGGCATTGTCGGTTCCTCTAGGTTTAATCTGGACGAATCTGATGAGCCACTGTCATTACGTACGCGAGATGGAGTGGAAGAAGTCGATCCGACGGAGCTAAATGTTGATGTTAGAGGGGAGGAAGAATCAGATGAAGATGAAGATTTTGAATCTCATGAGACTACTATGGATGACGAAGATGGTGAAGTTGAGCTAGATATATCAACATGAGGGAGGCATGTTTTGATAATTTAGTAAGAAGATTCTTACTTTTAAGCATAATTTTAAATAATATTTGTCTAACCTTATATAATTGTGGATTAATATGTATTAATTGTTTTGTTATTAATAAGGAAATGGTGCGAGGAGGGCGTACTAGGGGTGGGAGGAGATCTAGCAGTGAGGGGGGCGCTACTCCCTCCTCGCTACCATCTTCTTCAGACACAGGTATATTTGATCAATAAGTTAGCTATATAAATATTTTAATTATTTACAAACGTAAAAGAATTTATTTATAGGTGCAAGTGTCGGCTCACCACCACTTGTACATACGCCACCACCTCCCGCTACAGGTATGTATATTTTAATTTAAATTCTTGAACATTTCTTCTACTTATGAAAATAAGTTCTTGCAGGTTTCAGTGGCCTCCCACCTGTTGTGCATAAGCCACTCCCACCACCTCCCGCTGCAGGTATGTATATTTTAATTATATGTTCGCAATATTTGTATCACTCCACATGACAATAAATTCTTGCAGGTCTCAGTGGCAAAAAGACTCGAGGATCATGTATGTATATTTTAATTTAAATTCTTCAATATTTGTTCTACTTATGACAATAAATTCTTGCAGGTCTCAGTGGCCTCCCACCGATCGTGCATACGCCACCCCCACCACCTCCCGCTGCAGGTATGTATATTTTAATTATATGTTCGCAGTATATGTATCACTCCACATGACAATAAATTCTTGCAGGTCTCAGTGGCCTCCCACCTGTTGTGCATACGCCACCCCCACCACCTCCCGCTGCAGGTATGTATATTTTAATTATATGTTCGCAGTATATGTATCACTCCACATGACAATAAATTCTTGTAGGTCTCAGTGCCCTCTCACCTGTTGTGCATACGCCACCCCCACCACCTCCCGCTGCATGTTTGTATATTTTAATTATATGTTCGCAGTATATGTATCACTCCACATGACAATAAATTCTTGCATGTCTCAGTGCCCTCCCACCTGTTGTGCATACGCCACCCCCACCACCTCCCGCTGCATGTATGTATATTTTAATTATATGTTCGCATTATATGTATCACTCCACATAACAATAAATTCTTGCAGGTCTCAGTGGCCTCCCACCTGTTGTGCATACGCCACCCCCACCACCTCCCGCTGCAGGTATGTATATTTTAATTATATGTTCGCAGTATATGTATCACTCCACATGACAATAAATTCTTGCAGGTCTCAGTGCCCTCCCACCACCTCCCACTTGTACAGGGCCCACCCCCACCAGTCAGCCCCTTGACGATGCCGGCAGTTGTCACGAGGGAGGCACGACCCATGATAGACGTCGCCCGTGTTGGGTATCCGGATAAATCTATAAGGTTATATTACATTAATTAGCCCTCAACTGTCTAATATGAATATTTTGACATTTGCAATTGCAGTATGAAATTTGAACCCCACAGCGCTGTCCATCATTCCACCGAACTCATGTTGGCACATGTGCCCGGGGCAGCTTCCACTTTCAGAGATTTTCCGATGTCCGTCCGCGATTCATTGTACAACATGTTCTTAGTAAGTAATTACGTCATTTAATTCAAGTATTTCCCAAAGTCAATTTACAACTTTATACTAAGTGTGAAAAGTAATTGATTTACAGCGGTCTTTTCAATTCACATGTGGACATGACGCGGCGAGATGTCGTCGTGCCTGGGAGTCTACTATGCTCTCAAGTTACAAGAGGAAAATACATGAGGCCCGAGCACACGCTAAAAAATTGAGTGGGGGGAGTGAAGACCGACAATTGTGGAAGGCGCATCGCCCTCTATGGATGAGGCAGGAGGATTGGGAGATATCTTGTGACCATTTTGCCGACCCCAAGTGGATAGAAAAGTCCGAAAAAGTCAAAGCAAACAGGGCGTCAAAACCAGGTTCAAATTTGCATACGAGTGGGTCCATCTCTTATGCGGCTCATAAACAAAAATTGGTAAGTAATATACCAATTTATCTTCTTACAATTTATCCCAATATTTGACTTTTTTTACTATGAATTGTATAACAGACTGTGGAGCATAATCGACCTCCGTCGTTCCTCAAGGTGTTCGACAGAACACACAAAAAGAAGGGGACTAATGATCTTGTGAGTGACACAGTTAAGTCAGAAGCGGTAAGTTTATCTACATATGTAACTTGTACCGTTCATTTAAATCGGCATGTAATTCATATGAAATTGACTAGTTATTTTATTCAATTTGTAGGAAACATATAGCAAAGCAGTGACAGAGAAGTACGGGGAGGGAGACACGCAGCAGCCGGAGTTCGATCCGGTGGAGTGGGTGGCAGCAGCTGGCGTACCGAAGAAAGGCCGACTATATGGTTTTGGGGAGAGCCTAGACGCAAGCGCGGTGACATCAGCGTGTGCGAGTTCTAGCTATACTTCTTCCAGTGGCAGTGCCTTCACTATACCTTCCGTTGCCCCCAGCGCTTCTGCCAGCGACATGATGGACATGGTCCGATCGCAGATTTCTGATATGCAGCGGCAGCAGCAGCATTTCCAGCAAGAGATCTCTAGCCAAGTGTCAGTATTCTTGCAGGCAATCAGTGGCCTCCTCTCCCAGAGCGGAATGGTCCCTCAGCAATCCACCACCACCACAGCACAGCCCGCACAGGTGAGTGTTTACTATGTTTTTATTTTGATGGAATTACTCAATTATGTTCATTATTAATTTTAAAACTCATTTACTTCAGAAGAATTGAGAAAATCTGGGGAGATGAAAGTGACTTGTCAGAACTGACGGAATCCAAATCGGATGCCCGGTTTGAGCTCGGCGCTCAAAGTTCATTTCTAAAATACACTTGGTTCAAATGAACCGCCAGGTCGGGGCCGGGGTTCTAAAACTTGAAATACCGGTCGGATGCCCGTGCCGATCATTCCAATACGATCGGGGAGATGAAAGTGACTTGGCAGAACTGACGGAATCCAAATCGGATGCCCGGTTTGAGCTCGGCGCTCAAACTTCATTTCTAAAATACACTTGGTTCAAATGAACCGCCAGGTCGGGGCCGGGGGTCTAAAACTTGAAATACCGGCCGGATGCCCGTGCCGATCGTTCCAACACAACCGGGGAGATGAAAGTGACTTGGCAGAACTGACGGAATCTAAATCGGATGCCCGGTTTGAGCTCGGCGCTCAAACTTCATTTCTAAAATACACTTGGTTCAAATGAACTGCCAGGTCGGGGCCGGGGGTCTAAAACTTGAAATACCGACCGGATGCCCGTGCCGATCATTCCAACACGACCGGAGAGATGAAAGTGACTTGTCAGAAATTACGGAATCCAAATCGGATGCCCGGTTTGAGCTCGGCGCTCAAACTTCATTTCTAAAATACACTTGGTTCAAATGAACCGCCAGGTCGGGGCCGGGGTTCTAAAACTTGAAATACCGGCCGGATGCCAGTGCCGATCGTTCCAATACGATCGGGGAGATGAAAGTGACTTGGCAGAACTGACGGAATCCAAATCGGATGCCCGGTTTGAGCTCGGCGCTCAAACTTCATTTCTAAAATACACTTGGTTCAAATGAACTGCCAGGTCGGGGCCGGGGGTCTAAAACTTGAAATACCGGCCGGATGCCCATGCCGATCATTCCAACACGACCAGGGAGATGAAAGTGACTTGGCAGAACTGACGGAATCCAAATCGGATGCCCGGTTTGAGCTCGGCGCTCAAACTTCATTTCTAAAATACACTTGGTTCAAATGAACCGCCAGGTCGGGGCCGGGGGTCTAAAACTTGAAATACCGGTCGGATGCACGTGCCGATCGTTCCAACACGACCGGGGAGATGAAAGTGACTTGTCAAAACTGACGGAATCCAAATCGGATGCCCGGTTTGAGCTCGGCGCTCAAACTTCATTTCTAAAATACACTTGGTTCAAATGAACTGCCAGGTCGGGGCCGGGGGTCTAAAACTTGAAATACCGGCCGGATGCCTGTGCCGATCATTCCAACACGACCGGGGAGATGAAAGTGACTTGTCAGAACTGACGGAATCCAAATCGGATGCCTGGTTTGAGCTCGGCGCTCAAACTTCATTTCTAAAATACACTTGGTTCAAATGAACCGCCAGGTCGGGGCCGGGGGTCTAAAACTTGAAATACCGGCCGGATGCCCGTGCCGATCATTCCAACACGACCGGGGAGATGAAAGTGACTTGGCAGAACTGACGGAATCCAAATCGGATGCCCGGTTTGAGCTCGGCGCTCAAACTTCATTTCTAAAATACACTTGGTTCAAATGAACTGCCAGGTCGGGGCCGGGGGTCTAAAACTTGAAATACCGGTCGGATGCCCGTGCCGATCGTTCCAACACGACCGGGGAGATGAAAGTGACTTGTCAGAACTGACGGAATCCAAATCGGATGCCCGGTTTGAGCTCGGCGCTCAAACTTCATTTCTAAAATACACTTGGTTCAAATGAACCGCCAGGTCGGGGCCGGGGGTCTAAAACTTGAAATACCGGCCGGATGCCCGTGCCGATCATTCCAACACGACCGAGGAGATGAAAGTGACTTGGCAGAACTGACGGAATCCAAATCGGATGCCCGGTTTGAGCTCGGCGTTCAAACTTCATTTCTAAAATACACTTGGTTCAAATGAACTGCCAGGTCGGGGCCGGGGGTCTAAAACTTGAAATACCGGCAGGATGCCCGTGCCGATCATTCCAACACGACCGGGGAGATGAAAGTGACTTGGCAGAACTGACGGAATCCAAATCGGATGCCCGGTTTGAGCTCGGCGCTCAAACTTCATTTCTAAAATACACTTGGTTCAAATGAACCGCCAGGTCGGGGCCGGGGGTCTAAAACTTGAAATACCGGCCGAATGCCCGTGCCGATCATTCCAACACGACCGGGGAGATGAAAGTGACTTGGCATAACTGACGGAATCCAAATCGGATGCCCGGTTTGAGCTCGGCGCTCAAACTTCATTTCTAAAATACACTTGGTTCAAATGAACTGTCAGGTCGGGGTCGGGGGTCTAAAACTTGAAATACCGGCCGGATGCCCGTGCCGATCGTTCCAACACGACCGGGGAGATGAAAGTGACTTGTCAGAACTGACGGAATCTAAATCGGATGCCCGGTTTGAGCTCGGCGCTCAAACTTCATTTCTAAAATACACTTGGTTCAAATGAACTGCCAGGTCGGGGCCGGGGGTCTAAAACTTGAAATACCGGTCGGATGCCCGTGCCGATCGTTCCAACACGACCGGGGAGATGAAAGTGACTTGTCAGAACTGACGGAATCAAAATTCATTTCTAAAATACACTTAGTTTAAATACTGTTTCAGGCTAGTGGTTGATTTATAAAATATGCAGTTATCAATTTGATATGTTTGCTTTCAATTTATGCTAATTTCTTCGCACTAATTTTTTTATCTATGAATGTTATTATTTTTTTAATATAGGGGGATCCTTCTGCGGGCGGCGACAGAGGAGATGAGCAGGGCGGTGAGGATACGGACGATGAGGATATGGACGATGTACCGGATATTTCTTGATATTCAGACGGATCAGCAGGGTTAATGTCCTTTTTTGTGGTATTTATTTGATCAGAATTTTATTTTTCGGTGGTGTTTATTTGATTAGCAGGTTCCCAATATTTTTTTTTCAACATGTAGAATTTCTTGATGTTTATTTATGATTAAACAGGTTTTGTAAAATAATTTAAGATTTTTTTAAAAAAAAATGTAGATTTCAGACGGATTTTCAGACGGGATGTGCGACGAATATTGTCCGTCTATAATCCGTCGGAAAATCCGTTTGAAATATAGATGAATTTCAAACCACATTTCGGATAGGAGATGAGTTAAATTTCCGACGGTTATTTTATCCGTCGTAATATCCGTTTGAAATAGCGACGAATTTCGGACGAGTTTTCATACGGTACATGATTTCAGACTAAGGAGTTGGGCTTCATTTTAAGACGGTAACTATATTTCGTCGTAATAGCCGTCTGAAATTTCAGACGGACTTTCAAACGGAAAATATGTCCGTCGTAAATTTCAGACGAAAAATTTCAAATTTCAGATAGAAATGTCTCGTATGAAAGTCAGACGGAATTTGTGACTGATTAAATTCTGTCATAGTTTCAGACGGAATTTCCGACGGAAACATAAACTGTCACAAATTTGTGACTAGGAATTTCAGACGGTCGGTTTCAGTCTTAAATATGTCGCAAATCCGTCGCAAACGTGGTTTGTGACGGATTTTCAGACGGATTTCAGACGGATACGGGCCGTCTGAAATCCCGCTTTTTCTGGTAGTGTAGTATTCACATATATACATCAAATACAAAAATTTACCAACATTAAAAAAAATTCCTCTCTGACAACGGCGCCAAAAATTGATGCGCACAAACCGTCGTTTAAAAATATCGTGCCACACAATTTCAAAATTTATAAAATCGCACTCACTCACTTAAATAGATTTGAAAATTCAAGTAAAGTGGTGAATAACGGGTCAATCTCACGGGGAAGAAAGATTTCATTTTAGGTAAGTTAGACAAATCTTATGTTTTGAAAAGCGAGTTTTTGAGTGAATTTAAACTAGGAAAAAATGAATTGCATGGAATAGAAATTATCTAAAGAAGATGAGAGGGTTAAAAGAAGAGAAATTGGAGGAGATAGAAAGAGAAAGATACCATAATTTACTCAACTGATGAACTTCATTGAGATGAAAGTGAAAAGTCACACTATGAAAATAAAAATTACAACATGGGAATATCAAAGAGAAAAGGGAGGGAAATATAGCCAATGGATGAAGATTAGCGTCGCCTCCTTACTAGGCCTTGGATGAAGATTGCCCCGCCGTGGAATCCGACGCCGTGAGTAGACCGAGAGTTGAGGATCTGCCAATGGGATATGAGAAGAAATATGGAGGAGGGAGATAGATAGATAGAAGGGAGGTTTACGGTTGAGAATAAAATAAAAACACAGTGAAAATTATATTAAAAATAGAGGGTGATTAGAAGAATAATAACTTTAAAACTACAGGGATTTAGAAGAAGTGAGAGAAATAAAAGTTGTAGAGGGTGAAGACAAGAAGAAGTTTGATGAAGAACATAGAGTCAGAAAATGAGAGGAAGACAGTGAAAAATATGAAAAATCGGGATCTATCGACGCGGATGAACAATGAAATGCCAAAAGACTAAACTCTGAAAAATTAAGTATAACTTACAAACGAGAAAGAATTAGAAGCAGTGATAGAATAAGACAATATAGATCAAGAAGAGAGGAAAAACTTTTGTGAAGAACGCGGAGAGAAAAGAAGAATGGAATGACTTCAAAACGGAGGAATAAAAGAAGATAGCACTTCGGATGAACAGTAACTACACAGAATAGCAAGTTGAAGAATGGGGAATAAATCAAAAACGGTGAAGATTTAGAGAAAATAATAGAAAGAGAAAATGAATAACACTTAAAGATGAACAACTTTATTGAAGAAAGTAATTCAAAATAATGATCACAAATGTATGTAAATGGGCTATGAAGGACTAAAATGGCTAATATTACAGTAACATTCACACAACAGTCTAACAATAACCCCAAAATCACAAACAAAAGCTCTCCAAAACACTCCTACATGACTCTCCAAAGTCAAAAAGAACTCTCCTCTCCTCAACAACAACAACCCATTTTATAGGGCCAAAATAAACCATTTTCTCCATGTGAACACCTATTGTTACAATTTTTAACTTTGAGAAGAGAGACCTCCATGTGATACACACTTTTTAAATTTTTTTATACATTCCTTTCCTTCTTTTTCTCCATTTTCTCCCTCTTTCTCGTCGGCAGCCCTCCTTGCTGACTTCCTCTCCCTCCTTTCCTCTCTCCCAACGTCAGCAGCATATGAAGCCGCCCGCATTGTTTGAATTGGTCGAAGCCCATTTGCCGATGCTGCTTTGCCGACCTCCCGCGTTGAAGAACGTGGCCTGCCATGCATCGATTCACCCAAGCCTCACCGCTGCTTCACATTGTCGACCGTGCCACCCTCGTGGGTGTTGAAGCTGTAGTTGACCGCCTGCTGCCAATGCATTGGATGTCCAAGGCAGCTTGGCCTCTCCGCCAACGTCCCATGTTGAAGTCCACGTCCAGCTAGTTGCATGAATGGGCTTTATGCCCATGTTGTGAAGAATGGCCCATACCTGCTTGTTCTGCCGTTGAAGACCTCCCAAGGTTTACGTGAAAACCATGCAACCCCCTTGCATTGTAAAGCCTTCCTGTATGTAATATATGATATATGTATACATAAGATATATATATATATATATATATATATATATCATGTATATAACTGTCTGAAAATGGCCACGTGAAGCCTCCCGCCTCGTGCATGCAATATATGATATATATATACATAAGATATATGTATATGTATGATATATATATAAGATATATATATATATATATATATATATATATATACGATATATATATATATAAGATATATCTTATATATATATATATGATATCTTATATATATTTCTATGTAAAGTCAAGTGCTTCTTTTTTATTTTTTTTATTTGAACAAATCAAACTTGAGCTTGGTCGGCCATGGACCTTTGGATGTGTGAATGGGCTGCAGCCCATTTGTCTTCATTCTTCTTGTTGTCTTTCTTTCTTTGTGCATGTAAAATAGAATCAAGATTTAATTAAATCAGGTAATTAAACATTTTGATCTAAAATTGAAATTAAGTGTGATAAATGTATAATGATGTATATTAAAGCTCATAAGTATGTGTTATAACATTAATTAATATGTAAAAATGTACACTTATCAGGGAGCAATGTCAGAATTCCTCCCGCATTGACGTAGGCGCCGAAGCTCGGCACCTATTGTATAAGGAGGCCTGGACGACGGACCGCCCATGTTACTGAGGAGAAGCCCTCTCCGGAGGGGTTGGGGAGGGAATATCCCCGCCGGACATCCCCGAATTTGGGACTGTGCCACTCGGCCCGGCCTGGGCCCTTGCCCCCGCTTCCTCTTCCTCACCACGCGCCCCATCAACCTCGACCGAGACGTCAGAGCTAGCCACCTCTCCTGGCGTTCCTGCTGGCCCGACGGAGATCCTCTCACCTGCCGTAGGCACCTCTGGCTCGGTCGACGGAAAGCTCGGATGACGGACATCCCTGGATGGGGACTCCTCGGTCGGACGGGAAGTTCTCGCCTTCTTCAACCACGCCTTCTCTGCGATCAAAGCCTTCATCGAGGACAACAACAACTGCGCCCCGGGGTCCTTGTGCTTAGGCCGTCGTCGCTCTGGGGCATCCTCCCGGGCAGCTTGCTTGCCCTTACCCCGTGCAGAAGAAGGACCCTCAGAAGTTCGAGGCACGCTCGGAGCAGTCGCCTCCTCCAGCTCAATGACCTCCTGCTCCGATGATCGCCCATCATCCGCATCGCGCCTTGCCTCTGCCCATTAAGAAGCAAATCAATCAGTAAGAGCTCGGCCCATTGGGACAAGAGAATGCAAAAGCTGAATTCTCCAAACTCTTACCGCCGGGAGGTAGGGCGATGCGAGGAAACTCACCAATGTTGGCCGAAATCATCAGCTCAACGGTCGATCAACGGTTCTCCTGAAGAATCCTAATCGCCCCCTCAAGCTCTGAGGAGATCACTAGTTACTTCGGAGGAAATATCGGCTGAAAGTTTGGCTTATCAAGGAAGCCCCAGCCGGGGGCACCCTTGTTAGGCCCTACCTAGAAGAATTGAGTCTTCCATCCCTTATGTGAAGAATCCTGAGGAGAGAGGATTACACAAGTCCTCCCCCTCCTCGCCTGAAGATAGGAGAAACCCTTCCCGGCGTGAGTTTGCTCCTTTAGCTCAAAAAAGGCATGAAAGAGGTCTAAAGAAGTGGAAAGGCCACACGAGCGACAGAGGAAGATGAAGGAGAATATGAAAGTATAAGAATTCGAAACCAACTGGGTAGGAGCCAGTCGGTGGAAGTTCAGCAACTATGCAACAAAGGGGTGAAGAGGAAGACGAAAGCCGCACTTCTAAGCCAAAAGAAAAATACAGAAAAGGCCCGAACGAGTGTCCACACTGGACTCGTGGGATTTGGCCAGAGAGAAGTAATACCACCATGGCAGTCTGTAGCGGTTCTCAATCTCTTTCACCTCGGCCTCCCCCAACTCGCTGCACAGATGATGGTTGGGCTTCGGCACTGAACTCCCCGCGCCTTGTTCGAACTCACGGACCTCAACCTCAGGGTCGTGCTCCGCCATGGAGGAACGAGAAGAGCAAGAAGACGAAGAGGGAATAGCAGGGTCAGATGACTCAGGAGGAGGAGGAAGCTGATGGATCGCCGCCGCCGTGATCTCTGCCAACTTTGCAAAGGCTGCTGCGATTCTCTCCCCCCTAATCGCTCTCGCGGCGCATGGACTCTCTCCGAATATGAATGCGATGATGGGAAAAGCCCTAAACAAAGGAGACGTGGAACGCCAGCATACAGTATATTTATATGCCCCCGTGACCCTGGCGAGAAGCGGCGCGACGTTTCGAATTCCAAGAAGGGCCTCCCTGCGCCAACTCGAGGGAGTCATCATCATGCGTATCCCCACCAAGACAGCCGCACTAAATAGCCCCTGCCGGCAAAAGATCCCCCAATCGAGCCACCAATGCTACCCCATTATATTATACTCTCCGAGCCAAAACTCTGGCTCAAGAGTAGAGGGGGGGCAAGTGGAGAGGGGTAAAGTCAAAGGTCCAGAGACATGTGGCCAGGAGCGGCCCGACTAGGTCCATTCTCGACCCAAGTAGGCCGGACTCCCAAAGTGATAGCCCCTTCTTACGGGCCCACTTTATTTTAAGCCCCCAAACTTGCTCGATCTAATGTTTCCTAGGCGGCCTTCGGGCCCGGAAGACCGAGTAACGGTCGCTCAGGAGAATCCCAATCGGGAGCCGAGCATAACCGCCCAACGGCGCCTCCAGCCACCGGGAATAGCCCTGAATGGGCGCCCCACGCTCATTCCGGCCGCCGAACGCCTGTCCAGGCGGAGGTTACGCCCTCACCCGGAGCAGGGAACTCAAAGGGATAAGGGAGAGCAAGAGTTCTCACGCCCTTAAAAGCCCACGACAAGGACACAACTCCCATTAGTCTCCTAAGCTTCTAAGACTCCTATGCAGGCGAGCGACTATATAAACCCCAGGAAACTCTCCGAAAAGAAGAAGGTAATCATGAGTACTCAACATCACACTCACTGGTGGAGAGAGATCTCGTGTCCCTCACTTTTCTCCTACTACATCCCTTCCACCTGCACTCTATCAGCTCGCTGATTTAAACATCGGGAGGTCTTCCCCGGGGTTTCAACCCTGAGTTTCCTCTGATCCATTTCCTGCCTTGTAGATCCTCAAATCGTGGTGACAATAACGAAGGCTAAATCGTGCGGTTCAGGATACAGCGCGGGATCACCTCTCTTCAATATTTAATTTATATTATAAACTCTAGAATATTTTAAAGACTTAATTAATGGTTCAACAGACAACTAAGATTTAATGCAACACCTATAAACAGAAAGTGAGAGGTCCATTGTGTAAGGTGTATTAAGGCATAGAAATCTTAAAATTTTTTTTAGCCACTTGATACCTTCGTCAAATTATATGGATACGCAAATATGATGGAACTTGATGCGATATAATTTTTGATTTTTATTTTTTTACTTGCACTGTCGTGAGATGCAACAAGTTGTATTATCGATGATGTAACAAGCAATTTTTTTACATTTCAACGTCATTTTAGTCATATGAAATAAGTGGTGCAACGAGCATCATGCCTATACAACATTTGTTAAGTCACCACCACATGCTATAGCTTAGGCAGCATTCATGTCTCATATTACACAAAATAAGATTGAGTTTTTTATATGAAAATTATTTTTAGAGATTAATTTATAAAAATATTTTAAAAATATATTAACAAATATATCACTGTGTAAATTAATGTTATATTTATTCATGTGCATATCACTTATTTTTATTAAATATTTATAAAAAATCACATTTAAATGATATTTATGTATTATTTGAATTAATCTAGTAATATATTTTTACAAATATTTTTTTATAAATTTATTTTTAATAATAATTTTTATATAAAATTCTAATAAAACTAATAAATACACGTTCCAAGATAACAATCCCACGCTTTCACATTTAGCGATGGTTGCATATGCGAAGAAACCATTATTCAATCACGAATAACCCCATAATCCTTAACATACTTTAAATTTGGGAGAACAAGATAACAAGCATAACCATACCGGGATTAGTATATATATATATATATATATATATATATATATATATATATATATATATATATATATAAACCTAAAGATGACAGGTACTATTCCGGCCAATCATCCCTCCGGGCTACGTCTTTTGAATCCCCGCTCGGCCCAAGTAACCCGGACCGGTCCGGTCGAGTCGGACCGGAGTCACGCCGTCTCCGTCGATCAAAGAACCAGCGAAGAGAAAAAAAAGAGGAGAGAGGCTGTTTACAGCTAAGCGGCCGCAGGTCAGAGAGGAGGAAAAGAAGGGGCGTAGATAGAGAGAGAGATTGAGTGGGAAGGGAGGAGAGAGACGCGGCAGCCTCCGACGCCGACCGCTACGGTGAAAGCGCGACCGCTGCTCCTCACCGCCAGGCCGCTCCTCGTCGGCCTCGCCCTCCCCCGGTAAGGGTTCGCAATCCGCTTCCACGCCGAGCCCCTCGAAGGAGAAAACAGCAAGGGGGAGCAATGGGAGGAAGGTGCGGTGGAAGGGGCACGGTCGTCGCCGCTGCCGCCGCCGTGGTCCTCGGCTGAGCAGTTGGGCGCGCCGGTGGTCAGATCCGCTAGATCCAATCCCCCTCCGATCTGATCGCCGAAGAGCAGAGTTAGAGAAGGGGGGGGGGAGGAAGGTAAGGGACGAGGACGAAGGTGTGAGAGAGGGGGGGTTCCAAAATGGGGGATTTCAATCTGGCTCTGGTGATCGTGGCGGTGGTGGTGTGCGTGCTGGTGCTCCTCTTCAATGTCTACCTCCTCGTCAACTACCAGCACCCCGACGATGTCAACCAGGCGTACTTCCCCAAGGCCGTGGTTGTTTTCGGGCTGTCGATCGCCGCCATCTCCATCCTCATGTTGCCTGCGGATGTGGCCAATAGGCAGGCCTGCCGCCACGCCATCTACAACGGGGCCTGCCACCTCACTCTCCCCATGAAGGATCTCTGGCTCGCTGTCTACATCGCGGACGCGGTCCTCGTGTTCTTCGTCATCCCATTCGCCATGTTTTATTACGAAGGCGACCAGGATAAGTCAGTGATGGTTGTTCTGTTGCTCTGAGGGCGGCCTGGTTCCTGTGGTTTCCTTATGGGATTGGTGTTTGCCTGCTCGCAGGAGCGTTGGGAAGAGGGTAAAGAGTGCGTTGATGTGGGTAATCGCTTCCATTATAGTCTGCGGCCTTGTCATTGGCATCTTATATGGTTAGTTCGCCCAGCATTTTTTGTGGAAGATTTATATTTGCTTTAGATAAGATATAAGGTTTGGCTTGACAATATAGACCTTTTATATCCACAATGCTGTTTTGTTCATGGGTCACACATGCTTGTTGTCTACTTGCAAGAGGCTAAGTTGGTGTTCATGAGGGATACGTTAAAGAATTTTCCCAATTGATCAGGCATGAGATGTAAGGTTTGGTTGCAATAATATGGGCCTACACCACTTATGAGTTTAACATTTTGAGTGGTAAAGTTTAACTGAAATAGCTTAATCCAAGATTTAGGTTCAATTCATCCAATCTCTCTCAGCTGAGGCTTTTTGATAAACTCTATTGGAATTGTTTCTTTAGAGCTTGGCAATCACCATATTTCAGGTCTTCTTGACTCTTCACCATCCTATCAACAAGTATGATTATGATTATTTCAGTTCTGTGATTCCATCTACTGTTGAAACATGTTCAAACCATATCGGCCAACGATTTCTCATGTTTGTTTGTTTGTGCATGTGATGCCCCCGAAATCCATTTAGTTGTCTCATTTTCAATCCTATATTTAAGGTTCTCTCTACTTAGTAACTTAGTACTTATCCTCTGCAACATTCTCAGTTATGTAAAACTCTTTTTGCTCCTTATTCACGGAAAATATTTTCACTTGATACATCCGTGCCATGACATGTGACTGTTATATAAGATTTCAGTTTATGGTTAGCTTATTTTTATGTGCCATAATATTCTTGATGCTGCCTGCCTTCCTTCCCCCTGTAATGTGAAGTTGTTATGATCGGTCATGTCTTGTAATTGTTAGCTGTTAAGTTGGACGAGAAGATCTAAAGTCCTATGAAGTGTAATCCTGAATGCTAAGACTACCATGGGACTCATCATAAAATTATCAGATCGACATCTGATCATCTATTGGGTGATGGATCGTCAGGTTTCAGCAGTGGATCCTGGGATATTGGCTCTAACGGACAATGATGAGTTGCTGGTTATTGCAATTATGACTCCTTAATGTCAAAGGTTTTTTACAGAGACATGATGTACACTCTTCATGAGTTATATGTGTTCTCGGCTAAGTACTCGTTTGTGGCTCAGAGTGGAGCCAGTGGACTTAATGATAATCATTGGAAGACCAGCTGGCAGGAAAGGACCCTACCATTTTCCATAAGGGTATGACAAATCTTTTTTTTTTTAAAGTAGTTGGTACCATCATTGTATTAAATGAAAAGAAGATGTACAAGTGTAGTCAAAAGCGCCCAAAAAGAATCCCTATACAAAACGTTACACCAAGAAAGTGTGGATCAATCTAACCCCCCAACAACACAAAAAGAGAAGAGTTGAGGGAGTTCACATCACAAAGGAGCTCAACCCGTTCTTTCACTCTATCACACACAAAAGAAGCAATCAAATCCACATCTCTCAACTCCCTTCTAAAGATCCGGTTGTTGCGCTCCCGCGATAACGACCATAGGGTGGCATGGAGAATGAGCTACCATACCGTCTTGTCGCCTGAAAGAGTCCAACTCTTGCCCCAATGCTCTATCAAGTGGTGAACCCAACTGTGCCGCTCGAATATGCTTGAGTCTTCCTCACAAGCTCATTCCATACCCCTTATGAATAGGCGCAATCTACAAACAGGTGGTCCAAGGTCTCGATGTCCACCCCACACAAACAGCAAGCGGACTATACATCCGGAAGGAACCGGATCAATCTGTCTCGGGTAGTTAATCTCCCATGAGAGATTTTTCAAGTGAGAATCTTTACCTTCAACGGGCTGTACGACTTCCAAACCTGAAAGTAGAGGCTATGACGAAGACCATCATCCGAAATCATGACGTAGGCTGAGCTGACCGAGAATGAACCCCCCTTCCCCCACCTCTAAGTCCATTCATTCTCTCTATTAGGCAGAGGATGAAATGGGAGGAAGGAGTGAAGATTCTGAAATTGCTCCACCTCATCATCTCTGAGGGCCCTTCTGAATGTCTGTACTCAAGTCCCCCTAGAAAGTTGAGAGTCGAAAGTCTGGAAATCGTCCTTAAGGCAATTTCAGAAACCGCAAAGAGACTAGGGAAGGAGGCCTCCAGGGTGAAGTCTCCAGTCCATCTGTCCTTCCAGAAGAGGCACTGGTCGCCTCTTCCTAGGCGGACATGATCGTCTAACGAGATAAACTCCCTGCAGGTCAAGATATCATGACACAAAGGGGAGGTCCTGTGCGACGGGGTAGCCCCCAAGTCCCATACTCTCCTCTTGCCATGGTATCTCAGTCGGATCACTTACGCCCACAGCCCGACCTCCCCTACTCCTAGCCTCTACAGCCACTTTTCCCATAGGGCAAGGTTGAAGTTCTTCGCATCTTTGATCCCTAGCCCTCCCATTTATTTGCCCAAAGTCACCCTTCTCCAGGCAATATCATGCCACCCTTGCAAATGCCCACCACTACCATGCCAAAAGAACTTACCCTGAATTGACTCAATCTTCTTGGCCACCGTCTTCGAGATCCGGAACATGGAGAGAAAATGTATAGGAAGCGTATCAAGCATTGATCTGAACAAGACAAGTCTTCCCCCATAGGATAACAATTTAGTCTTCCATTAGGCCAGCTTGGACTCGTATCTTTGAACAATAGAAAGCCAATCTTCACAGTGAAGAGCACTTGGAGATAGCGGAAGACCCAGGTATGAGATAGGAAACACCCCTATCTTGCACCCCAAAATGCAGGGAGCCCTTCGAAGAGACCACTCCTCCATACTCAATCCCACAAGCATGCCCTTGTTGAAGTTGACTTTAAGGCCAGACACCTCTTCCACCAGCTCTAGCAAGAGCCTCATCATGTAAAGTTGCTGCTTTCTCTCAGCTAGGAACATAATGGTGTCATCTGTAAACTGCAAGTGAGAGATAGTAGGTCCTCTTCTATCAACTTGAAACCCCCTAAGTAGACCAGTTACCTCTGCTCTCAAGGGTATGGTAAATCTTAAATTTCATTACCATAGATAGTTGATATATTCACCTAGAGGAAACATATTTTTGGTGTTTCTGTTTGAAAGTGGTTGGTACCACGGAATTGTATTGGAGTAAAAAGGCGGGATATACAAGTATAATCAAAGTGTTCCCAAAAGATCCCTATACAAAAATTCTTCACATCAAGATGATGTGGCACCCACTAATCCCCCAACAAAACAAAAAAGGAGGAATTGTGTGAGTCCACTTTACATAAAACCAAGACCCACTCTTTCGCTTTCTCCAAAATAAAAGATGCAGTTTTGTTTGAAGCTTTAGCTTCTCTTCTGAAGACTCTACTGTTTCTTTCTCCCTGTAAGGCCCAACGAGTAGCATGGAGAATGCACTACCAAATGATCCTATCGTCCTTAAGAGTCCATCTCTTGTGCCATCATTCGATCAATTGCTGCACATTGTCTTGAAGGGTGAAGGCACCTGGGAACTTGCTCATAACTTGTGTCCATATCTCTTTAGAGAAGGAGCATCTTGAGAAGAGATGATCCATAGTCTTCTCCTCTTCTCTATTGAGAGCACACAATGTGGGGATATCTGCCAGGAAAGGCGCCAACCTATCATAAGTCGGCAAATACTTGTATTAGATCTTCTATATAAGCGGCTTCACTTAGGACTCCTAGAGTTCCAAATCTGCGATGCAGATCCATGCCTTACTCCACCATCTAAAATAAGATTATACATTGAGTTGATTAAGAACCTTCCTTTTTTATCCCATCTCCATCACCACCTATCAATGCTGGTAGCTTCTGGAGCAAACTCCAAGAGAAGAGAAAGGAGTTTCTCCAACTATTCAATCTTCTCCGCCCTATAATTTCTTCTAAAGGATGGAGTCCAAGTATCCCTTGGTAGCTGTGGCTCAAAAACTTGTGAAACTGATGCCGCTTGTGCAGAAGCAATTGCAAAAAACTGCAAAAATGTGTCCTCTAGTGTATAGTCACTGCACCACCTATCTTTCTAAAATAGGCACATTTACCCACTCCTTAATTGGACCCATGCACTAGTCAAAATGACATCCATGCACTACAAGATACCCCTCCAAATGGGAGAGAGATGGGGTTGAGAGGTTGGGGTCAAGTTGCAAGCCCTTACTCTCTTGTAGTGTCTCTGACGGATGACTTGCAACCATGGCTTGTTATCTTTGGAGCCAAGCTTCCACAACCAGTTGCACAACAAAGCCTGATTAAAGCTTCAGATATTTCTAATGTCCGGTTGTCTGATCTCCTTGCTCTTATGAATTTTACCCCAAGCTATATCATGCCATCCCCTACTCTTGCCTCCACTATCATGCCAAAATTTTTGAATAGTCTCAAGTTTCCTTGCAATCATCTTGGGAATCTGAAAGGTGGACAAGTAATAGATAGGGATACTATTCAACACTTATTTGCAGAGCACCATCCGCTCCCAATATGAGAGAAGTTTTGCCTTCCATCTTGCTGGTTTGGATTCATACTTTTGTATCACACTTTGCTAATCACTGCAATGTTGGGCCCTTAGAGACAATGGTAGGCCCAAATAAGAGATGGGGAAGTCTCCTATATGACAACCAAGGATGAAAGCAGCTCTCCTTAGAGCTTTATCTCCTAATCTCCATTATTAGACTCTTGTTGAAGTTCACTTTGAGCCTACTAACTTTTTCCAATAACTCCATGAGTCTAGTGACATATAATTGTCTCTCATCTTTTGCTAGAAGAAGAATCGTATCATTGGCATACTGCGAGTGGGTGATGTGAGCGTTGCCTGCTCCAGCCTAGAATCCTTTGATCAGCCCATGTGATTCAGCTCTCAACCACATCCTACTTAGACTATGTGCAACCAAAACAAAGAGTGGGGGGGGGGGACATCGGGTCTACCTAGTGAAGACCCCTACTATTAGGAAGTAAGGTTTGTCGGCCCGGTCGTAACAGTCGTATCGATCTTTTACTGGTATGGTACAGTATTGTACCATTGTGTGCCAATAAGAATATATTACTTCATAAATATTATTATAATAAAAAGTATATCAGAAGTCCATGCGTGGCTCAGTTGGTTATAGGGTGTTCTGTTTAAATCGGTGGCCAGTTGTTTGAATCTCACAAGTTTCATTAATTTTTGGCAGAACAATAAGAAAAAAAAAACGAAAAAGGTGGTTGCCCATGGGTTTCGAACCCAAATCTGCACCAGAGAAACAAAGACAACCAACCAACTTACCTGTTAAACCATATATGATATGTAATAATGTATCAAATATTTGAAAGATATATGTAACGTACTGGTTGCGTATCACGCACCGATCGTGCTGATCTCCGGCTGGTACGGTCTGGTACGTCAAACCTTGTTACGAAGTAAAAGGAAAGCTGTTCATTGATCAAGACTGCAAATCTAGCTGTTGTGACATAAGCTTGGATCCATCCAATCCATTTTTCATTAAAATCTATCTTCCCAAGCATCGCAAATAAATAATTCTAGTTGATGCTGTCACAGGATTTCTCAAAATCCAACTTGATAACCACTCCTCTTTTTCTTTGAGTCTTCATGGCATACAAACATTCTTGAGCTACTAAAAAGTTCTCCTGCATGTGGTGGCCCTTGATAGAAGCCCATTAGAAACCACTAACCATTTTGTCGATCATAGTGTCAAGTCATGTCCCAATTAAGAGGCTAATGGGTTTGAAATTTTGAAGGCTCCATGCACCTTGATTTTTAGGAATGAGAACCAAAATAGTCTTGTTGATGGCCTTCAGATGTGCCTTTCTCTTCTAAAACTCCTACACTGCGAGGAATCTACCTCGATGATGCCCCACCACTTATGAAAGAAAGCCAAGGGGAAGCCACCTGGCCTGAGTGCTTTGTTGCCTGCAAAAGAAAAGACAATTTTTTGGACCTCGTCCTCCGAGAATGGGTGAGATAGGGCTTCTCTTTCCTCAACAGAAATACATGGGAGAAGATCATCAGTAGTGAGAGGCCTAGCCTATCCTCCCCAATGAAAAGGTGTGTAAAGAAATCTCTTGCCCGCCTTCTGATATTCTCATATGTAGAAATCAATTCACTCTTCTCGTTCTCGACACTATTCACGGAAAGTAGGGAGTGTTCCTGTCACCTTCCTTGAGCCATTTTTTCTTGGATCTCTACTTTCAGTAGGTTTCTTCCCTCACAAGGATCTACTCAAACTCTGTCTTGAGTCAATCCTTGAGCTGTCTATCTGGTTCATCCAGAAATCCAGCCTCCTCCAAGCTATCTAAACACTCCAACTGATTTAGGATCCTTTCTTTAGCACTTTTGCTAGCACCTTAATTGCACCCCATTTCTTTAGCACTTGTGCCACATGTTTCAATTTACACACAAGTCTAGCCATGTCTAACAATATCCATGAACTCTCTCTCTTTGAACCAATATCTTTTTAGTCTGAAGATAGGCTTATCTTGAAACCTGCTAGAAGTCTTCAACACTGTGGGCTTATGGTCAGACACAGGTTTTGCCAAGCAACAAGATTGGACATGTGGAAAGTGATTCTCTCAGTCAACAGACGCCAGAAATTTATCTAGGGGAGAACATAAAGGGTCAGCCCTAATATTGGACCACATGAATTGAACATTGGACATCCTAATATCAATCAAAGCAGCATTGTTAATGAAGCCTCCATTTTCCCCGTCTGAGGGTTATCACCTCACCACTCCCAGGTTGCAGCAATTGAATTGAAATCACCTTCCACACGCCATGGCCGGTTTGAAAATTGATGATAGACAAGTAGGTCCTTCCATAGGAGTCCCTTTCCTTCTCTGTTTTAGTGGTCCATAGACCTCATAGAAGTCCCATGAAAAGTTATCCCTAACATTTGGGAAGTGGAGGGAGATAGCCTCACTGTTAACCTGTCCCGCCTCCACTATCTCCTCTATCTTAATCTGATTCCAAAGAATCATAATACATCCCGACCTTCCCTCAGCCGGAGAGGGCACTCCCTTCGACAACCTAGCGTCCCCAATCTCTCTCATAATTAACTCCCCATCTCCCTTGCACTTGGACTCTTGCAGACAATGCCAATTTTGCATCTTCTTGCTAACTCTCTCACCGCCCTCCTCTTCTCTCCCCCACAGATTCCCCTCACGTTCTATGAAACGATCCTCATGGGGACAAGACAGTGTTCCTGCCTTCCACCCCCTGTAGCACACTCCTTATCTCCTTTCCCCCATCACTCACCCTCTCCACCTTCTTTTGCGATTTCCCACCCTTGGCCTTCCTCGCCATGCTTATCAGCCATCTTTTCTGTATCTGGGTAAACATCCCCCCTCAGTTCTCTTTCCATTCCCCCAAAGAATATCCCCACCTTGGCCGCCAGCTCCTGAAGTTGCGCCTCTGTCAGTCTCTCCACCGCCCCCACCAACTCTTTCACCTTCTCTCTACCAATCCCTCCCCGTCTGTTTCTCCTCCTTCTGACTCCTCTACTCCTCCCGGTGTCTCCTGGACTATGTCCTCCTCTGCAGATTTCTCTCCCGCTTCAGCCTCCTGAGTCAAAACATCCCCCTGAACTCTAAACCCTAAACATATTTTTGATATGCAGCTTGAAACTTGTACAATCAAGGAGAAATCTGCAAGGTTACTGTTGGACCAGCTAAAATCTAATCGAGAAGTGAGAAGGCAAGATCTGTTGTGAAACTGCACATATCTTGGAGCTATTATTCCTAAGGGAACTGAATAACCTGTGTCTTAGGAAATTTGAGGACCTGACATGTAACCGGAAAGCCAGGTTATCCATATGTCATGATGAAATAACTTCTTAGAACGTTCCTTGCTGATTGACAGTTGATATTCAATGGAGTGTCTTTGAAGGTCTTGTAAGGAATCCTATGAATGGAGCATTGTGATGATCAGCTAATCACATGAAATAGTCCTCTAGGACATGTTATATCTGCCTTATTCCTGCAACATAAGTTGGATGGTCTAAAGAGACATCAGTACATCTGTTGTTGCATGACTTGTCTTTTGTCTGGTTGGTTCTGGCTGTGTGCAGTTTTGTTTGGCTGGTTCTGGCTGTGTGCAGGTGAACTGCTGCCTGTGATTCTGAACCAAGGACAGGTGTTGGGTCAACTGACCCTTGCTTGGACTCTAGAATTCTGCCTGCTAGGCATGAGTGACATAATGAATTAAAGTAACTGACAATTAGCTGGTTAACTTGAGGGCTCTTTTATTTTTATTGTTTAATAACGTTTCTGGCTATGGACCAGATTTTATTAGATAGTTTTTCCCTGCTTCCAATAGTGCAAATAGATCATGATTCAACTGCCATGCCAGTTGTCATCTGCAGTTTCTGCTGCTCTATCCGTATGTGTTTTGTCATGAAAAGAATTCTCTGTTCAATAGAGCTGATTAATTCTCAAATGCAATTTTGTTATTACTAAATCCCTTTCTTTGGTTGGGATGTTTGACAAGTTACATGAAATCTGGTGGAATTTCCATCAGAAAAAAGAGTTCATCTACTTGTTGTATCCTCATAGGCAACAATGGCTGACCATTCAAAGAGAGACAAATTCAGGAAAAACATTTCAAAAGTCAGCCTGGTCTTGTTTGTGGCGTTCAATAAAATTGGAATTACGCAGAGTTGATTAGGGTGATTTTATAGAATGTTGGGCATGAAGTGAAGAAAAGATATTTTAATTCAGGAAATTTGATTATAGAATGTCGGGCATGAAGTGAAGAAAAGATATTGATTCAGTAAATTTGATAAAAAAACTTAAGCTATGTGACATATAAAGATGCAACTGGAAGCTAATCTTTGCAAATATAGCTAGGCTTATTGAGTTTTGTTTGATGTATCAGGCCTAGTGGGAGATGTAGAATTCACAGTGAGGCACCTTTCTTCATCAGTCACAAGCTTTCCAAGTACTTGGACAAGCTTCACCAATGCTCAACCCTGCACTGGCACGACAGCACGTGAGGTATATTAATTGTCCAATTTATAGTTCCTTCTTTAATCTGTGGCTCATTTCCTAAAGTTCTAGTTTTAGCATATTGTATTGACAAGAAGATGACTCCAAAATCTTGAATGGGCTCTATGTGGAACCATCCTGCGCATAGGTTGCCTAGACCCAAGATGGCTCCAACAGCATTGGATGCTTGACGGGATCATCATCCAACATGGTACATCAAAAAACACTGAATATAGAATGCGGGCGTCAAGCGAGGACTGATGTTTGTTGGTTTACTATCAGTGCTGAAACAGAAATCCAAAAGGGTGGGAGTGAGGTTGAGAGTTAATCGTGGCAATTATCTATGAAGTCTCATTATTCATGAATTAGAAGTCCAGTGTTTTGATGGAGCCCATCATGCAATAAAAATGTAGAAATTCACTAAGCAAGAAAGCAAATGTTTAGTTCTCATGAGAATTGTGATAGAATAAGAGCTTTGTGTTTCCAAGGATGTATTTAGTGATTTGCAAATGTGACCTGACTTTCGTCTTTCATTTTAATTCCCAAAGCTTTGTATGAGACCCATTATGTCATGGTTGGAAAAATTAGATTGGAAGCTGGAATGGACGAAAGACCAGTTCTGGTTTCCATCAGTGATGGCTGATTATAGCTAGCTTCAGTCCTATTGCTGACAGACATGGAGAGAGAGAGGGTTGGGGCCAGAAGCCAACTCAGGCAGCAGCATGGCAAAGCCAAAAAAAAAAATTTGAGGGCTTGGAGAAGATGATGAAAACACTGGGCTGGTGAGGGGGTGGCATTACTTGCCTGGATCACTGGGAGGTGGCAACGCTAGTAGCGGCAGTTGCCACATCTATAGCATGGTTGTCAAGGCATCCAAGGTGATGGCCCACTGCCTTATTGCTTAGGCGACAAGCAAGGCGCCTAGGTGAAGCCTAGCTTATATAACTAAAGTACATTGCAAGAGAACTACTACTATACATTTTCTACATATAAGTTCTATCTTTACTTAATAGAAAATTTGATATCCACAAATCTTCAACATATACCTATATTTTAAAAAGTAAAACCAGAATAAATGGCAAATAATAACAAATTAATAAGGAGAAAACTAATAAGAATTTGTGAACACCTGTCAATCGATATAAAAATTTAATCTAAAATTTGGTATTCAAATAGTTATTCTCTATATTAAAAGGAAGCATAAATATGACACATTTATGGATAAATTATAAGCACATCAACATAATAATTTTGTAATTTTTCACTTGTGAATTATCAAAAAGAGACACAAAATGGTACTAACTTCAAAAAGTGCACCATAAAAATATGAATCAATGTCCTTAAGAGGAGGGAAGAGGAACCAACAGGGAGTCGAATCTAAAAGAAAGGAGAAAAGGAACTGAAAGTCTTATCTTTTCTTTCCAATTTTGACATATCATTTGTCAATTTTTCAAAATTATCCCTGAACTTTTGTCCAAATACTAAAACAAACCTCAAATCAAGGAGTGGATGTCCTGCCAAGGCATGCTAGGTAGGCCGAAAGTGGCCTATGTGCACCCTGGTCGCCTTGGGCACAGCACCTTGTCGCCTAGGCGTCGCCTGGGCAACGCTTTGAAAACAATGAGCATCAATGGAAACAGCAATACCAGACGTGGCAACCAGCAGGTGGCAGTGCAGTAGGCAGCTGAGCCCTCTCATCATCCTTTTATTTTTCCCTTTCTACACCTGCCCACAGGAGCAGGGATGTGGCACATGCACCGGAGATGAAGACAGGAGTAGGGTCTGCTATTCATGAGATGAATAAAGGGGTTCAACTTATAAATACCTCTCAAAGCAAACAAAAGGAATCACATTTAAACACTAAATCTGAAAAGAAATTGTAAAGAACTCACCTTTTTAGTAGGATTTTCTGGCTCAAAATTGAAACAGGCCAAACTGGGGTCCCTGCTGTTTCTGATCCAGTTTCTAGAACCATATATGGTTAGGGCTGCAAATGAATGGGTGCACCTGACGAGTAGCTCGAACTCGGCTCAAATAATACTCTAACTCAGCTCATTTATTAAGCAAATGAGCTAAGTTTGAGCATCTTTTTAATTCATAAACGATCTGAGTCTGAGCACAGATCTGTTTGGCTTGTTTAATTTTTTTAATTGTTTAAAGACATTTAAAATTTAATAATGATATATTTACTTGAAGGGATTTACCTAGCGTTTGTTGAAGAGTAACTTCTCTTATTCATTTCATTCTGCATACTCCTCTCTATTGTGTAAAGATGGGGCGTCTCTTGTTTCTTTCGTTCTGCATATTCCTCTGTATTGTGTAAAGATGGGGTTGTCTTTCTTCTTGTCCCATATAACTATTAAGGTCATTGTTAATATCCCATGTGATCAGCTAAATCTCATCATTCATTAACTAGATATATATCATTTGCCTGGAGAATAAAGGACAAAAAAGTTGGAATCGGAAGAAGCCCAGATCTGGTTGTGGTGTTGCACAAAAGAAATCCCACATCTGATTTCTTGAAAAAAAAGAATCTAGTCTTTTATGAAAGAGGCTCTGTTCTCTGCTTATGCGTTGAGTGCAAGAACCTTGACGGTTCTAGGGACCATTAAATGATTACTCTAAAATTTTTTTAAACTAAATTAAAATATTTTATGAGTTTGAGTTGTGAGCTTGTTTGTTAAACGACTTTGGCTTGGCCCAATGAGTTGACTCAAGCTCATTGAGTATTTAAACGAGCAGAGATTGAATGGGTGTTCTGGATACTCAAACAAGTTCGAGCTCAAATCCAAGTGCACGAACCGAGTTCAAGCAGAGGAGTACTTGCTGCTTGGCTTGGCTGGGCTTGTTTGCACCCTCTTTATGTAGTGGCCAACATAGAAAGAAGTGAGAGTTAGTGAGTTAGAAGATATGACACTGTTTTTTCTTAAATTTGCCATGTTCTTTTGTTTCATGTTTTGATATTCCTCTTGATTGTTTTGTGGATTTCGAGGTACTCCTTTTGTAGGCTTCGTTATAAATCCCAAAGCTAATAAAATTGCTCAACTGGGACTTTATCGGGGTGTATGGGCCATAAGGTAGAGAGGAGAAGTGGATGTTATGGGGGGAGCTGATCATCTTTCACCTTTCTTCGGGCAGGTCGTGGTGTGTTGGTGGGGAATTCTATGCGGTGACTACTTCGTGGGAAAAACATAGGGGATGTGGAGGACTGCATCGTTTTCATTGAGCAAGCGACATTGGTGGACATTGACATGTCTCATGGTCATTTTACTTGGTCCAACATGCGAGCTGATGCTTTTCGTTCGAGGTTGGACAGATTCTTGGTGTTGGTTGATTGGGAGGACCACCATCCTTATGTGTAGCTACTTCTATTGGCTAGATCTGTGTCGGATCATAAGCCAATCTTCTTGAAGACCAGTCGTATGCAGGACAAGAGGTTCACTTTCAAGCTTTAGAAATTTTGGTTCAGGGAAGAAGGCTTCATGGACACAGTCAGGGGAACTTGGTCTACTCAAGTCACTAGCAGGTCAACTATGGCCACTCGTCTTGAAATTGAGGCATACGGCCAATGTTTTCAAGACCTAAGGGACTGACAAAACTCTCCCGGGAAGGGTAACTAAAGACAAAATTCTTCAGCAGATTGAAGGACTTGATAGTTTGGAGAAGGCATGGCTAATGGATGCAGAGGACATGAGGCTAAGAGACTCTCTCAGGTGTCAGTTTGATGAGATCCTTTTCAGGGAGGAGATGTATTGGAGGTAAATATCGAGGGGTAGATGGAGAAAAGAGGGGGATAGAAATACTGATTACTTCTAGCACATAGCATTAGGGAGGAGGAGAGTGAATGCCATCACTTGTATTAGGATGGGTGAACACCCCTACTCTTCGGATGAGTAGATCAAGGGCCTGATGAGAGACTACTACCCCATGCTATTTTCAGAGGAGGACCACTGTAGATCGAGGATTGCAGATGACTTACTTCCCTGGCTTTGAAGGACATTTCACAGAGCTTCATTGGGGGGGAGGCTTGTCAGACTATTTTTTTTTTGCAAGGGATAGAGCTCCAGGTCCAGATAGTTTTTCCTTGGCCTTCTTTCAAAAATATTGGGATGTTATCAAAGGTGACCTTTTCGCAATGGTTAGAGAGTTTTATTTAGGGAGGGCCTACTTGGGGGGTATTAACAAAACCCTCATTATTTTTATCCCCAAAAAACAAGGAGCCCAAGGCTTCGGTTATTTCAGGCCTATTAGGTTGTTGAATGGTACATGCAAGATCATCACAAAGTTGCTGGCAGGGAGAGTGGAGAGAGTCATGAATAGGGTGGTGAGTTACTTTCAGGGAGCCTTCATCAGGGGACATCATATTCAAGATAATTTCTAAGTGGCTCATGAGTGCTTGTTTGCCATGAAGATTTAAAGGAAGAAAGAGATGGTGTTAAAGTTGGACTTTGAAAAGACTTATGACATGGTCAATTGGTGTTGTCTGCTTGTTGTGTTGGAGAAGATAGGTTTTGGGGATAGGTAGATTGGTTGGATTCGGGCATGCTTCTCTTTTGCTTCATTTGCAACTTTTGTCAATGGGAAGTTGACTTCTTTCTTCTATAGTGGAACGGGGCTCCGACAGGGAGACCCTTTCTCCCCTCTTGTCTTTGTGTTGGTGGCTAATGTTTTTAGCAGGGTGTGACAGAGAGCATAGTCTACAAGGCTAATTAGGGGATTCCAGGTTGAGAGAGGGGGCCTTTTTATGTCCCACTTATAGTATGCTGATGACATCATCTTGTTCTTGACAGAGGACGAGAGATAGATATATGTGGCTAGAATTTTGTTAGAGTTACTGGAGGTAACTACTGGCTTGAATGCTAACTTCAACAAGAGCTTGTTTGTTGGGGTTAACATGGAGGATAGACTATTTCAGAGGGTAGCATACATCTTGGGTTGTCAGATAGGAGCTTTTCCTATCTCCTTCTTGGGTCACCCTCTCATTCCGGGTGCTCTTCGGTGTGCTGATTGTCTCCCTATTGTCTAGAGGTTTGAGGCTAGATTTGCTGGTTGGATGGCGAGACTACTGTCTTATGGGGACAGATTAGTTCTTTACAGATATGTTTTGGACAGCTTATCTATCTACTTCCTCTCTGTGTTCCGTATCCTGAAGACGGTGGTCAAGAAGATCGAAGCCATTCAGGGCAAGTTCTTCTGGCATTGGAGTGCGAGGAGGTGTAGGGGTTGACACATCAGATGGGGGAGGGTGACTACTACCAAGGGATGGGGGAATTGAGATCAAGAAGGTTGGGGACTTTAATTTGGCGCTCTTGAGTAAGTAGTTATGGAGGTTGGGGTCAGGGGATGAAGGACTTTGGGCGCAAGTTATCAGATAGAGATACTTCGTCATGAGGAGAGTTTGGGATTTGTACTTTCCAGCTCTATTCTAGACATCCTCTATTTGGCGTGACTTTTTCTTTTGCAGGGACTTCATCTCTTTTAGCGTTTGGGTTCATCTAGGGAAAGACAATCGTTGTCTTTTCTGGAAGGACAGATGGTGCAGCGACTTCACTTTAGAGATAACCTTTTCTAGTCTTTTGTTGTGTCTGCTAACCCTTTGGGACCGGTTGCCTGGGCTTTTGATCCCCACCTTTTAGGGGCACCTGGGCGCTGACTTTTAGGAGGGACCTCGGGAGTGTCGAGATGGAGTAGTTCTAGGACCTACTCCTCCTCTTCCTTGACTTTGTCCCGCACCCCCTCAGGGATGATGTGTGGACCTGGAGGTGGGGTAGGGAGGGTTTCTCTATTACGTCTGCCTACTCTATTATCTTGGACGACAGAGAGTGACATAGTCTTGCCTCCTAGATTTGGAAGCCGAGGGTCCGTTGAAAGTGAAGATTTTGACTTGGAGGATCTCGCATGGGAGGTTTCCCATTTGAGACAGGATTCGTCAGTTCGTGCCGGGGATCTAGTCGACCTGTTGCTTCTGTGGCTTGGAGGATGAGACTATGGACCACTTGTTCGTTGATTGCTCCTTCTCGCAGGCAGCGTGGGACGGGTTGGCTACGAGAGCCCACTGTACACTTGGCTGGCACACAAAGGTTCACCACCTTATTGGGACCTAGGAGAGGAGTTGGCCTCTTAGAGGTGATTGCATTGTGTGGTAGCTCATTCTATGACACTCTGTGGTCCTTATGGAGTGAAAGGAACAATTGAATTTTTAGGAGGGAGACTAGAGTGGAGGACTCTTTTATTTCTTTTGTCTATACTAGAGTGAGGGAATGGGCGAAGTTGCTTTGTAATATCAATGCCTTCAACTCCCCCCTTCTTGTTTTGCTGGGGGGGGGGGTTAGCCTGTCGCACACCGCCTTGGTGTGATCTTTTGTACAAGGTCTTTTTTTGGCAGTTTTTTGATTACACTTGTATACCCACTTTTTCATTTTATACAGTACTACCAACTTTTAAAAAAATGCTCAACTTCCAGCTATGCCTAATATTGTGGTTTGGCCCTTAATGTGCTAACTAGAAAGCTTGCTTGTTGCTTGTTTCCAGTGTTCTGCGTACCAAGCAAGTGCTTCTTCAGAAACCACTTGGAAGATGAAGGCTACATTTCCAGAATATGTCGTTGCTCTTGCCACCATTGTTGGATCCGTGCTCTTCACTGTATGTCCAGTGCCCTGAAACATTCATTATTTATAATAACAGAAGTACCTTTCTATCTTCCGTAGAGGGAAAGGCTAAATAGACATTTTCTGTTTGCTTACTTTGTAACTGTCATATTTCTGTCTCTGGGCAATAGAATGAAAGATAACCTGACACACATGGTAAACATTTTTCTACAATGATGTGAAATCATGTAGTATTTTTATGATTTCCTGCTTCTGAAGAAATGATCATATCATTTTTCTTCTCTTAATGCTATGATATGCACTAGATTTTTGGAGGCGTTGGTATCTTTTGCCTTCCACTGGGGCTCATTTTCTCATTCATTCGACGTCCTAAAGCTGTCATCACCCGCTCTCAATATATAAAGGTATTCATCATCACATGCTTGTAGCTTCATTTCATCACTGTGAAATTGTACATGTTTCCTGACTGGTGGTGTTTTGTTCTGGATTTTGGTGCTGAAAATATGTAGGAGGCAACTGAGTTGGGGAAGAGAGCCAAGGAACTAAAGAAAGCAGCTGATGCACTGCATCAGGAAGAGAGAAGTGGCTCTAAAGGGAGAAAGTGGCGCAAAAATGTAAAGGCTGTTGAAAAGGTAGTACTACATCCTGGACGACTTATGTCACTTTACTGTTCTGCACTTCTCTTCCCCTAGACCTTTGCACCTCATCTTTTGTATATTGGTTATTTAGATTCAAATATGCTTGCTGATTGAGCAGTACGCCAATCATCTATTGTAACAGTTTCAACTTCAAGTATCCTTTAGGTCCCGACTATCTTTTGAATCTACTTTAAAAACATATGTTATCTGCTGCTTTGGGTGTAGTCTCTATTTTCATAGCAGATTAACTATGCTTGTAAGCAAAACATGATCTGGAAATCATCTGGGTGGAAAAAGAAATTCCAGGATTACATTGCAATGTAGGATGTTTCAACTCCCACAAATTTTTAGATTGTGTCTCTCTCCTGGAAACATACAAGTTCCAACCATGATTTTAGTTGAATAATAATGTCTGCTGCACTTTCAAAAAAAATAATGTCTGCTGCAGGCTTGAAGTGTTGATTTCATTTCCCTTTTTCTATTTCTTCATGTGTCGTAATTGTCTGTCCTATTCGATGTTCTTAAAACAGGTCCCTGGATCATTTGGCTCTAGATCAGATCAGCCAATCTGTGGTAGAGGGCTGAACCAAAAAGGGACTCTTTAGTGCATTGTAGCAGATATAAATATTCATTAAATATTAACGACTATAGCAAATACCGTTCAGAATAGGATCCTTATAGAAGTTTTCTACCCATTCTAAGTCTTCCCCACATGCTCAATGTCAATCATGGGGAATTCAGTTTCCAAGTGGAAAAGAAGAACAAAAAAGAAGCAGAGTAGGAGGAAGGATGCAGAATTGTAAGGGTAGGTCTGTTTCTAATATATTAAGGACTGTTACAAACACTTACAGAATGAGGATTATTATAGAACTCTCGTGCCATTTTAGGTCTTCCTGTGTGCATAAACCCTTGTTTGGGGACTTAGGCTCTATCTAGTTGGAAAAGGAAAAGGAAAGAGAAGGAAAAGAAGAGGAAGAGCTTGTTGGCAGGTGGTGAATGCTGCACCTCAGCAACGACAATCAGCTGGGGAAAGAAAGGGGAAGCAAGGATGAAACATATGAATGAGAAGGGGAAGCAAGAAAGAAAGGAAAAAGCCTATTCCAGAAGGTGGGTGAAGACGGCAGTTACAGCAGGTGCCAAGTGAGGGTAGTGGCCACCTCTTCGGCTCTTCCTCTGTCTACATCCTCTCTGGGCATGCCATGCAGGAGTGAAAGAGATTATGATTGTGATCTAACCCTGAAAAAAATTACGTTAGTCAGTGATCAGATGACAAAATTTTAAATAAGTGATCTTTCAAGTGTTAACATTTGTAAAATTGTCTTTTTCTTTTAGAAAAAACTGGCTGGCCCCAGCCAGAAACCTGAACAGGTTGTAGCTAATTTCTGTCTGGTTTTCTAGTTCTGGTCCAAACCCACTTGTGAGGGTAGTTGGCACCTCTTCCTCTATATCTACATCCTTTCTAGGCATGTCATAGAAGAGTGAAAGAGATTATGATTGTGATCCAACCCTGGAAAAATTTACATTAGTCAATGGTCAGATGACAAAATTTTAAGTAAGTGATTTTTAAGTGTTAAAGTTTGTAAAATTATCTTTTTTTTTAAAGAAAAAACTGGCTGGCCCCAACCAGAAACCTGAACAGGTTATAGCTAATTCTTGTCTGGTTTTCTAACTCTGGTCCAAGCCCACTTATTTTATGAACTATGCCAGCATGCCCGTCATAAATCTTTTTCTTTGAGTTGCCCGAGCTTTGTCAGTCGTGACATTAACTACAAGGCACTGGAGCTTCCTATGAAGATTCCTTTTTTTCTCCTTTGCATTGTATTAATTCCCTTGTACATGTTCTACAACAAGTAAACTAATGCAGAGGCTATAATTAATTTTCTTTTCTTCCCCATATAGTTAACTTAACTATCTAGATAAAAAAATCTTGAGTGAACATTATAGAGCCTGTGAAAGGTGGTCCTGGTGGTAAGTCTTCCCATATGTATAGAATGAAATTTTGTTTTGGGTTGTGTGAAGTGGCCAGAAGAGTTGGATTTTTATCGAAGTGACTCAATACTACCAAAAAAGCCTTTATTTATGCTTTGCTAAATAGCTTTATTTATGTGTGATTTTCTGATTTAAATTGTTCTGTCATGACTTTTGGCACTGTTCATATAATTGCTGCATTTATTATTTCTGAATAATTTAACATGTTATCTTAGGAGTTACTTCTATTGGAAGATGACATGAAAGCATTAGAGGAGATGTATCCTCAAGGAGAAAAGGTGATGTTATTGAAAGCAATGCTCTACAATGATGGGTACTCATGATTTGTTCCTTTTTCCTTACTGCTATCACTTCTTGCATGTTCTATTCAGGCTGAGGCTACCTGGGCTTTAACTGTCCTCAGCTACTTGGCAAAACTCATCTTGGGGAGTTTAGGGTAAGAATTAAATACACATACGGGCCCTTCATTTTTATACTAGTACATGAACCTGATGTGGGCTGCTTTGAACTGCAATTGTTAATTGTTGAATAATTGCTGCAATTATTGAGGGTGCAAACCATATTAAATGATTTTTGAATTCACATGGTACTTTTAGAAAAGTGGTTTCTAAATGTTTAGCTTATCTTCAGTTCTTATAAGAACATTTGGTCAGTTAAACACACAATACATTTCAACGTGGTTCATTGCTGATGGTTGTAGTAGTGAGTCTCCTGTAATACATGAACATTCTTGTGCCTGTAGAAAAGTACATTTGTTATCTGAACTATGTAGGAGTCACCAGGATACACATTGTTGAAGTTGTAATTAATTTACTTCATCGAACAAATTTACTTTTTGGTACCTCTATTGGACTTTCCATTTAATGAATTTATTCACTTCTTATTTGTGTGAATGCTCATATCAATATGTTCACTTCACAATCTAGGGCTAAATCACTTGGTGGGTGATCCTGCACGTGAAGTTGTGGGCTCTATGGGGGGAAAGGAACAAGAGAATTTTCAGAGGAGAAGCAAGAGCTGTAGAGAGATTGGTCTCTTTTGTTTGTGAGAGAGTGGTAGAATGAGGGAAGCTTCTTTGTAATGTGGACTCTTACAACTCTCCCATTTGTGTTTTGTTGGGGCGGGTTTAGGGGCCACACTGTCTTGGTGTGGATATTTTGATGTATAGGGTTTTTGGGAGCCTATTGTCTTTACTTCTACATCCCCTTTTTACTTTAACACAATAGTGGGACTACCCACTTTCCAAAAAAATATAGGGATAAATCATTCCACCCATTACGCTGAATAAATTATTCCCATGCTAGTCAATGCAGTCCCATTTAGATTATTCCAATACCAGACAACACTGGATTAAGGATGCATACTTGGACTGACTTTCCTTATCCCAGCCTAGGTTTATCCTGATACTGAATATGACCATAACAGCTAGGGTGGATCAGTATTCAGCTATATAGTGACAAAACACATTCTTTTGGACAGAGATGGATGAATGGAGGCAACTGAAAGAAAAGCTTCCTAGACTATTTACTGAGGCAAAGAATGACAAGATATATATCTGCTGGTCATATGCAATTGGAGAATCAGCTATATCATTTTTTAGATGGATTTGTGAGATGCTGAGATTGATTGAGTGGTAGATCATTCTGTACTTGCCTGCATGTCAAATTGGATATGTGAAGGATAGATATAAAAATATTTGACAGTTTGACAAGAATGGGCAGTTTAGTTTGTGTGAAATTGTTTTAAATCAGCTGCTGAAATCGTGGTTTAGGTCAGTAAGACTATTTGGAAGTAGTAGGTCCTGGCTAAATGTTTTTTGTGCGGTTTTGAAGCGAACTCAGAGAGGAAATGACATGAGAAAGAGGGGATCAGTGAGCATCTTCTGGCAGATGTGCAAAAAAGAGGGAACACTTTTTTTTTTTAAAAAAATGTTCCCTCTGACATGAGAAAGAGGGGATCAGTGAGCATCTTCTGGCAGATGTGCAAAAAAGAGGGAACATTTTTTTTTTTTCAAAAAAAAAAGGCAACAGAGAAGGAACTTAAATCACCTCTTGTGAAAGTCTCATTTCGAAAGGATGTTTGGAAGGCCATTGCATGGTTCTGCTGAGAAGTAGGCCATTGTTGGGTGAGGAGGAATATGGTCGGGGGGGGGGGGGGAATTAGAAAAGCTGGCCAGGGTTCTGATGAATGCTACCTGGTGGGCACTCAAGAGTGAAGAATTGAACATGCCCAAGGACCCAGAGGTGATTGTGGGTGTAAACCTGAATGCTACAGGCCACGTAAAGGAATGACATGCAAGTTTAGACCACATTTCTGAATCAGGTGATGCTTTGGTAGTTAGATGGGAACCTCATGACTTTACTTGATATGAAAGTTGGACTCACGTCTGTGGTCTTTCACAGTCTCGAGCTATGATTTCACTGTCTTACTCCTGTTTGGTACTCCTTTTATGGATTGCATCACCATATGATTTCTCAGTTTAATGGGGATACTCCTACTGTTTTCCATTTAAAGTTATGGGTCCAAGGTAAATATGGATCCCTGATGTGAATGGAGTTTTATTCTGTATCAAACTGATCTGTCTCCAGAAAAATCTGCTAGAAAAATGATTAAATCAAGTACTCATTAGGATGGATGACCAAGAATTTGTGCAGCAGCCATAAATGTATACTGGGTGATGGCATAGTTCTAATATTCTAACCAATTGATACTTAATGTTAAAAAAATCTACCTTTCCCCGATGATTGGGACATTTTGTTTCATCACAGGAAACATGTGTGCTACTCTATACAAACTTTAGAGTTTCTGTTAGATCGTGCATTCATGCCATAGACATTTCTGGTTACCCTTTCTTTATCATTCCAGTCATGGCATGCCTTACACAGCTAAAGTTTAGAAAATGCTTAACTTGTGTTTTGCTGTCTTTTCTAGATGCATGATTTTGCATTGTTTGTCACCATATTTGCAATGCACCTCTTAAATGCACTTTTCTTGACTTCGTACTGTTACCACCATTCTCCATCTCTATGTAGTCAGAGGCACATGACGACCAAAGGATTGTCTCAGCCGCAAATGGGTACATGACAGCCTAGCCCTTTGAGGCGACATTTTAGTAAAAAGAATAAAAAATCAGACAGATCAGGGCAGGGAGAGAGAGATTGAGAATAGGAGAATGGATGCCAGGGTTGGTAGGGGGTGGGGTCGGTGTGGTCCAGTGGCTCATTGATTGAACCTCCTGCTCCTCATCCAGCTGTGGTCTCAGAGAGATGCATTACTTTGTAATTGGTGCTTCTGTATATTAGGATATTTCCCATGTTGTGCATGAACAAATATTTAAAGGATTTTATTATTTTATTTTTTATGATGATTTTTGTGTTACATGCTTAAAGTTGGCTACCTGTGGAGGAATTTTGAGTATAATTTTGCAAAAATGTAACTTGCAGGTTTATTGTCTCTGTGGCGTGGGTTGTACATATAGTCATATATCTATTGATCGATCCTCCTCTTTCTGCTTTTCTGAATCAAGTATTTGTCAAGCTGGATGATGTCTGGGGTATGTGAGGAGCACCTGACTGTTGGCTTCCTTTTTTTCATGATAATTATTGTTCTAACTTGAATCTTTTGTCACTGATCAGGGCTGTTGGGGACTGTTGCATTTGCATTTTTCTGCTTCTACCTTCTACTTGCAGTTATTGCAGGGGCTATGATGCTTGGTCTGAAATTGGTCTTTATAACAATTCATCCGATGAAGTAATTGACTAGCTACAAAATAGTTTTTTTTTTCTTTGGAGAATGTCTCTTTTGTTGACCTCACCATTTGCTTATACCTTGTAAATTTTGACTCAGGTGGGGAGGAACTCTGATGAACTCCTTTCTTTTCAATGTGGGACTCATTCTGCTTTGTTCTATCAGGTCTGTTGGATTTATCTTTCTGAAGAGGAAAGTATCTATATTCAAAATTTTGATCTGTCATGGTCTTGCTGTTGCAGTCTTGAAGTCCATGTGTCCTTTCTGTGATCTAACGGAGATAATGAAAATAAAAGGTGTAGGTTCTTCAAGGCAAAGTTGACCAGATGTTTCAACAGTACAACTTGTTATGAGATTCCCAAATTTTCTCTTTTGACCAAACAATACTAAGATCCTGCTTTAAGTTCATCTTCAAATCTAATGATGACTGTTCATGTTTTGGAGAGCATTACTTGTCTTGAAAATTGTTTGTAGGGGGTGATTTTTATTGTTGTAGAATGTTCTGTTCATGGCATGTGTTGTTTTCTTTATGTTGCTCTTATGCAGTGTGATACAATTCTGTTCAACGGCTTTTGGTTATTATGCACAAGCAACTGCTGCTCAAGAAATATTCGGCCACACTCTGCAGTCACTTCGTGGAATCAAGTACCTATACAAGTGAGTCCAACAGTAAAACTTGGCATGGTATTTTGAGTGGATCAAGTAAATATGGGTGTGGTAAAATTGAAGTTTTACTTGAAACATCTTATTCGTGTCATGATTATGTTTCAACTTGTTTGCAGGTATGATGTGTTCCAATATGCATTTGTTGGTTTCGCTGTGCTCACTCTTATATACTATTTAGCATTTGTAAGTTGCATGGATCAGTGGAGCCTTAACAGCAGGATAATAATGTGTCACCGTCATTAACACTTTCATGATTGTACTTCAGGGATGGAAAAGGAAGAAACCAAGTGGCAGGTTCCAGCTTTCCTCTTGAGACCCCTTCGACGGCAGAAACAGTTTGTACACCTGTGGGTCAGTTCTCAATGGAGTCGCCATTTCCATTTTGATGTGTTTAGCTTTCATCCCTTACTGTAACTTTTTTTCTGGTGAAATGGGTCAGGTGATTATGGTAGGTTGTAAAAATGTCACTCATCTGGTCATGAAGAAGTTAAAATCAGGGCGCTGCTCCCTTCGCATCCCTGGCATCAGTCCTTTACCTTGTGGTTATGTCTTAAAGTGATGATCACCGTCTTTCCTTTTTCTCTACGATCTTTTCTTGTGTGACAGGCTTCTGTAATTTGTATCGTCTACAGAACACTCTTGAGCCTTTGGGCTGGACAGGATGTATTTTTCCGTACATAAAATTTCATTTCATGCTCAACGAAATTATTAGCGCATGTGCCCTGTCACTTAGGGTGATGACAGTTTCACTGCCAATGGCTGGCTCACGAAAGGAGATCAGACTAGTTGATGGGACGATCACCATCAGCCGCTACGGAATCTATTGGCTTCTGCTTGGTGGAACCCACTGCGGACCCTGGCAACAATGATGTTATATAGTTCGGGTGGATCCACTGAATATGATCAAATAGACTCTTTGGTGACTCAGATGATGATCTATGTTAATCGCATAAACTTTTACCGTTGTGGTGGGGTTGGCCGGCTGAGGTGGGGTTGGCCGGCTGATGTTGCTTGCACCCATCGATCTGGGTAAATCCATGTGAAAGATAATTTATAATTGAACGAAATAAATCTCATGTGAAAAAGAAAAATAGTAGGAACTCTTCACTGACCTTTGGCAGGAAGGTTCAAATGTGCAAGTGTGGCCCCTATCAGCCATCTAGACGTTTGGAATTCTTTGTTTTTTTGATATGAATGTGGTGTGTACAGATGGAGTCAATGTTTGGACTTGCCTAAGTTTCTTGACTTTAGTTATAACGTGGGAGGGAAACATGATCACACAAATCGTGGATTGTGTTCTTTAGAAACATGAATCAGAAGAAGAATTATGGTCACAAAGACCGTGAATTTTGATCCATGAATCTCATGTTAAGTAACCATATATAATGAAGATATCATCAAAAGTAGTGAGTATAATTGGAAGGGCAAGGAAAAAAATTTCACAGATGCTCTATGAGAAATAAGGAGGAAATTATGCCCCTTTATCCAGCAAGAGCAAGAGTAAGCAGACTATCTGTCTTCATATACCTTACTTGAACATCTATCATGTTTATAGTTACCTTTGAAAATATTCACATAGGAAGTCAGGTTCATTAGAATCACACAAATGTTAAAGAGTAAAGAAACACAATGCATCAATTGAGATTGTGGTGATAGTAAAATTGGAGCATGGCAAAACATGAATTTAAAAAATATTAGCTGGCTAGATTTGAGACCTTGGAATAATGAAAGCATTTGGTCTCTCTTGACGAGGAGATTGTGGTGTTAGTGGAGCAAAAATTGGAGCATAGCAAAGCATGAATTTAAAAAAAATATTAATTGGTCAGATTGAGACCTTAGGAAGAATGGAAGCATTGATATCTCTTGACGAGGAAGCGAGAGAGAATCCCCACATCTCTCCTGGTAGGATGCTCTCTCCAACTTTTACACTGCATGTAATGCCTCGAGCCAATAAGAGTGTGAAGGAGAAGGTGAACCCCCTCTTGGTTCTTTCCCTAAAAAAAAAAAAAATCTTCCATATCTCTCTTTTCAGATCCACCATATAGTGGCCCTGATAGCAATCTTGGCTAAATGAGAGAGAATCCTTTTACCCTCTGAAATTTTGCCCTAAAGTTGCAAATTCCTGGGTGATGGAGGTTGCTGGATCTCTAACGAGGTCAAATCTGAGAAGGATTTCTTTCTAAATATATTTAGTGTAGGTACATCTAGAGAAAAGGCCGTCTGTGTGTTCTCTGCTCTTTGACAAAGATCATACCTACTAGGCATGAGAGAATACTTCTTTTTTGTTAAGGTTATCTATGATGGGAAGTATGTTCGTGTAGGCCTACCACGTACAAAGAGAGAATCTCTGGGAAGTGAACTTTTTTCCGGATCTAATCATGGACAGCTAATTTAGGACTTGGCAATAGAAAGTGTATGAATGTAACTATTTGGATGTATCACTATTCAGAGGTACCTTTGATAATTTATTGAAATCAGGAGTACATTGTAAAATTAAATCAAAGATGACAGGGGTTCGATATAAAAAAAAACCTTTTTCTATTTCTCTGTGGGCAATGGGTTCCAATATTCTCCCAACTTTCCTCTGGTAGTCCGTTGTATTGACGTGCCACTTCGTCATTTTACCACCCAGTAACTGTTCTGCATCCATGGACGCACTTGGGTATGTGGAAGAAGATGACACTACTCTGAGCTTTGGGACTACGCAGAGACCTTGCACACACACACACACACACACACACACACACACACACACACACACACACACACACACACACACAGAGAGAGAGAGAGAGAGAGAGAGAGAGAGAGAGAGAGAGAGAGAGAGAGAGAGAGAGAGAGATTTTATTTCACAAACTAATTTTTATGAACTTATAAATACCCACTTTCTTTGTAAAAAGATTATATACTTCTTCCGGGCTTTTATCTTCCAAAAGTTTTTTTGTTCATGATTTTCTATTTCCCTGAAGAATTGGAGAATGCAAACCCCTCTCCCCATAATTAAATGCTCTGAAGAGCAACACCATATAATTAGGCGTCACTCCAGAAACTAGAACATGGAAGATGAAAATTTTAATTTATAATCGAGCGTCGATCGATGAACACATCATGCACAATTATATAAATGTGACCAGATCGAATTCAATCAATAATGGGCACATTTGGGGACAAAAAACACATATAGAGTTAGTATCCACGGCAGGCAAAATTGCCAAAAAAGTCTGATTCCGCCGGGTTCATCCATTAAACCATCAATTACAGTGACACATCTGTATATATGACGACAATAAGCCACACATGCATGCATGAAGATTCTGCTCTTGGCTCTCGTACTGCACAATCGGAAAATTAAGGTCAAATGAAGCCCATTAATTAGATGTTTTGAGAAGGAACCAAGGAGAAGGCTGCACTATAATCCCATATATATATATAAATATATAATTAATTGCCTGCAATTTCACCTCCCATGTTACAATACTACACTACAATCACCAGCCTCTGTGGCTGCACTGTTCCTATCTTTCTGCTGCTGCTGCTATTATTATTATTTATATTTATGTACATGAATGGAAGAAACAAGAATTATCTCAAAAGAAGAAGCGGAAGAAGGAGCAGAGAGATGCTACAATATGCCCTTCATCTCTCTATATCCTCTATCTCAGTGGGAGCAGTGAGAAGAGGAGGACGCCGACGCAGTCGCCGGCGTCGACGACGGACTGGGTGGTAGGAGGTCGTCTCCGAAGAGATAGAGCAGCTGCTCTACAGCCCAGCTGCAGCGCTGTTCCTGCTCTTCAGGTGGAGGAAGTGTACTGGAGGGGGGGAGCAACGGCGCCCTGCAGAGGGGGCAGGTCCCCTGCTCGTCGTGGTCGATCCACCGGTCGAGGCACCGCCGGTGGTACACGTGGCGGCAGTTCCTGGGCACCCTCACCCTGTCCCGCCGCCGCAGCTCGCCCAGGCACACGGCGCACGTCTCCGCCTCGGGCGCCAGCCGTGCCCTGGCTACCTCGCCGTAGGTTGAGACGCGGAGGCCGTGCTTGAGCAGGCGGGGGGAGGGGGAGTGGGAGCTGGGGCGGGCGGAGCAGGGCGGCGGGCTTGGCGGGTGCGTGACGTCCCACGGGCAAATGGTGGGGAGGACCAGGGGGGAGAGCCACCGCAGGAGGGCCATGAGGAGGGCGGCCCAGTGGTGGAGGCGGCGAGCGGCGGTCATCAACAGGGAGAACATGGTTCCTTCAAGCATATGCGCGGAAGAGAGGAGCGAGAGGGAAGAAAGCAGCCACTTTTGAGCAGTGTTTGTTTGTTTGTTCCGGAGAGAGAGAGAGAGAGAGAGAGAGAGAGAGGTAACGTAGAAGAGTGGCAACTGGAGAAGGAGAGGAGAAGGGGGGGGGGGGGAGGTGTGAAGGTGGGCAGGGGGGCATATATTTAAAGGCGAGGATGGGGAAGGTGGGTGGTGGCGGCCACTGCGTTCCCTGTTTGATAATTCCATGAACGGGCGCACACACACACACCCTTACCCATCACGCCACACCACTTTACACGTAGTTCACACGTAACTCCGGGCCGGGGTGATCACATGGGGGTTGCTCATGCTGTGTATATATATATATATACACATCAAGTTAGACCAACCCATGCTGAGTGGAAGAAACGTCATCCTGGGAAGGGAAATTAATGCTCGAGGGAGAGAAGAGAACAAAGCAACAACAGGATGACGAGGACGTAGGGAGGAAGGCAGCAGCTGTGAGGATATCCCCGTGACGTGATGATGGGTAGATGGGGTGATGGATCGGGTCCGGTTGAGTTAAGCTTGGATCAAGATTTGATAAATTGAGATGAGACGGGGTGAACTATTCGTTCCGTCCCGTCTCATCCACACGACCGGTCTGTGAGACAATTGGGATGCTACATATATGATTTTAATTTTTTTATATTCAATTCATTTTGTAGGTCGATTAGTCACATCACTTAATCAATTGAGATAAGAGAGCATTTGAGTTACATTATATTATAACAAATATATATAATATATTTTGTGTGTCTTAATACGTAACGGTATCAACTCGTACCGTCTCGTCTCAGGCCGTGATCGGGATAATCGATATGACTGAGACGACAAACCTTGGATTGGATCACTACGTACATAGAGTTTAACGAATGTCACCTGATATTCGTTTAATTTGACTTGGCTTCGAAAAAGGCTGTGGCTTATTACATTCGACCTTGATCGAGGCAATTAGAATCAGAAATTATAAGTTAAACTGAGTTAAGATAGATTTGAGTCAAGTCTCATAACCCTAATATGACATCTCCGTATTTTATAATTAGGGATTTTTACATATATATATCCTTATAAATATCATTTTTTTTACAAATAAATCATTCATTTAGAGCTATTGTCGTAAATATCTTTGATATACTCCGGATGGTTGCGATTATACCCCTGTTAACGAGAGATGAATATTTGGTGGAATATGCCGTTGTAGGGTGTGCGATGAAATATCTAAAATATTCAGAGAGAGAGAGAGAGAGAGAGAGAGAGAGAGAGAGAGAGATGGGAAGGCAGTAGATGATGACCCTTGGCCAAGACCTCAGCGTAGGTGTCGGCGGGGAGAACGCTGTCACTAAGAAGTTGAGCAACTTTTTGTAGCACTTGGGGAGCTCGAGGGCACCCTGCTTGAGTAGATAGGACAGTTGCGCTCACGAGAGAGCTTGTCAGGTGCCACGCCGTGGATGCCCGACGATATGTGGGTCCTCGACATTCTAGGTGCCCTCTTGGTGGTCTTCTGCCTGGCGGTGGTCGTGCTCCACTTCTTCTGTTGTGGTTGCTCCAGGCCGTCAGTGAAGGGGGAGATCGAGGAAGTACACCCCATTGCTTCCATGACAGCCTCTCCTTGAAGATGAAAGCTTCTGTATGAGAAGTCATAGATGGCAGAAAGATCTCTATCACACCCCTCTCTCCCTCCCCCTACTCGCAGAACCTCCCCCTGCTTGCAGAAGCCTCCCCCCACACTAGCATGACCCTCTCCACTGCCCTACTCTCATAGTCTCTCCCCCTCCCCCTACTCGTAAACCCCCCTTACTCCGCCGCCCCCCTCTTCCCTCCCCCTACTAGTAGGATCCTCCCCCCCACCCCACCCCACCTCACCCCACCCACATCCTTGGCGCACCCCTCTCCACCTCTCCTTGCTTGCATACCCCCACCTCGACGCACCCCTCTCCCCCTCCCCTTTCTCGCAGACCCCTTCACCCCTGTGCCCCTCTCTCCCTTCTTACAGACCCCCCCTCCCTCGGGGGTCCCCTCTCTCCCTCCCTGTGCTTGCAAACCCCATGTTGAAGCACTGTCGTGGCTCGTCATCGTCGACACCGGCTAACGTGGGGAGAGAGAATGCTAACTTGAAGGTAGGTTAGTAATTCTCCCTCTTAATTCCCACTTAATCACCAATTAAATGGACGAGAGTTACGGAAATAGTGTAATCATAATTATTTAGGGCATATCATGGATACTCGGGACAATAGATCCAAATGAGGGGTTTATTCAGGGTTTGCCGTCCCGCCCCGACCTGCCCCGACCCGCACGACCCGACCCGACCCAGGAGGGCGGCGGGTCGCACGGGCTGGGAGTCGTGGCCGGGACGCACTGGACCGCTTGGTCCCGTGCGTCCCGCCGCATACCGGACCGGTCCGAGGCGGGCCCGGTATGGTACGTGCAGGTCGGTGCGAACGTGCCGGTTCGGCAATTTAACGGGCCGGGGCGTGGGCGCTACTGCAACGCAGAGAAGACGGTGGACGGCGGCTCTGGGCGGTGCAAAGCAATGTAGAGCGGCGGTGGACGGCGGATCAGAGGTAGGTGATCTTATTTCATTTTTTTTATTAATTGGGGAGGGTGATCGGTGGGGCGCCGTGGGAGGGCGGTGGAGGGCGGAGGGGGGCGGATCTGGCTGGAGGGGGGGCGTACGCCGCCTGTGGGGGGTGAGGGAGGTGGGGGAGGGAGGGGGGGCATCTGCCACCGTCTGCCAGCGGGTGGGGTTGGGGGAGGGAGGGGGGGCGTCTGCCAGCCGCCGGTGGGGGGGGGGGGGTGAGGGAGGTGGGGGAGGGAGGGGGGGCGTCTGCCAGCCGCCGGATCTGGTCGGATCTGGCCGGAGGGGCGGCGCCCGCCGCTAGTGGGGGGGGTGAGAGAGGTGGGGGAGGGAGGGAGGGGGGGCGTCTGCCACCGCTGCAGTCGGTGGGGGTGGGGGAGGGAGGATGGGGGAGACGGCCACCGTTGCAGCGGTGGGGACGGTCGGGGGTTGGGGGGAGGTGGGGGCCGGGGAGGTGGAGGTGGAGAGATTTAAAAAATTTAATTAAAATTTTAATTTTAGTAAATTTAATTTTGTTAGTTGTAAAAATTTAAGATTAGATGTTGTTAGTTTTTTAAAATTTATTTTTGATGTATTATGTAATTCATTTAATTGTAGAAGTTTCAAATTTAAATTTAAATTTAAATTTAGTGATAAATATGTTACAAATGATTTTAAATTTATAGATAAATTTACGGATTGTAAATTGTATTAGATGATTCTATATAAAATTTAATTTGTAAAAAAATTTAATATTTAATTTTGATGTATTAAATAATGTATTCATTTTTACATGTTGTAGAATTAAATTTATTATTTTAATTAAAATTTATTTATAACAAAATTTGTAGATGTAAATTGTAATTACTATGTATTAAATAATGCTTTTAGTTTAACATGCCGTAGAAAAAAAATAGATTTTTTAACATATAGTTTTGTATGTTGTAGAAATAATGATATTATTTTCATTAAATGCTATTTGTAAAAAATATTGTACATTGAATTTACATTTGTTACTTAAATTTTTTAGTTGTAGATGTAGAATAATGAAATTTCCTTTTTTTGGAGAAATTAATACATGATTTTTTTGTAAATTATATTCGATAGCTCTACGTAAAAATTAATTTACTATAAAATGAAGATATTTTTATTTTATATTAGTTCATTAAAAAATATGATGATATCATGGCGATTATATTTGAGAGGATGAGCACACATGATTCTCAGGGATCTGGAAGCGAGTATGGACAATCATGGCCGCAGCAGCCGATGTATCATGACGATGCAGATAGCAGTAGTTCATTCTTCCCATTGTATCCATATCCTCATGCCCATGCTTCAATGCCGCAATATACCGAAGGATACTATCAGCCATCAGCTGTGCCACCGCCGGTTGTGTACGCACAAGATTCACAGTAGTATGAATACTACGTACGCACGTACTAGGAGAACTATGCAGGTTCGATGCGTTATGGAGACTATCTATCTTATATGCAGACCACATTTAATGTCAGATTATTTGGAGATGAGCGCTGGCCCAGTTTGGGCCCATATGATTAGGAGTATGTATCATTTGTTTATATTTATAAGTAACTAATAATTAATTGTAAATTTCTTCATATCTTGAGTTTTGTACTTGTCATTGAAGTTGATAATCTAAAATTTTACAACATTTGTATTTCGTCATGGACGGACGACGTCACCCTGTGTGGGAGAATGGTTACACTGTTGAGGGTGATCGACATGTGCACTGTAGATACTGCAGACATCGCGTCATCGACATACACAGATTTGCAGAGCACTTTGCGGGAGTGGGATGCGATTGCCGTACATGCGACCGAGTTCCTGGGGATGTCTGACATTACTTTTTGACAGAGTTACAGGAGGGATATGTTCCTCGTAGCAGAGGCGGGGCATCCTCTTCTACGTCTAGGGTACCCCCACCACTAGTACAGGACGGAGTAGGATCTTCCTCGACGTCCAGAATTCGAGCATCACCAGCACCAGCACCAGTCGCACCAGTAGCACATGATAGAATTGAATGTATAGATATGGTGAGGACTTTTTTTTGGAGATTTTCATGTACCCTCCACCGCTGCACATGACCCATCATTTGTGCAGATGGTTACATATTTTCAGTCTCACTCATATGTACCTCCAACCACTAGGATAGAGTTAGATTATACGGGTCATCGGTCTCATGTATCTGATTTTAATTGAGATTTGTGATTCACAGATGACTCAGATGAGTGAGTTTTAGTATTTTATATTTCATGACTGGAGTTGAACGATGTCATTATTATATCTATGTTTACTTTAACATATTCGGTGAGTTTTTTTTTATCTGTTAGCATTGGATGTTTAATTAAGAGGTGTAATATGTTAATTTTATATAATTAATTGTGTGTACTTTAATATGGATCTATTATCATAAAAATTAACTCTACATTCTAATATTATTAAATGTATATAACATTTAATCTTTAAATAAAAATTTAAAAAAAATAAAAAAATCACGTGACTCGTCGAGAGAGCGAACCCGGTCGCTGGGCGACCCGTCCAACCCGACCCGTCCCGCGCTGAGATCAAGTCGGCCGGGTCGACAAACCCTGGGTTTATTTGACGATGTCACTGTTTGCAAGAGTATTTATGTAAAAATCAACGGGACGAGGAGTGCCCGTGCTTCCTTGGTACGTAGCGGGTCCATATCTCAGTCTATGTCATGGGAAAGAAGGTGGGGGTGGGAAGGAAAGCAGGAACCAGCAGCATGTTCCTGTCATGGATGAGCTTTACGTTGCCTCATCCAAGTTCAGGTCCTCTCCTCAGTGGTGGAGCGAAAGAGACGATCGAGGGTGGTGGGAAAAAAAAAAAAAAGAGGAGGAGGTGGGGGAAGGGAGGGGGGAATTAAAGTGATGAAAAAAAAAAGTGAGTGGGCGTACATAGGAAGGAGATGACCTCTAATGCCGCGTGTCGTTATCTAATAAGTCAGCTGTGTGTATATATAATGCTTAATTTCTTTGAATGGGATGTCAGTATCGATACCAATACTCTTTGCAGTATAAATAATTAAAAATGATGCTAGAAGGATGCATAAATAACGAAAAGACCGAAAGAGAGAGAGAGAGAGAGAGATGTGAGTAAATTAAGAGGCAGAGATGAGAGAATCTTGAGAAATTAATCTTTTTAATATAGGTTTGGAACTATATAATCTGTTATGATAGTGATTTTACTAATACATGAACATCAAATGCAGGAGAGTATATATACAGTTGAACTACTGCTATATATTAGCAACAAACGCCACAAAAATTGGAAGTTCTTTTTATAAAGATAATCTTCTTGTACAAAACATTCCAAACATTAATATGCTTTACTCTAAAATATTAAAAAAAGATATTCATTAAAAATATTCCCATCGATGTGTGTAAACTGAACGAACATTACTGTGCGAATTGAAGTGAATATTCACAAGTCAATAAAATCGCATGATTTGTAGCAAAGAAAAGGTCTTCACGAACAAAAACGTTTTGATATAAAATAAAAGTGACCGTTAGTTTTAATCCCCCGAGTTCTTTCAAATTCAGGAAAAAATCGACGTAATCCATCTATTTAACCAAAAGCTCCTCACACCTTCTCTGTTCCCTCATGTCTCTCACCATGAGGTAAGGTCTAATTAAGCTAATCAAACTATGAACTAACCTAACTAGGGAGAGAAAAAGACTATAATAGCCCCCACTCCACAGAGAGAGAGAGAGAGAGAGAGTGAGAGGGTGTCGGAGGGATAATCCCTCATTCTCGGCGTCAGCAACACCCCACCCTACAGAGAGAGAGAGGGCGCCGGAGGGATAACCCCTCCCTCCCGACGTTGGCAATAACTCCCCCACCTGAGAGTGAGAGAGAGAGAGGATGAACCCCTCCCATCTGGCACTGACAATCTCCCACCCTACATTGAGAGAGAGATGCAGAAAAAGATAGAGATGTAGAGAGAGAGAGGGCACGAGAGGGGGAAACGTTTAATTTGAAGGCAGAAATTTTGTAAATCAGATGTGAATATTATATTACAACTCATTCATCAGTGTGTCCTACCAAAGAAACATTCACATGACACTTCCTTTTTCCAAAGATTGCTGTGTCCTGCTGATCATGTTTGGCACGAAACAAATCAAAAGGGGTCGTCAGAGGGATCCTCCGAATCTCCACCGGATACTTGGAGGGGAAGCAGAGAATCAAAAGGGGGTGGGGAGAAGAAGATATATATGGTGGTCCCTTCTCACTTTTCTGCCGCTGGTGATCAGATAACATGAGTATGAATGTTCTTCGCCAATAGGGGGGGGGGGGTTGGACTTGGGCTGCTGCGTGTGCCATGGTTGTTGGGTGGCCACCAATGTGATGGGAGGCATCGGTGGGGGCACATCCAGTTGTGTTCCTAAAAAAGTGGGATTGGATTGTTCATGCTGCACCTAATGTCCACCAATAAAATTAAACTAAGTAATTAAGATAGATTATTATTATTATTATTACTAGTTCTTTCAATAAGATCTACCAAAAAAAAAACAACATTGACGTTAAGGTTGGGCGAGGTTCACCCAATTATTTTATTTTATTTTATTTTATTTTGATGACGAGAAATTTAACACTGTGATACTCGGGTCTGTAAATAGGGTGGTGTCAAAGGGGGTCTCAAGGAGGGGAGATTTCCCCCTCTTGATTTCTCTAATCTTTTCTTAATATTTAGCTCTATCTTGCTGTATTGCTTCTATAATTAATAAACGACTCTGTCTCCTCTTAACAGTTTTGAGTTGTTTATTCTTAACCTCCAAATAATTCACCTAATTTTTATGTAAGTGCCTATGAAAAGTAGTTTACCAACTTTGCTCAATCTTATTTTTTTGTTCTGACTTCGCTACCATCTAAGAGGGGTGTGTGTGAGAGAGAGAGAGAGAGAGACGGTGATATCAGTTTTGGTCACCTAATTTAATTATCTCACCGAATTAATCTACACTCCTCACCAAATGAACAAAAACTAATTTCTACATGGGAGTTGAGTGTGATGGGACTTTTACCCATTCCCCCCCCCCCCCCGAACTGAAGAGTCTTCTCATGCTCTACCTTAAAAGTGGACAGGTGATCAAACCCTCAAGTAAAACAATCTTCTGATATTGGCCACGTCAACTTAAACTTATTTTGATATAAGTTTTTTTTCTCAAAATAAAAATTTATTAAGAAAAAATAAACAGAGGGCTAAAAGTCAATATGACATTAGCCAGAGGAAGGGTACGACCCTTCTAACAATGTGAATGAAGACTAGCTCAGAGAACAAAAAATAAATTATGAGATTATGTGGCAAAGATAAATAAAAAATCTAAGTCAGAAAGAGGATTATCTAATAATTACAAATAGAAATAATTCCAAGAAAAGATACGACGAAGTAGTGATCGGAGATGAAGACCTAAGCGATAGGGGCTATGATGTTCTTTATTATTATCTTCTTCCTGATCAGACTCCTCTCGCGGATAATCACCGACCCAAATCTTTTGGGCATCGAGGAACTTTTTTTGATGATGATGATCTATCTTTGATCGATCTATGTCCCCATGGTTAGAGGCCGAAATCACGTGCATACATTTTTTTTTTTACGAGAGTGCATAACTAGGGCGTTGTCCGGAAGATGTTTTGAATAATTTTGGATTCAACAAAAGTTTACTTTGAAACTTTGTTTAGAAAGATATTGAAAAAATAACTGTCTCATCTTCTTCACGTTCCATAATCTCATTTATATATGTGGGTGTCGTGTTTACATGGATCATTTCTGGACACCTCAAAAAGATGATTGTCATTAACCATAGGATTTTTTTGCATATAACTCATTTTAGATAAAACTTACAAATATATCGTTTCTACATTTATATTTGCACACTTATCATTGAAAATATCGTTATCGTGCAAATTGCATTATTTTTAAAGACCACTTAAAATATGCAAAAAGATCATTCAATGATTTCTTTATAATATAATCATTTTTAATGATATATGTGCAAATACAAATATAAGTATATCTGTAATTTTTATTTTAACAATGTTTTATACGTAAAAATATCATATATATATATATATATATATATGATATATTTTAAAATCTCATTTGAAAACTAAAATCTGGATGGTTTTAGTTTAATAAATTTACAAATTCATCTTCCTTGCATTAAGATTGTTTGGTGGTCATTAAAGTTGACTCCTCTGATTTTAATAAATCCACCGGTTGCAAAGTCAGTGAACCTTTTTTTTTTCTTTTTTGCGTGTTGTAAAGGTGGGAGTAGATCGTACCATGGCTAAATGAGAAGTTGAAAGTCCTAATTAACTTTGGTTCTAGATATATAGTTAATGGATGGCACCCTAAACATAAGAAGAAGAAAAATATTCTGGCACAGCATTAAATGTTATTCTTCAAATTTGTTTGTAGCACATCCAACGACCCCTTCATGTAGGTTTGACTATGTTAACGTGCTACTGCCCACGAAGGGGGTAGCAGGCGTCGTTTCGCAAACGGACGTGTGTTGCGTTAATATATATATATATATATATATATATATATATATATATATATATATATATATTGCACCGCCCTTTTTCTCTTCGTGTGTGCCAATAAAAGGGGCTTTAAAGGTTGAAAATCGCACGGGCATACAGAAAGTATTAACTCACTCACATTCTCTCTCTCTTGTTCTCACTCTACGGGCTCATCACCAACAAGGCCGACATTTGAAGCGTGATTTTGAAAGAACGACTCTAGTAGTTGTCCTATTACGATCTCCGAGTTTTGGAAACGCGAACTCCAGGTTTTCCTCATCTCATTGTGTCTCCCACTATAATTTTCCATCATTGGTATCAGAGTGCACGGTTGCGTTCATCTCTCAGACATGGCTTCGGATGATCTCCTTGCGCAAGACATTGATCGAATTGCTGCAATGGAAGACGACCAATGGGAGCCCGATGAGATTTTGACGGATGACGATGGTGACAGTGAAGTAAACCGCAATCCCGCCTCCACGTGGGAGTCCGTGGCACCTGTCAGGCCGCCGCGACATGTCGGGAATGCAATGGCTTATCACGCTTATGGAAGAGACATGCTTCAACGCGCCAGGGAGGACCCGACTGCGAATCTCACTGACGGCTCACAATATGAAATGCACCGTCAAGATAATGCATCAGAACGCTGGAGTCCAGTGCATGTTGTAAGCGCAACTGCGTCATGTGCGGCACACAACATCGGCCCGGATCCCATAAATGATGCAATAGTCCTTCCACATGTACCTGTGAGTGTATCATTGGTGCGGCCTCCGGCAAGACGAATGAGGCGACGTCGACGTGTGCCTCGATGACCACGTCCACGTAGGGCTCCACATACATATGGCCGAAGTCCGCAGGGTGGATAAACAACGCGAAGGTGGTGGTTTCGTAGAGCCCGCACTGTGCGCCCCCATGTTCGTCGCCCTCGTCCCCGGCGTGTCCACCGTCGTCTCGCGACGACATTCTGTCAATATCCTCATGTTTTAACCCTGTTAACGGACAGTGGTCTAGAGATTGTTATTAGAGAATATCTAGGATAATTTCGTTATGTCCTAACTCGTAGGTTATAAAATAAATTGTATTGATGAAATAAATCTTAGTTGCAAACATACCCTTATTTCCATTTATGTTTTGCACGATGCGAAAGCAATTTTTTTATGAACTTACTTCGCAAAAATAATTTTTTTAAATTATGTTTTAAAAATTTACAACATGGGCCCACCACTTTTGGATGTGTTCGTAATCATGTTTTTGCTTAAGTGTTAATTAAATGGACCTTAAATAAATTCATGAGTCTATATATACTTAGAGCATGACTCGATTGATATTGGTGATTTACAGTGACACATCAACTGTTAGTATTGATGTGCTATATGCCAATTTAGGGTCGGGTAGGCCCAATAGTTGTATGATCTTATTCTTTATTAATAAAGTGGTATTTGAGCGTAAATATGCGATTATATATTACTTTACGATGTCCTTAGGATATGTGGTTGTAAAGTCAACTCTAGATGGGATTTCGAACATGAGACTGACTTTACATGGACACATACGTTAAACTGTTCCTGGTTGGAGGGTAATCACTCGGGGACTTTGATTACCTATTAAACTAGTACACATGATGTGTTAGGGACCAGTCTTATGGTCACTGGTGCGGGGCACCAACACATATGTGTAGGTGTATGTCCTTGGAGGATGTACATTGAACTGATCCGCTATTAGATCTTCAGATGGTTGATTATACCTAATGTCAACTGAAGATCCAACTGTCTCAGTAACATCGTTGGTCCTTTGACCTGAGACATTGATCGGATCTTACACGAGGACTGGAATGGTTTAATTACTTGGCTAAGTGACTTTAACCATAATTCATGAATTGTCGAGTCATTAACCATTTCAGGATACGTGTGAAGATCATCAATGGTCAAGAGGGGATCGCTCAATGTCGGGTATATATCAGACAGCTAATGGGTCATGACACTGACGCTCCATTAAATCCCTGGCCAGGGTCATGTGAGTTCATTTAGAACGGACGTCATACACTTTAAGAAGGTCATGGTCAAATGGCACGATCATGGGGTTTGACAGAAATCATACCCTCGATCGAACCAGACTCATAGAAGGAGCGAGGGATTATAACGATGCGGCAACTGTAGACTTACAGGTACCAGACAGGGTGGTTTAAACCCGACGTCCTCTAGGATCACACGGATTTACTTGACCCAACGTGATCAAAGGTTCGGAATAAATTAAACTATTAATCTGCTCTAGTAGAAGCGAATAATAAGTTTAATTTACTTCTAATTGGGAATTAGAAGTTAATGGGCCTTAAAATAGAGTGACTATGGGCCTAGAGGATCACACACAATGGATTCTTGGGTGACAGATTATTATTGTACAAATGTATATTTTAATTCCCTTGAAATCCTTTTGGAAAGGCATTTAAGAAGGCCTTAATATATATATGTACAATAATGAAAAGGATATATATACGATTTTGGTCCTTATGGGTTCTTTTGAAAAAGGGCCTAATCCTATATATATGCCACCTACGAGAACTCCCCTCCCCCTTGGCTTAATCAAGCATTAACAGCAAGGGAAGAGAGGTTTTCTCTCCCCCCTTCCTCCCTCTTGCTCTCCCTCTCTCTCTAGAAGCTCTTTCTCTCTCTAGAAGGGAAAAGCTTAGGGAAGATCGTGCCGGGAGGATACCGTCGCTGCGCGAGGATCCGTGTGGATTCTTTCTAGAGGCCGTACTTCTGTGCGAGTTAGTGTTCGCGAGATTCTGCATCGGGCACTGCGGACAGCGTCGTTGCGCGCAAGGTATAAATCTGTAACCCGTAGTTAGGGGTTGGGTGATTGATGCATCGATTAGAACATACATCTAGGAGTCCATCAAGCCGGGGTCGGGTAAATAAATTTTTATTATCCGCTGCGTTGCCCGAACAGTGCTGAAGGAAACCTTACAGTGGTATCAGAGCCAGGTTGACGCTCTGATCGATGTATTAGCTCCGTATAGAACCATGTTTTAGGGGAATTTAAAATCTTCAATTGTTATACAAAGAATGGGGTGTTGGACATCTCTGTTCTTCATGGATGCTGGACATCTATAAATTGCGCTGGGCGCACTGTGTCGCTCAGGGCGCAGTGCGCCTGCCCGTGTGCGAGGGCGGCACACGCGGGCGCACGGGCCAGCCAGGCAGGAGCCCGCGCGCGGCCGCGGGCGCGTGAGGGGCGTTGACAATCTTTTGTTTAAAAATAAAAAATTACTTTTCTTTAAATTAAGTGTGCTATTCTAATATATATATATATATATATGCAATATATATATAAATATATAAATACACATTAAATTAATCTAAATGATTATCTCAAATAATAATTATCTTATCTCAACAGAAAAATTTAAATGTTAAATTTTATTTAGCTTTTGAATTTAATGAGGTAAGGTAATTATTATTTAATTTGAGATAAAAGAATAATAATTGAAGATAATTATGTGAAGTTTAATTTTTGAATTTTTAAATATTAGATAATTGTTAATTTTAAATTTTAAATTTTAGAAAAATGACAATTGAGACTAATTATGTTATTTAAATTTACTTTCAAATAAATTTATTGGATAATTAGTTCGACTTTAAATTTAAATAATTGTCATATTTTAATTTTAATTTTAAATTTGATTATTAGATAAATAAATTTAAATTTAAATAATTATCTTAATTATCTGACTTATTTGAATCAAATTCAAATATCTATGCCCCTGTTATAAATGATGGTTCTTTACGTGATTTGCTTAATTTACTTTGCATTGGCTTGCTTATGTGTTTAATTTTAGTTAATCCAACTTCGATTTTTAATATTAAACAAAGCTAGCCTACTTTTATTTACACATCCCATTTTTCAATCCAAAAGTAAGGATTATTTTTAAAAATAACCCTTGATTGATTTTACATGAATGGGTTGGCAAGTGATCACGGACTTGGTTAATGTAATTATTTGGGGTCTGCGAACCTCCTTTCTCTCTCTGTTAAAATTCCTATGTACTTCTATCTCCCTTTAAAATTGTACTCGCCCTAAGAACTTCAGGAATTTTATTGACATGTAATTCAAATTTTACTGGCTTGCGTGTCGTGTAAAAGTTGTAATTAATACGGCGTCGGAGTTTGAAAGTGCGGAGCACACCCGACGAGGACGATCCAGCTGCTTCGGAAGCGGGCCGGATGTCTTAGTAACATTAAGAATAAAGTCCATGATCACTTGCGATTTAATTTGTGCATTGGATGCATTTATTTTATGCAAACTACTAGGTACGGTAAATATATTGGATATATTTATATTACCACCTAGGGTGAGATCAAGATAAAATCAAATTCCCTCGCGATTTAATTTTAGATCTAGTAAGCATGGCTCTAGGAGTCGTCGTGGCCCTCCATCATTATGGGGTGAATGAACGTCTTCATCTCATGGATTTGTTGTGCTTTCCATAAGGTCCATGGGCTTGGGGGCGGGATGCAACTCCAAGGCTAGGCCTCAATGGGGTGAGGAATTGAACCCGACCTTGTTGTGCTTTCCACAAGGGTCGGATCATGAACTCATTGCCCTATCGTAATGGTGGTTAGATCTAACCGAGAGTATCCCTTGTTGTGATTTTCACAGGGGGATGATTTCTCGGGGGCCGAATATCGAATATTGCATTAGATGCAAGTGCATGTTGACTGCCCTTGAGATGGTGTATGACTTGTTGTGCTTTCCACAAGGTCGTGCCCTAGTCTCGTTGGGATTCCGACCCACTAGGATGATCCTGCTGATCTCCCGTTCTATATACCGAGGGTTATATAGTACGATTGAAAAATAGTGGGACTAACTAAGATAGAAAACAACATCCAAGTTAGTATTTGAAAATATGCTAAGTTATCTTTTATTTCATATGCAGATTACAATGTCGTCGTCCAACCCCCTCCGCGACATCTTGGATGCCAACAGACTGATTGGACCGAATTACTCGGATTGGCTGCGTAATCTACGCATAGTCCTCACCACCGAAAAAATAGCCTACATGTTGGACACGGTTCATTCTGAGCCAGCTCCCGATGCCGACGAGGGTGAGTTGATCACTTATGCCAAATGGTCAGAAGACTCTTCCCTTGCCTAATGTTACATGCTGGCCTCTATGGCTCCCGAGCTGCAGAGATAATTTGAAAAGACTGATTGAAGAAGCATACTTCTTAACCTACGCCAGCTCTTCGGGGAGCAGGGCATGATTGAGAGGTATGATATCTCCAAGAAGCTTTTCAGGACACGGATGTCGGAGGGTGCTTCAGTACATGCACATGTACTGAAAATGATGGAGTGGATTGAGCGACTCAATGCACTGGGGTTTAAGTTGGATCTTGAACTGTGCATTGATCTTATACTCCAGTCATTGCCCGATTCCTTTTCTTCCTTCATCATAAACTTTAACATGAATAGGATTAAAGCAACTCTCCCGGAGCTGCTCAACATGTTAAAGAGTGCTGCAGGGACGATGCAGAAAGATAAACCATCTTCTTCTGTAATGATTGTTGGCCAGGCCAACAGGAAAAGGAGGGCCACCCAGATATCCATCAAAGGTGACAAAGGGAAGGGAAAGAAGAAGGCCAAGGGTAAGGAACTCGCCAAAGTTGACAAAGGGAAGGGCAAGAAGAATGAAAAAGAAGACAAGTGTTTCGATGCGGGGAAATAGGGTATTGGAAAAGGAATTGCAAGGTAATTCTAAATGAATGTATTTTTGTCATAGACCTTAATTTGTCATACATGGAATCTACATCATGGGTATTGGATATTGGATGTGCATCTCATATTTGCAACTCTGTGCAGGTGTTGGCAAATAGAAGGCGACTGGGCAAAAAGGAGATTGAACTGAGGATGGGCAATGGAGCTTTAGTTTATGCCAAAACTGTCAGGACTGCACGCCTCAGTTTACCTTCAGGGGTCATTCTGGAGTTGAATGACTATTATTATGTTCCTAATATTATTTAGAACATTATTTCAATCTCTGGCTTGTATAACGTTGGATATACATTGACTTTTAATAGCACTGGATGATCTATAATGAATAATGGTTTGATTATAGCCAATAGTTCATTAGTCAATGGTCTTTATGTATTAGATACACGTTCTAATGTTATACAGGTTTTCAATACTAATGAAGTGAATTCTGCATATCTATGGCATTGCAGGCTTGGTCATGTACGTGAGAAAAGAGTCTCTCACCTACACTCAAATGGGTATTTGAATTCATTCGAATACAAGCCATTTGATACATGTGAGTCGTGTCTCATGGGGAAGATGACCAAGGCTCCCTTTAGTGGACATGGTGAGAGGGCTGCTGACCTTCTCGAGCTCATATACTCGGATGTGTGTGGACCCATGTCCATGGAAGTAAAAGGGGATCACCTCTATTTCATTTCTTTTATTGATGACTTCTCGAGATATGGCTATGTGTATTTGATGAGGCATAAATCACAAGCCTTTGAGAAGTTTAAGGAATACAAGAATTAAGTAGAGAAACAGACTGGTAAGAGTATTAAGGCTCTTCGATCGGATTGATGAGGTGAATACCTTAGCCATGAATTCACTTCTTATCTTAAAGACAATAGAATTATTTCTCAGTGGACTCCATCGTATACACCACAGCACAACGGTGTATCCGAAAGGAGAAACATGACCTGGTTAGACATGGTCCGATCTATGATGTCTATGTCAGGACTACCCTTGTCTCTCTGGGGCTATGCCTTAGAGACTGCAGCCTATTTACTGAATGAGATCTCAAGTAAATATGTTCCTTCTATACCATATGAGATATGGAAGGGCAGAAAACTAAATTTTAATCACATTAAAATTTGGGGGTGTCCTGCCCATGTGAAAAGGAACGATATTGATAAGCTTGAGTCTAGAATCGATAAGTGTAGGTTTGTGGGATATCCAAAAGAGACATTTGGATATTATTTCTATCACCCTTCAGGGCAAAGAGTCTTAGTGGCTAAGAGAGCTATATTTCTATAAAGAAAATATTTTAACAATATTTTATATGTGAAAACATCTTATATATATGATATATTTTAAAATCTCAATTGAAAACTAAAATCTGGATGGTTTTAGTTTAATAAATTTACAAATTCATCTTCCTTGCATTAAGATTGTTTGTTGGTCATTAAAGTGACTCCTCTGATTTTAATAAATCCACCGGTTGCAAAGTCAGTGAACTTTTTTTTTCTTTTTTGCGTGTTTTAAAAGTGGGAGTAGATCGTACCCTGGCTAAATGAGAAATTGAAAGTCCTAATTAATATTGGTTATTGATAGTTAATTGATGGCACCCTAAACATAAGAAGAATAAAAATATTATAGCACATCATTAAATGTTATTCTTCAATTTTGTTGCACATCCAACGACCCCTTCATGTAAGTTTGACTATGTTAACGTGCTGCTGCCCACGAAGGGGGCAGCATGCGTCCGTTCACGAACGGACGTGTGTTGCGTTTAAAAAATATATATATATATTGCACCGCCCTTTTTCTCTTCGTGTGTGCCTATAAAAGGGGCTTTAAAGGCTGAAAATCGCATGGGCATGCAGAAAGTATTAACCCACTCACATTCTCTCTCTCTTGTTCTCACTCTACGGGCTCATCACCAACAAGGCCGACATTTGAAGCGTGATTTTGAAAGAACGACTCTAGTAGCTGTCCTATTACGATCTCCGAGTTTTGGAAACGCGAACTCCAGGTATTCCTCATCTCATTGTGTCTCCCACTATAATTTTCCATCATTGGTATCAGAGTGCACGGTTGCGTTCATCTCTCAGACATGGCTTCGGATGATCTCCTTGCGCAAGACATTGATCGAATTGCTGCAATGGAAGACGACCAATGGGAGCCTGAGGAGATTTTGATGGATGACGATGGTGACAGTGAAGTAAGCCGCAATCCCGCCTCCACGTGGGAGTCGTGGCACCCGTCAGGCCGCCGCGTCATGTCGGGAATGCAAGGGCTTATCACGCTTATGGAAGAGACATGCTTCAACGCGCCAGGGAGGACCCGACTGCGAATCCCACTGACGGCTCACAATATGAAATGCACCGTCAAGATAATGCATCAGAACGCTGGAGTCCAGTGCATGTTGTAAGCGCAACTGCGTCACGTGCGGCACACAACATGGGCCCGGATCCCATAAACGACGCAATAGTCCTTCCACGTGTACCTGTGAGCGTATCATCGGTGCGGCCTCCGGCAAGACGAATGAGGCGACGTCGACGTGTGCCTTGACGACCACGTCCACGTCGGGCTCCACGTACATATGGCCGAAGTCCGCAGGGTGGAGAAACAGCGTGAAGGTGGTGGTTTCGTAGAGCCCGCGCTGTGCGCCCCCATGTTCGTCGCCCTCGTCCCGCGTGGGCGGCTGCGCCCGAGGGTCGTTGACAATCTTTTTTTAAAAAATAAAAAAATTGCTTTTCTTTAATTTAAGTGTGCTATTCTAATATATATATATGCAATATATATATAAAAATGCACATTAAATTAATCTAAATGATTATCTCAAATAATAATTATCTTATCTCAACAGAAAAATTCAAATGTTAAATTTTATTTAACTTTTGAATTTAATGAGGTAAGGTAATTATTATTTACTTTGAGATAAAAGGGTAATAATTGAAGATAATTCTGTGAAGTTTAATTTTTGAATTATTAGATAACTAGTAAATTCAGAATTTGAATTTCATTGAAGTTAAATGTATAAAAGTCAAATATTTGAATTTTTAATTATTAGATAATTATTAAATTCAATTTTTGAATTTTATAAAAATGATAATTGAGGATAATTATATTATTTAAATTTACTTTCAAATAAAATTATTGGATAATTAGTTTGACTTTAAATTTAAAAATTAACATATTGAAGATTTAATTTTAAATTTGATTATTAAATAATTTAAATTAAATTTAAACTTAAATTTAAATAATTATCTCAATTTTCTGACTTATTTGAATCAAATTCAAATATGCATGGCCCTGTTATAAATGATGGTTCTTTACGTGATTTACTTAATTTGCCTTGCATTGGCTTGATTATGTGTTTAATTTTAGTTAATCCAACTTTGATTTTTAAAATTAAACAAAGCAAGCCTATTTTTGTTTGGACATCCCATTTTTCAATCCAAAAGTAAGGATTATTTTCAGAAATAACCGTTGATTGATTTTACATGAATGGGTTGGCAAGTGATCATGGACTTGGTTAATGTAATTATTTGGGGTCTGCGAACCTCCTTTCTCTCTCTGTTAAAATTCCTATGTACTTCTATCTCCCTTTAAAGTTGTACTCGTCCTAAGAACTGCTGGAATTTTATTGACATGTAACTTAAATTTTCTCGGCCTGCGTGTCGTGCAAAAGTTGTAATTAATACGGCGTCGGAGTTTGAAAGTGCGGAGCACACCCGACGAGGATGATCCAGCTGCTTCAGAAGCGGGCCGGATGAATTAGTAACATTAGGAATAAAGTCCATGATCACTTGCGATTTAATTTGTGCATTGAATGTATTTATTTTATGCAAACTACTAGGTACGGTAAATATATTGGATATATTTATATTACCACCTAGGGTGAGATCAAGATAAAATCAAATTCCCTCGCGATTTAATTTTAGATCTAGTAAGCGTGGCTCTAGGAGCCATCGTTGCCCTCCATCATTATGGGGTGAATGAATGTCTTCATCTCATGGATTTGTTGCGCTTTCCATAAGGTCCATGGGCTTGGGGGCGGGATGCAACTCCAAGGCTAGGCCTCAATGGGGTGAGGAATTGAACCCGACCTTGTTGTGCTTTCCAAAAGGGTCGGAACATGAACTCATTGCCCTATCGTAATGGTGGTTAGATCTAACCAAGAGTATCCCTTGTTGTGCTTTCCACAAGAGGATGATTTCTCGGGGGCCGAATATCGGATATTGCATTAGATGCAAGTGCCTGTTGACTGCCCTTGAGATGGTGTATGGCTTGTTGTGCTTTCCACAAGGTCGTGCCTCAGTCTCGTTGGGATTCCGACCCACTAGGATGATCCCGCTGATCTCCCGTTCTATATACTAAGGGTTATATAGTTCGATTAAAAAATAGTGGGACTAACTAAGATAGAAAACCACATCCAAGTTAGTATTTGAACATATGCTAAGTTATCTTTTATTTCTTATCCAGATTACAATGTCATCGTCCAACCCCCTCCGTGACATCTTGGATGCCAACAGACTGACTGGACCGAACTACTCGGATTGACTACGTAATCTACGCATAGTCCTCACCACCGAAAAAATAGCCTACGTGTTGGACACGGTTCATTCTGAGCCAGCTCCCGATGCCGACGAGGGCGAGTTGATCACTTATGCCAAATGGTCAGAAGACTCTTCCCTTGCCCAATGTTCTGGCCTCTATGGCTCCCGAGCAGCAGAGGTAATTTGAAAAGACTGATTGTAGAAGTATACTTCTTAACCTATGCCAGCTCTTCGGGGAGCAGGACATGATTGAGAGGTATGATATCTCCAAGAAGCTTTTCAGGACACTGATGTCAGAGGGTGCTTCAGTACATGAACATGTACTGAAAATGATGGAGTGGATTGAGAGACTCAATGCACCGGGGTTCAAGTTGGATCTTGAACTGTGCATTGATCTTATACTCTAGTCATTGTCCGATTCCTTTTCTTCCTTCATCATAAACTTTAACATGAATAGGATTAGAGCAACTCTCCCGGAGCTGCTCAACATGTTAAAGAGTGCTGAAAGGACGATGCAGAAAGATAAACTATCTTCTTCTGTAATGATTGTTGACCAGGCCAACAAGAAAAGGAGGGCCACCCAGATATCCATCAAAGGTGACAAAGGGAAGGGAAAGAAGAAGGCCAAGGGTAAGGAACTCGCCAAAGTTGACAAAGGGAAGGGCAAGAAGAATGAAAAAGAAGATAAGTGTTTTCGATACGGGAAAATAGGGCATTGGAAAAGGAATTGCAAGGTAATTCTAAATGAAGGTATTTTTGTCATAGACCTTAATTTGTCATATATGGAATTTACATCATGGGTATTGGATATTGGATGTGCATCTCATATTTACAACTCTGTGCAGGTGCTGGCAAATAGAAGGCGACTGGGCAAAAAGGAGATTGAACTGATGATGGGCAATGGAGCTTTAGTTTATGCCAAAGCTGTCGGGACTGCACGCCTCAGTTTACCTTCAGGGGTCATTCTAGAGTTGAATGACTATTATTATGTTCCTAATATTATTTAGAATATTATTTCAATCTCTGGCTTGCATAACGTTGGATATAAATTGACTTTTAATAGCACTGGGTGCTCTATAATGAATAATGGTTTGATTATAGTCAATGGTTCATTAGTCAATGGTCTTTATGTATTAGATACACGTTCTAATATTATACATGTTTCCAATGCTAATGAAGTGAATTCTGCATGTCTATGGCATTGCAGGCTTGGTCATGTACGTGAGAAAAGAGTCTCTCACCTACACTCAAATGGGTATTTGAATTCATTCGAATACAAGCCATTTGATACCTGTGAGTCGTGTCTCATGGGGAAGATGATCAAGGCTCCCTTTAGTGGACATGGTGAGAGGGTTGCTGACCTTCTCGAGCTCATACACTCGGATGTGTGTGGACCCATGTCCATGGAAGTAAAATGGTGTCACCTCTATTTCATTTCTTTTATTGATGACTTCTCGAGATATGTCTATGTGTATTTAATGAGGCATAAATCACAAGCCTTTGAGAAGTTTAAGGAATACAAGAATGAAGTAGAGAAATAGATTGGCAAGAGTATTAAGGCTCTTCGATCAGATCGAGGAGGTGAATACCTTAGCCATGAATTCGCTTCTTATCTTAAAGATAATAAAATTATTTCTCAGTGGACTCCACCGTATACACCACAACACAATGGTGTATCCGAAAGGAGAAACATGACCTTGTTAGACATGGTCCGATATATGATGTCTATGTCAGGACTACCCTTATCTCTCTGGTGCTATGCCTTAGAGAGTACAACCTATTTACTGAATGAGATCTCAAGTAAATCTGTTCCTTCTATACCATATGAGATATGGAAGGGCAGGAAACCAAATTTTAATCACATTAATGTCCTGCCCATGTGAAAAGGAACGATAGTGATAAGCTTGAGTCGAGAATCGATAAGTGTAGGTTTGTGGGATATCCAAAGGAGACATTTGGATATTATTTCTATCACCTTTCAGAGGAAAGAGTCTTAGTGGCTAAGAGAGCTGTATTTCTGGAAAGAGAATATTGTAACAATATTTTACATGTAAAAACATCTTATATATATGATATATTTTAAAATCTCATTTGAAAACTAAAATCTGGATGGTTTTAGTTTAATAAATTTACAAATTCATCTTCCTTTCATTAAGATTGTTTGTTGGTCATTAAAGTGACTCCTCTGATTTTAATAAATCCACCGGTTGCAAAGTCAGTGAACCTTTTTTTCGTTTTGGGTTTTAAAAGTGGGAGTAGATCGTACCCTGGCTAAATGAGAAATTGAAAGTCCTAATTAATATTGGTTATTGATAGTTAATTGATGGCACTCTAAACATAAGAAGAAGAAAAATATTCTGGCACATCATTAAATGTTATTCTTCAATTTTGTAGCACATCCAACGACCCCTTCATGTAAGTTTGACTATGTTAACGTTCTGGTGCCCACGAAGGGGGCAGCAGGCGTCCATTCACGAACGGACGTGTGTTGCGTTTAAAAAAAAAAAAATATATATATATATATATTTTGCACCGCCCTTTTTCTCTTCGTGTGTGCCTATAAAAGGGGCTTTAAAGGCTGAAAATCGCACGGGCATGCAGAAAGTATTAACCCACTCACATTCTCTCTCTCTCTTGTTCTCACTCTACGGGCTCATCACCAACAAGGCCGGCATTTGAAGCGTGATTTTGAAAGAACGACTCTAGTAGCTATCCTATTACGATCTCTGAGTTTTGGAAATGCGAACTCCAGGTATTCCTCATCTCATTGTGTCTCCCACTATAATTTTCCATCATTGGTATAAGAGTGCACAGTTGCGTTCATCTTTCAAACATGGCTTCAGATGATCTCCTTGCGCAAGACATTGATCAAATTGCTGCAATGGGAGACGACCAATGGGAGCCTGAGGAGATTTTGACGGATGACGATGGTGACAGTGAAGTAAGCCGCAATCCCGCCTCCACGTAGGAGTCGTGGCACCCGTCAGGCCGCCGCGTCATGTCGGGAATGCAAGGGCTTATCACGCTTATGGAAGAGACATGCTTCAACGCGCCAGGGAGGACCCGACTGCGAATCCCACTGACGGCTCACAATATGAAATGCACCGTCAAGATAATGCATCAGAACGCTGGAGTCCAGTGCATGTTGTAAGCGCAACTGCGTCACGTGCGGCACACAACATCGGCCCGGATCCCATAAACGATGCAATAGTCCTTCCACGTGTACCTGTGAGCGTATCATCGGTGTGGCCTCTGGCAAGACGAATGAGGCGACGTCGACGTGTGCCTTGACGACCACGTCCATGTCGGGCTCCACGTACATATGGCCGAAGTCCGTAGGGTGGAGAAACAGCGCGAAGGTGGTGGTTTCGTAGAGCCCGCGCTGTGCGCCCCCATGTTCGTCGCCCTCGTCTCGCGTGGGTGGCCGCGCCCGAGGGTCGTTGACAATATTTTTTTTAAAATAAAAAAATTGCTTTTCTTTAATTTAAGTGTGCTATTCTAATATATATATACATATGCAATATATATATATATAAATGCAAATTAAATTAATCTAAATGATTATCTCAAATAATAATTATCTTATCTCAACAGAAAAATTCAAATGTTAAATTTTATTTAACGTTTGAATTTAGCGAGGTAAGGTAATTATTATTTACTTTGAGATAAAAGAGTAATAATTGAAGATAATTATGTGAAGTTTAATTTTTGAATTTTTAATTATTAGATGATTAGTAAATTCAGAATTTGAATTTCATTGAAGTTAATTGTATAAAATTCAAATATTTAAAATTTTAATTATTAGATAATTGTTAAATTCAAATTTTAAATTTTAGAAAAATGATAATTGAGGATAATTATATTATTTAAATTTACTTTTAAATAAAATTATTGGATAATTATTTTGAATTTAAATTTAAAAAATTGTCATATTTTAATTTTAATTTTAAATTTGATTATTAGATAAATAAATTTAAATTTAAATAATTATCTTAAGTATCTGACTTATTTGAATCAAATTCAAATATCCATGCCCCTGTTATAAATGATGGTTCTTTACGTGATTTGCTTAATTTACCTTGCATTGGCTTGCTTATGTATTTAATTTTAGTTAATCCAACTTCGATTTTTAAAATTAAACAAAGCTAGCCTATTTTTGTTTGCACATCCCATTTTTCAATCCAAAAGTAAGGATTATTTTCAGAAATAACCCTTGATTGATTTTACATGAATGGGTTGGCAAGTGATCATGGACTTGGTTAATGTAATTATTTGGGGTCTGCGAACCTCCTTTCTTTCTCTGTTAAAATTCCTATGTACTTCTATCTCCCTTTAAAGTTGTACTCGTCCTAAGAACTGCTGGAATTTTATTGACATGTAATTTAAATTTTACCGGCCTGCGTGTCGTGTAAAAGTTGTAATTAATACGGCGTCGGAGTTTGAAAGTGCGGAGCACACCCGACGATGACGATCCAGCTGCTTCGGAAGTGGGCCAGATGTCTTAGTAACATTAGGAATAAAGTCCATGATCACTTGTGATTTAATTTGTGCATTGGATGCATTTATTTTGTGCAAACTACTAGGTACGGTAAATATATTGGATATATTTATATTATCACATAGGGTGAGATCAAGATAAAATCAAATTACCTCACGATTTAATTTTAGATCTAGTAAGCGTGGCTCTAGGAGTCATCGTGGCCCTCCATCATTATGGGGTGAATGAACGTCTTCATCTCATGGATTTGTTGTGCTTTCCATAAGGTCCATGGGCTTGGGGGTGGGATGCAACTCCAAGGCTAGGTCTCAGTGGGGTGAGGAATTGAACCCGACCTTGTTGTTCTTTCCACAAGGGTCGGATCATGAACTCATTGCCCTATCGTAATGGTGGTTAGATCTAACCGAGAGTATCCCTTGTTGTGCTTTCCACAAGGGGATGATTTCTCGGGGGCCGAATATCGGATATTGCATTAGATGCAAGTACATGTTGACTACCCTTGAGATGGTGTATGGCTTGTTGTGCTTTCCACAAGGTCGTGCCTTAGTCTCGTTCGGATTCCGACCTACTAGGATGATCCCGCTGATCTCCCGTTCTATATACTAAGGGTTATATAGTTCGATTGAAAAATAGTGGGACTAACTAAGATAGAAAATCACATCCAAGTTAGTATTTGAACATATGCTAAGTTGTCTTTTATTTCTTATCCAGATTATAATGTCATCGTCCAACTCCCTCCGCGACATCTTGGATGCCAACAGACTGACTGGACCGAACTACTCGGATTGACTGCGTAATCTACACATAATCCTCACCACCGAAAAAATAGCCTACATGTTGGACACGGTTCATTCTGAGCCAGCTCCCGATGCCGACGAGGGTGAGTTGATCACTTATGCCAAATGGTCAGAAGACTCTTCCCTTGCCCAATGTTACATGCTGGCCTCTATGGCTCCCGAGCTGTAGAGGCAATTTGAAAAGATTGATTGTAGAAGCATGCTTCTTAACCTATGCCAGCTCTTTGGGGAGCAGGACATGATTGAGAGGTATGATATCTCCGAGAAGCTTTTCAGGACATTGATGTCAGAGGGTGCTTTAGTACATGCACATGTACTGAAAATGATGGAGTGGGTTGAGAGACTCAATGCACCGGGATTCAAGTTGGATCTTGAACTGTGCATTGATCTTATACTCTAGTCATTGTCCGATTCCTTTTCTTCCTTCATCATAAACTTTAACATGAATAGGATTAGAGTAACTCTTCCGGAGCTGCTCAACATGTTAAAGAGTGCTGAAGGGACGATGCAGAAAGATAAACTATCTTCTTCCGTAATGATTGTTGGCCGGGCCAACAAGAAAAGGAGGGCCACCCAGATATCCATCAAAGGTGACAAAGGGAAGGGAAAGAAGAAGGCCAATGGTAAGGAACTCGCCAAAGTTGACAAAGGGAAGGGCAAGAAGAATGAAAAAGAAGATAAGTGTTTTCGACACGGGAAAATAGGGCATTGGAAAAGGAATTGCAAGGTAATTCTAAATGAAGGTATTTTTGTTATAGACCTTAATTTGTCATATATGAAATCCACATCATGGGTATTGGATATTGGATGTGCATCTCATATTTGCAACTCTGTGCAGGTGCTGGCAAATAGAAGGCGACTGGGCAAAAAGGAGATTGAACTGAGGATGGACAATGGAGCTTTAGTTTATGTCAAAGCTGTCGGGACTACACATCTCAGTTTACCTTCAGGGGTCATTCTGGAGTTGAATGACTATTATTATGTTTCTAATATTATTTAGAACATTATTTCAATCTCTGGCTTGTATAACGTTGGATATACATTGACTTTTAATAGCACTGGGTGATCTATAATGAATAATGGTTTGATTATAGCCAATAGTTCATTAGTTAATGGTCTTTATGTATTAGATATACGTTCTAATGTTATACATGTTTCCAATGCTAATGAAGTGAATTCTGTATATCTATGGCATTGCAGGCTTGGTCATGTACGTGAGAAAAGAGTCTATCACCTACACTCAAATGGGTATTCGAATTCATTCGAATACAAGCCATTTGATACCTGTGAGTCGTGTCTCATGGGGAAGATGACCAAGGCTCCCTTTAGTGGACATGGTGAGAGGGCTGCTGACCTTCTCGAGCTCATACACTCGGATGTGTGTGGACCCATGTCCATGGAAGCAAAAGGGGGTCACATCTATTTCATTTCTTTTATTGATGACTTCTCGAGATATGACTATGTGTATTTAATGAGGCATAAATCACAAGCATTTGAGAAGTTTAAGGAATACAAGAATGAAGTAGAGAAACAGACTGGCAAGAGTATTAAGGCTCTTCGATCGGATCGATGAGGTGAATACCTTAGCCATGAATTCACTTCTTATCTTAAAGATAATAGAATTATTTCTCAGTAGACTCCACCGTATACACCACAGCACAATGGTGTATCCGAAAGGAGAAACATGACCTTGTTAGACATGGTCCGATCTATGATGTCTATGTCAGGACTATCCTTGTCTCTCTGGGGCTATGCTTTAGAGACTGCAACCTATTTACTGAATGAGATCTCAAGTAAATATGTTCCTTCTATACCATATGAGATATGGAAGGACAAGAAATCAAATTTTAATCACATTAAAATTTGGGGGTGTCCTGCCCATGTGAAAAGGAACGATAGTGATAAGCTTGAGTCTAGAATCAATAAGTGTAGGTTTGTGGGATATCCAAAAGAGACATTTGGATATTATTTCTATCACCCTTCAGAGCAAAGAGTCTTAGTGGCTAAGAGAGCTGTATTTATGGAAAGAGAATATCTACTCCAGAAAGACAGTGGGAGCCAAATAGAATTGGTCGAGGTCCAAGAACCACAACCCGTAGACACAAACTCATTAGATGAGACTCTATCGGTCGATCCTATTCAAAGTGAAACATAAATACTACGGAGATCTGGTAGACTTCCAAGAGAACATGAGAGATATGTTGGACATATCTCAGAGAGGTCCTCTAAGATATGCATCGATGAGGATGAAGATCCTCAATCCTACCAAAAGGCGATCCGTAGTGCGGATTCTAAAGAAATAGCAAGAGGGAATGGATTCAAAGATCCAGTCCATGTACACTAACAAGTTTAGAGCTTGGTTGATGTACCCGAAGGGAAAGTCCCTATCGGCTGCAAATGAATTTTTAAAAGGAAGATCGGTGTAGATGGATAGATGGACAGATGGACAGATTGACACATACAAGGCCAAATTTGTGGCGAAAGGGTATCGTCGAAGATAAGGTATTGACTATGACTAGATATTTTCACCTGTGGCCATTGTTAAGTCAATCAGAATCCTCCTTACCATTACTGCATACCTGGATTATGAGATTTGGCAAATAGATGTAAAGATAACTTTTCTAAATGGAAATCTGTCAGAAGAGGTGTACATGGTACAGCCTGAAGGATTCACTTCCATACTTCATCCTAATAAGGTATGCAAACTTCAGAGGTCCATTTATGGATTGAAGTAAGCATCTCGGAGTTGGAACTTAAGATTTGATGAGGCTGTCAAATCTTTCAACTTCATTCGGAATGAAGATGAACCCTGTGTTTACAAGAAGGTTAGTGGGAGCTCTGTGACCTTCTTGGTTCTATATGTTGATGACATCTTACTCATTGGGAATGATGTAGGGATGTTGACATCAACTAGGTCTTGGTTGTCCAAGACCTTCTCCATGAAGGATTTGGGAGAAGCATCCTATGTGTTGGGCATAAGGATCTATCGAGATAGATCTAAAAGGATGCTAGGATTATCCCAATCCATGTACATAGATACTATCCTCAAAAGGTTTAGGATGAAAAATTTTAAGAGATGTCTCATTCCTATGAAACATGGAATTTGCCTATCTAAGGGGATGAGCCCTAAAATATCTGAGGAGGTGGCACACATGAATAAAGTACCCTTTGCTTCGGTCATGGGGTCAATCATGTATGCAATGCTATGTACACGGCCTGATGTTGCCAATCCTTTGAACAGTGTCAGTAGATATCAGGCAAACCTAGGCGAAGAGCACTGGAAGGCAGTGAAGGGCATCCTTAAGTACTTGCGAAGGGCTAATGATCTTTTTCTGCTTTATGGAGGAGAGGAGCTACAGCTTAGAGCTTATATAGACTCTAGTTTATAGTCAGATCCAAATGACTGCAAATCCATGTCTGAATTTGTATTCATGTTGATTGGAGGGACAGTTAGTTGGAGAAGCTCCAAGCAAGATACGACTGCAGACTCGACGACGGAGGCAGAATATATTGCTGCAGCTAAAGCTGCTAAGGAAGTTGTCTGGATGAAGAAATTCATCTTGGAACTCGACGTATTTCCTGAGATATCAACTCCCATCCCATTATTTTATGATAATAATGGGGCCATCACCCAGACGAAGGAACCGAGATCTCACTAAAGGTCGAAGCATATTCTCAGGCGCTTCCACCTTATTAGGGAAATTGTTGATCGTGAAGATGTGGCAGTAGTGTTGGGTTCGGTGCTATGTATTCAGTGGGGGGTGAATGAATCTACCATTTAAAAATTTCTCCCAATTAAAATCTAATGCTCACAACTGAAGAATTAATGCCTAAAGGAATGAATTAAACTTCAGATCTAATCCTGTCAAAGGACTCTTGATACCACAATCAAACACACAGTGTGCAATCAAAACATATCATCCCTATGCATTCATCTAGCGGAAGCATATAAGAAATCAAACCACTGCACAGAGGATTTTTAGATGGTTCGGTCCTCCAGACCTACATCCACCCCACACTCAAACCAGAGTGTGGATTCCGCTGACTCACATCTTGAACCGTTGGGCCTCACAGCTTGCCTACAACTGCTAGGCTTCACAGCTTGCCATCCGCTGAGCATCACAGCTTGCTACCGCTGGGCAATACAGCTTAGCCATCCGCTGGGGACTACAGCTTAACCCGTCCGAGGTATCCACCTCGCCGTTGTGCATCACAGCTTGCAATGTTGACAAACAGCTTGAAGAAAAGTTTAAAATAAAAATAAAAATAAGTAACAACAGTGACTGAAACATGTAAACAATGAAATGCATATGTGGCTCTCAAAGAGCTGACTGGCCTGGATTTGATCCACGGTCCAGTGAGGACAGATCTTCGAATGAAGCTTCTCTCTACCCCTCCTTTCTTTTCTTCTTACTGTCTACTCTACTCTCCTCTCTGCTCTTCTTCTCCTTCCGATCACTCTGTCTCTCTTTCTTTCTCTTTCTCTTCTTCACTCTATTTCTTTCTCTTCCTCTTCTTCTGGATCGTGCATGCACTCACTGCTTCTGCTCTTCTGCTTCAGCTCTCACAGCTTCGATCACGATCGGCCTCCTTCTGATGGAAGAGGCATCATATATATAGAGCAGCAGGAAGGGCGTGTGTCTTCCACATCTCCCGCCCAAATGCTTGACCACGTGGCAGCATTTCAGCAAGCTTTAGTACACGTGTCACGATCTTGGCTTCTTGGATCTCGTGCCCTTCTCAATCTCCTCAAGCATAAGCACCTGTCAGTCAGTCGAAAGGAGTATCAACTTAAGACAGTAAAACCCTGTACAGACTTAATTCATGCAAGCAACGCTGAAGCACGTACAAACTTCATGTATGCAAGACTATGGCATGTTCAGACTTTGTGAATGCAAAGTTAATGCATGTACAGACTTCATGTATGCAATGTGCAACCAATGTGCAGACTTGCTAGTGGGTGTGTGCGAGACAATGTATAGACTTGATGGCATATGATGCAGTATGCATATGGTGAAGTATGCACATTGAAAGTTGAATGCACTGTCATGCTGTTAGTGTGCAGACTTAGCGTGCAACAATGTGCAGACTCAGCGTGCACCATTGTGCACACTTACTCAAATGATGTGTGAGGATAGCAACACACAATGTGCAGACTTTGTGCAATGCATGAAGCAATGTATAGACTTATATCGAAGGAGTGCACAAATGTAGATAGCAAGGTATAGACTTTACATCTATCAAAGTATGCGCAACAACAATGGATGCTCAGGCATGTAGACGAATGTGTAGACTCTGCGTGCAATGTATAAACAATGTGCAGACTTGCTTTGAAGAATTGCACAGCCATTGAGAAATGTACAGACTTTGAACGTAGGTAAAGACAACAATGTGCAGACTTTGCTCATGTATGGACTTAGTGTGTGCGAGCATGCTAACATGCAATGTGTAGACTTTGAGTGTGCGTACAATGCATCAACCAATGTATAGACTTGCGTTCAGCAGCAATGTATAAACTTGAACACATGCATGCTATGCGATGTATAGACTTGCCAGCAACAAGTGTATGGACTTAACAGCTATGAATGTGCAGACTATGTGTGCGTGCATGCTGCAAGGCAATGAATAGACTTAGTGTATGCAGTCTAGATAATGTACAGACTTTGTGTTGCGAACACAAGCTGTACAGACTTTAAATGTGCATGCACAAAGACGCTAAGTGAGACGCTGGCTGCATAGACCTGAATGATGCATGCACAAAGACGCTAAGTGAGACGCTGGCTGTACGAGAGACAAATGTGTAGACTCACAGAGACGCTGAGTGAGATGGTGAATGCACTCGAGAACAATGTACAGACTTGCTGTGCCTGCGCCAAATGCGATGTATAGACTTGTTATGTCTACGACACATGCAATGTACAGACTTGCTATGTCTGCGACAAGGTGATGTACAGACTTGCTGCTGCCTGCAACTGAATGATGTACAGACTTTGCGTCCTAGCGTTAATTCATGGGTTGTACAGACTTTAAGTGCATGGAAAGCAGACGATGTACATACTTCCTATATGCTCAAGTCCAATGTATAGACTTGCTGAGATGATGCACCTGAAGAATGTACAGACTTTAACCCTTGAACATGCATGTGCCTAGGCATGCACTAACGTATGGCCACCATGAATAGAAACAGATAATGCACCAAATATGCACACAGCCTGTTCGATGGAATGACATTCAAATAAGATGCTCAATCAATCATTCATATGCATACACAAACAAATGATGACTTATAGTGTTTGCTATCATCAAAATCACAGGGACACAACAGGTAGAGCGTGTACCGTCAGAAGATAACATAGCAGATCCACTGACTAAGCCTTTGACACAGATTATGTTTGAGCGCCATCGGGATAAGATGGGCCTCAAAGTTGTGGGCAATTGGCTGTAGTTCAAGTGGGAGATTGTTAGTATTGGTGTGCTACAGACCAATTTAGGGTCGGGTAGGCCCAATAGTTGTATGATCTTGTTCTTTATTAATAAAGTGATATTTGAGCGTAAATATGTGATTATATATTACTTTACGATGTCCTTAGGATATGTGGTTGTAAAGTCAACTGGAGATGGGATCTCGAACATGAGACTGACTTTACATGGACACATACCTTAAACTGTTCCTAGTTGGAGGGTAATCACTCGGGGACTTTGATTACCTATTAAATCAATACACATGATGTGTTAGGGACCAATCTCATGATCACTGGTGCGGGACACCAACACATATGTGTAGGTGTATGTCCTTGGAGGATGTACACTGAACTGATCCGCTATTGGATCTTCAGATGGTTGATTATACCTAATGTCAACTGAAGATCCAACTGTCTCAATAGCATCGTTGGTCCTTTGACCTGAGACATTGATCAAATCTTACACGAGGACTGGAATGGTTTAATTACTTGGCTAAGTGACTTTAACCATAAGTCATGAATTGCCAAGTCATTAACCATTTCAGGATACGTGTGAATATCATCAATGGTCAAGATGGGATCGCTCACTGTCGGGTATATATCAGATAGTTAATGGGTCATGACACTGACGCTCCATTAAATCCCTGGGCAGGGTCGTGTGAGTTCATTTAGAACGGACGTCATACACTTTAAGGAGGTCATGGTCAAATGGCACGATCATGGGGTTTAACAGAAATCATACCCTCGATCGAACCAGACTCATAGAAGGAGCGAGGGATTATAGCGATGCGGCAACTGTAGACTTACAGGTACCAGACAGGGTGGTTTAAACTCGGCGTCCTCTAGGATCACGCGGATTTGCTTGACCCAACGTGATCAAAGGTTCGGAATAAATTAAACCATTATTCGGCTCTAGTAGAAGCGAATAATAAGTTTAATTTACTTCTAATTGGGAATTAGAAATTAATGGGCTTTAAACTAGAGTGACTATGGGTCTAGAGGATCACACACAATGGATTCTTGAGTGTTGGATTATTATTGTACAAATGTATATTTTAATTCCTTTGAAATCCTTTTGGAAAGGCATTTAAGAAGGGCTTAATATATATGTACAATAATGAAAATGATATATATACGATTTTGGTCCTTATGGGTTCTTTTGAAAAAGGGCCTAATCCTATATATATGCCACCTACGAGAACTCCCCTCCACCTTGACTTAATCAAGCATTAACAGCAAGGGAAGAGAGGTTTTCTCTCCCCTTCCTTCCTCTTGCTCTCTCTCTCTCTAGAAGCTCTTTCTCTCTCTAAAAGGGGAAAGCTTGGGGAAGATCGTGTCGGGAGGATACCGTCGCTGCGCGAGGATCTGTGTGGATATGTTCTAGAGGCCGTACTTCTGTGCGGGTTAGTGTTCATGAGATTCTGCATCGGGCACTGCGAACAGCGTCGTTCCGCGCAAGGTATAAATCTGTAACCCGTAGTTAGAGGTTGGGTGATTAATGCATCGATTAGAGCATGGATCTAAGATTTCATCAAGCCGGGTTCGGGTAAATAAATTTTTATTATCCGCTGCGTTGCCCGAACAGTACTGAAGGAAACCTTACATCAACTTCCATGATAAATAAATTAGAAAAATATGCTTAGAAAAATTAATACTACGCATTGATTATTTTTCTTTTTTCGTTATTTCTTTATGTAAGAAATAATTATGAAAAATATTCATGTCGAATTTCATGGTTTATCAAATCACTTGTATAGCATGAAATTCTTTCAAAGTTGATATCTTGGAAAATTAGTTAATTGTCATGATAATTATAATATGATGAGAGAAGTTAGTTCCTCTCACTTAGAATATTTGTTTGAAATCAGTCTATTAATATTGAATGATATTGTATAAATGGGAGATGATTGTAATGCCATGGGTTTACTTTCGATCTCATTATACAAGAAAGTTCAATATTTTTAGTTTAGATTTTTTGAGTCAAATATGATGATGTGTAAACGATGTCAACTTAGGCCTATATTATATGTTCAATGCAGTGATTAATCAATGGTGATGAAAAACGTGATTGTCGATTTGACCAAAGGGGATAAGCTAGACGGGACCAATTATGATATGTGGCATAGGAAAATTCAGTACTTACTGAATGAGCAAGAATTGCTCGACCACTTAACAACAACCATGTCCCCTCCCGAGGAGGGAAATACTACCCAGCATCGTAGAGACCAAGAAGCTTATAGACAATGGTTTAACAAAGATCATAGCACGCGCTTCACCATGCTTAGAAGCATGCATGACGATCTTATCGGCGAATTTGAGAAGTGCCAAACTACTAAAGAAATGTGGGATCAATTAAAATTTAATTTCGGTGGAACCTCAACCACTTGGTTGAGGGCTCTCGTTTTAAAGTTCGAGACCTACTGAAAGGACTCGCGTCAGACCATGACTGAGCACCTTAGGGTGATGGCTAGCATGATCCGCGACTTAAAAGGAGCAGGAAATGATCTCACAGATGAACAACAAGTGTAGGCAGTGATCAGATCCCTACCAGATTCCTGGACTCACATGAAGTAAATTTTGACTCACAATGAGAGTATTAAGAATTTTTCTAATATTTTTCGTCATGTGGAGTTGGAGGCAGAGCGCGAGGTGGCTGCACGCGCCACTGCTCTAGTCGCCAGAGGAGGCAGACGCCAGGGTAAGAATGGTCCAGGGAAGGGCTTCAAACGGATGGGATCTCACATTGCATCTGGTTCTAAGGCAGGGTAAACACCGAAGCGCCGCAGGGGCAAGCGCGGTGGGAAGAGAGATAAGATGAAAGCTAAGTGCTACAATTGTGAAAATTTGGGATATTTCACTCGTGAATGCACTGAGCCCAAGAAGGTATCCCAACTCTCTAATTCTCTATATGTGTATGTTTGTTCGCATATATTAGTTGCTAGAACATATCCTGAATGGATTGTGGATTCAGGAGCAACCAAGCACATAACAAGGGATCGAGCATGATACGTGGATTATCGCCGAGTCTCAGCAGGCACGCAAAGAGTTTATATGGGCAACGGTTCTAGTGAAGAAGTCCTTGGAGTTGGTGTGTACCAACTCAGGCTCAAGACTGGACGGACGTTGACACTGCATGATGTACTCTATGCGCCAGGGGTTCAGCATAATCTGCTATCAGTTCCAACATTAGTAGCACTAGGTTTTTCTCTCATTTTTGCTGGTAGTAGACTTGATATTTATTTAGACAATGTTTTGTATGGACATGGGTTGTTTGTTAATGGTTTATTTAAATTGGATTTAGAAATAGATATCTCCATCTCTTCTATATCATGTGTGGCAAATGATGAAAAAGACCTCAATTCGGTAGTTTGGCATGCTCGGTTAGGACACATAGGGCAGGATAGAATGACTAGGTTAGCTAGAGAAGGCCTTCTAGGCCCACTCGCTAAAGTCAATCTACATGTATGTGAATCATGTTTGGCAGGCAAAGCATGTCGAAAGCCTTTTGGGAAGGCTAAAAGGGCCACTGAGCCATTGTAGCTAATCCACTCTGACATCTGCGGACCTATGAGTGTGAAGGCCCGCCAAGGGGCATCCTATTTTCTCACATTTATAGATGATTATTCATGATATGGATATGTATATTTGATCACTCACCGCTATGAAGCGTTAGATTACTTCAAACACTTCTTAGCAGAGGCTGAGAATCAATTAGACAAGAGTGTAAAAGCTCTTCGGACAGATCGAGGAGGCGAATATCTATCAGATCAATTTCAAACCTTATGTGAAGAAAAAGGAATTCGTAGGCAACTTACTATTCCATATACTCCGCAGCAAAATGGTGTAGCCGAGAGAAGGAGTATAATGTTGTTAGATATGGTTAGGTCGATGATGGCGCATGCTAATCTCCCAATATCCTTTTGGGGGGATGCTCTTCTAACTGCGACCTACATCCTTAACCACGTGCCTTCACAGTCCGTTCCTTCCACCCCTTATGAGTTATGGCGTGGTAAAAAGCCCAATTTAGATAATCTACGCCCTTGGGGATGTGCAAGATATGCCCATGACACTTCACATAAGTTTAGAAAACTAGGCCCTAAAACTAGAAAGTTTATCTTTATAAGATATCCTGATAGCTCTAAGGGCTACGTGATGTATGGAAAACATCCTGATGGAGGGATGATAGAAAAGGAGGTGCGGGATGTCATTTTCTTAGAAAAGGAATTTCCTAACATTGGCGACACTACGAAAAGTTTTGACCTTCATGAGTTAGAGGAGTCTAGTGATATCTTACCATCTTCAAGTGAAGGGAGGGAATTAGAGCCTAACCAAGTGACCGCTGAAGATAGAAGAGATGATCACCAACCTAGTGGAAGTGTGCCCAGTGGGAGTACATCACTGAATCAGCTACACACCCAAATACGTTGCAGTAAGCGTGGGCATATTCCTCGTCGTCTATTTAAGATTGAAGAGGAAGTTCTAATGTGTGGCGACCAAAGATCCGGATACCGGGAAAGGAACCCGATACCATTCGAATCCTGGCCCGCCGCCCACGAGCCGGGGCTCGGAAGGGAAAAAAGGAGTGTGGAGGTACAAAGAAATAGGAAATAAAGCAGGACAATTCAATAATTAATAGAAATAAATAAATAACTACAACAGAGTCCAGTCCAACAGAAAGTACAGTCTAAAGCAGTAAAACGTATCACATGCCAAGTGAACACTCGGCCCGACGAGCTGGCAACTAAGAACCTCCATACTGCACCCTCGAACCTCGAGGAAAAACTGTCGCACCTGAAACGCAGGGGTGAGCCTCCTGTTACTGGCCCAGTAGGGATCCCACGGAACCCCAACTGAGAACAACGGCGGCACGGAAAATAGTAAACAACAAGAACAACGGTAACAGCAGGAACAGCAAACCGGTGGCCAGTAAAAACTCGGCATTATAGCTACTCCTATTATACACGAAAACACGCACCCCGATCTCACCGTCGGGGGACCACCAGACTACAACCACCCTAGTCACGCTACTAGGAAAATGACCACCCATCGGGAACTCGACGCCGTCTAGGAGAAAGCCCTCGGTGACGCTCATCAGAACCCCTAGTCCTCGGCATCGGCAAAACATCCGAGAACTGCACGCAAAACCACATCTCGCAGACGTGAAGCGAAACTCGACTCACGAGGAAACTTACGTAACGTGATGGGAGCACTACCCACTAGAAGAATGACCGGATGCGTCCCCTGACGGCTTACACCGCGCCACAAGTGTCTAGCTACCACGCCTCGGGCATGAGACTCAGACACACACAGTAACCAGTACCACAAACAAGGACTAGCTGAGGTCGTGCTCGTTAGCACGGGCCCGAAACCCTCAGCTCCGTGTGCACACTCAGACCATACGCCATAGGCCTATCCTCTAGCTGGTAATTCTCCCTAAGCCCGGACTTGGCTGTACGTGGGGGCCCTACGGTAACCAGCCTACTCACCGTCTCTCTCGGGTAAGCCGCTCCACCACTCTTGGGTGGGTCAGCACCGCATGCCGTAAGAAGGCTACGACTAGTGGGAGGTCACTAAACGTGAACACGGAAAGCCACTCACGCACCCATCGTGAGTAACACAGAGTAACTGGCGGCACGACGCCACCAGACTCTGGATGGTCCACTAGACCTAATGAACCCAATGGTCCTTGAGTCACGAGACTAGAGGTCAAGATCGTTGTACAGGGACAACTCCACGCTGTCAATCTGCCCTATGCCTAGGCCAAGAACTACGGTAGCATGAATACCGAGGTAGCCCACGAGCCGCCAAGACCCCTCCCTTACGAAGGGAACTAAGGAACCTCCAGCTTCTGGCCGGATAACTAGACTCGCGGTCCAAGGCCAAATACATGGCCCACTCGGGAATCATCTTCCAAAGAAACTCACGACGTGCGGGGGAACCCCACCACACACACTTCGGTCCACGGTGACTCGATCAAGCGTAACATGAAAGCCCGGAACACATGGGGTCACCCGGACTCACCTCACCTATGGGCACGCTAATCGAGATAACACGGTACCTCCAGACATCCCCGAAACACAGTCACGTAACTCACGGGATGTCCGGGACACTCACGAGACCGAAGGTCGACCGCCGGGTCACAACCGGGTCGACCGGAGGTCTACATAACACAACCGGGGCTCGGGAGGGTTGCCCGGACCCTTAAGCCCACGGGGACACTATTCGAGGTAAAGCGACACCTCCGGACACCCAAAAATACGGTCATGGTACTCACGGGATGCCAGTGATACTCACGGCCAAGGGAGGCATGATCAACCATAAACTACCCGCCCTGGGCCGCCTGACCAGTCACCTCCAAGAACGCGCTATCTTTGCATAGCGCGTTCAACCAGAATGCACTATAGGTCCATAGTGCGATAAGGTCAGATCGCGCTATGACCCTATAGTGCGACAGGGACAAAATGCGCTATGACCCTATAGCTCGATAGGAACCGCCTTACTGCTCATCTTCCCCGATGAACGCGCTCTATCGGGGCGGCGCAGTCTTCAAGAACACGCCCGCCTTGGCTAGTGCGTTCTCAGTCCGCGCCCGAAAATGGTGGAAACCGCGAAGAAATCCATTCCACATCCGGTTCACCCCCAGGTGAAGGGGAAACAAAAGGGGAGACCTTACCCAAGCCCCTAGGCATGCATCTAAACCCCTGGGTTGACCAAAAATGCCGTAAAACGGAAGATCTGGCTCACACCCCGAAAACATGCATTTTCCCCAAATTGCCCAAATAAGCCCGCTCGGCTCACCACGGCCTACAAAACTTGCGGGAAATGAAGTACACGAGTTAGGGGTCCATCTCCCTACGTCCACCGAAGATTCGACGAGCCGTGGACACCGATCCACGAAGAAACACCGTTTAAACCCTCGCCGGCTCGCGATCCCATGAACTGCCTCCACCATTGTGATCCTCGTCCCGTGCCCGGCGATCCACGCCCCACGAGCCACACCGCCCCGCCCTCGCCGCCTCCGTCGGCCGCCCGGAGTGAGAGGGGGAGAGGAGAGAACGTGAGAGAAGAGAGAGGGAGGGAAGAGAGAAATGAGAGGGGAGAGAGTGAAAGGGTTAATATATAGAAAATCTAGAAATTCTTGAAAATACCAAAAAATAGGAAAAATTACCTCCACGATCCTCGGGAAGAGCACAACGCGCTTGTACTATCCCGGAGTGCGAGAACGCCACGGTTCACCCTACACAGTGTTCTGAAGGCTCATCAGAGGAAAATACACGTAAAGCACAAAACACACCCCGGGATCTGTGAAAATGATCCGAAAAACATCTGAAAAAATCTGAGGCATTATAGCCCTTCCCCCTTAAAGAAATTTTATCTTCGAAATTCAGGATAGCACCAAGTCATAGGGGAAGAACTCCCCCACCAACTGACAACGCTGTTAGAGCCCCAGCACAGAAAACCTCGATTCTCGTGAAAGCACCAATCACGAGGGATACCGCCCGACCTTAATCAAGGATAATACCTCGCTCTACACACCGCACTCACATCGGTCATCAGAGCAGGCATAACAACAAAAACACCGGTCTGGTATCACCTCGGCTGCACGGAAACCAATCACGAGAACGTTGCCACCCTCTTGCCCATCGAGGGAACGCAATCCTCACAACAAGAACCAATCCACCGATCAATGCCCACGCTCGACGGACCAACCAAACACCAGCTTCTCTGCCAACTGACCACCACAAATTCGTCAGCTCCACGCCGAGGACCACTCCGCACTCGGCAAGCCGAACGCCACAACAGCACGAGACCAACTCTGTCAGAACTCAAACTTCGACAAAGCTTAGATCCCATCTGAAAAAACACACCTCAGAAACGACCACCAAAAGGCCTCGCTTGCATGCGGCTCTCTCCATTCTCGAGCCCCTACAACCAGCATCTTCTGTCTGTCAAAGACCATCCACTGGTCACTAGACATTCCTCAACGGGAAACCTCCGCTTGCTCAGGTTCTTCATTCTTTCCTGGTCCTCCACCCAATCCGAAGGGAACATTCCAAACCTCGGCAAGCCATCCGTTGACTCTCGCACAGACCAACACCGCATCACAACTGACCCTCACTCGGATACCACATCCAGACGGATCCCCATGCCAACTCTACCCTTCAGGGGAGCACATCGGGACCCAATGACACCATCTCTCCTCGGTCCTCACGTCACTCCACTCAGACTTACGGGGAATCCTCCCTTGCTGGTCACAGACTAGGGATCACCATCCCACGTCAACCTCTCTTCACGGACCTTGCACAGGCATCGTCCACCGTCTCGTCTCATCAAATCCTATCTCATCTCAATCACTTCAAATGGATGCCAGTCCATCCCGAATCTTGCTCTTACCACAGAGCCATGGGACACAACCTCAACAATTTATGGCACACGTCTCCAAGGCAACCAAGTGCCACCTGCTATCACAGCTACCTGGTCGTCAGCGCCATGACCAATGCACATGGGTCCCCAAACGATACACATCTTACCACGGTCAACGCCTCGGTCAACCTGACCAACCACTCACGGCCACCAATCGGGACCCATAATCTCTCAGAGATCACTTCTTCAAGACATGATATCATCTGAGAACATAGTTTCCAACGCCAGAACATGGTACTCATGCGGAAACCTCGCTAGCATACTTCCCCAACTCTCCAACCTGCCAGTGCCATGAGCCATGAGATCTCAAGCAACAGCACGGCAATAACACGTCTCACACCGAGGAACCAATCCTCCGATGCTCAACTCATCCTCAGGAAATCCACCCGCAGCAACCAACGCTATGATCCGCGCACTCTGATCCACATGCACATCCAACCACAATGCCAACTCGGAATCCTCCATCCTGACAATCCTCTGCAACTCCACAGGCTCTGATCCTCCACACATTGGGAACCACAATACCAACAACAAATTCTCACGAACACCGCCCAACCGGTACTCGTCCTTCTGGAACAGTGCCAACACACCCTTACACAGTAGGGGACGGACAACGCTTCTCACGGGTAACCACCTTACCGGAACACATGACTCGTCTCACACGGACTTCATGGCACATAGAGGCCAACCAATCTGAGCACACAATGCAAGATGATGAACCTTAGCCAAAATGCAATATCCTCCAACCAACAAAAAAAACTCAATACACTTCCGACCAACGGAAGGAAAACTCCACACTCGACCTGACCTCGGACCTCACACATGCTGGGAATCACACCTTCCAGCACCAAGAAAACCATTGCCTCCGTCAGGTCAGCTCCTCAGACAACACTCGCCGAGTGTTCCGTCGGACCACGATCACAGCATCTCTCGATGCACCATCGCTGCAATTTCTCGAATTTCAACACGCAACGCCAAGAGCCGCAACACGAGCCATAACCGACAACCATCGACGCCCATCATCGAGTCCTGAACTCGCCACAGAACCTTCACATCTCGAGCCAACTCCAGGGCGAACACAACCCATTCGCACGCAGAAGCGCAGAAGCAAGGACTTATTGGGACATCTCCACCCAATCCTGCCTTGAAATCCGTAAAAGTAACCAGGACCAACACGTCATTTCTGACGCCACAGAGCACGACAAGAACATCGGGCTCGACAAAACAACATCTCACCGAGAAGATCCTCAGCTCACTCGAGCACACTTCTCGATAAAAGTACCCGCTTTGCCACCTTAAACCACAACCTCAACGTCTCAGGGGCTGGATAAACCTCAAGATAAAGTGGTCAAACTCGACAACAGCTCCCTCAGAGCACGCTCACGGCCACTTAACCATAAACAATCCTCGCCATCCACCTGACCTCGCTGCAGAAACCTCAAACGCAGCACCGCAGCAACGCACCAGCCGGCAATCTCTGCCCAATGCAGCGCAACCGGGATCACCACCGATGAGGGAGAAGCTCTCAACCTCGACCCTTAGATCTCACGCTGGGATGAAAGCCACGAACAACAACCAACTTCACACCGCCACGCAGCGCACTCAAGCGAGAAACCAAGCGGAGAACAAACATAAAACCCTAAGCCAGCTGCCGACTGTACTGGATCTTATGGACTCTGATCACTGCAATATCTCGAATTCCCATGTACATCAACAACCACGCTCTGATACCAACTGTGGCGACCCAAGATTCGGATACCGGGAAAGGAACCCGATACCATTCGAATCCTGGCCCGTCGCCTACAAGCCGGGGCTCGGAAGGGTAAAAAGGAGTGTGGAGGTACAAAGAAATAGGAAATAAAGTAGGATAATTCAACAATTAACAGAAATAAATAAACAACTACAATAGAGTCCAGTCCAACAGAAAGTACAGTCTAAAGTAGTAAAACGTACCACATGCCAAGTGAACACTCGGCCCGGTGAGCTGGCAACTAAGAACCTCCGTACTGCACCCTCGAACCTCGAGGAAGAACCGCCGCACCTGAAATGCAGGGGTGAGCCTCCTGTCACTGGCCCAGTAGGGATCCCGCGGAACCCGAACTGAGAACAACGGCGGCACGGAAAGCAGTAAACAATAAGAACAACGGTAACAGTAGGAACAACAAACCGGTGGCCGGTAAAAACTCGGCACTATAGCTACTCCTACTGTACACGAAAACATGCACCCCGATCTCACCGTCGGGGGACCACCAGACTACAACCACCCTAGTCACGCTACTAGGAAAATGACCACCTGTTGGGAACTCAACGCCATCTAGGGGAAAGCCCTCGGTGACGCTCATCGGAACCCCTAGTTCTCGGCATCGGGAAAACATCCGAGAACTACACGCAAAACCACGTCTCGCAGACGTGAAGCAAAACTCGACTCACGAGGAAACTCACGTAACGTGACGGGAGCACTACCCACTAGAAGAATGACCGGATGCGTCCCCTGACGTCTTACACCGCGCCACAAGTGTCTAGGTACCAAGCCCCGGGCGCGAGACTCAAACACACACAGTAACCAGTACCACAAACAAGGACTAGCTGAGGTCGCGCTCGTCAGCGCGGGCCCGAAACCCTCAGCTCCGTGTGCACACTCAGACCATACGCCATAGGCCTATCCTCTAGCTGGTAATTCTCCCTAAGCCCGGACTTGGCTGTACGTGGGGGCCCTACGGTAACCAGCCTACTCACCGTCTCTCTCGGGTAAGCCGCTCCACAACTCCTGGGTGGGTCAGCACCGCGTGCCGTAAGAAGGCTACGACTAGTGGGAGGTCGCTAAACGTGAACACGGAAAGCCACTCACGCACCCATCGCGAGTAACACGGAGTAACTGGCGGCACGACGCCACCAGACTCTGGATGTTCCACTAGACCTAATGAACCCAACGGTCCTTGAGTCACGAGACTCGAGGTCAAGATCGTTGTACAGGGACAACTCCACGCTGTCAATCTTCCCTATGCCTAGGCTAAGAACTACGGTAGCACGAATACCGAGGTAGCCCACGAGCCGCCAAGACCCCTCCCTTATGAAGGGAACTAAGGAACCTCCAGCTTCTGGCCGGATAACTAGACTCGTGGTCCAAGGCCAAATACATGGTCCACTCGGGAATCATCTTCCAAAGAAACTCACGACGTGCGGGGGAACCCCACCGCACACACTCCGGTCCACGGTGACTCGATCAAGCGTAACACGAAAGCCCGGAACACATGGGGTCACCCGGACCCACCTCACCTATGGGCATGCTAATCGAGATAACACGGTACCTCCAGACATCCCCGAAACATAGTCAAGGAACCCACGGGATGTTCGGGACACTCACGAGACCGAAGGTTGACCGTCGAGTCACAACCGGGTCGACCGGAGGTCTACATAACACAACCGGGGCACGGGAGGGTTGCTCGGACCCTTAAGCCCACGGGAACACTATTCGCGGTAAAGCGACACCTCCGGACACCCAAAAATATGGTCACGGTACTCATGGGGTGCCAGAGATACTCACGGCCAAGGGAGGCATGATCAACCATAGACTACCCCCCCTGGGTCATCCGACTGGTCACCTCCAAGAACGCGCTATCTTTGCATAGCACGTTCAATCAGAACGCGCTATAGGTCCATAGCGCGATAAGGTCAGATCGCGCTATGACCCTATAGTGCGACAGGGACAAAACGCGCTATGACCCTATAGCACAATAGGAACCGCCTTACTGCTCATCTTCCCCGATGAACGTGCTCTATCGGGGCGGTGCAGTCTTCAAGAATGCGCCCGCCTTGGCTAGCGCGTTCTCAGTCCGCGCCCGAAAATGGTGGAAACCGCGAAGAAATCCATTCCACGCCCCGTTCACCCCCAGGTGAAGGGGAAACAAAATGGGAAACCTTACCCAAGCCCCTAGGCATGCATCTAAACCCCTGGGTCGACCAAAAACGCCGTAAAACAGGAGATCCGGCTCACACCCCGAAAACATGCATTTTCCCCAAATCGCCCAAATAAGCCCGCTTGGATCACCACGGCCTATAAAACTCGCGGGAAATGAAGTATACGAGTTGGGGGTCCATCTCCCTACGTCCACCGAAGATTCGACGTGCCGTGGACGCCGATCCACGAAGAAACGCCGTTTAAACCCTCGCCGGATCGCGATCCCACAAACTGCCTCCACCATCGTGATCTCCGTCCCGTGCCCGGCGATCCACGCCCCACCAGCCACGCCGCCCCGCCCTCGCCGCCTCCGTCGGCCGCCCGGAGTGAGAGGGGGAGAGGAGAGAACGTGAGAGAAGAGAGAGGGAGGGAAGAGAGAAATGAGAGGGGAGAGAGAGAAAGGGTTAATATATAGAAAATTCAGAAATTCCCGAAAATACCAAAAAATAGAAAAAATTACCTCCACGATCCTCGGGAAGAGCACAACACTCCTGTACTGTCCCAGAGTCGAGAACACCACTGTTCACCCTACACAGTGTTCCGAAGGCCCATCATAGGAAAATACACGTAAAGCACAAAACACACCCCGGGATCTGCGGAAATGATCCAAAAAATATCCGAAAAAATCCGGGTACATAATGTGTCTGCCCACAGATGATGATGAGCCTAATTCTTTTAAAGAGGCGTTAGCATCATCTTCTAGGAAAGAATGGGAGGCTGCTATGCAAGATGAAATAGACTCAATGGCTAAAAATGAGGTCTGAGAATTAGTTGATCTCCCCTCTGGCCGGGCGCAAAGCTATTGGAAATAAATAGATTTTCAAAATTAAGCGCAAGGCAGATGGATCGATCGATAAATATAAAGTACGACTTGTGGCGAAGGGTTATACTCAAAAGGAGGGAATAGACTTTGATGAGACATTCTCTCCTGTGGTGAGATTCACATCAGTTCGCCTCATCCTAGCCATTGTTGCTTATTTAGATTTGGACCTTTTTCAGATGGATGTTAAGACTGCATTTTTCAATAGAGAACTAGACGAGGAGATCTATATGACTCAACCAGAAGGATTTGAGATAGAGGGACAAGAGCGCAAAATTTACGGTCTCAAGCGTTCCATTTATGGCCTCAAACAATCGTCTAGATAGTGGTATTTTAAATTCCATAAAGTAATTATTTCATTTGATTTTGAGATGATTGAGGAAGACCACTGTGTGTATGTCAAATGAATAGAGAAGAAGATTCTTATCTTGTCATTGTATGTCGATGACATATTGTTGGCTGGGAATGATATAAAGTCAATCGAAGCCACTAAGCAGTGGTTGTCTTATGTCTTCGAGATAAAAGACATGGGCGAAGCAAATTACGTGCTTGGAGTAAAAATTATAAGAGATCGCTCAAAAAGACTTCTGAGTCTGTCTCAGGAGACCTATATAAATAAAATTCTTGAGCGATTTTGAATGTATTATTCCAAACCCATCGATACTCCAATTGATAAGGGATGCACTTTGAGTATAAGTCAATGCCCACAGACTGATGAAGAAAAGAAAGAAATGTCTAAAGTGCCAAATGCGGCTGCAATAGGGAGTCTAATGTATGCTATGTTGTGTACTCAACCTGACATTTGTTTTGCAGTCAGATTGGTCAGTCGCTATCAGAGTAACCCAGGTCTCACTCAATGGAAGGCAGTGAAGAGAATCTTTCGATATTTACGTAAAACGACAAACCTCGCCTTATGTTACAAAGGAGGTGACTTAAGACTGAGAGGTTATAGCGATGCTGATTGGACCAGCGATAATAATTAACGAAAATCTACCTCGGGCTATGTGTTTATGCTAGGAGGTGGGGCCATTTCTTGGTGCAACAAGAAACAAACGTGTATTGCTTTATCCACGATGGAGTTGGAATATGTGGCTTGTTCAGCAGCATGTCACGAGGCTGTTTGGTTATAGAATTTTCTGCGACGATTGGCCATAACACACAAGCCCGAAGAGACAGTGTTGTTGTTGTGTAGTGGACAGCGGATCTAGAGGGGAGGGGTGAATAGATCTGCCCCTCTTTTGCAATGCAGCCCTCTATATAGCTAGATGAAACAAGTTGCAACGGAATATAACTAGCTAAATGAAGAACACAGTGATTTGCTTAACAAGATGATTATACAATATAGATATTGAACCTAAGCATGCATCTAACACAATTCAATCACACAAGCAAACCACACTAGACAGGATTTTTAAGGTGGTTCGGACTGAATCCTCAGCCCTACGTCCACCCCTCACCAAAACCCGGTGAGGCTTCACTTGTGTAGCGCACAGAACCGCAAATCGGAAACCACCGATTGCCTTCCTACTCACCACCTGGTAGGGACGTCAACCGTAAATTGGAACACCCTCCAATTGCCTTCCTACTAACCACCGGTAGGGATGAATCACACTTTCAATGTTTAAACAATAATGAAAATGAAACAAGATGTGAATGAACTAAAACAAGAGATTGAGTTATGAGTGAAAATGAATTGGCCCTTGTATGGAATGTTAATCAGCAACAAGGCTCCTCTTAACTTCAACTCAATCTTCTTGATTCACCCTTGATTGGATGAATGTTCTTCACGGAGTACTGTTCACGTGAACAGTACCTCTTCCTTCAATTCTTCTCTCTTGATCTTCTCTTTGAACTTCTTTGAATGAATGAAGGAGATGATGAAGCTACCTTGAATCTTGATTACTTCTTTAGCTTCTAGGAGTTTGAATGCTTGAAATATCACCTTGAATGAACTTGAAAGAACTTGAATGGATGAAGATGATTTCCCTTGAAGAACTTGAATCAAACCGGCTTCCTTGGATCACTTGGATAGCCTTGATACTTCTTGCTTCCTTGGAGGTTGAGATAGCTTCAGATCTAGTTTGAATCACCTTGGATGGATGAAGAACTTCCTCCCGAAACACTGTTCACGGAGGTGCTACAGTACTTCGAAAATGGCCTCCCTTGATCTCCCTTGAAGCCTTGAAGCATTAGGTTTTCCAACCCTCTTGTATTGGTTTTATAGACCTTGAATGGTCTATAGACAAGCCTCAGACCAGATCCACAATTTGTGGGTGATTAGGTGACTTTAGGATTAAACAAATCAAGGTTGAATGGCCCTTTTCGAAGTTGGAAACAAAGTCAAAATTGAAGGCTCGGGGCTGGCGGTCGACCGGCAGCTCCTGGCGGTCGACCGCCACTGTAAAAGGCTGTAGACGAATGGCCCCTGGGAATTCCGGTCGACCGCCACTGGCTGGCGGTCGACCGGCAGCAGGCAGACCTGTAGCCGGGGGATTCCTGGCTGGGGCGGTCGACCGCCCCTGTGCTGGCGGTCGACCGCCAGCTGGGCAGAGCCCGGGTCACCCCGGGTTGGTCCGTTGGCCGCACCAGATCCATCGCTTGAGTCCGTTAGCCGCCCGTTCATGTCTGTGGCATCGACCTTGATTGTCTTGAAGTTTTATTACTGAGTCTTCAAGCAAATTTTTGTTCCGGGGGCTCCGCCCCCGGAAACCCCCGCAAGGGGCGCTGCCCCCTTGACCCCCGCGACCTGACCGCGCAGGTCGATCCGCGTGCGAGGGCGCAACATTGAGCTTTCATGTGCATATCTGTCATAAACACAACAGAACATGTGTCAGTCATATAAGAGTGAAAAACAACAATGACGAATAGTGTTTAGCCATTATCAAAACCAAGAATATCACAGAACACATATGACCATAGAATGATGTCGAATGACCCAAGTGACCATATGAAAACTCAAATAACCACAGGGGCACAACAGTTGTTGTTCATTGACAGCACATCGGCATTGGCCTACGCTAAGGATCCAAAGTACCATGGTAGAACCAAACATATTGACATTCACTATCACTACATTCGGGATCTACTTGCGAAAGGGTTAGTGGCACTCCGACACATATCGACTGGTCGTATGGTAGCAGACCCACTAACTAAACAGATTCCTAGAGAGGCATTCTTAACCCATATTATAGCTATGGGGTTATGTAAATTGTAAACATGAATAATTTTTGTTGACATCAATGAATATTGCTATTCTTTCATGTGTGTCTTAAGATACTATGCAAGTTTACACATCATTTAAAAGAAAATGTCACCAGACTCGAATTGACCCTCTCACACGGGTAATTCACCTTGGCGCTAAGATAGCGAGCAAGATGAGACATTAGATATCTGTGGCGCTTGAAGAGCGAGCAAGATATGTATGAAAATTAAACTATTATGTCACCTTAGAGAGAGCTAAGATGAGATCTACTTGGATCGCTCACAGGTTCCCTTTGTCTTATCCTGTGAAGCCTGACTAAGCCGGACGTGAATATCATGACATGGCGTTGAGTGGGAGCGACAGTGGCATAAGATTTAGGCTAGTCATAATGAGAGTGACTAGACTAAAATCGGTATAGCGTTTAATTACTATGAGTGACATGTCCATGTCGATGGGAGAACACCATAGCATGCGTCTCATACCGCATGTGCTATATACGACCATAAGTGAGAATGATGAATTGATCTCTGTTTCATCATTGTGTGAGCTCTTGGATCATATTTATGTTGATCCCATTTGTACCCTTTGTGACTTAAGGACTGTGTCATGAAAAGGAAGCTTGGCGTCGCTACTTTAGCATACTCCTTAAGACTATGGTTGATACAGTCTAGCGGGACATATCTAGGAAAACAATCAAGACCAATTAGATTGACATAAGAACTCAGGGAAGACTTCTACATATTGCACCAAGTTTTGTGGCTCATACCCCGGGGGACTCTATTAACTTTGTGATGATAGAGTCATGACCACATGACATATGATATCTAACACTGCTTGCTGTTTGAGAGATCCGGAGTGTTAAATCAGGTGAATATGAGATTGTCTAGGGTACTACGAGATATATGATGTTAAAGTGTTATGTTAGTTTTGGTGATAACTTAACAGTTCACTACTCTTATGATTAAGAGTTTTCTCGTGAGGTCGCACGCTTCATTTCATGTATGACAGAGTAAGAGAACTAAGAATAGAGAGAGAATTATTTAGCTAACCTTCGTGGGCAAGTGGGAGATGTTAACGCGCTGCTGCCCACGAAGGGGGAAGCAGGTGTCCGTTCGCGAGCGGACGTGTGTTGCGTTTAAAATACCGCCCTTTTTCCCTTCGTGTGTGCCTATAAAAGGGGCTTTAAAGGCTGGAAATCCCACGGGTATGCAGAAAGTATTAACCCACTCACATTCTCTCTCTCTTGTTCTCACTCTATAGGCTCATCACCAACAAGGCCGGCATTTGAAGCGTGGTTTTGAAAGAACGACTCTAGTAATCGTCCCATTAAGATCTCCGAATTTTGGGAACGTGAACTCCAGGCATTCCTCATCTCATTGTGTCTCTCACTATAATTTTTCATCGTACTAGATGAAAAGAAAAGAAACGTAGTCAAACTAGTGAAAATTTCCGGCAAAATCAACTTTGATTTTTTTTTTCTATTTTTTGTTTGAGAGGAACTTATAACAAATCACACGGGGAAGATAAAAAAATTCTTATGGTGTGGTTCGGGCGGATAACTACGTACGTACACAAAGTTTGTTCACGATAGCTTCGGCCAATGCTGAAAATAAGGGTATTAATTAATTCAAGTGAATTCTTGGCCACCTTTTGAAAATGGAATAAGGGATATATATGATTAATTTGCATCAGGAGCTTTTCCACTTTTGAATGCCAAAAGGTTATTTTTTTTCTTCTCTTTTCTTTGGAGAGATCAGAATATATATCCTGAAGACAGAATATATATGTCGTCAAAGTTCTATCCACAATCTCCCACGTACAGATCGAGAACAGCCGAATTAATAATATTCCACTCAAAACGTTAGGTATATATTCTTCTTATCCCAACATCTCTCAATCATATCACCAACAAAAAGAATTAAGAGACCACGTACACACACTTCTTTTCCACCCGGAATTTTTAATTAGTAACTTGCCTCTTAAGACGCCTAATGCAAACATGTTTTGATTATGATCATATCATCTTCGAGGGAGCAATTTTAATTTTTAATTATGATCGATGATATATATATATATATATGAATGAAAGAATGAGTGGGCTATATATCCTCCGTATGTATATGGGTCCCTCCTCCCTTTTCCTTGGAGTAATACTGAAGGCATCATCACTAGCTAGCTTTGTGAACGCATGCCCTTTTGTGTGTAATGTGTATAACCTCGACGACATCTCACTTGCTTTGCAACTTCTAGACATGATCACGTTTTTTTTTTTACCAGTCCATTAATAGTGACATCATCACTAACATGCATGGGTGGTCTATATATATATATATATCCTCGTTGGACCTATCCAGCTAACTAGGTGGGTAGGAGCATATATGGCCGCGTCGGATCCCACTCATATTCCCCCTCCCTGCTCGATTGCCACCACCGTGCATGCATGGCTCCACCACGGATGGATGGATAGATATATGAATGAATGATGACCCCCCGCGCGAGTTGTCAGTCTGGAAATAAGATTTTCTGTATATATATATGGGCCTAACTATTAACTCCAGTAAATAGCTCGATATGAATGATGACCCCCGCTCGATATATATATATATATATATATATATATATATATATATATATATATATATATATATATATATATACACTTCGGAGTGAAGGAATGTAGTACTTGCTGCAGGCAGGATTTGTACCTCCGATACACATTTTTATTGTTCGGTCACACGTTGATTAGTGTCCGAGTACCCTTAACAATTATTATTATTATTATTATTATTATTATTAGTATTATTATTATTCATTGAGAGCGTTGCCATGTGATCTCAGTAAAACAAAACGAGTTCTCACCAAATTGACTACCCTTTCCGCGTGGATTACAATCGTTCAAGCTAATGACAACTTTGTCCCCCTCCCCCCTCTTTCTCTACTATATCCCCATATAGGGGCTCACTTGGTGTAGACACTAGGTGGTGCCGGCCCCACCCCCCTCTCACAGTGCCGGCCCCCCCATAAATGCATGGGGGGGGGGGGGGGGGCGGCGCTGTGAGGGGGGGTGGGGCCGGCACCAGCGAAAAGTCCCCCATATATATAAATACATCCGCACGCCTCCTTCTATAATATTGGTAACCCCTTCCCCCGATCACTTGTCTCTCACCTCTATGATGGAAAAAAAACTGCCCCTCTCTTTTTAAGGTTCATTCTACTTGAAGATATCTATTGTAGTGAGTTCCCCATGACTCCATACGAGTCCACCCAACTTATATCCAATTGACTCATACATGAGGTTTGATATTCTTCGTCCATAAAATGTAAGTTTTATGGCTATTGCTATTTTATTATTATAATTTTTATCCTTTAAAAAATTATTTTTTAAAAAATATATTATTATTTAAATAAATCATAACGACTTAATTAATGTGATGTGGTCGATTCCTAACTCAAAACTGTCCGCATACGATACAAACCGGCCATGTCTCACGGAATGGATACAATAATGTCTCGACCCCCCCCCCCCCACACACACACGACATGTCCATCTCTTGTTAGCATCTGGGTTCTCATATCTTCGGTGCTCACAAGAGACAGGTAATCAAGGTTTGACAAATCGAGCCATCTTGTCTCAGGCAGAAACGGGGACAATCGGTCTGTGAGACGCAATCGATACATTTTTTTTTATTTTATTTTATATATAATAGTTCAATTTTGTGACATGGTTGGTTAAGTGTCTCACAGTTCTGTGAGTTTTCCGGTTTGAATCTCCCTTCCAACGTGTTTTTATTTGAATTTTTGAAACGTTACATTTAAAAAAAACATTTAAAATGATGACGAAGCTAGGATTCAAACCCGAGACACCTGGGTAAACCATAGAACAACTAACCAACTGAGATAGAATTTCATTTGAATTATTATGTTCCATTATATATATATATAAATTATGCTTTACTGTCTCGGTACGCACCGGTACCGACCTGTATCGTCCCGTCCCGAGCCGTGACCGAGACGGTCGGGACGGCAAACTCTACTGGTAACACAGAAGGGACACAGGCAGGCATGCACACATGGCTTATGGGCCGTACATGTTAAATAATTCTCTGGCCATGTACCCACAGTATAGGCGCCAAAGAGAAGAGATAGGAGGAAGCTCCACGGGACTAGTGAAGACCAAGGTTTTACATCTCAGGTCGGGACGGCCCGACCCGCATGACCCGGCCCGTCCCAGGCGGTGAGCGGGACGCCCGGGCCGTGGGTCGTGGCCGGGACGGACTGGACCGCATCGTCCCGTGCGTCCCGCCATGTACCAGACTGGTCTGTGGTCGGGACGGCCTAGTACGTGCAGATCGGCTGGCTCGTGCCGGTCCGCCCATTTAACGGGCCGGTGGGGGGGCGTAGGTTGCAGTGGTAGAGGGAGTCCAGGGGCGGTGGCGAGCGGTGAGCGGCGGTGGACGTCGGTGGACGGCGGCGAGCGGCAGCGACGGGCGGCGGGGACCGGCCATCGGAGGTAAGCTTCGGTTTTTGATTTTTTTTTTATATGGGGGAGGGTGGTCGGTGGGGCGGCGTGGGAGGGTGGTGGAGCTAGGGCGGAGGAGGTGGTCTGCGGCGGTGGGAGGCCGGACAGGGACGGGGGGGGGGGGGCATGGGAAAGAGGGAGGAGGGAGGTTGGGGTGGGGGGGGGGGCCGACGGTGGGATGGGTGGGGGGGAGCCACCGGCTCCCACGTACCGCCCCCTCCGGCCTCCCACAGGTTAGATCTGATCGGCCACCGGCCAGATCTGACCGGTGGGAGGCAGAGGGGGTCGGTGGCCAGCCAGATAGGGGGGTGGGGGTGGCGTACGGGGTTGGGGGTGGGGTAGGGTGGGCGGTGGGCATCGGTGGGGGTGGGGGGGAGGTGGGCGCCGGTGGCGTTGGTGGGGGACGGTGGGGGTGGGGTAGGGGGGTTAGCCGGTGGGGGACGGGGCTGGGGGTTGGGGAGGTGTGGGTGGGGTAGGGGGGCGGTGGGGGTGGGGTTAATTTTTTTTAAATTATAATATGTGAATTTTAAGTTTAATTAAATTAAATTTTGTTAGTTGTAGATATTTTAGAATTAATTTTGTTAGATATTTTAGAATATAATTTTGTTAGATAAAATTTACGGATTGTAAATTTTATTTGATGGTTCTATATAAATCTTAATTTGTAACAAAATTTATAGATTTAATTTAAATGTATTAAATAATTTCTATAGTTTTGCATGTTCTAGAATTATGTTGAACCCCGTGCACAACTGTGTATTAAGAAATTTTGATGATGAACTAAATACCATATGATTGTTCTCCATGTAAACAATTTGCATATGTTGCTTGTGGATTTGAATAGAACTGAGCAAACTCCATTTGATTGAATGGCTAGTGTATGACACGGTCAACTGAATTGATGAACTTAGCTGACGTGTGCCTTGATATGTTTACAGGAGTTAGTGAGAAAGGAAAGTCTATGAACAAATTAGGTGAAATTCTTCTAACTCTTCCTTAGTTTATTTGGATGGGATTCAAGCTATTGTGATAGCTATCTTGTGCTTTGAAAAGAATTAGACTAAATATTGAGTGATTGATGAGAGTTAGAGATTAATCTTCAAGAAAGCAAATTAGAATTGAAGACTGACCTTATGCGTGTAACTTTGACATGGACTTTCAATGGAGACCAAATGTCAAAATCAAGTGGCTGCTATTCAACTGAAACATGAAAACGGCAAGTTATTTTGTTTGGATGATTGAAGGAGGATTCTTGTGTTGGTTGGATGAACAAACCCTAAGGCAACTCCCTATAAATATCTACTTGGATTATCTGTGATTTTTGGGGTAGAGTTACTTATTTCTTCCATTCATGAAGTTGTTATTACAGTTTCATGTCTTAGGGTCACCCCGTTGTGTGTTTTATTATAGTATGCTTATGTCTGGAAAAGGGTCGACCCCATGGGTCGACACTTTGTCCAGGGGTATGCTACTTTTCAGCCGGGCCTCTTATGTCTTTGAACGTAGGGATAAAAAGTCGACCCAATGGGTTGACCTTTTTATCGCTAGGTTCTGTCGGGGTTCATGTTTCAGAACCCTGGACATAAGTGTCGACCCACAAGGTCGACACTTATTCCGGGTCTTTCTGCTGTGGCCTTCTATTGTTGCCACAGGTGGAAAGTGTCGACCCCATGTGTCGACACTTTCTTCGCTGGGTTCTGTTTGGGTCTTTGTTATGTCTTGGCCGAATGCGAGTGTCGACCCATGGGGTTGACACTTTCCGGCGACCAGGAAATTCGCCGGTTCGCGCGGCGGCGAGAGCCCTAGCCCAATCCATTCTTTTGGTGGGCTATTGTGATTGGTTCTTGGGGGATATTATCCTCCACGTGGCCGCCCATTCCTCTTGGGTATATATCGAATGTGATATGGTTTATTGATGGAGAGAAGAAAGTATCAATGAAACATTCATTTTGGGGTTTTTGCAGGGAGTGCAGCCGGAGCTGAATGATGCCTCTCCCCAAGTCGTTCTAAGTTCGATTCAAGGGAAGAGAAGCCAGTAATCTATCCTCCTACAGTGAGTTTGCTGAAGCACCATGGGTTATCATCTCTCCATCATCCATGGTCTTGATGGTGAGTCAAGAGAAGTGAAAGGCGATCTGAACCAAAGGAGCTTCGTGAGGACATATTCTCGAATTCGTTCAACCTCGGAAGTCATCAAGGAACCAAATTTCATCATTAACGATCAGGAGTTTGTTCAACTCTACATTCATCCCTGTTTAGAGTTATTCATGCTTGTTTATGTTTATTGAGCTTGCAAATGTATATCTGTGTTCATCCTTCAAACTGACGAATATTGTGTGTGTGTTCGGAGCGGGGTCTCCAAGTGTTGAATCGTTGTTGGGGTGCGTCCCCAGCCTTGGTGTGTGTGTGCGTGGTGCTGAGCACCGTGTTGAGGGTTCACCCTCGTGTGTGTGCTGCTCTGCAGCGTGTTGAGCTTCGTGCTCATGTATGTTGTTTGCTGCCGTCGTGTAGTGTGTGGTGTATTGGGGTTCATCTCCGTGTGCTATCCCAAGTAGCATTTTAGTGAAGCCTCACCGAGGTGGTGAGGGGTGGACGTTGGGCACCCGTCATGGTCCCGAACCACCTAAAAAATCCTTGTGCATGTGTGATTGGTTGTGTGTTTGTTCCTTATCCTCTACCACCATTCACAGGATGGATTGTCAATTATGTTGCACATCAAAGCTAAATTTGTCAATGTATACGCCTAGTTCAATTTTCTAATTCTCCGTGTGTGATCTTGTCACCTGCACGTTTGGTGAGGTTTGATTGAGAAGCTTTCAAGATATTTAATTAGTTTTAATTTTTAGAGAGAGAACTATTCACCCCCCTCTAGATCCGTGCCACTACACTGTGGGACCAAACAATTGGTATCAGAGCCCAACTCTGTTATATTAGATCAAACGATCTTTAGAGGGATCCTAGTGTAGTTTTGAATGATGAATGCTTCTTATGATATTACCTCCTTGACATCTTTACCTGTTTATAATGGTGATGACTTTAACTCAAGGCTGGAAAAAATGTGTAGGATCATAAATTCAATTAATCCAAATTTATGGAAGTTAGTCAATGATGGTCCTCACAAGTTGCCTCGGGAAGAGACCTAATGGTCCAACCAAGATAGGCTAAAGAGTCATGAAAATACTAAAATTTTGAGGTTGTTAAAAAATTCTGTCAATTCTAACAGGTTCACATTTGTCTCCTCTTGCAGAACCGCCAAAGAACTTATGGACAAATTGAGGCTAGCTCAAGAGAAGCAAGGACTAAAGGGATTAATGGCTGATGATATTTACCAAACTTGTGATGAAAGTGCTGAGGAGGTAAGTTCTAAATCCGATGAAGATGAACTGTCATTTGATGAGTTGGTAGATGCTTATGAAGAACTATCAGAAAAATATAAAAAGGTGAAATGTGAAAACAAAGCCTTGAAGAAGAAGTCTAATGAAAACATTCATGACAATTCCTTTTGTGTGAAATGCATTGATCAAAATTCAAAAATTGAACAACTGGAAAAAGAAAATGAACTCTTGACATGCAAAGTCTCATTACTTAAGAAAACTGAAGAGAGTTTAAAAAGCAAGTTAGATTCTTTATCAGATGATGATAAACTCTTCGATAAACTTCTTGATTCTGAAATAGATGCCAAGTCCCTTCTGGATAAAATGAGAAACTAAAAGGGGACAATGATGTTTTGCTCATTCAAATCTCTTTGCTTGAGGGAAGATTGAAACACTTTGAGAAATCTGAAAAAGAAAATGATTTACTGAAATCTGAACTTGAAAATCTAAAACAATTAAACTTGACCATGTGTGAAAGGCTTTTGATATTTGAAAAAGGGAAGTCCATGGTCGCTCAAGAGAGTGAGAAAGTAAGTATTCTAGAACAAGAAATAGAATCTTACAAGATTATAAATGTCACTCTAAATGAAAAGATCACTTCCTGTGAAAATGAAATTCTATCTTGTGAACTTCTGATTGCTTCACTTCAAAGTGAAATCGTTGACCTGAACAAATCATTGGGCAAGTTTGTGAGTGGGGAGGAGAATCTAAACAAACTCTTGGGAACTAAGGTGAACTTCCAAAGGGAAGGACTAGGATACAATCCTAGTAAAAAGGAAGCACTTAATCAGAAAACAAAAATTTCGTTTGTGCATACTTCTAGATCCTCAAGTACACCAAATACCTCTTCATCTGTCAAACAGAAGCCCATTATCCATGCAAAGAAAATTGATGTGAAAACCCAAGCTCCAAAACAAAACAATGCTTCATGTCACTATTGTGGTGAGCTTGGACATTTAATGTATGACTGTAGTGTGATGAAAGAAGATGATTTGAATGCCTCTAAGATGCATAACAATAGATTCCATGTTGGTATGAAAAGGTAAGCTGAATGCTTTCATTGTGGAAGAGTGGGCCACACTATAAAAAATTGTTGGTCATTAAATGTGAAACCAAAATTTCATAATCAAGATCATAGAGTCCCCAGACATGCACAAAAGTCCAATGCTTATGCTCAACCCAAGAAACTGAAACAATGTGTGTATTGTCATTATTGTGGTTATGTGGGACATCTAATGGATGATTGCTCCTTGTTGCACTTTGACGATCTGAATGCAAGGAAAATGTGGAAAGGCACAAATCGTGGTGCACCTAACCCCCAGGGACCCAAGATGGCTTGGGTTCCCAAAACATCAAAGTGAAATCCATGTTTTGCAGGAATGCCTTGTGATGGAAGAAGCTGTCAATAGAATAAAACTCCTCCAAGGTAAGAAATTGATGAGCCATTATGGTAATGCATTCCTCTTTTACTTTCACTTGTGAATAACAATCTTTTGCATTTGTTCATAGAGTTTATCAACTCTCACTCATATTTTCTTGTGTGAATAACTATAGTTTTGCAGTCGTTCGCAAAGCCTTCTCTAGTTACGCTTGTCTCCTTTTGTGAATAAGAGTTGAATTTTATACATAGAGCACACACGTCTTACATCTATACACATCCCATCTTTTTGAACACTTGCGAATACAAATAAAAATTTAGTAATTTGGCACCTTGATGTACAGACTTGCATATACTTCATATTTGTGTGCATGAATGCCATGATTCACCGGTATATAAAATGACGTCAGTGGAAAGATGGATTAAGTCCACCTGGAAACTTTCATTATGTGTGAGTGTGGTCTTCGGACCTATGTTCTCCGGTAATGCCCGGTAATCAACTCGCTTGAATACACCATTTTGACATGCTTGAATGTATATAATATATATACTCGTTTCTTTTTGAACTCTTCTACGACTGAACATCCTTGTTAAATAAATTTGCCATGATTCAGGCGTGAATGTCTCATGACACATATTAACAAGGTCATTTTGATTTTTCAACCGTGCATACACTTTGTGGGAGACAAAACTTTGATTAGACTAATTCATCTATTATTATCTGTTCAATCACTCACTTCATATGGAACTCTGATGTAACCGACTTCATTCAATAAGGATCTCTGTTATTCCACTCAACACTTTTAAGGATGCTTAAACCCCTACATTAAAGTCAAGTGACTCGTGAGGAAAAAGCTGTCAGTCCCTCCAAAAATTGAATAAGTATGATTTGACATCAAGTACATCGGGAATCTCCCCTGAAATAAAGGAGGAAACTCGCATCGGAAAGTGTCTTATCCACATTATCATAAATGACGATACCGAGTAACCGGAAATTGCCCCTGAGACAAAGGGCACGCCTCGTGTCAAAAGGTTAGTCATGTTGCTATTTAATAAATATAAAATTATTTGGGACTGTGCGAAGCTACCAAAAGCCGAGCATTTTGTATTGAAATGTAGGGAGGAGAGATTCTTGTTAGTGTTACTTAGAACATATGACTATCCATATTGCTTTGAAAGTCATTATTCATTGTTCTCATGTTGAATCTGAGCCTGATTGGTTGAAGGTACTTCCTGAATTAGTTGATAATCAATGGTCAAGCAGTATGTCGAATTGTAAGCAGAACCATGTTAAGATGGTTCTTGGACATGATTGCTCAAATCTATTGCATTCTTCCTATACCCGTCCCTAAGGTACCTTCCTGCTTGATTTTATACCTATGTGTTGCATGCCCTAGTTCGTGTTTGGTTTTAATGATATCAAAAAGATTGTGTTTGTGTGTGTATGTGTTTTATTGAGCAACATGTTTTATATATTGATTTGATGAGTTGAAAGATGGAGTCAATGTTCACTCTTGAAAGTCATGTGAACCCTTGGTGTTTAAGGAACTAATGTTATATTTATGTTGATTTGTAGGAACACAAATTCATGCCTCATACTTGGAAACTAAAGGAGTCCATCAATGAAGCTCTTCTTTTAAAAGGGAGTTAACTCTGTTCATATTTGAAAGTCATATGAATGATTTGTATTTAAGGATATCATGCTTTGAATATTTTGATTTGCAGGATCAAAATTCATGATTCATGTTTGGAACTCAAAGGAGTGCATCAATGGAGATCTTATTGAAAAATGGAGTTGACTCACTCATTGCATTGCGTTGACTCTTCTATATTTCATGCATTTTATCAAATAGCTTTTCAAAGTCTTGGTTGGATATTTTCATACGTTTTCCTCATAAGATTTTTGGGCTTGAAATATTCATACAAGACTTCATGAGAGTTGGTTCCATATTGCTCATGCATTGCATGAATGATTGGTCTTGTGTACTATGCACTAAAAGCTTGAGTTAATGACTTATTGTGTGAAAGAATTACATGAAGATGACCTTTCTGAAGATGGCTTCATTTGGGTCTCAATCAAGGAGATTGTGTTCACTGAACACACCTTTCTATTTGAATGATAGTGACATATCATTCAGAGTTATTGTGATTTCAATATGTGCATGAATTTGTGAAACATGCTTGAAAGAAGCACATGCCCTGTACTCAATGAGAATTCATGAGAAAATGTGTTTGCATGATTGGATATTTATTGATGTGTGAGATGCATGTGAAGACAATGCTCCTCGTGAAAATAATGTTTCATGAATGTTAGCTTTTATCAACAAGAATATTATTTGAATGATTGAGCTCCTATATCATTGTATATGCCTTGGATGCAATGGAAGGTTAAAAGTTCCCCAAATGTCAAAGCTTGTAACTTATGTCTTTATAGAAATATTTATTTATGCAATGAGCATTTGGATGGTTGACAAGTTATGGAGGTTCTTTTGGAAGAATCTAGTTTATGGGTTCTTAACTTTTATACCTATGGTAACTTGATACTCTTGTGATTTTGCAGGTCCAAGGATGATTTTCATACCCTACCATATCAAGTGGATCATGGTAATATCTAACCACCTTGTGTGTTTGAATTGGAGGAGATTGTGGTTGAGCTCCAATGTCATTATAGTTGGTTGTTTGAGAGAGAGTCATGTTCATCATATCAAAATCTTGTTATTTGGTGGAATGCATTTTTGTTGATTGATAAGAGAAGCCAAATACAAATTTGAATGTGTTTATGATGTATTTTATTGTGAACATGTTCAAAGAGTTATTGGTTGATGCAAGGAATTTGATTCTCAACTAATCTCTTGTTTCATCATGTGTTTTAGGTTAAAAAATTATGGTTAATCATCATGGAATTATGGTAATATTTAATCATTTATTCTCCCTTGAATTCTTGGAGGTTTGAAGTGTTTTTGTAACCCTCTCTGGCAGGGGTCGACCCTTGGGGTCGACCCTTACAGTTTTTGGTAGAACAGAAGCTGTTTTTTGTTGTCTGCTTGTAGGGGTCGACCCATGGGGGTCGACCCCCTGTGAGTTGATTTTTTATTTTCAGTCTGCCAGCACCTTGTAGCCCGAGGGTAGACCCCAAGGGTCGACCCTTCCGGAACGGGATTTTCGGGAGAGTTTAAAACCTTATGGAAACCTCTCTAAACGTTACCATACTACCCCCCATTAGTTCCTATTGTTATTAAGGTGTTTCTAATATGTATTGGGAGGGTTTTATATGTCTTTTCCCCTCTCTTTGGTGTGCATATATATGAGTTACGAATTTGTGGACAAGGAACCCTAATGCTCATTCGTTCTTTCTTGTTGGTGAAGAAAAGGGAGAAAAATGTGGTGGAGCTCTTGCAAGGTGATTTTCATCTACTTCCATGGAGATTTGGAGCTCGTGGTAGAAGAAAAAAAGAAGCATCTCGAAGAGAGGAATGCGAGGACACCAAAATCGCCATCATCCGACATCAAACCAAGAAGAGCCAGAGATTCAATTGAAGGGGGAGCCTTGTGCTTGTTGAATCTTTCTTGTTTTAGTCTTTAGCACATGTTTTGGGCTTAGAGCATTCATTTGTTAGCTTGTTACAAACCTATAAATGATTTTCTGTGTGTGGGTTCTGAGAATGGTTTCTCCGAGTGGTTTGAGTTGACGCTTGTGCGTCGTTTGGTGCGGAGCATATCCGCGTGTGTGTTGGGGTTTTTGCCTCGTGTGTGTGGGGAGAAATCCCCGTGTGTGTGTGCTACTTTTGTAGCATGTTTGTGTTAGATTTTTATCCCGTGTGTGGGGAGAAATCCCCATGTTTGCTGCATTTGCAGTGTGTGGAGAAAGCCTTACCGGTTTGGTAAGGGGTGGACGTAGGGAGCCTGTCGCGGTCCCGAACCACCTTAAAAATCATCGTCTCATGTGGTTTGAATTGTGTGATTGTATGGTTAGCTTGTTATACTTATTTGTGTGATCATGTGTAAACGGAGAGAGTGAGAGAATCTAGTTAACTTGTGTAGCATTAAATTCCTCCATCTTATCAATCTTGTTAATTCCGTTGTACATTAGTTTGTGTTTTTAATTGGACATAGTTTTTAGTAGAAGGATCTATTCACCCCCCCTCTAGATCCGTGTTCCTGCACTACGGACCCAACAATTGGTATCGGAGCAAGGCTCTGCTGACCCTAGATCTCACGATCTACAGAGTGATCCTAGTGCATTCTACAATCATGAATTTTTCTGTTGAGCATATGTCGATGAATTACCTTCCTATTCTTAATGGTTCTGATTTTACTTCATGGATAGGTAAAATGTGTGGACTGATCAATTCAGTTAATCCTAATGTTTGGAAGTTGATTTATGATGGTTCTCACATATTGCCTCTAGATGAGATCAAGTGGTCTAGTCAAGATAAATTGAAGAACCATGAAAATGTCATTGTCTTAAGTTTATTGAAAAGTGCCATTGATACTCATATGTTTTCATTTGTTTCTTCTTGTAGAACGGCAAAGGAGATTATGGATCAGTTGATCAAAGCTCAAGAGATGGAAGAACAAAATTGTCTCATGGCCGACAATGATGATCAACTCAATGAAGAAAATTATGATGAGGTAAATTCTGAATCCGAAGAACTCTCTATTGAGGAATGACAAATGGCATAGGCTGAACTGTATGATAAATGCAAGAAACTCAAATCTAAAAATAAAACCTTGAAAAGGAAGATTAATGAGAATGTGCATGATAATCCTTCCTGTGAAAATTGTAAAACTTTGGAGTCAAAGATTGAGAACCTAGAATATGAAAAAGAACTTCTAGAATCCAAAGTTGAATTATTTTCAGATGAGATGTCTTGTATGAATGAAGAGCTTGAGATGTTTAGAAAATCTAATACTGCTCTTGAAATTGATATTGATTCCCATGATTTGCTTGATCAAAATAAACACTTGTTGTCTAAGATTTCATTACTTGAAGAAACAGAAAAATATCTTAGAAATAAGTTAGCTTCTTTGTCTGATGATGATAAGTTGTTTGAGAAATTACTTGATTATGAAATTGATAACAAGAGCATCATGGATGAAAATGAAGATCTTAAAAAGAAAAATGGTTCTATGTTAATTCAGAATTCCTTGCTAGAGGAAAGATTGAGATGCTTTGATAAGCTTGAAAAAGAAATCTCATTGTTGAAACATGAGAATGAACAGTTGCTTACTAAGATCTCAAAGCATGTTGAAACTGAAAAGGTTCTTGAAAAGCTTGCTGAAAAACTCCACTGCACAAATCTGGAAAATAAAAACCTCATGCAAGAAAATGAAAAACTCACTTCAAAGAATTATTTGCTTGACGATAAAATCCTTGCATGTGAAAAAGAGATCAACAACTTGAAGCTTGATTTGTCTAGATTTGTCAAAGGGAAGGAGAACTTAGACACATTGCTAGGTGTTAAAGTGAACTTTCAGAAAGAGGGTCTTGGTTACATCCCGGTCAACAAAAAATCTTTTGAATCAAAAATGAAAACCTCTTTTGTTCATGCCTCCGACATTCCTAGCACCTCCAAAACACCTCCTCCCGTTGCTCAAGTGAAAATCTCTGAAAATGGTTTTGATAAAAAGAAAAATCTCAACAAAAAACCTTCCATGTCAAATAGATCTCAAAAATCAAAGTTGAATATTGAATGCTTCTATTGTGGCATGTTTGGTCATGAAATGAATGATTGTGTTATCATGAAAATGGATGATCAAAATACATACAAAGATAAATCTTCCTTCAAAAGAAAGAAAAATGTCTCATCCTTTTATTGTCACAAATTTGGGCATGTCATGGATGATTGCTTTGTGAAACAAAATGATGATTATCGTGCCATGAATGTTAAGTTTAACTTTCAAAGAAAATTCAGAAATGAACATGCTTCCCATGCTAAAAGATTTGCATCCTATAAGAAAAATTCATTCATGAACATTCATGCAAACAATGGAAGGTCATTCCATAGAACCGAATCTCCATGTTATTTTCATTGTGGCAAGGACGGGCATGTTATGAAAAAGTGTTGGTTTTTGAAAATAGAAAATTTTCATGCTTCTAGAATGCATGCTAGGTCTAATTTTGTTAAATCTAGACCTTTTAAAAATAGAAGACGGAATGGATTTGAAAATTCCTTTACACCTAAAAGGAAGTCTTTTGGTAAAACTGCTTCTCCTCAATGCCTTTATTGTGGAAACCATGGACATGTTATTGAGGATTGCAGGATCATGGAAAGTGATGACAAGGTGACAATGAAAATGTCAAAGAAAACTTTTGGAAGAAATGTTTCCAACATCCAAGGACCCAAGAAGGCTTGGGTGCCAAAATCTGACAAATGAGTCGGTTGTGATGAAGGTGTGCCTTGAGGTAAATAAAGAATAAAAGGGGTTCCAATAAAATGGAACACGACACACTCATATGGTAAAACCCCAACTTTGCTCTTTCACTATCAAACTTGATGATTTTGATGTTTTGGAATGAGATCTTGGTGTGTTCTCATGTTATGTTCTAAATTATTCACAAGCCATACATGTCTTTATTGAATGAATATTTGGTATATCAAATGGTGATGTGTGAAATGACCGGTTAAGCCTGTTAGGAAGTCATCACTATGCGTGAGATGATCTAAGGATCGATGCTCTCCGTCTTGTACTAAAATTCTGAAATTGAATAGTTTGGCTCATGAGGAATCATGTACTTTGAATGAATTGAATTTACCTTTGAACCGTAATATCTTTTAAACTGAATCTGAAAAATTCTATTGTTTCAAAAAGGTAAAATTTTTGAACTGTGAAATTCTTCGATCATATGCAACAATTGGTATTGAAATGTGGAAACATGTCTTTTAAAGGAAATCAAATTACCTTGAAATTCTAAATACCATGTGTGTTCAAATTGATTCTGAAATTCATTCTTGCTTCTAGAAGGCAAAATTTCTGAAATGCAGAATTGTTCCTTTGACAGATATTGTTTCTGAACTTGATATATTATTCTTGTATTCTGCTATGATGAACACGTCTCATTGGTGGAATGAATCTAAAAATTTTGAGGAACAAACATGATGTCTTTCCAACTGAATACTTTTCAATATGAAATGCATGAGCATCTGAGTGTAATTGAGTATCTGATATTTCAAATGGTGTGTAGTGGAAAGGTGGATTATGTCCACCTAGAAGCTCTCACTATGTGTGAGTTGGGTTTTCGAACCTTCACCTCCACCTCGTACCGGAACCTGTAAAATCTGTTTGGTTTGTGGATGATACTCTAAACTTTTTAAATGTTATTGAAAATCTGTTTTTGAACATTTTTGAAAATGATTTGGGTGCACTGTTTGATTTTGATCATTTGTGTACCTTGTTCAAAAAGGGCAAGTCTTGAAAATGGTTGCTGCTCATCATTTGAATATGTATGTCTCCTTGTGCAATCTGTCATGATGTTCTAAAAATTAAAAAAAATTTACATCTGCATTGCATTCTCATGCTTTTATAAGTTACATGCATTAGAAACTTCATAAGGTGCATTTAGATTATTCATATGAAAAACTGAAAACTTGCATCTTGCACCCATATTAAATTTTGTAATGCATTTAGAACTTTTAAATAAAAATCTGACATTCTGCATCGCATTGACATCTTTGCATATCATTCACATACTATGCATACAAAATGACAAAAAGATGCATATTGCATATTCATGCATATAGAGCATATGCATATATTTCATGATAATCACATATCTTGACTCATGGATGTTTGCATGAATGGTTCATGAATCATTGCATGCTTGTAAGTATTTACACTATGAAACTATTTCTTGATCTTTCTAAGGCCTTACCTCCTTGCTAATCAGCAATGCAATGACTTTATTCATATGTGATACATATCATATATTAAGGGGGAGGATTTGACTCCGACCGTGCATACATTTAGGGGGAGTCATAGCCGTGTCTTGTCGAATTCATTTTATTCATGTAAAATAAAAATTTACCCCCACACTCTTGCACATAATGAATTTAATGACTTTACTTGATAAGGATTTAAGAAATTCATTCCGACACTTTAAAGGGAACTTGAATCTCTACATGGTTATTAAAGAGTAATCGTGAGGAAAAAGTTACCTACCCCACAAAAATTCAATAAGTGGTATGTGGATCCGAGTAACCGGGAATCCCCCCTGAAACAAAGGAGGAAACTCGTGTCGAAAGGAGAAACAAAAATCCATATGTGTGACGAATCCAAGTAGCCGGGAATCCCCATTGAGACATATGAGGAAACTCGCGTCGAAAGGTGAAGTCTATTAAAAGAAACAAAATAGGGGTTGTGCGAAGCTACCGATAGTCGAGAATCTAAAGTGAAAGTGTAGAGAGGAGATTACCTTCTAGTGTTCTTTAGAAAATCTGTAAATCCATATGTTTTGAAGCTCATTAGTCATTGCCTCACATTTCACATGGGTATTTTTGTGATGTATGTATTTTATGAATTTGCCTACATTCATGGTTTATGTAGTACTCCTAGTTGTGTTTGCACAAATCTCTTAGTTATGCTTCATGCCTTACATTCTTGAATTTGAATCACATGCTCTTTTGTTAACCCGTGCCTCATATAGGGGGAGTTACTATATGTACTATCTGTGTGCATGACGATTGTGCTTGTGTGCTTGCATGTTCATGCATTCCCCTTGAGTCTAATTCTGAGCATAAACCTTACTTTTGAAGGATAGAAGTCATCATGTGCATAGCTTCATATCTTGCATGATTGACATTCACATAGTGCATATTCATTGCATTTGAAAGATGACGCTCATCGTGTGCATATTTGCATATTTGACATTTTCAGCATGCATATAGTTCATTCATGATATCATCTTGAACAAATCCATACTTTTCAACAATTGGCATAGTTCATTTTGAAATGCATATTCTGAACACTTCATGTTGCATAAATGTCAAAATGAGTTCAACCAACAAATGGTATCCTATCTTCGAGGCTCTCTCTTCGAGAATTGAAATTGCCTATGTTTGTGCCTCTATCTTGATCAACATTTGGTATCATATCTTTGAGCCCCTACTTAGCATCCATTGGTATTTAAATTGGAATCATATCCTTTGGCGTAACATGTTCATTTCATGTCACATAACCCCCTGTCTTTTTGTAGATGACAAAAAGGGGGAGAATGTTTGGTGTGTGCTCAATGCTTTATGAATGATGTTGTCTTGGGGAGAATGGAAGAATTGGTGTATGCTCAATGTTTACAAATGTTTGTAAAATATGTATTATCACACACATCGTTTTGTCATCATCAAAAAGGGGAGATTGTTGCATCCCCTAGTTCGTGTTTAGTTTCAATGATATCAAAACGATTGTGTTTGTGTGTGTATGTGTTTCATTGAGTAACATGTTTTATATCTTGATTTGATGAGTTGAAAGATGGAGTCAATGTTCACTCTTGAAAGTCATGTGAACCCTTGGTGTTTAAGGAACTAATGTTATATTTATGTTGGTTTGTAGGAACACAAATTCATGGCTCATACTTGGAAACTAAAGGAGTCCATCAATGAAGCTCTTCTTTTAAAAGAGAGTTAACTCTGTTCATATTTGAAAGTCATATGAATGATTTGTATTTAAGGATCTCATGCTTTGAATATTTTGATTTGTAGGATCAAAATCCATGATTCATGTTTGGAACTCAAAGGAGTGCATCAATGAAGATCTTATTGAAAAAGGAGTTGACTCACTCATTGCATTGCGTTGACTCTTCTATATTTCATACATTTCATCAAATAGCTTTTCAAAATCTTGGTTGGATATTTTCATACGTTTTCCTCATAAGATTTTTGGGCTTGAAATATTCATACAAGACTTCATGAGAGTTGGTTCCATATTGCTCATGCATTGCATGAATGATTGGTCTTGTGTACTATGCACTAAAAGCTTGAGTTAATGACTTACTGTGTGAAAGAATTGCATGAAGATGACCTTTCTGAAGATGGCTTCATTTGGGTCTCAATCAAGGAGATTGTGTTCACTGAACACACCTTTCTATTTGAATGATAGTGACATATCATTCATAGAGTTATTGTGATTTCAATATGTGCATGAATTTGTGAAACATGCTTGAAAGAAGCACATGCCCTGTACTCAATGAGAATTCATGAGAAAATGTGTTTGCATGATTGGATATTTACTGATGTGTGAGATGCATGTGAAGACAATGCTCCTCGTGAAAATAATGTTTCATGAATGTTAGCTTTTATCAACAAGAATGCTATTTGAATGATTGAGCTCCGATATCATTGTATATGCCTTGGATGCAATGGAAGGTTAAAAGTTCCCCAAATGCCAAAGCTTGTAACTTATGTCTTTATGGAAATATTTATTTATGCAATGAGCATTTGGATGGTTGACAAGTTATGGAGGTTCTTTTGGAAGAATCTAGTTTATGAGCTCTTAACTTTCATACCTATGGTAACTTGATACTCTTGTGATTTTGCAGGTCCAATGATGGTTTTCATACCCTACCATATCAAGTGGATCATGGTAATATCTAACCACCTTGTGTGTTTGAATTGGAGGAGATTGTGGTTGAGCTCCAATGTCATTATAGTTGGTTGTTTGAGAGAGAGTCATGTTCATCATATCAAAATCTTGTTATTTGGTGGAATGTATTTTTGTTGATTGATAAGAGAAGCCAAATACAAATTTGAATGTGTTTATGATGTATTTTATTGTGAACATGTTCAAAGAGTTATTGGTTGATGCAAGGAATTTGATTCTCAACTAATCTCTTGTTTCATCATGTGTTTCAGGTTAAAAAATCATGGTTAATCATCATGAGATTATGGTAATATTTAATCATTTATTCTCCCTTGAATTCTTGGAGGTTTGAAGTGTTTTTGTAACCCTCTCTGGCATGGGGTCGACCCTTATAGTTTCTGGTAGAACAAAAGCTATTTTTTGTTGTCTGCCTGTAGGGGTCGACCCCTGTGAGTTGGTTTTTTATTTTCGATCCGCCAACCCTCTGGTTGCCCGAGGGTCGACCCCAAGGGTCGACCCTTCTAGAACGAGATTTCCGTGAGAGTTTAAAACCTTATGAAAACCTCTCTAAACATTACCATACTACCCCCCATTAGTTCCTATTGTTATTAAGGTGTTTCTAACATGTATTGGGAGGGTTTTATGAGTCTTTTCCCCACCCCTTGAGTTGCATATATAGGAGTTACGATTTTGTGAGAAGAACAACACTAATGCTCATTCGTTCTTTCTTGTAGGTGAAGAAAAGGGGGAAAAACATGGTGGAGCTCTTGCAAGGTGGTTTTCATCTACTTCCATGGAGATTTGGAGTTCGTGGTAGAAGAAGAAAAGAAGCATCTCGAACAGAGGAATGCGAGGACGCCAAAATCACCATCATCCGACATCAAACCAAGAAGAGCCGGAGATTCAATTGAAGGGGGAGCCTTGTGCTTGTTGAATCTTTCTTGTTTTAGTCTTTAGCACATGTTTTGGGCTTAGAGCATTCATTTGTTAGCTTGTTACAAACCTATAAATGATTTTCTGTGTGTGGGTTCGGAGAACGGTTTCTCCGAGTGGTTTGAGTTGACGCTTGTGCATCGTTTGGTGCGGAGCATATCCGCGTGTGTGTTGGGGTTTTTGCCTCGTGTGTGTGGGGAGAAATCTCCGTGTGTGTGTGCTGCTTTTGTGGCATGTTTGTGTTGGGGTTTTTATCCCGTGTGTGTGGGGAGAAATCCCCGTGTTTACTGCATTTGCAGCGTGTGGAGAAAGCCTTACCGGTTTGGTAAGGGGTGGACGTAGGGAGCCCGTTGTGGTCCCGAACCACCTTAAAAATCATCGTCTCCTGTGGTTTGAATTGTGTGATTGTATGGTTAGCTTGTTATACTTATTTGTGTGATCATGTGTGAACGGAGAGAGTGAGAGAATCTAGTTAACTTGTGTATCATTAAATTCCTCTATCTTATCAATCTTGTTAATTCCGTTGTGCGTTGGTTTGTATTTTTAATTGGACATAGTTTTTAGTAGAAGGATCTATTCACCCCCCCTCTAGATCTGTGTTCCTGCACTACGGGACCCAACACTATGTATGCTTGTTTGTATGCCTGCATGCTTAAAAATGCATAATGAGAACTCATTTGTTGAACTCCCCCAAAATTGAAGTACATGACTCACTTCAAATCTGCTATCCCACTGAAATTCCATGAATTTCCTCTAAGTTGGATTTTTGTTGAAGAGAAAATCATGTCTGGATGATTATAGAATAGAGTTGGTCAGAATTTCTCTCATGTGACCAACTATAAAATGTGATGGCTGAATGGGTATACAAACCTTGACTGAATAGCTTTGTATAATGAGTTACTTTCTGACATTGTTTCAATTACTAGGACCTTGTTTCATATTTCACTAACCATGATTTCTGATGCACAGAGTTAACAATTGCAATTGATGACTCTAACATGCTTTAATCCTGAATTCCTTGAAGTGCTCAGAATGAAGGAGATAAGGTAAGCAACTTGGCTTCAATGCTATTCATGACAATGAAGTGTATTTAACTCAAATCTGGTATGATTCCTTGTAACATTTCAATCTCAATGATTTGTGATGGATAATAGGAATGAATGCTTAATTGAATTGATCATCCAAGTGTGGCTATTTGATTTCCCTTGTCCAAGATCAACTTTTCTCAGTTGAACTACCCACATATTGCCCACTTTGTGTTTATCATTTCATGGATATCAAGTTTGGTTCATTTGGCCATCAATTCACTCCATTTCACTTGACTCTTCAAAGTGCAGAGAAAGTGTCGACCCCATGGGTCGACACTCTTACCGGGTGTCCTTTTTCTTACGAGATAGAATCGTCTCCAAAATGTGTCGACCCACAAGGTCAACACTTTTACCTCGGAACCCGGTTTGTGAACCAGATCGCAGGGTTCACTTCTCATGCCATTCTCCTATATGACTCGAACCAATGGCTTGACTCCCCCCTTTGGTGGAACCCCATCGAACCTAAAACCCCTTCTCCACCTCTAAAACCCATTCACCACCCACTCCTCCTGCCCCAACCTTCCTCCGCGACCTCCCACGGGCAATCGTCCACGACTCCCAACTCCACAGTCGACATTTCTTCCTCCACCTCTGATCCTCTCTGTCCACACCACCTCCCTCTTCCACTTGAAGCCATCGCGGTGCCGTCCGTGGACCCTCCATCGCCATCTCTTCCTAGGGCATCCTCCGACGAGCGGCGGCGTTCGCCCCTTCTTCCTCCTCTTGAAGCAGGATTAGCGACGCTCTCTTTCGAAGCTCACTCTTATGGAGTTGCTGCTGCGTGTGCTGTGAAGTCCAGACAGCCAGAGGACAACCCCCCATCTGCTCGGAGGTCACAAGCTACATCAAAGTTCCCTTTTTGCTTGTCTTGTGTGTTGTCCGAACTGTACACCAATGGCTCCGAAGAAAAGATCTGTGTTGGAACGAGAGGAAGCCCGCATCCAAAAAGAGCTAAGGCGTAAAGACAAGGAAGCCCAGGTTGAAAGAAGGAAAAGAGCTTCTCAGACGAAGATGTTGGATGAAATAAAAGTGCCGCGTCCTCGTGCGGTTGATTTCAGGAGTATAGAAAATAATCTGCCAAGGTTAGTCGAACTCCTTAAGAAGTAGCCAAATTTAATTTCTTTCATGTCAGACCACTGACGTGTCTACCATTCCCTAGTTCATCAATTCTATGGAAATATGGTGGTAAAAAATGATGAACTGTACACTAAGATAAATGGGCGCTCTTTTCCTCTAACTGCACAACTGATTGGAAAGGCCCCGAATCTGCCTTGGGATAGTGGGATGATTTATGAGGAAGCCATTTATTCTGAAGAGCTTGCATATGAACTCATGACTGATAAGGTAGCAACACAAGGTTGTGTACCAAAGTTGAATGCAAATGAATTTCCACCTCTTCAGAGGATTCTACATCACATGATGACAATAATTCTTCTGCCAAGATCGGGGTCACGAGAGCAGGTCACTAACAGGCACAAATTTTTATTCGTTCAAATTATGAGTGGACAGCCAGTCAACTTTCCAGAAGTAATGATGGAGTATATAACAAGCTGCAGAAAGTCCAAGAACCGGAATTTGCAGTATCTCCTGCTTTAACACCGATCTTCCAATATCTGCATATTGACTTGAGCCAACAGGTCAGTCACCCAATTAGGGATGCTGACATCTATACTATCCCATCCATTTGCAGCAACATGGGCTATGAATTGAAAAATGGTATTCTCGTTCGCACACTTCCGTCACAGAAAGGTAAAGCCCCGACAGCAGGGTCTGAGTAGAGTGAAGGCGAAGATCATGAAGAACCCATCAGTAGAACTGCCAAAACCAGGGTGTCACAGGCTACATCCTCAGCAGATACATCAATGAACACCAAATTTGAAAAATTAGCTGATGAAGTTTGCAATGTCAAAGAATCAGTGGATGCCCTCACACGAGAAGTCAAAGAACTCAAGCTTCATCATGATACTTATCTTCAGAAGTTCGCTACTATGGCTGACTTTATTGATTCCATCTATACTGCAATTGGCATTCAAAACTCCAAGTTTGACGATCTCTCTGATTTTCGCCGACATCCACGGACTCCACCTGCCTCTCCTTGAGGCCTTGATCTCTAGCACCCTCCTTCTTATGACCAAGCTGATTGATTTTTCCCCCTTTACCACTCCTTTTTGTTGATGACAAAGGGGGAGATGAAATGTTATTATGTGGATGTCATGTTGTGTCTTATGTTTATTTTGTGGTGGACTTTTTTATTTTGAGGACATGGTTGTCCAGATGTGGACAATAGTTGTGGTTGTCTTATGAACTATGTTGATGTTATGAGTTATTATGTGAATGGAATATTCTGTGGACTTGTGTTTATTTTGTGGGATGATCACCTATGCTTGTGGAATGAACATATCTTGTTGATGGATGTCTATATTGATGCCATTTCGATTTATGATTGGAAATGCACTTTTGGATGTTTGATGGATAATTCATCAATGATGCTGGTTATTATCTTGATTCATGGTTAGAATGCATTATATTCTTGATTGTGTTATCAAATGGTCTACATGATGTCTAGTGTGCTCAAAGAGTGTCAACTGCACTTTGACTGCATTTTGAGAATGAGTGTGATTGGATTGATAAGCATATATGGTTTCATATCTAAAATGCTAGATGTGAGTTGAATTTCCTTGAAACACTTTTTATCTGTCAACACTAAGTTATCTAATTGCACATAGTATTTGTCATCATAAAAAAGGAGGAGATTATTGAACCCCGTGCACAACCGTGTATTAAGGAATTTTGATGATGAACTAAATACCATGTGATTGTTCTCCATGTAAACAATTTGCATATGTTGCTTGTGGATTTGAATAGAATTGAGCAAACTCCATTTGATTGAATGGCTAGTGTATGACACGGTCAACTGAATTGATGAACTTAGCTAACGTGTGCCTTGATATGTTTACAGGAGTTAGTGAGAAAGGAAAGTCTCTGAACAAATTGGGTGAAATTCTTCTAACTCTTCCTTAGTTTATTTGGATGGGATTCAAGCTATTGTGATAGCTATCTTGTGCTTTGAAAAGAATTAGACTAAATATTGAGTGATTGATGAGAGTTAGAGATTAATCTTCAAGAAAGCAAATTAGAATTGAAGACTGACCTTATGTGTGTAACTTTGACAGGGACTTTCAATGGAGACCAAATGTCAAAATCAAGTGGCTGCTATTCAACTGAAACATGAAAACGGTAAGTTATTTTGTTTGGATGATTGAAGGAGGATTCTTGTGTTGGTTGGATGAACAAACCCCAAGGTAACTCCCTATAAATATCTACTTGGCTTACCTGTGATTTTGGGGGTAGAGTTACTTTTTTCTTCCATTCATGAAGCTGTTATTACAGTTTCATGTCTTAGGGTCACCCCATTGTGTGTTTTATTATAGTTTGCTTATGTTTGGAAAAGTGTCGACCCCATGGGTCGACACTTTGTCCAGGGGTATGCTGGTTTTCAGCCGGGCCTCTTATGTCTTTGAACGTAGGGAAAAAAAGTCGACTTAATGGGTCGACCTTTTTATGGCTAGGTTCTGTCGGGGTTCATGTTTCAGAACCCTGGACATAAGTGTCGACCCACAAGGTTGACACTTATTCCTGGTCTTTCTGCCGTGGCCTTCTATTGTTGCCACAGGTGGAAAGTGTCGACCCCATGGGTCGACACTTTCTTCGCTGGGTTCTGTTTGGGTCTTTGTTCTGTCTTGGCCGAATGCGAGTGTCGACCCATGGGGTCGACACTTTCCGGCGACCGGGAAATTCGTCGATTCGTACGGCGGCCAGAGCCCTAGCCCAATCCATTCTTTTGGTGGGCTATTGTGATTGGTTCTTTGGGGATATTATCCTCCACATGGCCGCCCATTCCTCTTGGGTATAAATTGAATGTGATAGGGTTTATTGAAGGAGAGAAGAAAGTATCAATGAAACATTCATTTTGGGGTTTTTGCAGGGAGTGCAGCCGAAGCTGAATGATGCCTCTCCCCAAGTCGTTCTATGTTCGATTCAAGGGAAGAGAAGCCAATAATCTATCCTCCTGCTGTGAGTTTGCTGAAGCACCATGGGTTATCATCTCTCCCTCATCCATGGTCTTGATGGTGAGTCAAGAGAAGTGAAAGGGGATTGAAGCATCTGCGTCCTTTCTTCCGATCTGAACCAAAGGAGCTTCGTGAGGACATCTTCTTAAATCCGTTCATCCTCGGAAGTCATCAGGGAACCAAGTTTCATCATTAACGATCAGGAGTTTGTTCAACTCTACATTCATCCCTGTTTAGAGTTATTCATGCTTGTTTATGTTTATTGAGCTTGCAAATGTATATCTGTGTTCATCCTTCAAACCGACGAATATTGTGTGTGTGTTCGGAGCAGGGTCTCCGAGTGTGGAATCATTGTTGGGGTGCGTCCCCAGTCTTGGTGTGTGTGTGTGTGTGTGGTGCTGAGCACCGTGTTGAGGGTTCACCCTCGTGTGTGTGCTGCTCTGCAGCGTGTTGAGCTTCATGCTCGTGTGTGTGGTTTGCTGCCGCCGTGCAGCGTGTGGTGTATTGGGGTTCGTCCCCGTGGGCTACCCCGAGTAGCGTTTTAGTGAAGCCTCACCGAGGTGGTGAGGGGTGGACGTCGTGGTCCCGAACCACCTAAAAAATCCTTGTGCATGTATGATTGGTTGTGTGTTTGTTCCTTATCCTCTACCACCATTCACAGGATGGATTGTCAAATATGTTGCACATCAAAGCTAATATTGTCAATGTATACGCCTAGTTCAATTTTCTAATTCTCCGTGTGTGATCTTGTCACCTTCACGTTTGGTGAGGTTTGATTGAGAAGCTTTCAAGATATTTAATTGGTTTTAATTTTTAGAGAGGGATCTATTCAACCCCCTCTAGATCCGTGCCACTACATTGTGGGGCCCAACAAATTAAATTTATTCTTTTCATTAATTTTTTTGTAACAAAATTTTTGACTTAATTTAGATGTATTAATTAAAATTTTTACTTGTAGATGTAGAATAATTAAATTTAATATTTTAGAAAAATTTACAGATAGTAAATTTGATTCAATGGTTCTATGTAAAATTTAATTTAGATGTATTATTTATTTCATTTAGTTGTAGATGTTCTAAATTTAAATTTAAATTTAGTGATAAATATTTTATAATTAATTTTATTATTTTAGATAAATTTACAGATTGTAAATTGTATTCGATGGTTCTTTATAAATTTTAATTTGTAACAAAAATTGTAGATTTAATTTAGATGTATTAAATAATTTTTATAGTTTTACATGTTCTAAAATTAAATTTATTCTTTTCATTAAAATTTTCTTTGTAACAAAAATTTTGATTTAATTTATATGTATTAAGTAAAATTTTTAGTTGTAGATGTAGTGAACAATGAAATTTCATATTTTAGATAAAATTCACATACGGTAAAAGATGAAGCATAATGCATGCGCCCAAGTCACCTCATAAAATCCCTCAAAGATAGTTTTTACAAGGGTGGTGTCGACCTGCCTGCATCAGGAGGTTGACCTGTGGGCTTTCCAGAGAGCGTTATAAATGCTCCTTCACTTGGAAGTGTTGACCTGCCAGTTTCAGGAGGTCGACCTGTGGGCCTTCCAGAGACCGTTATAACCGCCCCTTCATGAAGACAGGTTGACCTCACCACCTATACAGGTCGACACCATTGTTCTCCCAGAAGTATTTTAAGCCAATTTTATGTCAAATCAAAGGGCAATCCAGAGAGCAAAAAGTCATACCGCAAATCTCCAAAATCATGGATTTCAAGGTCTGGAGGAAGGTTCTAAGTCTGTCACATGTCCTAGTCATCATGACCACATCTGAAAACATCTTTTGGAGACTGCTGTGACATGGTTCACATCTGGGAAAAGTCTGCTACCTTTTTGCAGCCAACCAATGGGATATGATCCTAGAAAGGTACACTAAGCATAGAAGTGACCCAAGCCAATGAGGAAGCAGTCTGCAGTGTTGGGTTCAGTGCTATGATTCAGAGGGGGGGGTGAATGAATTTCCCTTTAAAAACTTCGCCCAATTTAAAATCTAATGCTCACTAAAATTGCTAGTTCGCTAACTAGACAAACCTGAAGGCTAATAAGCAGTTGCGGAATTAAACAAACACACAGTGAGCAATCAAGGCAAAGCGCACCTAAGCATTCATCTAGCGCCAATCAGATAGAAGAAATCAAACCACTGCACAATGAGTTTTTAGGTGGTTCGGTCCTGCAGACCTACGTCCACCCCACACTCAAACCGAGTGTGGATTCCGCTGACTCACAGCTTGAACAGCTGAGCATCACAGCTTGCCATACAATCCGCTGAGCCTCACAGCTTGCTGTCCGAGGAATCCTCCTCGCCTGCTGAGCCTCACAGCTTGCTCTGCTGGGCAATACAGCTTAGCCGTCCAGTGGAATCCTCCACTGCAAATGTTGACAAACAGCTTGAAGAAAGGTATAAAAGGAAAATGAAAGATAGAAACAATCAGCGACTGAAAGCTGAAAATGAAAGCACAAATGTGGCTCCTAAGAGCTGACTGGAGTGGATCTGATCCGACTTCCAGTAAAGACTGATCTTCAGAATGAAGCTTCTCTCGGCCCTTCTTCTTCTTCCGATCACTCTGTCTCACTCTCTCTCTCTTTTTCCTTCTCTTCCTCTTTTTTCTGCTCGAGCTCTCTATCTCTCACTTTTTCTTCTTTCTCTTCTGCACTTCTTCTCTTTCTCTTTTTCTTCTCTGCTCTTCACACTGGATTGAGAAGGCTCTCCTCTGCTTCTGCTTCACTGTATAGACTTTGCCCCTTAATCGATCATCTTCAGACAAAGGATTCTTCATATATATAGTGCAGCAGGGTGGATAGGGTCATGTGGCTTCCACATCTCCCGCCCAAAGGCTTTTTGCCAGAGCCGAGGCATTTCGACCACCTGGCAGCATCTTGGCTGGGCTGCATCCACGTGTCATAATCTGGGCACCTCGTCCTTCCTTGGATCACGTGTCTTCATTAGGCTTCACGAAGGGTGCCTGTCAGACGGAGAATCAAGTTATCAGTTTAAGTCTAAAACCCTGTACAGACTTTGCAGGATGTAATGTATAGACTTCAATGTATAGACTTTGTGAAGGCGAATGCAATGTACAGACTTCATATAAGAAGGCAACCGCTATACAGACTTGTTGAAGTGTAAAGCAATGTGCAGACTTTGAAGAACATTCAGCAGCCAACGTATAGACTTAGGCAATGTAAAGACTTGCCAATGTATGGACTTGATGAGCATTCAGTAATGTGGAGACTTCAATGCATGAAGAAACAATGTGTAGACTTGACAGACACAACGTGCAACAATGTATAGACTTGAAACACTAGATGCACGATGTACAAACTTCAACTCATATGATGCACAATGTACAGACTTGATGTTATGCATGTGACTCTAAGGAAGACAGACAATGTATAGACTTCATGAATGATGCATGCATAACTTGGACAATGTATGGACTTAGCCGATGCAGACTAGTCCGATGTACAGACTTGCTCGTTGTTCAGACATCATGAACGATGTACAGACTTGCAAAAGGGAACTCTGTACAGACTTGATCAAAGCAAGGCAATCGAGTGTATAGACATTCACAATGTATAGACTTGCTAAGTGAAAGGGCTGTACAGACTTGATGAACGATGCAAGGTAAACGAATGTATGGACTTCCAATGTATGGACTTGCCAACTGGGCGATGTACAGACTTGAGCAAGGTAAAGTCTGTACAGACTTCAAGGTTCATAATGTATAGACTTTGGCAAGGGAATGACTATACAGACTTGCACAGTTCTAGGATGTATAGACTTGCCAAGGGAAACGACGGTAAAGCTATCAGTGTATAGACTTCGAGTGCAACGTCGGTAAAGCTACCGATGTATAGACTTACAAGAACACTGATGGATGTACAGACTTGGAAGTTCACTGATGGATGTACAGACTTCACCTCGAGCAATCTACAGTGCAGTGTGTGGACTTGAAGAATGATGCATGACGATGTACATACTTCACTTGAAACAGTCCGATGTACAGACTTGCTGATGCATTGTATAGACTTACATGAGACGCTCAATGTACAGACTTACATGAGACGCTCAATGTACAGACTTAGTCTGATGCGTTGTATGGACTTCCATGAGACGCTCAATGCACAGACTTCGAGTCCAGTGTATAGACATTGCCTTAGACGCTAAATGAGACGGACAATGTTCAGACTTAGCCAATGCAATGTATAGACTTTGGGCTCGCCATGCAATGTATAGACTTAGAGCACAAACGCCACGATGCAATGTATAGACATGCTAGTTATATGAGCTGCACTATATAGACTCTGCTATGCATGAAGATGAGTGTATAGACTTGTGAATCTGGGGGAGTCGACCCATCAAAGAAGGGGGTCGACCCATGATGCATGGATGTACAGACTTGTGTTCTCAATGATGCACAAACACAACACAGACCCAACACGATGTATAGATTATGCTGAGTGTGTAGACTTGTGAAATGCATAGAACACATAGAGGCTATATAGACTTACAGCGTTGACGCTGCAGACTTGAGAATGTAATGTACACACTTACTGCGTTGACGCTGCATGAGACACTAAATAAGATGGACAGTTGTATAAACTTATGTTCTGAGGGAGTCGACCCATCAAGGAAGGGGGTCGACCCATCTAAGTGCACTGATGCAGTATATGCACAGAAGAAGCAATGCACCGATCTTAATTCAAGCACAAAACACATTATGCACTTAGTATGGAACACTGCATGATTTAGCACACTCATGCATTCTCCACAGAATAGATCAGATATAACATACTCAAGCATTCTCCAGAGAATATATCAGTCATATGCATTCATGTTGCTATCATTCAATGTGATGTTCTTAGCAAAATAATATGGTGACTCATTCATGTTGCTATCATTAAAATATCACATTCATTAAAACACAAGGGGCACAACAATCTCCTCCTTTTTGATGATGGCAACATAATGAGTCACACTGACTCGTCAAACTATTCTCCCCCTTTGACATAATCAAAAAGAGAGGGAATGATTTGAGAGATAAAATTCAGCACACAAAGTCAGAGAATGAAACATGGTTCATTAAAATGAAGTTCTCCCTTATGACAATGAAACAACTCTCCCCCTATCAACATGCAAGATGTACTACTTTTCCCTTAAAAGTAGATGACCCATAACTCCCCCTGAAGCACATGAATGAACTCTGGTTATCTAAAAAATGAATCTGAATTCTGGCATTACAAAGAATCTGAATTCTGGTTACATGAACAGAATGAAACAGAACCAGAGTTGATTGTAAAACAAGATGGAAGATTCCAACAGTGTGGATCAACTGATAATGTAAGATTAGCTATAGGTAAGGGTGAGAAATAGTCAAAGCACAATACATCTCAAGGAATCAATCAATAGCAAGATGTTGATCAAACTGTCTGGAAAGAATCTGATCATGAGGGATTTTAATGCTTGCACCACTACAATAAGTCTTAAGAAGAATAGACTCTTCTATCATAAAGGGTTATGAAGTGGCAACTTAACCAATCTGATTTAATTATGATGTATACCAAATTTGTCAAATTAAACTCAATACTCATATCTGAATCCAAGTTTTAATAAAGGTGAACCAAATATTCAGATAATACTCAAAAGCAATCATCTTTTATCTTACACACATGATCTCAATGACTCTTTCAAGAGTTACACAGATTAGTATTGAAGTTAAACACTTTTTCCAAGAATATGAGTTGACAGACTTTTCAAAATATTTTCATTTGAAGCACATTATATTTTTCCTGAGCAATTTAGGTTGATCAACACATTTTTTTTACATGAGGCACAACACATCTCAGGTGAAGTGACCCAGTTACTCAGTGTGATAACTGTCATTGCCTCTCAACATTGAGACCAGAGTTAGCAATATAAGTGTCTTTTTACATGAGGAGACACCTTGATTAGAGGCCAGACTCCCCAGTTACTCAACACAATTATGCCATTGCTCTGTCAGGTTTTTCAATAAATTTTTACCAGAGATAACTATGGCACCTCATGACATGAGTTACTTTATTTCATTGATAAAGAACCCAGTTTCTTAATGACCGAGTCATTGCTCTGAATTCACAAATTTGCATTTAGTCAACATTTTTCAAGTTAATGTTTAACCACAACACTCACTCTATGTATCTCTACCAAAGTAGCCTTGATTTAAAATTTTCAGATATCAGATGAGAGAGTCTAAGGTTTACATGACACATGTGGTTAAAGTTTATTAAACCTTATCATTCAGATATTTTCAATTCATTTAATTACAAATCTGAGAATACATTAATCTTATATCAGTCTGATTCAGTGGTAATTCTTAAACCTATATGATAGGAATTTCTACCAAGTTCTCAGACTGAATTGCATGACATGCAGCTTAAGTACCTCAGATCAGAACAAACAAATTTAGCTGACCAACAATCAATAGTAGCAACAAATCAGTTACACCAGCTGAGACAAATGTGAAAGGTGACTATAAGCTAGTGCAAGAGTAAATCACCAATAGAGAAATATTTCAGAAGAGTGTACATCAACACACAGTGGCTGAGTCTGGAATTTAGAAAGATCAGCTGATAGGTAGTATCATGAAGAGAGTTGAAGGAAACTTTTCTTTAACAACTCAACGAATGGAAGGCAGAATCCATTTTCAAGAGAGAGAGAAATATGATAACAGATGAGAGTTGATCAATTACTAGACAATAGGTGTTCAACATATGACAATTAAAAACACCAATTCTAAATGTTCCCCCTGTCTAGATGCAATGAAATTTCTTTTTAGATTTTTCAACTGCACTACTCTTCATATGCAACATCAGACAAACTCCCCCTGACAAAGTGCATGAAATACAATTAATGAAATGTTCATGATTTTAGAATATGCTCAAGAAGAATTCATGCTTTGTTCAATCAGAGAGAGAATTTATCAAATGCATCAATTTCATTTCAATTTTTCAGATTTTTCAAATTTTTTGATATTCAGTACACTACTCTATATGAAAACTAGACCCTTGGTACTCGACAGAGAACCTAGTCTCAAGGACCATCTCACACATAGTAAGAACCTCCAGACAGATTTCCCTGCCTTTTAGTAGCTTACCATTTGATATACTAGGGTCATGCAAAGAGATGCAATGCAGAGAAGTCCTATGTGTAGCCAGTTACTTCTTTTTGGAGTTTTTAGTATGATGATGTGCAATGCATTCACAACATATATGCATATGAAATTTCAGATAATCATCAATATGCAAATCATGTATGAGGAGAGTTCAGAAAATCCCAACATGACAATGCTAAACATGATAGAATGTGCAAAACACAGATTTAACATGCTATGCTATCATCTAAAGGACACAACTTCAGAAGACAGAATTTAAACTGAGTTTTCAGAACTAACCTGAATAGTCCACTTCTGGGGGTTTCACTTTTGAGTGCCTTGGATTATTAACCCCTTTATTCTTCAGCTTCCAAGGCACACCTGCAAAGATTAATCATTTTGATCCTGCAGGAACCCAAGAAGTCTTGGGTCCTGAATTACCCCTATCAGGTGTTCTAAACAGTTTCTTAGCAACATGGTCATCAAATTTCATCAGAAAATAATTATCCATAGAGTGACCAAATTTACCACAATATCTGCATGATGTAACAACTCTTGAATTCTTTTTGTGAACATTTGTATAATCATGGAATCTATGTGAGTTAGCATGAAGATTTCTGTTACTTGCATGAAATTTTAATTTACCATTACCTGCCCACCAGCATTCAGAAGTTCGGTGGCCAAGTTTTCCACATTCAGAACATACAAGTGTCTTTCCTTTAAAAATACTTTTATTTCTACCCAAAAAATTTTTATTTGCAGGGAATTTGACAAATTTGGAATCAAGGTGATTTCCCTGAGCATACCAGCAGTCCTTGACAGCATGCCCATGCTTACCACATTCAAGACACCTAAGGTGCTTGCCTTTTGAGTTCTTGTTGCCCCAAGAATTTCCAGTCTAGCACTCATTTGTCTTGTGCCCAGGCTTGTTGCAAGTGAAACAGATGATATGCTGACCTGAAGTAGATTTATATCTATGTGGGCCATGAGCATGTGTGAAAAATCTAGAATTCACATTGTTGTCTTCTTTCAGTTTAAAATATGCATTCATTAGATGACCACGCCTACCACAGTAATAACAGGATGCATCAAATTGCTTAGTGGCATGGTTTCTATTAGATAAATTCTTAAAATGCATTGCTTCACCAGCATGCTCATCTTCAATCAACAGTCTGCAATCATCCATTACATGCCCTATCTTGCCACAATAATGGCAGGACACTTTAGTTTTCCTGGCGACATGATTACTAACAGACTGACTAGATGCATGAGAACGAGTACATGAAGCATGAGCATTTTGTATTGACCCATTACATTCAGCAGAGTTAACTGATTTCACGATGTACTCAGAAATATTGTTTGCCTTCTTTGTATGACCCTTCTTTTTCAATTTCTGATTATCCTTAACAGTTTTTGTTTGCTTTTCATTTTTCTGGGCTTTGAACTGAAATACAGATGTTGAAGGTGATTCCTGATTTTCATTTTGTTTTGGGGATTACTTTGAGGTACCGACTACATCAGAGCTTTGGACAAAAGTGGCATATAGCTGGTTTTTAGTGATTTCCTTAACATCAGAAGTGTAATTTGTTCCCCCTTTTGAATTATCATCCTTCCTTTTCACAATATTTTTTATTTTTCTTTCATTCTTAGTAGAATTGGATGCTAATTTTTCTAGATCATGAATCTTATTTTTCAAAGATGTTATATGAAACTCATAACTGGCTATCTCCTGTTCACTGCAATTGACACATTCACTTAAGACTTTATTTACAGTTTTATACTTCTCAACTTCTTGTTCCAGAATGTTCAAAATTTGTGATTCTTCATCATGGACAACTTTTCTTTTTTCTATTGTGAGAAGTCTTTCAGACAAGCCAGTGTTTAATAGCTTTAGTTTTTCAATTTCATCCTTCAGTTCATTGTTTTCTTCCTCAAAATTTTTAGCATGAATTTCATTACCAGTACATCTTCTCTTCCAGACATTTGCTCCAATTTTTCAATTAGTTCATCTTCTCTTTCTTCCACCTTAATTTTCTCAGCAAGCAGATTTCTGTGATCCTCTTTAAGGATGGCAATTTGTTTCTTCATCCATTCATTCTTATTATAGATATCTTCATTACGTTCTCTTTAAGCTGAGCACATTTTGCAGTTTGATTCGGCAGAAGAAGAGTGTGAAACCTTGATCCTTTCCAACTCTACTAGATTCATCAATTGTTCATTAGTTTTCAGTTTCAGCTGACTTTCTAATTCGGAAATTTTATTGAAACCTTCTTGGTTTTCCTTTTTCAATAGGCACATTTGTTTCATATTCAAGTGATTCTCAGACAAACATTTATCATATAATTCATTTATTTCCAAACACTTTTCACATGATGAATTAGAATCACTTTTATCCATTTCCTTTTTCATTTTCTTATGCTATTTTCTTAAATGATCATAAGACTCCAACAGCTCATTATATGCGACAATCCAATCATCCAGGGTGTAATTTTTGAAGGTGTTTACCTGATCGTCATCTTGTTCTTCATCATGATTGCTACTTGGTTCACTCCCTTGAGCCATCATGCATCGATCATTATCTCTATCGCAAGCAGTCTTCAACTTATCCAGGACTTCCTTGGCAGACCTGCAGGATGAGACGCATGAAATTAGTGCTCTGTCAATTGATGATTTTACCAAATTCAATGCTCTAGAGTTGATGGAGTCTTTCATTCTATCCTTCTTGGTCCATTTGGATTTATGCTTCGACAGTTTGTATGAACCGTGAGTCATTACCTTCCATAAGTCAGGATCGATTGTCCTTACATACCGATGCAACTTTTCGAGCCATGGGCCAAGGTTACCACCTCTGAATATCGGTGGATGAGCCATCAAAACAGATAACAAACAGATTCAAAGCACAAAACAATCGACAAGAAAAACACCACAACCAGATAAGCAAAACACGGCACTAACTCAGTGATGCTAAACAACGAGCAGAAGTAGCCCACTCTGAAATGCACCAAACAGAAATGCAGGATCTGCTGCGGATTGTTAGATCCTATCCACAGCAACCGGCTCTGATACCAAGTGTTGGGTTCGGTGCTATGATTCAGAAGGGGGGGGGGGGTGAATGAATTTCCCTTTAAAAACTTCACCCAATTTAAAATCTAATGCTCACTAAAATTGCTAACTCGCTAACTAGACAAACCTAAAGGCTAATAAGCAGTTGCGGAATTAAACAAACACACAGTGAGCAATCAAGGTAAAGCGCACCTAATCATTCATCTAGCACCAATCAGATAGAAGAAATCAAACCACTGCACAATAGATTTTTAGGTGGTTCGGTCCTGCAGACCTACGTCCACCCCACACTCAAACCGAGTGTGGATTTCACTGACTCACAGCTTGAACAGCTGGGCATCACAGCTTGCCATACAATCCGCTGAGCCTCACAGCTTGCTGTCCGAGGAATCCTCCTCGCCTGCTGAGCCTCACAGCTTGCTCTGCTGAGGAATCCTCCTCGCCTGCTGAGCCTCACAGCTTGCTCTGCTGGGCAATACAGCTTAGCCATCCAGTGGAATCCTCCACTGCAAATGCTGACAAATAGCTTGAAGAAAGGTATAAAAGGAAAATGAAAGATAGAAAAACTCAGCGACTGAAAGCTGAAAATGAAAGCACAAATGTGGCTACTAAGAGCTGACTGGAGTGGATCGGATCTGACTTCTAGTAAAGACTGATCTTCAGAATGAAGCTTCTCTCTGCCCTTCTTCTTCTTCCGATCACTCTGTCTCACTCTCTCTCTCTCTTTTTCCTTCTCTTCCTCTTTTTTCTGCTCGAGCTCTCTATCTCTCACTTTTTCTTCTTTCTCTTCTGCTCTTCTTCTCTTTCTCTTTTTCTTCTCTGCTCTTCTCACTGGATCGAGAAGGCTCTCTGATGCGGGACGGACTGAGGAGACGACGCTATATGAGACGGACACGACTCGACCAGCAATGACACGACTACTAGAGCGACCTCGGCTCGACACTAAGAGCTCCTATAGGCTACACGTCGCTATCAGAAGTGCAAACTCACTCGTCGTCCCATGCGAGGGAAAGCGTGGATCGTGCGCGGTTAAGGAACCGGCAGAGTTCAACGTAGTCTGACTCAACTTCCGGACTCGGATCGAGTCGCGGGACGGGTCACTCTCACACTCACAGCGGCGACATGAACACACGGGCTAGGAACCTACACTCTCACAGCGGCATAAGACCGTATACTAGATAAGCAAAGTAACGCCGAGAAGTGTAGACCGTTACCTCCACGCACCCGGCGTGGCGAAGACAACCCCGGCCAATTTACGGACTCCCGGTTAAACAATGTTACAGTGATACAAATATTTGACCCACTCCACGCAGGGAGGTAAAAGGTCACATGCGGGGCCCAGGAATCACGCGAATCGGGTTGATGGGCAGCATCTTGATGTCGCCCGGCGGTGCCGGACACGCGTCTAAAGTGCTGTCCGGAGGGAGCGATCTACGGGTCCGTGTGGCCCACGGATGGCGCTGTCCTCCCAGCCTGCTGGGGTGGGGCCCACTGTGATGGGGACCCCTGGTGGCGCGCCTCCTCGGATGGCGGTCAGTGGGAAACACCGATCGGTGGCCGATCGGCCCCGATTCCCAACTCTTGAACTAGCTGGCCACAGATTTCAGGTTCTGTTTTCCAACACGCGCTCCGGCGAGAACGGCCGCTGCGATTAATCCCGATTCGCGTGATTCCCGGGCCCCGCATGTGACCTTTTACCTCCCTGCGTGGAGTGGGTCAAATATTTGTATCACTGTAACATTGTTTAACCGGGAGTCCGTAAATCGGCCGGGGTTGTCTTCGCCATGCCGGGTGCTTGGAGGTAACGGTCTACACTTCTCGGCGTTACTTTGCTTATCTAGTATACGGTCTTATGCCAGTGTGAGAGTGTAGGTTCCTAGCCCGTGTGTTCATGTCGCCGCTGTGAGTGTGAGAGTGACCCGTCCCGCGACTCGATCCGAGTCCGGAAGTTGAGTCAGACTACCTTGAACTCTGCCGGTTCCTTAACCGCACACGATCCACGCTTTACCTCGCATGGGACGACGAGTGAGTTTGCACTTCTGTTAGCGACATGTAGCCTATAGGAGCTCTTAGTGTCGAGCCGAGGTCGCTCTAGTAGTCGTGTCGTTGCTGGTCGTGTCGTGTCCGTCTCATATAGCGTCGTCTCCTCAGTCCGTCTCTCATCAGTTTGGTATCAGAGCGAGTTGAGTCTATGGTAGTCTTGCATAAGTCTTGCATGCATCATGGTCTAAGTCGCGGTATATTAAAAGGCATTGCCCGAACATTAGGTTATGCCTATCGGGAAGGTAGCGTACTTGCGCGAGTGATCTTCGGATCACTTATCTCCGCCACGTGCCAGATATTGGTTTAGGTCTAGGTGCATTAGTCGGTGTTTGCATTAGTTAGTGCATTCCAACCTTGCATTGTCTAGTGTCTGTCTCCACGTGTCGGCATGTCTAGCATGTAGTTCCGCCAAATTCACATGGAATCCCCATCACCCGGGCAATATGGCCGTTGGTCCACCCATGGGCTTGGCAACCACCCACTCCACTTCCGTAGGCCTGAAGCCTCGGATTTTTATGGCTCCAATGGCCCGGGCGACTACCTCAAGTGGGAGGCCGCCATGGACACATACTTTGATTGTTATACCATGTCCGAAGCCGGGCAATTCTATTTTGCAAGGAGAGGCTTCTACATGAGGCCGCCGAAAAGTGGGACCACATTGAGCGCTTGAGAGAGGTTAGGAGGCAATGGCCCATCGAATCATGGTGGGACATGAAGAGAGTGCTTAGGAAGGTCTACGTGCCCCAACCGGTCACCTCCAACCGGCCCCACCCAATCACTTCCAACCAAGTGGGTCCTAGTCGGAGGTAAAGAGCCCCACACGTAGATGAGCGAAGACCAAATCCTAGGACGGTTGACTACGGGCGAGTCCACCATGATATCCCTATTCCAACCCACTCCGTTGCCGAACTAATGCAAATGATTTTGGACCGGTTGGATGGGGTGGATAGGACACGTACTCCTAGTGATGTACTCCTACACGAGCCTAAGGAGGTAGCAATCGGTTGCCCCAACCCGTGGACATCTAAGGTGCAATCCCAAGGTCCTCTCCTCATCATCGTGGATCCTCTTCCCCCACCCACGAGAGCCCCATTGCCTGCACCCCCTGTCCGTCAAGAGGATAGGGGTCAAGATCGACTTATCAAGGAGCGTAGTGGGTCACGGCAGCAGTGTTATCGCTGCCAGGGGTTCGGCCACTTTGCCGGACAGTGTCCCACTTGGACATCTCTAGCCCTAGGGGACAAAAGAGTTGGAGAAGTCTCACTCTCCGATCTTTGTTCGGAGCCATCTCAGCCACAGCTACCCGTGTTTCTAACAGGAAAGCTACTCATAGCCGAGCCACTCCTTAGCTGGCTCAAGGATGGCTTGGCCCCATCTCCCCTCCCATCTATGAACCCTATCCTACCTTTGGTGCCAATCAATTCATTTCACACCACTTTCCGGTCTAGTCACTATGTTGATACATTAGATGACCTTCTTAAAGGGTTAGACCGGCAATTGACTTTTACACACTTGTTGACCCCAGGCTTTGACCAACCTATAGGTCGTAGCTTCACACATCCATCCTTAGGGTCTATCTGATGTGACACAACCTTGGACTTAAGCAAACAAGCACATTCGCAATCTAAATGGGCCAATTTGGGCCGCCGCTCTCTCATCGCTCACCCAAGCCCGGGGTAACTTGACAATGCCAAGGTGAAGATGTGGGGTTGGGCCCTTGCTGGTAGAGGGCCAGCAAGGCCAAGGCTTGATTCCCAAAAGGATGTGGAACCCAATTCAATGGGGCCGACAAAGTGCCAAGGGCACCGGTTTCACTCTTCCCACGGTGATCACTCAAGGCAACGGGGCTTGAGGATCGGGCTCTCTCTCGCACAACCAGCGGAGCTAAGAAACAAACATTGAAAGACAAGCACAATGAGCAAGGGTTTAGAGCACTTACTCGACCGGTTTGAAGAAACCGGTCCCGCTCGGAGACGAGGGCGAGCGGGGAGGCGGTGGATCCCCACACGCCGCGGCGGTGAAGCTTGACCTGCTCAAACCAATTACAACACTACGCCTCTCGCAGGAGGGGGATCTTGGGGTGGGGGTTAAATGATTACAATCAAAACTACCTTCACACAGGGAGGGGCCTTCAGCCGGCCAAGCGGGGAGGGGAACACTAAGTCGAAGATAGTGAAGCAATGAAGATGCCGAATCTGTCTCCTTTCAGCTAAAGGGGACAGACAGTCGGTGCCGGAACTATAAATCTGCTTCTGGAATTTCTCCGGGGACGAGACCAATGGGGAACTCTTCGTTACAGGAGCTGGGATACTTCAGAATTTTGTTAATTTCTCCTGGGGTCGCTCCCGGTCGGAGCGGGAGCTCGAACAGGGCCTCTGATTCTCAGACTAGCAGTAGCAGATCACCAACAGTGGGAAGAAGAGGCTGTCCCGGCCGCTCCTGAACTCCGAATTAGGTGCCGTCAGTGCCGTTAGAACCGTGGATAAGTCCTCTTTGCAGAAAAAGAAACAGGGACGCCATAGGATGCCAGAGACGAACTATAGAACCAGAAGAGTGAGGAGGGGTCGGTGCAGACTGTGGAAGACAGAGTCGCGCGACCGTGGAAGAAAATTGGTAACTTCTGTTCCCGGATGCTGAATGGACTTCCGCTTCTTGTTTCTGAAAGTAGACAGGCCGAGGAAGAACTTTACAGAAGACCTTTGGCCTGATTCCTTCGGGGCTCGTTGTGATGAAGCTTTTCCTCCGGTTCTGAAACTCTGCAGTGGCCGACCTGCGCAGTCGGGGAAGAACGGGGTTCATGGGCAGCACCGAGCTCCGATGAGGACGAAACCACTTCCGTTACGAAGAGGATAGGCAGACGCTTCTGTGGATGCCTCTTGAGCCTTCAGATTCTTTGGGATGTGGTCGGGGTCGCCTATGCAAGCTGCTACTCTTCTGCTGCCAGCGAATTGAAAACTGAAGGTTGAAGATGGTGGGGGGAAATGGGGTATATGGGAGGGGAAATGGAAGTGGATGAGTGTGGGGAGAGCCCTGGCTGTGAGGGGGTCTAGGAGGGAGTGTTCCAAGGTGTGGATGAGGGAGAATGGGGTCTAGAAGGTGGTGTTTGCAGTGGGTGAGAGGGGAGCTACGAATTTGGGATGGGTGGGGAAGAGAGAAGGAGAGATCTTTCTCCAAAATTTGAAAATGGACTAATGTGGTTAATGGGGCTTTGGGGATGGGAAGAGTTGTGTTGGGGAAGGGAAGGGGTGCTTGGGGTAGTGGGAAGGGTGCTTGGGGAAGTGGGTGGGGTAGTTGGGGGTTGGGAGGTGGAGCTAGGATTGGTGGAAGCTCTCTTGGGACTAGGGGGTGGAGTAATGGGGTGTGTGGGGAAGGGGAGTGGCCTTTAATGGGGGTAGGTGGGAGAGTGGTGGTTGGGAAGGGAGGAGAGAGAAGAAAATTCGAATTTGGGTGTTGAGGATAGAGAAAGTGGAGTGAAAAAGAGAGATTAAGAGAGGGAAGGGTGGGGAATCTCTCCCCTAGGGTTTCTCACCCAAAAAATGGAATCTCTCCACTAGATAAGAAGTGTAAACTCTCAAAATGGCAAGTTTTTTCATTCATTGATTCATTACCTCCAAATGAAGGAAATGAGGCCCTATATATAGGAAACCCACATTTTACAATAAGACCCTGACAAAAGACTCATTGACAAATAACCGAAGGGGTAGGGGAGCTCATTGGGCCAAGCCCGAAGAAATGGGCCCAATTAGCACATTACACACTCTAATGACACTCAAACATAGGAAAATAAATGCAAGACCTAGGGACATGACTCAAATAAAATGTAAATTACATCAAATGACTCAAGTAAAATTACATAGGACTCAAAATTAAATGACTAAACCATGCCGGATGCAACCGGGGCGAGGAGACGAGCTGTGAAGGTGGGCATGTGAGGTGATGTCCCCATCATACTCCCGGGGTGCGGAGAACTCGACTCTGTCGAGTAAGTGTCCTTCCCTCCTTGGAGGGTGTAGAAGTGGTACTACCCTCAAGCATTCCGAACGAGACCGATCCATCCACCTGCCGAGATAGCGCTCGTATACCTTGCTCTGAGTGGTAGTGACTTGTTCATCCAATATTTGTTCAATTTGTTCACGCTGGGCTCTCTTGGCTGGTGGTCTCTCCTCACGGGTGGGTGCTCTCTCAAGGGAAGACGTAGGCTCAATCTCCTCACTAGGTACCACCGTGGGTCCCTTGTATGGCACTAGGTCGGCGACACTGAATGTGGGACTTACCCCATATTCCTCGAGGAGATCTAACTTATAGGCATTTGCACCAATGCGCCTCAGGACCTGGAAGGGACCAGCCCCACGTGGCCTCAATTTGGAGATGGCTCCCGGGGAGAGCCTCTCCGTCCTTACCATCACAAAGTCACCCTCATGGAATTCTTGGTGATGTCGATGAGAGTCGGCTCGCCTTTTATAAGTCACATTCTTCTTGCTAATGTGCTTGCGGATCTCTTTATGCAATGTTGTGAATGCAGACATTCTAGGGGTGATGGGTGGACCTGGGCAACCAAAAGTAGACCTATCGTGTAATGATGCAATGTAGACTTTGGTTAGCCTAGGTGGGCTAGGGCACCTGTAGGTGGCCCTATCATGCAAATTGGTGATAAATATTGGGGGACCCGGACATCCGTAGATGCCTTTGACATGCTTAAGACCCATGATGAATGAAGGTGGACCATGACATCCGAATATGGACCACTCATACTTTCTACTTGACATGTGGGTGATATGAATGAATGGACCCAACATAGTGTTCATGCCAAGGGGTATGGTAATCCTAGACACATGCATGCTTTTCCCAAAGGTGACTTCTATGTGTATAGGTGTGGGACAACCTTTGAACTCCCATTGAAAAGGATCGAATGGATCTAAGAAGGTGGTCATCATGGGGTGGGGCACAACCTTATTACCTAGGGATATGTGGCCCAAGATCATGGCTCCCAAGGTGTAACCCAGTTCATAGATGAGGTGGGTTTGGCCCAATACGGTGGGTGAGGGTAGGAAAGGGTGGGTGGTTGGTAAGATGGTTGGGTCATATGAGTCCCTTGACTCCCATTGGAATGGATCATATGGATCATAAAATGGGTCACCTAGGGGGAGGAACTCCATGTCCTCAAGATCCCTAAAAGGTGCTAAGTCATCCTTCTCCATGATAGTTGGGCCAATGTTCTTGACAAGTAGGTCGACCATGAGTGGAGGGCTTGGCTTTCTACCCGAGATAAGAAGCTCTAAATCGAGGAGAAGGTTGGGCTCATCGGGTGTAGGGAGGAATAGAAGGAGGTCGCTAGTGTAGCAACCAATGGTGCAAACCGAGGTGATAGACTCTATGCATAGGTGTAGGAGGCTAAGGCTCCTAGGTTGTTCGTCCATAGGGGTCAACATGCTAGTCATCTCTAATTGCCATGCTATGCTCTTGAGAAGGTCCTCTAAGGTTTCCACTTGGTAGGATGTTTGGATTATGGTGTGATAGGAGGAGATGTGCACTATGGGAAGATTTTCCTTTATGGGAAGGTAATCGTGGGCCGTGATCTCTCTTATTGGGCTCTTCTTTAGCCAACTAACAAAGGGTTCTCCTAAGATGAGCTCCGCCCCAACTAGAGAGGGTGGTGTAAGGTAAAGACCATCGTGTGAGGTTTCTTATTCAATTTGGGCTTGGGTTTCCTCCAAGGTGGAGAGTGGGTTTGGAGTGTTCACCACTATGGGGTGGTGTATGGGTTCTTATTCCAAGGAGGTGAGAGGGGCTTTTGAGGGTGTGGTGATGATTGGGGCATGGTGTATCCGGGGTGGTAGGTAGTGGGAAACTTGGGTTAGGATAGGTGAGGGTAGTAGTGGAGGCTTTGGTGGGAGTTGGATTGGGGTAGGGAGAGGAAGATGGGTGGGTTGAAGGGGTTTGGGTTGATTTGTTTTGGGAGGAGTGTCCCTTTTTGAGGGTGATGGAGAGGTAGTGGTGGGGGTTACCATGGGCTTAGGTGGAGAGTTGGCTATGGGGCCCAATTGGGTATGGGGACCTATGGTTGTGGTGTGGACTTGGAGGTGGGGTGTAAATGTAGTGGTTGGGGTGGGAGAGATGGGAAGTGGTAGGGAATGGGTGATTGGGGTCTTGGATTGACCGGGTGGGGATGAAGGAGTTGAAGTGCTCCTTGGGCTTTTGTGATTTGAGTAGGAGGGAGAGGGTTGGAGAGTGTAGGTTTTCCTAAGCTCGACCTTCATCTCATCTCAAGTGTTAATGGGGGCCTCCCTGCGGATCCTTCTTAAACCTTCCACAACTAACCAATGAGTTTTAGCTTGTTTGGAGAGGTGTGCCTTGGCTAGCCTCATTCTCTTTTCTTCGTTCAAGGGGCAACTTTTAAAGAATTGGTTTAGGGAAATCTCCCAATCTAAGTAAAGGCTTGGGCTGTTGGATCCATCAAAGGCGGGGGTTTTGATTTTCAAGTGTTCTAAAAATATGGTTTCTAGATTTCCCAAAAGGTCACTCTCATTCACTCTTGGTGCACGACTATTTCCTTCAAGTCGGTCGAGTCGAGTCATGATATCTTCAAGCCGATTAAGGACATTAGGTAGGGATTCTATGATAGAGGTGTTGCTACCCACTTTGTTGGCAATGGAGCTTCCATACGGATTTGGGCTTCTTGGGAAAGTTGATGGGGATGGATATGATGGGTATGAAGTGGTCATTCTAGTTGACATGGGAGATGCAACCGAGGACTCTAAATGCACAAACATGCCCTAGGACCAACTTGTGGAGAGACAAGTTGTGAACTTGCTCTGATACCAATTTGATGTGACACAACCTTGGACTTAAGCAAGCAAGCACATTCGTAATCTAAATGGGTCAATTTGGGCCGCCGCTCTCTCGTCGCTCACCCAAGCCCGGGGTAACTTGGCAATGCCAAGGTGAAGATGTGGGGTTGGGCCCTTGCTGGTAGAGGGCCAGCAAGGCCAAGGCTTGATTCCCAAAAGGATGTGGAACCCAATTCAATGGGGCCGACAAAGTGCCAAGGGCACCGGTTTCACTCTTCCCACGGTGATCACTCAAGGCAACGGGGCTTGAGGATCGGGCTCTCTCTCGCACAACCAGCGGAGCTAAGAAACAAACATTGAAAGACAAGCACAATGAGCAAGGGTTTAGAGCACTTACTCGACCGGTTTGAAGAAATCGGTCCCGCTCGGAGACGAGGGCGAGCGGGGAGGCGGTGGATCCCCACACGCCGCGGCGGTGAAGCTTGACCTGCTCAAACCAATTACAACACTACGCCTCTCGCAGGAGGGGGATCTTGGGGTGGGGGTTAAATGATTACAATCAAAACTACCTCCACACAAGGAGGGGCCTTCATCCGGCCAAGCGGGGAGGGGAAAACTAAGTCGAAGATAGTGAAGCAATGAAGATGCCGAATCTGTCTCCTTTCAGCTAAAGGGGACAGACAGTCGGTGCCGGAACTATAAATCTGCTTCTGGAATTTCTCCGGGGACGAGACTAGAGGGGAACTCATCGTTACAGGAGCTGGGATACTTCAGAATTTTGTTAATTTCCCCGGGGGTCGCTCCCGGTCGGGGCGGGAGCTCGAACAGAGCCTCTGATTCTCAGACTAGCAGTAGCAGATCACCAACAGTGGGAAGAAGAGGCTGTCCCGGCCGCTCATGAACTCCGAATTAGGTGCCGTCAGTGCCGTTAGAATCGTGGATAATTCCTCTTTGCAGAAAAAGAAACAGGGATGCCAGAGGATGCTGGAGACGAACTATAGAATCAGAAGAGTGAGGAGGGGTCGGTGCAGACTGTGGAAGACAGAGTCGCGCGACCGTGGAAGAAAATTGGTAACTTCTGTTCCCGGATGGTGAATGGACTTCCGCTTCTTGTTTCTGAAAGTAGACAGGCCGAGGAAGAACTTTTCAGAAGACCTTATGGCCTGATTCCTTCGGGGCTCGTTGTGATGAAGCGTTTCCTCCGGTTCTGAAACTCTACAGTGGCCGACCTGCGCAGTCGGGGAAGAACGGGGTTCATGGGCAGCACCGAGCTCCGATGAGGACGAAACCACTTCCGTTACGAAGAGGATAGGCAGACGCTTCTGTGGATGCCTCTTGAGCCTTCAGATTCTCTAGGATGTGGTCGGGGTCACCTATGCAAACTGCTACTCTTCTGCTGCCAGTGAATTGAAAACTGAAGGTTGAAGATGGTGGGGGGAAATGGGGTATATGGGAGGGGAAATGGAAGTGGATGAGTGTGGGGAGAGCCCTGGCTGTGAGGGGGTCTAGGAGGGAGTGTTCCAAGGTGTGGATGAGGGAGAATGGGGTCTAGAAGGTGGTGTTTGCAGTGGGTGAGAGGGGAGCTACGAATTTGGGATGGGTGGGGAAGAGAGAAGGAGAGATCTTTCTCCAAAATTTGAAAATGGACTAATGTGGTTAATGGGGCTTTGGGGATGGGAAGAGTTGTGTTGGGGAAGGGAAGGGGTGCTTGGGGTAGTGGGAAGGGTGCTTGGGGAAGTGGGTGGGGTAGTTGGGGGTTGGGAGGTGGAGCTAGGATTGGTGGAAGCTCTCTTGGGACTAGGGGGTGGAGTAATGGGGTGTGTGGGGAAGGGGAGTGGCCTTTAATGGGGGTAGGTGGGAGAGTGGTGATTGGGAAGGGAGGAGAGAGAAGAAAATTCGAATTTGGGTGTTGAGGAGAGAGAAAGTGGAGTGAAAAAGAGAGATTAAGAGAGGGAAGGGTGGGGAATCTCTCCCCTAGGGTTTCTCACCTAAAAAATGGAATCTCTCCACTAGATAAGAAGTGTAAACTCTCAAAATGGCAAGTTTTTTCATTCATTGATTCATTACCTCCAAATGAAGGAAATGGGGCCCTATATATAGGAAACCCACATTTTACAATAAGACCCTAACAAAAGACTCATTGACAAATAACCGAAGGGGTAGGGGAGCTCATTGGGCCAAGCCCGAAGAAATGGGCCCAATTAGCACATTACACACTCTAATGACACTCAAACATAGGAAAATAAATGCAAGACCTAGGGACATGACTCAAATAAAATGCAAATTACATCAAATGACTCAAGTAAAATTACATAGGACTCAAAATTAAATGACTAAACCATGCCGGATGCAACCGGGGCGAGGAGACGAGCTGTGAAGGTGGGCATGGGAGGTGATGTCCCCATCACTATCACCTCCGTGTACACCATGGGCCATATCACCATGGAGGTTCTTTTACTCCTCCCCTTACCGGTCGAGCCTGACTTCACTCCTTTTATCCCGAGGGAGGAGCCCTATCTGCTATACATAGTCCCATCTACGTCGATGGATGAAGGTGACCATCAACACCTTCTAGAATTCCACACATGGGACCTTGAGATGAGGGAATCCATATCGAGGGGTCACACATTCTTTGATCCCTTCGATCCTTTTCTTCATGGGCCCTTTGGCCCACAACCTCCACTCCACCTCTTTAAGGAAGTCCACTATCACACCCCTCCTACTCGGGCCTGGCAACCTTCACATGGCAGCAGGTCCGAACCGTCATTTGGGGGTAATGAAGACTTTGGTTTCCCCGGCCCACCTAAACCACCCAAACCTCCCGGACTTCCCACATCCAAACCCAATGTCCATGATTGGTGCATCGTAGGATGTCTAGGAATCTACCATGCCATTAACCTCCGGTTATGTCAAATGCATGCATGGCACACATTCGGATGTCCTGGACCATCTTGCATATGATTGGGTCAGACTAGCATTAGGTTTGTGTAGGGTCGTGTGTGCATTTGTGTGTTTTTCTTTTTGTTAGGCATGTTAGGAGTCTGCATGATGACGTCCGTCATCACAGTAAGGCTAGCAATGCATGGTACAAGGAGTTAGCCGGTGCCCATAGACACCACCGAGAGTTCCAAGAGGGCGAATATGTCATGATCAGGGTAAGACCTTAGCAGTTTCCCTCGGGAACCGTTAAGAAGTTGCAAGCTCGCGGAGCCGATCCATTTAGAGTGTTGAAATGCGTTGGATCCAATGCGTATGTTGTGGACCTGCCCGAGGAATACGATATAAGCTCTACTTTTAATATTTAGGATCTAGTTGCATATAGGGACCCAGCGGTGATCCCTAGTGAGCCTTTTGAGCCATCTCCTCCCATTGAGAGTGAGCCCACACCTGAGTGTCCACCTCCAGCCCCTTTGTCACGGCAGCGTGAGCATATCGATCGTATACTGGATGAGCAGGTGGCAATTACCAGGAGTGGATCCTACCCGCGCTACCTAGTGTGATGGAGAGGACGGTCCGCTACCGAGGACACATGGATCACGCATGGTGAGTTGCAGCGGATTGATCCGGACCTTCTGGAGCGATACCAGAGCGATGCAGACCCTTATCGACTGGGTCGAGTTTCTCCCACCCGGGGAGAATTGGTGTGGACACCAGAGCACGCGAGAGGCACGAGCAAGCGAGCCACCAGTACCGTACGCGGAGCATGACTCGAGCCACCTCAGCGTCCATCTGGCTCGGAGACAGCCTGGAGACTCCCCCTTGAGTCCTGGCATTTATCATATTTAGTTAGACTTTATTTGTGTGTAATGTGTGTTTATTTCATTTTATTCGATTTGTAATTTTGATTGTAAGAGGGGCTTATTTACAAAATGGGACCCCTGGACCCCACGGCCCCCCCAGGCCCCCTCCCATTGATCCACCTCAGTCCTAGGGCCCCATGTAAGGTCATTCAACCATTCAAATGGTGGCTTCTAGAAGGGTGGGCCAAGTGGGGGACATTGGACCAAGAATGTCAACAATTCCACCCACCCCCACCTACCTTGTTCCCCCCTAGTCAAAGGGCCACCCCCCCTTATTTTTTTAATTGTATTTGTGGATGGTCACATACAATCCCAACCCTCCATTTCCCATCTCTAGATCCAACGGTGGAGGATGGATTAGATATGTGACCTATATAAGCTTGTAATTTCCATTTTTGATTGAATTAATGCCATTTGAAATCAGAAAAATTTCTTGAGCAAGGGCTGGTGCGCCCCCTTCCTCTCTCCTCCCTCTCCCCCTTGCAGCTGAGACGGTTGCTATTCTGTGGTGTGACGCCTCCCCTATCAGTTCCGGTCGCCGCCGCCACGTGCCGCCATCGCGCCTCCACCATCGCCGCCGGTGTTCTGTCCATCAAGGACAAAGGTGTCTTCTCCGAATTCCTGCTCTCCACCCCGTCGTGTTCTTGAGCTGGGATTTTGAGGGGATGTTCCAGAGGTGTTCCCCACGTTCTAAAAAAATTGGTGGGTCATAATTATACCATTTGCAAATTTCCCATTTTCGTCCAACCTCCTTTCCCAGATCTATCTGCTTGCTGTTTCAATTTCCACCCGCCCTGTGTTTCCCATGTTCGGACCCCTTTGTGATTTTTTCTAGGGCTCCCAATTTTATTGGGGGTTCTGTCTATCAACCCCTCCTACCATAAATTTTCTTAAATTTGGATCAGCCCTCCACCTATTTTCAGAATTCATTTTCAGAGCTAGCTACAGTGCTGTCCACCTGTTCCTAGATCCCACCACCCTCCAGTGAAAAACTCATAACAAATCATAACCTCCTCTAATCCTTCCACAAAAATATCTCCGGTTTCCTTTTTCAAAACCCTACCACATTGATGAAGAGATCAGGAGCTGAATCACCCATATACCTTGCGGTCAACGGCAGTTCTTAGACAACTCACCTGCAGATCTGAGATTTCAGGTAGTGTACAATAGGAACTTGAAATTTCAATAAAGTCCAGATCCGATCCGATCCAGCAAATCCTTCTGGCCCTAGATCGAAGGATTTCAAGAGGGCTTTCCAACGATAGTTCATGCACCCCGATCCGACGTCGGGATTGATCGCAGCGGCCGTTCTCGCTGGAGCGCGCGTCGGAAAACATAACCTGAAATCCGTGGCCAGCTAATTCAAGAGTTGGGAATCGGGGCCGATCGGCCACCGATCGGTGTTTCCGACCCACCGCCGTCCGAGGAGGCGCGCCACCAGGGGTCCCCATCACAGTGGGCCCCACCCCAGCAGGCCGAGAGGACAGCGCCACCCGTGGGCCCCACAGACACGTAGAACCCGCCGTCCGGACAGCACGAAAATGCAGAGTTCGGCACCGCCGGGCGACATCAAGATGCTGCCCGTCAACCCAATTCGCATGATTCCTGGGTCCCGCATGTGACCTTTTACCTCCCTGCGTGGAGTGGGTCAAATTTATGGTATTGCCGTAAAACTGTTTAACCGGGAGTCCGTGATTGGTCGGGGTCGTCTTCCCCATGCCGGGTGCGTGGAGGTAACGGTCTCAGCTTCTTGGCATTTACTTGCTTAGCTAGTATATGGTCATATGCTACTGCTAGAGTGTAGGTTCCTAGCCCGTGTGTCTATGTCACCATTGTGAGTGCGAGAGTGACCCGTCCCGTGACTCGATCCGAGTCCGGAAGTTGAGTCTGACTACCTTGAACTCTGCCGATTTCTTAACCGCGCACGATCCACGCTTTCTCTCGCATGGGACGACGAGTGAGTTTGCACTTCTGTTAGCAACGTGTAGCTGATAGGATCTCTTAGTGTTGAGCCAAGGTCGCTCTAGTAGTCGTGTCATTGCTGGTTGAGTCGTGTCCGTCTCATGTAGTGTCGTCTCCTCAGTCCGTCCCGCATCACTCTCCTTTGCTTCTGCTTCACTGTATAGACTTTGCCCCTTAATTGATCATCTTCAGGCAACGGATTCTTCATATATATAGTGCAGCAGGGTGGATAGGGTCGTGTGGCTTCCACATCTCCCGCCCACAGGCATTTCGCCAGAACCGAGGCATTTCGACCACCTGGCAGCATCCTGGCTGGGCTGCATCCATGTGTCATAATCTGGGCACCTCGTCCTTCCTTGGATCACGTGTCTTCATTAGGCTTCACGAAGGGTGCCTGTCAGACGGAGAATCAAGTTATCAGTTTAAGTCTAAAACCCTGTACAGACTTTGTAGGATGTAATGTATAGACTTAAGTGTATAGACTTTGTGAAGGCGAATGCAATGTACGGACTTCATATAAGAAGGCAACCGCTGTACAGACTTGCTGAAGTGTAAAGTAATGTGCAGACTTTGAAGAACATTCAGCAGCCAACGTATAGACTTAGGCAATGTAAAGACTTGCCAATGTATGGACTTGATGAGCATTCAGCAATGTGCAGACTTCAATGCATGAAGAAACAATGTGTAGACTTGACAGACACAACGTGCAACAATGTATAGACTTGAAACACTAGATGCACGATGTACAGACTTCAACTCATATGATGCACAATGTACAGACTTGATGTTATGTATGAGACTCTAAGGAAGACAGACAATGTATAGACTTCATGAATGATGCATGCATAACTTGGACAATGTATGGACTTAGCCGATGCAGACTAGTACGATGTACAGACTTGCTCGTTGTTCAGACATCATGAACGATGTACAGACTTGCAAAAGGGAACTCTGTACAGACTTGATCAAAGCAAGGCAATCGAGTGTATAGACATGCACAATGTATAGACTTGCTAAGTGAAAGGGCTGTATAGACTTGATGAACGATGCAAGGCAAACGAATGTATGGACTTCCAATGTATGGACTTGCCAACTGGGCTGTAAGACCCCGAATTATTTAATTGAGCATAATATATTTATTAAGCTTTTATTAATTAAGAATTGAATTCTTATTGAATTAATAATTGAATTTTAGATTTATTAATATTTAATTCGTTAGAAATAGTATAAGTGAAAATCCGACTACCTTATAAAAATCCATAAAAATAGTAAACAGGTTAAGGCCGATGTAGACAACAACTTTGTCTTCTGGCATTAAGCCGTGGTTAGATCTAATTGGAGATTAAGCCCAAAAGTGCACACTTTTTAACACTTACCTAACCTTAGTTTAAAATGCAAAATTTGGACTTAATACTAAACCAAATTAGCTCAAATCAGAGGCAAATGAACGGCCATGAGCTAAGGATTAATATCACTTAATCAATTCGACACAAACCTAACCCTAGGAGGCGCAGCCGGCCGAGTTTGGTTGAGTCAACCATTTCGGCGCCGTTTTTCACATGTCTCTTGTTCCGTCGAATTCTCCCAGCTCAGAACTCTCCAGAAGATGTGTGAGTTATAGATAGAAAGCTCTTCAAGTCTAGTTTCTTTTGGTGGCTGTGGGGTTCGCTGAAGTTTCAGATCTAGGAAGATCTTGCTCGATTTGTGGAGGTGTGTCGGGAGGCCGTCGGCTTCCTTCTTCCTTCTTTGTTTCTTCAATTGAGGTAGGAATTCTCAACCAAAATTCGATCATGAATATATGATTTTGTTCCTCTCGATGAGATCTATCCAGTGGGACTGAAAGCCCCAATTTTTATCAGGTATCTAGAGAGCTATAGTGGGTTTTGTGAAGGGTGATCCAGTTCGTTCTTCATTCTAGGTTTTAAGTTCTCTCTTCGATTGAGGTAGGTTTAACAGGCCAAACTCTAATTAACTTATATGATGTAATCAGCATGTTGTTAGCTTTCATTTAATGTAGAAAGCCCCAATTTTCTTTGAGCATGCTTGGACAATTTTGATTTTTAGTGAGAGCATGTCTAGAACTTGATTTATATTGTGACCCTTTGAGTTAGAGCTTGATTGCGAGATGATTTTGAATTAGATAACTTGACCCATATATAGCTTATCATATATGGTTGGATTTAACATCAAGTTAGCTTTCTTTGGACATGAGAAGCCCCAAATTTCGTTATGTATATTGAGAGAATTTCACGATTTAGTAGAAGCATGTCAATATCTAGGTTTTCATGTGTGCATCATAGAATAGATTAAGATTTAATTGATTTCTGTTGAAATTAGTGTTTCAAATCGCTTGTTTTATGACCCTAGTATATATATTAATAACCCTAGATCATGTGGTTAAGATCCCAACTCAATTGGACCTTAATTGGGTGAGTTCATACTTTTTCCGGAGGTTAAAACCATTTTTGTTCTTGCAGGGGTCGACCCCTGGGGTCGCCCCTTTTCTGGGAGCCCTGGCAGGCCCGAGGGTCGACCCCAGGGGTCGACCCATCCAGCACCCCGCAAGGGTCGACCCCTGGGGTTGACCCATACAGCCAGAGTGTGGGGGTCGACCCCAGGGGTCGACCCATTCTACAGAAATTGTGGGGGTCGACCCCAGGGGTCGACCCATCTCACTGGCAGACCCCATTTTTACAGGGGTCGACCCCAGGGGTGGACCCGTGTACCAGAAATCCAGTTTTTATCTTTCTTCGACCCGAGGATCGATCCAGATCATTAGGGGATCGACCCATTTAACTTAGACCAATTGAAAAGTATATTCTTGAAGAACCAGTAACCTATTCATGTACCCCTTTGATTTCAATTAACATTGGTCCCTACATGCAAACGTAGTGTAAAAACATGCCATTTATCATCTTCATACAATGGTTAAATAGAAACCCACATAATTAGTGGTTAATGGTGAAACGAAATCTCTGTTAATGCATGCTATTTCATTCCTGTACGAGCTTGTTCCTTTACCTTGTCATCTTGAATCATCCTTTGGCAAATTGGTTTAATGTAAATGATAATGGATAATCCTTGATATATTAACTTGGTAATTAGGATTAAATTGATTGTTAAGTTGCTGTTTTAGGCCCTATTACTCCAGTAGAATGGATTACTTACACACTTGAATAGTATACTGTCAGCCGTTCTTTCTTGACCCCGTGGACCGAGTTTTGGTCCAATTCTTGTAAAGCGGCACCGAGGTGACCGTATCAACCGAGTTTTTGTCTGGAATCCAAGGACATGTTAGTCCTTAAAACTCATACTCTTGACAGAAATTCCTCTGATTAATTGGCCATTAAAATTGACTGAATGTCTGACGTGTGGGACTTTGGGCCCATAAAAATAAATGCCATCGCATCATAAGGGCCCGGTCTGGTCCTGGGGAGAGCGCCCGAAAAATTACTGAGCCCATGGGATGCTAATGACATGGTGGGGCATTACACCGAAATACTTGCTTGCTTGTTGCGTCTATGACAACATCTCTTACTTGTTACTTGTTACTTACTTGTTACTTACTTGATCGCGAATGAATTGATATTACTTACTTGTGGCCAATTCTTTACTACTGTCTCTTGTTATATCTCATGTTGTAAATTCTTGTACTTGTTATCTTGTTAATTCTTGACATCACATATTTCTTGACCTTGCAAGATCTTGTTATTACGTTGTTTCATTATATCGTTATCATCATTTATTTCCTTCTTAGTATTGCATTTGAAAATGTAATTAACTTGTTAATCACGTAAATTGCCTGTTATTTCCTACTGAGCATCAGCTCATAGTTGTGTTTTCCCCCTTTCCAGGCTTTTCAGGTGACGCGCTTACCGACGGGGAAGGGCATGAGTGATGTCATGAGTGTGTCAGTTCTAGTGTGTTAGCAGTGTGTTATCTTACTTCTAGTTGTGTTTTGGAGAGCATTTAGTTTCAGTTATGATTTTTAGTGGTTGAAATTCCAGTTGTATTAAGTTGAATTTGAGGTTATTGTATCAGTTGTGGTTGGTTAATGATCATTTAGTATTTCCATCTTGTAGCATTGTGTATTATTTAGATTAATTCTCTCTCTTGCCAGCTCGTTCCCGACTGTACGTCCCGATATTCTGCGTCGGGGCATGATCGTTTAGTTGGTATCAAAGCCCTAGGTTTCACATTCCTAGGTTTCCTAAGTTTAGGTTTTCTCGCATTGCATCCCAATAACCGGTATATCAAAAGGTGCTGTCCGAACGTTAGGCTACGCCTATCGGGAAGGTCGCATACTTGCGCGAGTGGTCTACGGATCGATTATCTCCGCCAGGTACCGAGTTTTGGTCGTGTCTAGGTGCATTAGATCCCTAACCTTGTAAAAGTCTAGGACCTGACCAGGTGAGAATGGGTAGAAACTTGGGTTAAGTTCGTTTCTTAATCGTGTAATTATTTATCTTGATTAAACCTAAGTAATCTATTTCTCGTGTAGATGGCAGCTGATCGTGCTGAATGGAGGAACCTGCATCGTACGGTTCAAGGCCTTACTCAGGCCCTTCAATAGGTAGCTCAGGCAGGAGCAGCACAGCATGGCACCGGTGATCTGTACTGGAACTTCCGAGGGATGAATCCGCCTAGATTCGCTGGTTCGACCGACCCCGACCAAGCCGAGCACTGGCTAGATGAGATGGGGAGGATCTTTGAAGTTATGCAATGCACCAGCCAGGAGCGTGTCCTTTTGTCCACATTTCAACTGGAACGTGATGCACGTACTTGGTGGGATTCTATCAAGGCGACTCTCGGTGACCGGCAGGTTACGTGGGAAGAGTTCGAGGAATTCTTTAACAACAAGTATTTTTCTGATAGAGTGCAAGAGAAGAAAGCGACGGAGTTCGCGGCCCTGAAACAGCGAGGGTTGTCCGTGGCAGAGTATGAGGCTCAATTTGCACGGCTTTCTCGTTATGCTACACATCTTATTTCCACCGAGAAAATGAAGGCGAAGCGTTTTCTCAATGGTCTGAAGCTACATTATATTAATCAACTGGCACCGTTGGAGATTTCCACTTATTCCGAGATGGTAAGGAAAGCACAAGTTCTGGAGGATACTCTTGAGATGACGGAGAGGATCCGTGGCACAGGCATGAAGAAGGAACGACCTATGGGTTCCGGGAGTGTCAAACCCGGGTATATCAAGAAGAGGCCCGCGAGTGGGTCGAGTTCGTGGACTGGAGCAGGATCATGGAAGGGAAAGATGCCGAAGCATGAAGATAAGAAGCCTGGCCCTATTATTCCATACATGGGCATTTTCAAGTTTTGTAATAATCCTTGCCACAGGGTGGAGGATTGCTGGCGCAAGCTAGGCGCATACCTACGATGTGGAAGCAAGGAGCACCGTATCTCTGATTGCCCTCGTATGTCTGAGCAAGCTACCCCGACAAAACCGCAAGTCTTCAAGAAACCATAAGGCAAGCTCCAGGCTCTACATGCTGAGGAAGCGGGAATAACCGAGGATGGTGGACTCGTCGAAGGTACACTTATTATATTCGACAAGCCATCATTTGTTCTTTTCGATACTGGTGCAACACATTCCTTTATTTCTCGGAGATTTTCTAAGTCTTTAGCTGTGGAACCTGTTTTGATGAATTCTCCGTTAGAAATATCAACCCCTATTGGTACTAGATCAGCAATCCAGTATTTCTATCCCTCTAGTACGGTTATGATTGGTGAACAGAACTTACCAGCAGATTTAGTCTGCATGGACATGAAGGATTATGATGTAATCCTAGGAGCAGATTGGTTGGCTCGATATGAGGCTAGTGTTCACTGCAGTTCTAGCTCAGTGTCTTTTACTAGGCACCCGAGACTTTCTTTTGTGGGTGTTAAGCATCACAACTCTGTGTCACTTATTTCGGCTCTTCGAGCTGATAAGCTGATGAGACGTGGATGTGAGGCTTTTCTAGCCTTTGTCTGTGCAACCCCTGAGCAGCAGATTGAGATCAAGGACATTCCTGTTGTCCGAGATTTTCCTGATGTCTTTCCAGAGGAACTACCAGGACTTCCGCCTGAGCGGGAAGTTATCTTTTCTATTGATCTTATTCCTGGCACATCTCCTATTTCTAAGGCTCCTTATCGTATGTCTCCTGCGGAACTGAGAGAGTTAAAGCAACAGTTGATGGAATTACTCGAGAAGGGCTTCATTCGTCCTAGTACTTCTCCGTGGGGAGCCCCTGTATTATTCGTCAGGAAGAAAGATGGTTCGATGAGGTTGTGCATTGATTATCGGCAAATAAACCAGCAGACTGTCAAGAACAAATATCCATTGCCGAGGATTGACGAGTTATTTGACCAGATAGCGGGAGCTCAATATTTCTCTAAGATCGATCTTCGATCTGGATATCACCAGTTGCGGATTAAGGAAGAGGATATCTATAAATCAGCTTTCCGCAGCAGGTATGGTCATTTTGAATTTGTCGTTATGCCTTTTGGTCTAACGAATGCTCCAGCAGCTTTCATGCAGTTGATGAACAATGCATTTCGGCCCTATCTTGATCAATGGGTCGTGGTCTTTATTGATGACATCTTGATCTATTCCAAGAGTGAAGTGGAGCATGCTGAACATCTGAGGATGGCATTGCAGTTATTGAGAGATCATCAACTTTATGCCAAGTTCAGTAAGTGTGAATTCTGGCTGCAAGAGGTGTCCTTTCTCGGACATATCATTACGAAGGACGGTATTTCTGTTGATCCTTCGAAGGTTGAGGCAGTGAAGAATTGGGAACAGCCTACCAGTGTGACAGAAGTTAGAAGTTTTCTAGGCCTGGCAGGCTATTATCGAAGATTTATCCAGGATTTCTCTAAGATTGCGGTACCTATGACAAGATTAACCCGCAAGGAGAACAAGTTTGATTGGTCCGAAGATTGTCAGCGAAGCTTTCAGACTTTGAAGGAGTGTTTGACTACTGCACCTGTATTGGCTTTACCTTCTGGTGAAGGAGGATTTGTCGTATATACTGATGCATCAGGTATTGGCTTAGGCTGTGTGCTCATGCAGCATGGGAAGGTGATTGCCTATTCTTCTAGGCAGTTAAGGAAGCACGAAGAGAATTATCCTGTTCATGATTTAGAACTGGCAGCAGTCGTGTTTGCTTTGAAGATTTGGAGGCACTACTTGTATGGAGAAACCTTCACGGTGTTTTCAAATCATAAGAGTCTGAAATATTTATTTTCTCAAAAGGAACTCAATATGCGGCAGCGCAGATGGTTGGAGTATTTGAAAGACTTCGACTTCTCGATTGAGTATCATCCTGGCAAGGGTAATGTTGTGGCAGATGCATTAAGCCGGAAGCCGGTAGCTAGACTGTCAAGTCTCATGTTACAAGAATGGAGATTACTGGAACAATTGTCCAGCTTGGATCTTAATATTGACAATGATCGGGTTATGATTGCTCAGATCCAACTTAATCCCGAATTGTTGATGGAAATCAAGTCCTTGCAAGATAATGATCCCGAGTTGGTAGAGATCAAGGGAAGCTTGAGCAGCAGACCTGACTTCATGTTGGCCGATGATGGAAGATTATTATTCAAGGGCAGAACTTGTGTACCTGACGAAGCCGTAATAAAGAACAAGATTCTGGAGGAAGCTCATAGATCCAGATATACTATTCATCCTGGCGGCACTAAGATGTACCGAGATTTGAAAAGATCCTTTTGGTGGCCGAATATGAAAAGAGAAGTTGTAGATTTTGTGAGTAGATGCTTGGTATGTCAACAAGTTAAGGCCGAACATTTCAGACCGGCAGGGAAACTGAAACCACTCGACATACCCCAATGGAAGTGGGAGAGCATTGGCATGGATTTCATTATGGGTCTACCTAAGACTCGTGGTGGATTTGATGCGATATGGGTGATTGTCGACCGATTGACAAAGTCAGCTCATTTCTTACCAATTAAGTCCAAGTGGACGATTGATGTATTGGCTGCTTTGTATTTGAAGGAAGTGGTGAGACTCCATGGTATTCCAGTCAGTATTGTGTCTGATCGAGACCCCAGATTTACTTCACATTTCTGGAAGGGACTGCAAGAGTCTCTTGGTACTCGTCTGAATTTCAGTACTGCTTTTCATCCGCAGACAGATGGACAGACTGAAAGAACCAACCAGATAGTGGAAGATATGCTGCGAGCTTGCATGATTGATTTCGGTGGTAATTGGAGTGAGCATTTGGCATTAATTGAATTCGCCTACAACAACAGTTACCAATCCAGTATACAGATGGCTCCTTTCGAAGCATTGTATGGTAGGAGTTGTCGTTCCCCGTTGTGTTGGGACGAGGTAGGTGAGAAACAGTGGCTTGGACCGGATCTTGTCTCAGAATCTTCACAGAACATCCGTATTATCCGAGACCGGTTACAAGTAGCCCAATCCAGACAGAAGAGTTATGCCGACAACAGGAGAAGAGCATTGGAATTTCAGGTTGGCGAGCATGTGTTCTTGAAGGTCTCTCCTTCGAGAGGGATCCGAAGATTTGGCATTCATGGCAAGCTGAGTCCGAGATACATTGGTCCATTCGAGATTCTAGATAGAGTGGGAGAGGTGGCATACAGACTGGCTTTACCACCGCATTTGTCTGGCGTACACAATGTTTTCCATGTGTCTATGTTACGGAAATATGTGTACGACCCCACTCATATCATTCAGCAAGTGGATTTTGAACTGAAGGAAGATTTGACCTATGAGGAAAGACCTGTCAAGATTCTGGACCGGAAGCAACAGCAACTCCGGAATCGTTCGATACCGATGGTCAAGATTCAGTGGAGTCGGCGTGGGACCGAAGAAGCTACATGGGAGTCTGAAGAGACTATGCGGAAGCGGTATCCCGACCTATTCTAGGTGAGCAATCTCATTCCCTACTCTCAGTTTTAGTGCAGTGAATTTGGAGGACCAAATTCCTTTAAGTAGGGGAGGGTGTAAGACCCCGAATTATTTAATTGAGCCCAATATATTTATTAAGCTTTTATTAATTAAGAATTGAATTCTTATTGAATTAATAATTGAATTTCAGATTTATTAATATTTAATTCGTTAGAAATAGTATAAGTGAAAATCTGACTACCTTATAAAAATCCATAAAAATAGTAAACAGGTCAAGGTCGATGTAGACAACAACTTTGTCTTCTGGCATTAAGCCATTTAAAAATCCGTGGTTAGATCTAATTGGAGATTAAACCCAAAAGTGCACACTTTTTAACCCTTACCTAACCTTAGTTTAAAATGCAAAATTCAGGCTTAATACTCAACCAAATTAGCTCAAATCAGAGGTAAATGAACGGCCATGAGTTAAGGATTAATAGCACTTAATCACTTCGACACAAACCTAACCCTAGGAGGCGCAGCCGGCCGAGTTTGGTTGAGTCAACCATTTCGGCGCCGTTTTTAACATGTCTCTTGTTCCGTCGAATTCTCCCAGCTCAGAACTCTCCAGAAGATGTGTGAGCTATATATAGAAAGCTCTTCGAGTTTAGTTTCTTTTGGTGGCTGTGGGGTTCGCTGAAGTTTCAGATCTAGGAAGATCTTGCTCGATTTATGGAGGTGTGTCGGCGGGCTGTCGGCTTCCTTCTTCCTTCTTTGTTTCTTCAATTGAGGTAGGAATTCTCAACCAAAATTCGATCATGAATATATGATTTTGTTCCTCTCGATGAGATCTATCCAGTGGGACTAAAAGCCCCAATTTTTATCAGGTATCTAGTGAGCTATCGTGGGTTTTGTGAAGGGTGATCCAGTTCGTTCTTCATTCTAGGTTTTAAGTTCTCTCTTCGATTGAGGTAGGTTTAACAGGCCAAACTCTAATTAACTTATATGATGTAATCAGCATGTTGTTAGCTTTCATTTAACGTAGAAATCCCCAATTTTCTTTGAGCATGCTTGGAAAATTTCGATTTTTAGTGAGAGCATGTCTAGAACTTGATTTATATTGTGACCCTTTGAGTTAGAGCTTGATTGTGGGCTGATTTTGAGTTAGATAACTTGACCCATATATAGCTTATCATATATGGTTGGATTCAGCATCAAGTTAGCTTTCTTTGGACATGAGAAGCCCCAAATTTTGTTATGTATATTGAGAGAATTTCACGATTTAGTAGAAGCATGTCAATATCTAGGTTTTCATGTATGCATCATAGAATATGTTAAGATTTAATTGATTTCTGTTGAAATTAGTGTTTCAAATCACTTGTTTTATGACCCTAGTTTGTATATCAATAACCCTAGATCATGTGGTTAAGATCCCAACTCAATTAGACCTTAATTGGGTGAGTTCATACGTTTTTCGGAGGTTAAAACCGTTTTTGTTCTTGCAGGGGTCGACCCCTGGGGTCGACCCGTTTTCTGGGAGCCCTGGCAGGCCCGAGGGTCGACCCCAGGGGTCGACCCATCCAGCACCCAGCAAGGGTCGACCCCTGGGGTCGACCCATTCTGCAGAAATTGTGGGGGTCGACCCCAGGGGTCGACCCATCTCACTGGCAGACCCCATTTTTACAGGGGTCGACCCCAGGGGTCGACCCGTGTACCAGAAACCCTTTTTTTGTCTTTCTTCGACCCGAGGATCGATCCGGATCATTAGGGGATCGACCCATTTAACTTAGACCAATTGAAAAGTATATTCTTGAAGAACCAGTAACCTATTCATGTACCCCTTTGATTTCAATTAACATTGGTCCCTACATGCAAACGTAGTGTAAAAACATGCCATTTATCATCTTCATACAATGGTTAAATAGAAACCCACATAATTAGTGGTTAATGGTGAAACTAAATCTCTGTTAATGCATGCTATTTCATTCCTGTACGAGCTTGTTCCTTTACCTTATCATCTTGAATCATCCTTTGGCAAATTGGTTTAATGCAAATGATAATGGATAATCCTTGATATATTAACTTGGTAATTAGGATTAAATTGATTGTTAAGTTGCTGTTTTAGTCCCTATTACTCCAGTAGAATGGATTACTTACACACTTGAACGGTATACTGTCAGCCGTTCTTTCTTGACCCCGTGGACCGAGTTTTGGTCCAGTTCTTGTAAAGCGGCACCGAGGTGACCGTATCAACCGAGTTTTTGTCTGGAATCCAAGGACATGTTAGTCCTTAAAACTCATACTCTTGACAGAAATTCCTTTGATTAATTGGCCATTAAAATTGACTGAATGTCTCGACGTGTGGGACTTTGGGCCCATAAAAATAAATGCCATCGCATCATAAGGGCCCGGTCTGGTCTTGGGGAGAGCGCCCGAAAAATTACTGAGCCCATGGGATGCTAATGACATGGTGGGGCATTACACCGAAATACTTGCTTGCTTGTTGCGTCTATGACAAACATCTCTTGTTATTTGTTACTTGTTACTTGATCGGGAATGAATTGATATTACTTACTTGTGGCCAATTCTTTACTACTGTCTCTTGTTATATCTCATGTTGTAAATTCTTGTACTTGTTATCTTGTTAATTCTTGACATCACATATTTCTTGACCTTGCAAGATCTTGTTATTACGTTGTTTCATTATATCGTTATCGTCACTTATTTCCTTCTTAGTATTGCTTATGAAAATGTAATTAACTTGTTAATCACGTAAATTGCCTGTTATTTCCTACTGAGCGTCAGCTCATAGTTGTGTTTTCCCCCTTTCCAGGCTTTTCAGGTGACGCGCTTACCGATGGGGAAGGGCAGGAGTGATGTCATGAGTGTGTCAGTTCTAGTGTGTTAGCAGTGTGTTATCTTACTTCTAGTTGTGTTTTGGAGAGCATTTAGTTTCAGTTATGATTTTTAGTGGTTGAAATTCCAGTTGTATTAAGTTGAATTTGAGGTTATTGTATCAGTTGTGGTTGGTTAATGATCATTTAGTATTTCCATCTTGTAGCATTGTGTATTATTTAGATTAATTCTCTCTCTTGCCAACTCGTTCCCGACTGTACGTCCCGATATTCCACGTCGGGGCGTGACATGGGCGATGTACAGACTTGAGTAAGGCAAAGTCTGTACAGACTTCAAGGTTCATAATGTATAGACTTTGGCAGGGGAATGACTGTACAGACTTGCACAGTTCTAGGATGTATAGACTTGCCAAGGGAAACGATGGTAAAGCTATCAGTGTATAGACTTCGAGTGCAATGTCAGTAAAGCTACCGATGTATAGACTTACAAGAACACTGATGGATGTACAGACTTGGAAGTTCACTGATGGATGTACAGACTTCACCTCGAGCAATCTACAGTGCAGTGTGTGGACTTGAAGAATGATGCATGACGCTGTACAGACTTCACTTGAAACAGTCTTATGTACAGACTTGCTGATGCATTGTATAGAGTTACATGAGACGCTCAATGAGACGCTCAATGTACAGACTTGCATGAGACGCTCAATGTACAGACTTAGTCTGATGCGTTGTATAGACTTCCATGAGACGCTCAATGCACAGACTTCGAGTCCAGTGTATAGACATTGCCTTAGACGCTAAATGAGACGGACAATGTTCAGACTTAGCCAATGCAATGTATAGACTTTGGGCTCGCCATGCAGTGTATAGACTTAGAGTACAAACGCCACGATGCAATATATAGACATGCTAGTTATATGAGCTGCACTGTATAGACTCTGCTATGCATGAAGACGAGTCTATAGACTTGTGAATCTGGGGGAGTCGACCCATCAAAGAAGGGGGTCGACCCATGATGCATGGATGTACAGACTTGTGTTCTCAATGATGCACAAACACAACACAGACCCAACACGATGTATAGACTATGCTGAGTGTGTAGACTTGTGAAATGCATAGAACACACAGAGGCTGTATAGACTTACAGCGTTGACGCTGCAGACTTGAGAATGCAATGTACACACTTACTGCGTTGACGCTGCATGAGACACTAAATAAGATGGACAGTTGTATAAACTTGTGTTCTGAGAGAGTCGACCCATCAAGGAAGGGGGTCGACCCATCTAAGTGCACTGATGCAGTATATGCACAGAAGAAGCAATGCACCGATCTTAATTCAAGCACAAAACACATTATGCACTTAGTATGGAACACTGCATGATTTAGCACACTCATGCATTCTCCACAGAATAGATCAGATATAACATACTCAAACATTCTCCAGAGAATATATCAGTCATATGCATTCATGTTGCTATCATTCAATGTGATGTTCTTAGCAAAATAATATGGTGACTCATTCATGTTGCTATCATTAAAACACCACATTCATCAAAACACAAGGGGCACAACATGCAGGATGTTGTCCACAAGGATCATTAAATGCTCCGATTTGGAACAGAAGGAAAGTCTTATTGTATATTTCCTCTAAACCAATCAAAAGAAAGCAAGTGTGAAGACACCTTTTCCACTCAAGCTGAACCAATTAGTGGACCATTTTTTGGAGGAAAAATTTCTTCTCTTGAGGAGCCAAGAAAGGACACGCACCTCGATATAATGGGTGTGCTGCAACCAGAAGAAGGAGGAGAAGCTGCTGCTAGTGCTGCTGGCATCCTTTGGAGAAAAGAAGGACAACACAAGAAGTCAGTTGCGTCCAGAACTAAAAGAGAAGAATAAGAAGAAGGAGAAGAAGGTGAAGAGCTCAAGACCATTTGTGAAGATCTAAAGCAAACCCACGAGCTCCTCTTCCACTTGCTCGTTACATTGCAAATACATAGCTACCATCAAAGAAGCAACGGACCACATCGTAGCAAACCAAGCTCTCCACATCTCAGACAAGGACTTTTGCATTTTACATTGAGCTTCACTCTTCTTGTCTGAGTTTTTCATCATCCTTGTCTTTTGTTTAATCTTATTTAATGAAACCTTGAACCGTCCCTACCGGTGACAGTAGGAAGATAGATCAAGCTTGTGTGCTTGAATCTGTGGTCTGGCCGGTGTGCCATCGAGCTGTGCATCAGCGGTTCCTTGAGAGAGGATAGTCTCTCTGCAAGCTGTAAGGCAGCGGGCTGTTAAGCTGTGTATTCAGTGGATTGTGCAGTTGCACTAGGGAAGCCTCACTTGGTTTAAGTGATGGGTGGACGTAGGACTTTGGAGAAAGTCTAAACCACCTTAAATGTCTTTGTTCATGTGGTTTGCATGTGTGATTGTTGCTCTTCGCTAGATGCTTTTGTAGGCTGGTATCTCTCTACTCTCTTGCATTATGCGTGTGCATTACCTGCATCTTATAGAAGTTATCTTTATTCCGCTGTGGTTTGTTTGAGTTCTAAAAAAGAGGGGCATATCTATTCACCCCTCCCCTCTAGATCAGCCATTCCCACACAACAGGCCCATAACCGGCCCATCACCAACAAGCCCAGGTCAACTTGCGAACGGCAAACGCACCCCAAAGGCGCCCGACAGCCGTAGCCCATGTGGCAGCGGCCCAATTCGACTTGGCATCGGATTCAACAGCGTGTGAAAGGCTACGGCCCAAGCGCAATGATCGCCGGAAGACCCTCCGACGATTGACCGTTACCCCCCAACGACGTCGGCCCCGACCTCATAACGGGTGAGCACGCCTAACGAGTGCCGTAAGACTCGCCCAGGGACTAGTCGACGCCGGGGTAATCGCCCCTCAATGAGAAAATCTCACCACGATCGCGGGAGACATTACTCCACTACTTACGCCCTTCCCTGTTAAGGGATAGGCCGCCCACAGTAGGACAACCCCCCTATAAGAGGGACCTCGACAGAGAAGAGACACACGATGGATCATTCTGCCAAACCGCTACACAAGAGAATAGAGCTTCTAGACTTGTTACAGAAAGGGAGAAGTTATGATAGTCCACGCCCACGGAGAGGATTTCTCCTGTGCGACCTTACCACCCTGCGAGCACTCTCCAAGTGAACACTGGGAGCGGTGAGCACCTGTCTGGAGGATCTACACGGCTCCCCGATCTTCTACTACGGCCTCTATCTCCCTCTCTCGCCAACACTTCTCTACTCTTTATTAATCCGTTACTAACTTAAGCATCGGAGGGTTGTCCCCTAGGGTAACACCCGGGATTTCTTCTGACGCCCCTTTGCTTCTGGTGCTTGCAGACTTCCACGGGTGTAGGACGACTTCTCCATTCAAGAAATAGAGAAGGTGGTACGTGACATAGAAACCAGATTTCTGCCTCTATGGGAGAAAAATCTCTTGTCCATAGCCGGAGCATGCAAGTGCCTTTGCCCTTTTATCCATGCAACACCAAAAAGATCGAAGGGCCTATAATTAATCAAGAATAATCCCGTAATTAATGCCTTCTAATCATGAAAAAACATGTAAATTTATATGTTATCTCTTGTGTTGTTGTTTAGATGCATGTCCGATATGCTAACGTTAACTTGTGTATAATTATATTTAATAAATTTTGTTAATTGACCTAAATAATCTGAAATCACATATGAATATGACATGATTTTGTGAAATCTGCGACTGTGATTGGTTATGTTCGGTTCATATAAATATGATTAGATTTGATATATATATATATTATTTATAAATATAAATAATTGATAATATATGAAGGTTGTTAAATTTGAGGTGTAGGCTCAAATGCCAAATGTTTGCATCGTTCCGTTATTTACATTTCCTTGGTACGCAATACATTTAGAACACGTGGGATAAACTTAAAATTACCGTATGAAATTTGTCAAATTATTGCATGGCGGATATATTACTAATTTGACGTCTACCGACTCTTAAAGACTCATATGTACAATGTAGCTATTTTTTCACAAAAAGTAATAAATACAAATTTTGTCTCAGATCAGAGAGTGATTCAGAAGATATTTTAGGTTATCTTGCATAAAGATAAGTATGTTTAATTTTTTTATATATAATGAATATAAATATGACTTTTAAATTGAGAGACGTAGAAGCTTGTATGTAAATTACGTGAATTTATATTTTATGAAAATATTATGATTATACTTTCAGGCATATAGATAATTCGACTTTTAGTGCATCATATATTTCCCGACTTAACGACGCTTGGATTCAAAGTATGACATCCCTAGCTGGATCGGGAGAAGGCGGTGCCGGACGACATGCATAAATATACTTGCATGACCGAAAGAATGTGGAATGGATGTCTTATTTAAAATCTTAAAATATAATTAGGTAGAACAAAGTTTTCATTTTTATTTCTTAATTAATCAATCTACATGATTTTTTGTTCGCTGGCAACAACTACTGCCAGCACCTTAGAGAAACTACAGAAGGGCAATGAACCTCGCTGCTCCTCCCACACGTGCACACATTGGGTCACATCTGCGCACCAGCATCTGCTGCTCATGGTTGGGCCGCGCCTGATGTACGACGTCGTAACTAAAAGAGGAGAAAAAGAATAGTAATATCTAGCAATGGAGTCGCGAGATGGAGGAGGGTATCGTTTCACGACACGTCGACGGCGGAGATGGAGGGTGACACAGATTTTTGTATATAATTATCGACCACGCACTGATCGACCACTCACACTCATCATGTCTTCATGCCGGCCCGTACATTTTTTAGGAGATCGTTGTTGAAGTTGGTGGCGTGGTTGTGTCTTTGATGTGGTCCTTAATTTGCAGGGCCCCTTAGAAAATCCGCGCTCAGGTTCCTCGTGCTCTATCCCAATGCTTGCTTTCAGGTGAAGGGTATATCCCCCCGAGGCTTCCATTTTGATTGGTGCTGCTATCAGTTCTTAAAATGTATGTATGTCTTTTGTGTGTTGAATGAAATGAACCATCTCTATTGACCCCTCAAAAAAACTATATATATATATGCCAGCATCTCGTACAAATGAGCGATGGGTCGTGGCTGGGAGGATCGTTTGTTTGGCTGTAAAAGTCCATAAAATCCATTGGACAGCTCATGAGCCCCCCTTCCTGCAGGGATATCCGGCCCTGGTCCAGAGACATCACACTTACAAAATCTCAGGTCGTCGTGAGACTCAAAATTTTTACGAGACATTAAATTAGGCCAAACGATCTACATATCCATATAAATAGAATCATACCCATTTCATAAAAAATAAACATACGCGATTATATCATATTCAGTACTGTACATCTCTCTGCTCAAGATGATATTTACAAACTATTACATGGAGAGAGAACTAGCCCAACAGTCATGTTACATTCATGGACAGAAGGAAACTTATCGTTCGCCGAACACACCCTAAAGAGGTTGAATAGGTGTGTCTTATAAAAAATGATTATAGATTAAATTTTAAATAATAAAATGTAGCATAAATGAAACACGTAGAGAGACGAACACACAGTCACAAGGGACATAAGAATTTTATACTAGTTTGATGTCCCTTCCTTGACGTACTTGCATCTAGCCCCCTTATAACTCACAAAGGATTTCACTCAGCAAACCACTCAGTCACACAGAGTGACTTAATTTTTCTGATAATTTCTCACCAACTAATTTTATAGGAGTTAATCACCTAGCTGATTTAAGTTTCGACAAATTGACCTCACATATGCAGTGCTATCCCTAATAGCAACAAATGCTCTTAACTTATGTCACCCATACAGTTGCAATTTACAAACTGAAAAATGAATGAATATAATGATAAGCAAGAAGAGGAGGGATTGAAAAATGTAGATGGTGCATAGATTCTTCCTCCTCTTTATTTCTTCTCGGAATGAGAGACTTTAGGGATTGAATTGAATGCGGTGAAGTCTCTCGTAGGCGCGAGTGCGCAAGAAACTTATTGCTCAGGGGATCGCTTGAATGCTCGTTGAAAGCTTGGCGTGCTAATTAAAAAGGTGTCTTCGTTCTTCAAAGTCCAAGATATTTAAAGATCTTTTGGAACTTTTATCTGTTAGACTCATGTAGCTTTTAACATTTTGATCTCTTCACAACGTTTGGTTACTCTGATTCATCTTGGAACTTAACCTGTGTTGTGTGTACTCATCTTGGTAGAGGAAGTAGGTGAATTAGTCCTACTCCAGGAAGATATGCTTATCTCATATCTTCCTTTTTTTGTTACATATTATCCATTCCTGTTAGGCTGCCTATATGGCCTATAGATTTATCTAACATTCTTCCTTCACACTGCGCTATTAAATGTGACGTGAGATAAAATAGATAAATTTAAAATATACAACACATGAGTGAGTATTATAAGCATAAGGTAATACAGACTCACACATCATGTGTATCTTTCATAAGGCGGGACATGACAACACGATCATAAAGCAAAGTATATTTTATATGCCCTGGAAAAAAATACCCTAATGGATACTTGGCACTAAATGAGAATGTATTTGGGCATGGTATTACTACTTGACCGTCATATAAAAGTGCTTCAAAATGGATTTATTGTTTAGTGTATTTTTTAAATGAGGCACGGTCAAAAGATTGTTTTGTTTGACCAAGGTGCTACATCGTCTAAGGATGCAGCTCAGACATAATGTTTTGTCTTTTACGGGGTACATCGTCTTAGCATTTGGAATCTTTTGACCTTTAGACGGTGCATCGTCTATGTATTTTGGCCTCAGTAGATGGTGCATCGTCTTCACATTTAGCCATGCTAGACGGTGCATCATCTTCGCCTTTTAGCTTTGCTAAATAGTGCATCATCTGTGCCTTTCAGTCTTGCTGGACGGTGTATCATCTACACTTTCCAATCTTATTAGACGGTGCATCGTCTTCGCCTTTCAAGGGGATAGATGGTGCACGTCTTAGATGGAAGGTATCCTATCATCTTAAGTTAGCTTGGGAATGATCTATCATCCAAGTTATATTTTAGGCAGAATTCCTACACGATATTCCATCTATGCTAAGGCCTTAGACGTAATAGCGTTAATATCACTTAAGTTTCCTAGATATAAGATACATATGAGTTTAGGTTAAGTATTTGGGAGACCTAAGTTTAAACTATAAATTTACTTAGCCGTTTGCGATAATATAAAAATAATATACTTGAAATATATTTATTTTATTATAATCTAAAATAATTAATCTATGAGAAAATATATTTATCCAAATAAGATAAATCTACTCGTCCTATGCGCGCAGTAGAGTTCAAAATTTCTCCTTGGATTGCTCTCCGACTCACTCCACGTCGGGACTAAAAGTTCATACTTACTAATTTCTTAAAAAAATAGTTCATTCGCAGGTATGAGTCCTAAAAGACTTAGTGGACATTACAACTAATGACATGCCTATCATTTATAATAATTTGACAAATTTATATGATAACTTCAAATGCAACTTGTATTCTAACATGTTCTAACATATAATAGAAACCTAAGGAACATAAATACTGGAACAGTTCACATATTCAACATATGAGTATATGCTATTAACTTCACAATTCTAAGAAGTTACCAGATGAATCATGCTTACATATACCCTGCATATCAAATCAATGAATTTTCAAATAAGCTGAACTTAACAAATCATATGTGCAGGTTTCACAGAATCAAATCAGATTCATCTACAATTTCTAATTATGTAGTCCAATTAATAGAGGTGACTAAACCCACATTAATTATAGTTTAATTTCAGAGAATCAGATATGGGTCCGAATGACGACACGAGGGGTTATACACATATGGCATAGCGCCCAGACAAAAGGCACTGTCCGACATTTTATAATAGTCCGTCTACTTCGGACAATGAGTCTAATTTCTACAGCAGACGCTTATTGTTGGGAGACCCTGGGTCTAATTCCCGTAACTGACCACTACTGTAGGGGCACCCTTCACGCCCCTTACGGTTTCACATTCATATGCTTAATTTCACATTAATCTCTTTGTTAACGTTTTATCTGAATAGCTCTAGTTTGGCCAAATGAACAGATTGACGATGCATCCATTATGGTTCATAGCAAATCAAGAAATCAATCATAAATAATCAGATCGCATAAATAATAATCAACATGCGGATTTTCAATTTTACACATGCATGATTACCTTAAGGATTGCATGCAACTAAGTCCTATCCATGTTGTCATTTTTTAGATATCAAAAAGAATCAAAATAAAATAAATAACAAATAGCATGGGCTTGATTTATCACACGATCGACTATCTTCGTAGTGAGATCTCCAAACAACCTCTAAAATTTCTTTTGAACTTCTCTAACAAACTCTATGTAGCTCCCTGACATCTCCCATGCTTTGGGGCTGATGATCCCACTCCGGTTCTTGATGTTGTCCTATCCTCTTTCTCCTCCGTATTCTTCTACCGCTCCTTTCTCACTCGCGCTCTTGTTACTTATGAAAGAAAAGAGAGGAAATGAGAGAAGATAAAAGAGAAGGTTTAAATATGCCATCCTCGTCACCACCATAGTAAGGAAAATTTTTAATCTGAATCTCCTCCACTATCAACATCTTTCACCAATTTCCCATGTAAACACTACTTAATCCATCCACTTGTCGTAACATCTTCACCTACCTTTCACTTGCCATACACTACCTGAACAGCCCACAACCAATTTTCTAGCTCATGCAAAAATAGTATTTTCTTCAATTTTATCAAATTTCTTTCAACAAGTCTTAGCTAAAGTGTTCAACCACAACACCCTTAGCTCAGTCATCTAGGCTCGGGCATCTAAGCTTGGACATCTAACCTTAGGCATCTAAGCTCCAGTAAGGTCAGCCAATAACACTGCACTCTGGTTACATTGTAGTTTTGGTCATCAAAATAGAGTAATCTGAAAAAGTACCTGAAGAGGGGCGATCTCGCGCTGGTCCTGAGCTGGGGAGATGATCACCGATCAGTGAACTGCAAAGAAGGGAAACGGATTAGGGGGCCCAGGGATGGTTCCCTAGGGAAAATCCTCCGATGCCTAAGTCAGTAGAGCAGTGGTGGAAACTATGAGAGGGGGAGTGAGGAGGTGCACGAGATCCCTCTCCACCAAGGTGGTGAAGTGGTTCCTGCTCAGGAAGTTTTAGGCATGTATAGGCCTTACCGTTTGCTGGAGGGAGTCCCCTGTTTAAATAGTGCGCTAGTCTCATGAGTCCCGTAAGCTGAGGAGTTTCAGGCGAGAGTTATATGTACTCAACGTGGGCTCTTTACGTCCTCATCGTGAGATCTTTATAGCCTTGAGGAGTCGTGGGTCCCTTATCTTTGTGAACTCCTACTCATAAAGGGCTCTCAATGGCCACGTGGATAAGCAATCGTCGCTTGATCCAAGCATGGGGAGTGCCAACCCTGTCCGGATGATAGGCATATCTCGGATGTGGCTCGGCCGGAGTGGGTGCGGGGTGCTAGCCTTTATCCTGGCAAGGGGGATAGGTTGGGCTTTAGATATTCCTCCGGTCGGACCGACGCTCGGGCCTTCCGAGCCTAATGGCCGCCGAGGAAGGACTTGATCCCGAGTGATTTTATTGGGCTTTGATGCTAAGTGGGCCCCGCGGGGCTGTCACGTAGATGAGCTGGGCCTCGTTTGGTCCTGATGGACCTAGCTCGACCCCTCTTAGATGGGCTACAGAAATCCCCCTCTCCACTTGTCCCCCTCCTACTTCCGAGCCTTGGTAAGCTCGGAAGAGTAGTCGTTAGGGTTTTGGACTAGCGTGGCTCGGGTGGGTGGAGATCTGGCGGTGTTGGGAAACCACGTGTCGTGGTCACCTGGGCCCGTAATAATGATGATCCTGACGGATTTGAACTGAAGGGACCCCCTTTTCTTGGAGGTCGGAACGACGCGCCGCCTTCCTCGTAGGAATATAGGCGTTGTGCGCTTGTCGTCGCTCCAGACTCCCTCTGTTTTAGGGTTTGGCTCTCCTTCGTGCTTGCTTTGGGGCTCTTTGATGCGTCGTGAAGACACGACAGAAGAGTAGAGGCTTGCAGCGGCGTTCGCAGAGTTGGCGGAGATAACCGCGGAGGTAGTTCGACAGTTTCCTCTTCCTCCAGAGTCTTCAGAGTCTCGGGAGCATTTTTCTTCAAGTTCTTCTCCAGATTCCATGGCGGATCAGCGTCTGGAGATCGAAGAGTGGGAGGGCGAGCCTGCGGCGAGGGCGACGGTGATATCGCCGGCTCCAAATTGCAGCGAGCTGGGGGAGGCAGAGGTGAAAAGGCTGGAGCACCAGTTTCGCCTGCCCTATAAGTTTTACTTCACTACGGCTGCCCCGCACGAGACGAGCTTGGATTCTCGTACGGGCCATATCTGCACCTCCTTCTGTCGTGGAAGGGTGGGTTCCGCCTTCCCATCGAGCCCTTTGTTCTTAAGCTTCTTGATTTCTTTCGGTTGGTGCCCATACAATTGGTAGCCAACTCTTATCTTCTTCTTTCCGCCTTTCGCATCCTCTGTCGTCAATGTGGGGTTCCTCCTTCCTTGGACCTCTTCCATTATTTTTTCGAGTTGAAGGCGCACCCCTCGGCCGGGAAGGGCTTCTATTTCATCCAGGAGAGACGGAATAGGAGCTGTGTCTCCTTAGCCGCAAAGGATTCTTCACACAAGGGATGGAAAACTCAATTCTTATGGGTGAGGATTTCTTCGGTGGAGGAGACGTGGAGGTGTCCCGTAATCCTCAATTTCCATATAAACATCCCTCCGAGGTAGGACGAGTTCTCTCCGGATGTGGAGAAGTATGCGGCCACTTTGCTGGAGCATCGCCAGTCCACGGAGGAGCTGATCACCCCGGAGAACATCGAGCGGTGCCTTCTCGCGCGGCTGTATCCGACAAGTTCAGATGCTACGGACTAACTTCTTCGTAGGATGACGAGACCATTTTCTTTTCCTGACCACATCTTCTTCTGCGCAGACGTCAGGCGGCCGGCTGTGGAAGAGGAGCCTGCGGCCGAGCGGGCGATGATCGATCTTGGCGATGACTCAACTGTCGATGAGCTGCGAGCTTCCGAGGGGCGCTCCCGAGCCCGAGACAAGGGCAAGGGAAGGGCCCAGGAGGGGACTTCCAGGCCGCGGGGGTCCAAGTGAAAAGATCCCGTAGAGGGCATGATACGGGATGCCGTGAAGGCCAAGAAGCGGGCCAAGAAAGCCGGGTCCGACCATGCTGTCGAAGGGGACTCTGGCTCGACGGCTCTCCCCTCTTCTGAGCGAGATAGGGCCGACCCAGTTGGGCCGGCTCCCCCATCCGCCGAGCGAGAGGGGGTCGAGGAGGCCAGGGCCGCTTCTGGGGGCGGCGGCGTTGGATCGGCTCTCCCCTCAGCAGGAGCTGAGGGGGCCGGGGCCGCTTCTGCTGGTGGCGGTGGCGCTAGATTGATTCTCCCCTCAGCGGGAACTGAGGGGGATGGAGTTGAAGCGAGCGACGCTGGGACCACGACCGAGACTGGGGCGTCGATTGTGGCGGGCGATGCTCCGGGTGGAGGTGTAGGCGCCGATCCGGTCGAGGCCGAGGGGTCGGCAGGAGCGGCGACGCAGCCTCCACCGACCCAGGCAATAGGGGCGGATGAAGCAGCGGCTCAATCCAGGCCAGCCGGTGGGGCTCCCGAGGAGATGTCGCTTGGAGGTGGGGCCCTTGTTTGAGTTGTTTCGGCGGCTCAGGAGAGGCTGGGCATTCAGGGCCCTCTGTCTCAGGTATGTCGCGGCATAGCTACGAAGGTGGTGAGGGGGGGAGATAGGCAGCACTCCCCGCCCGCGGCCCTCGAGCTGGTTATGGAGGGCGGCTTGATCTTGGCCCAGATGGGGGCTACTCTGGCTGAAGCTTACGCTCGGCCGGAGTCGAAGCGGTTGACCCTTGCCTAGACCCTTGGTGGGTTAGACAGGAAGGTGGCTCAGCTCACCGAGGAGCGTGATGGGCTTCGACGGGATCCCTCCTCAATTAAGGAGCTGGCGCAGGTGAGCCAAGTGGAGGCTCGGACGATGTCCGAACAACTGGCTTGGGCTCGCGAGTCGCTTGAGAGGAAGGGCAAGCTTCTGGAGGAGGAGCGTTTGGCCCACGTCGAGCTAGATGGCCTGTGGGAGGCTGAGCGCACCGAGCTGGTGGACAGAGCCGAGGAAGCTGTGCATCTTCGAATGGAGGCCGAGGTTGATCGGGCCGAGGCGGAGAAGCAGATGGCCAAGGCCGAGCGGAGGTTATCTGAGGCGGAGCGGGAGAAGGCTGAACTCGCCGGTAGGTTGGAATCGGCCGGGGTGGAGGCACTCGAGCAATATAGACGCTCGGTACCTTAAGAAGGCTGCCCTCCCCTACTATGAGTCAGCACTTCGCCGGGGCATCCGCAAGGGATTCAAGCAAGGCTATGACCGGGCCATCTCTTTCGCGGAGGAGCAGGCATCCGAGACAATCAATTTCCCATCTGGGTAATGCTATGACTGGGATTTATCATCCTCCGGTTCTTCTGGTTCGGCGTCGGAGGAAAGAGACCAGGGGGACTCTTCGTCCGAGGGGGTCGCCAACGCCGGATGTCTCGGAAGGGCGCGCAATAGAGGCAGTTCCCAAGCCGGTGGGGTCAGTGCTAGGGTCGGTCGTCACCGAGGGTGCCGGGGGCAAACCGTCCGAGCCTCAGGATGGGCCAAAGGTCCGATGTATCTGTTTTTCCTTTTCTCTTTGTATGTTTTCCTTTCTTCGAAGAAAAGCTTCTTCGTTTGTGTAAAGAACGTAAGGCAGTAGCGTTATGATGAAGACTTAACTCTTTTGTACCGTCATTGCCGTAGTTTGACCAACGTATCTGCAGTAGTTGGAAAGTGTCGATAGTTTTTGCGCGGATCTCGCATGATGGCTGGGTGATCGTCTGACAGGGTGTCTTTCCATTTTCTCATGCTTTAACTGCCCGGTCGCTTCGTGTGTCCCGTTAGGATGGAACCGAGGAGTCTGAGGTGACCGTCCGTAAGGAGAAGTCCCTTTAGCGTGTTTTCGAGGGGAGAATCATTTAAGGCAAGTAACCTCCCTTTGCCTATAAAAGGTCTGAAGGGCGTCTCTCCCTCTCCATCGCTTAGGGTTTTCTCTGATAGTCTTCCCTCTCTCCTTCTTCACGAGACGTTGTGCCGTCGAGTTTGAAGCATGGAAGACGCTCCGGAAGATGAAGCTGCCGATGATGGAGTGCAGAGAGTCCTTGCTGCTTCGAATTTGAAGGGAGTTCGACGACCGGTGGGTGGATTTGAAGGGGGCTCGACATGTGGAAGCGCGTCGCCCTCTTTTATCAACTCCGACCGGCGCTTGCAGGGAGTTTACTCGGGAAGGAGGTCCGACACGCTGGAGCATGTCGAGCTGCTATCCCTGACCTGCCGTCTCCATCCTGAGGGGAGGGGGGAAACAATTAAGCTCCCTCCTTTCCAGGCCTTCCCCTGCCTCCTCGTCCAGCTCTGCTGGTTTCTTTTTCTCCCCCCTTTTCTACTCTTTGGAGGGTGCCTGCACGCTCTTCCTTTCAAAGATTTGGCAGAGAGGAGGCCTTCATTCGTATTCCCTTTTCCCCTTCCTCATCTCTGTCAACTTGGAAAGTAGCCTTCTTCTTCCTAATCCCTCTGTCACCTTTGTTTCGAGTTACCCGAGCCAACGAGGTCGACTACCCTTAATCCGAGCCAGTTTCTGCACGAAGTAGAGTCAGGAGCTGGACGTGGGAAGGCTAACTGAGTCAGTCGAGCGATGGGCTCGTACGACGGTGCCAGATGTATTTTTGCTTTTTTGGCATGTATTGTCTTGGCTTCGGCCTTTCTGATGTACAAGCAAGTTGTTTGAATAAAAGAGGAAAGGAAAATCTTTGTTTTATTTCATATTGCTTACACAATGCTCAGCGTTCAGAAGTAGAACTTGCGTAGTGTAGTCACGTTCCATGTTCAAGGGATGGGTTCTCCTTCCATAGTAGATATCCGGTACGCTCCTTTCCCGAGCGTCTCGACCACTCGGTAGGGGCCTTCCCAATTAAGGGATAACTTGCCCGCCGCCTAAAGTGGTCGAGAGACTTTGACTTTTCTAAGAACGAAGTCTCTCGGCCAGATGTGTCTGTCTCAGACTTTGGCATTGTAGTATCGAGTGAGGCGACATTGATATTCCGTTGCTCAGATGCTGGAAATCTCTCGGAGTTCATCCGCTAGGTTGAGGTTTTCGAGCAGCTTCTGGTCGTTTACCTCGGGCGAGAAACAGATGACTCAGAGAGAGGGATTGGCAATCTCCAACGGGATCACGGCCTTGGTGCCGTACACCAGATGAAAGGGACTTTCACCAGTTGCCGTTCTGGGAGTCATTCTGTGTGACGAAAGTACGTTCGGCAATTCCTCAAGCCAGCTGCCCTTGGCTTTGTCAAGTCTGGTCTTGATGCCTTTTAAGATAGTCTTATTGGCATTTTGGACTAGCTCGTTAGCCTGAGGGTGGGCGACCGAGGTGAAGTGATTGCGAATGCTTAGGTCGGCGCATCTTTCTCGAAAATAACGAGAATCAAATTGTCGACCGTTGTCGCTCACTATCACCCGGGGGATGCTGTAGCGACATATGATCGATTTCCAGACGAAACTCCATACGACTGTCTCGGTGATCCTAGCTAGGAGTGTCAATGGATCCTTGAGATCCGAAAATCCGCTCCGAATCCGAAATTATTTTCGGATTCGGAGCGGCTAACTTGATTGGCTGCTGTGTATCGGGGCGAAAACTTTTTGATCCGAAATCCCTGATTTCGGATCGGTCATCGGGGCGGTAATCGGGGCGCCATTGATAAGTGTGTATTTTCACGTTTTAATTCATGAATATCTGCATTTTTATGAGCTTAAAATATGATAAATATACACTTCTCACACTTACTATTGATTTTGTATCAAATATTTAATTTTCTGAAATTAAATAAATTTTTATGATAATTTTTATGTATTTATGCAGGCACGCAGTTCGAGGAAAGCTCCAAGAAAAAGAAAAAAAATAATAATAATATATATGTTCAACTGGGCCAAAAGCCCCGAAACTTGTTTAAAAAGATAAGAAAAAAATTAGAAAAACATTAAATAAAATTATTGGCTTTAAGCATTTGAGTTGATTGTTAGAATTAGAACTAGATGGCAAGGTTGCAAGGGAGAGAGAGCTAGCTTTAAGCATTTGTAATGTAAGTTCCTTCCATTTATGAAGTTTTTGATTGTTGAAGTTGTGTGTTTCCAAGCTTTTGAAGGCAAATTTGTAAGTTGAATTTATTGCAATACAAGTTTCATTTTGGAATTCAGTCTTTTCACAGCCTTATTTCTCATTATTGTGATCCTCATTTCAAATTCTTGTCTTCATAAAAGTTGTTCCTTTTTAAGTTTTCTTCAACTTCTATGTTCATCATTTCTTCCAATTCATCCAAATTCATAGAGTTAATACCCATTTTCTTAAGTGCTATCCTGTGCATTCACTGTTCATCCGTGGTGATACCTTCTTCCATTCATTCATTTTGAAGTCTTTCTAGTCCTCAAATAACTCTGAGTTCTTCATAAGAGTTGTTCCTCTCTTGTATCTCTAAGTTTTATTTTTCTTGCACTTTGTCAAATTCCTCTTCTTTTGAGCTTTAGAATTAAGTTTTCAAGGTGCTGGTTTTCTATCAATTACTGTTCATCCGAACCAATAGGTCATAGTTTTTCAAGTTTTTCCTTATCTTCCTTTCATTTTCTGTTTCTGTGTTCTTCATAAAAGTTCTTCCTTTTCCAATTCTCTATAACTTTCATGTTTTACACTTCTTCTAATTCTGTCTATATTTAAAGTTATGCGTTTTCTTCCAACCCCTATTTTCACTTGAATTCTTTTATGTTTTCCAACTTAAGTTTTCATAATCGCACTCCAAAATCCAAAAATTGGTTTTCCAAACATAAAGATATGTCCAACTTGAACTAAAATCACATATTCTCTCCCCGTGGGATCGACCCGTATTCACCACTGTACTCGTATTTTCAAAATCATTCGAGTGAGTGAGTGCGGTTATAAATTTTGAAATTTGTGTGGCACGGCAATTTTAAACGACGACTGTCGAGCAACATCAAATTTTTGGCGCCGTTGCCGGGGATGGAGATACTTTTCATAGTTGGATATTCTTGTGTTTACTTTGTATATTTGTATATTGATTTTTGCTTTCTTTACTTGTGCAGGAAAACGAAAAAAAATTTGAAAAACAAAGAAAGAGGAAGATCGAATCTGAAATGCCAAGGTTATGAAACGTTGTTGAAAGCCCGGCAACATTGCTAAAGGGCTGAAATCAAGAAACAGGTTCTATCTTTTCACTTTCTGAAAAATTTTTACAAAAATCTGAAAATTTCTTGAAAACTCTATAAAAATAAAAAAAACAATCAAAACAAAAGAAAAATTTTCATGCTGGTTAGTTAGGTTCATTAACTAAAAATAAAAACAAAAAAATCTTCATTTGTACCAAATAAAAGACCTCATTGCAAGAGTAGAAACTACACTTTCATGCTCTAGGTCATGCATCATTTAGCTTAGAATTTGTCTTTGTTTAATTTCTACATTGCATTTTGAAGATCGCGAGGGGCAATGTACGTTCTACTGATCCCAGTCTGGCATTCATTTTTGCATAAAGAACCCCTTGTTTGAAATTGTGGTGTGCATTTCATTTCAAAATACTTTAAGGGCAACACCCCTAACAAGATAAGGTGGGGATTTCATCACCCTCCCTTAGCCCGAAAACCACAATTTCCTTGCATCTCTGCATTACCTAGGCCTTAATAAAAGCCAGTAGACGTTGGCCCTAGGATCACACTGTGATTCCTGTGATATTTAGGTTTATCCTCTTATGAAAACTGGTGTCTAAGGCAAGACGGTCGGATGACAAACGCCTTAAGCGGGATTGTGGTTTTGTATAATAAGGTCCCTACGAAAGTAGGGGGAACCTCCCACTTCCCCACCCCTTACCTGGCCGGTGGACATACTGAGGGTGAATTTAAGTTCATTTTAATCACTTTGTGAAACCACATTTGTAGGTCTAAGTCACATCTAGGTCATTAGGATAATTTGTGTGTTACTTTGTTTGTGTTTGCATATTAAAAAAAAAATCAATCAAAAAAAATAAAATCTACAAAAAAATGGTGAGATCATAACTTTCATCTATGGATTGGGCACACAGCTTAGATAGGTTTGACCAATTGGCTCATAAATTTGATCAATTTCTAGCCATGGATCAAAACCATTTCATACCACCTGGCTGCCAGGACAACGATCACATGTGGGCTAACCCAATCCCTTATGTAGGTGGTTGCCCAAATCCACATTCATTTCTCACCCCAAACAACCCAACCTCTTATGACAGTCCATATTCGTGGTCGGCCCAAAATGAAATCACATTACCTATGATGGCCCAGTTTCCATCGTTTACCCAGGACCATGTTCCAACCAGTCAGTTTGGGGGCCATGATCTACCTTTCATCCCGGAGCAAGCCCCATATGATCAATGATTTTCTCAGCCCAATTATGAATCATCTTCCGATACGCATAACTCTAGCTGGGCTGATCAACCAACAATCTCTTGGATGGACCAAGCTAGGCAAACCCAAATGTCTTCAAAGCTCTCCCCACCTTATTTTGACTCATGTCCAAACAACTTTCATTTTGGTTGGAGAGATCAACATAATTCTTCTTGGGAGTCTTATCAGGATCAAGCCCAAAGTCCTCAAGAACAAGATTTTTCAAATTGGGCTCCATACCCAAATGCTTCTTATGATCAACCATATTATGGAGGATAACTCACACACTCTCCACCACCTCATTCTCAGACTGAGTGCCCTTCAAATTACTATCCATCTCAATCTGACTTTCAGCCCACTTTGAATAAGGAGGAGATGTTTGATCAATTGACACGGCTCTTCCAAACGCAACAACAAGCCTTTAGGAACAACTGCAAAACTTTGAGGCCCAAGTGAATAGGGTTGCTAAAAACATCATAGACATGGAAGTGGATCCAATGTCTAGCAACTCCACAAGTATTGAAGACCAACTTCTTGGATTTGATGGATGTGATAACGATAAAAATCCATACGATCAACTTATGATCCCCCAATCTACCACTCATATCACTGTTGATTTTGAGGGAATCATAGAAGAATCTTATGAGGAGGACTTAAAGGAGAGCAGCCTCAGATGCCTGAATCCAATTCCTCTTATGAAGAGATGATGATGAGTTTGAGGATTATGATGATCGTGAGAAGTTGGGGGGAGAAGGAAAGGAAGTAGGGGGTGAATTGACGGATAATGATGCTCATAATGATGACCATATCACCTCATTCTCTGAATGTTTTGAGATTGAGAATACTACGGTAAAGGATAATGGCCCAAACAACTCAATTGAGGAAATGAATCAAGAGGAGGATTACGTTGTAAGTAATAAAATTGTTGACTTAATGGAACCAAATTCTGAATATCCTCCTTATCTGGAAGAACATGATGCTGGGGCCTTATTAGAAAAATTTACATTTCATCTACCGACCCCATTTCTGGAAAATTTGAGTGATAATTCTCAGTTGAGTGAGGAGTGTGATGATGGGCCCGTCTTAGAGGAATTCAAATTTGATCTAACCTATGATGAAAGGGCCAGACTCGAATCATTTACATTTCCTCTATCCACCCCATTAGTGGGCAATTCGGTTAAAAATCCTCAGATGAGTGAGGAGTGTGATGAAGGGGTTTCATTTGAAACTTTTCTATTTGATCTAACCCCTAAAGCCTCTCCAATGACGTCTGAATCTGTGGATGAGTTAGTGCTTCCTTCTACTTTGATTCCCCTGTCAGTCGAGCCTCTCCAATTTGAGATTCTAGGACCTGAGGGGGATGTGCCAACCACATTCACATTTGATTTGACTTTCTCTCAGGCAGACAAGTTGATCAATGCTCTTAAAGCTCATGAGGTTGTTACTGACATGAAAGTGTCACAAGCTAACAATCTTATTCCTAAACTACCAGGGCCTGAACAAGTTATCATGAAGGAAGCCGTACCTGAAAAGCTCGTCAGAAAGGACGATATAGTACAAGGGGACCCCTGGGTAGATACTCCTACAAAGCTTGTCAGGAGGGACTATAGGACACAAAAAAATTTCAATAAAGTGCGCAACCCGCATATTTCTAGCCCTAATCCGTACATGTCTACTCTTGTCTTCCAATGGCATACGGGCTGGAATTTGAAGGAAGACAAGATCACATGGTGGCTCATTCTGAATGCCACGTGTTTGTTAATGAGCTACATTACGTCTGGCTGAAGACGTTAAAGTTAGCACTTTTTGGGAGGCAACCCAAACCTTTCATAGTTTCGTGTGAGAATAAATGGCTTCTTGGGAGGCAACCCAAGTTTTTATTATGATTTTGTGTTTATTTTACAGGTTTGAATAAAGGATAAGTTGGGGGGAGTGAGCTGATTGCTTACTCTGTTTCTCCGATTTTCAAAGCCAAATACAACACGCCAAAGCTGTCGAAGTACACATCAGGTTGTCCCGTTCTTTAACAAGCTATCATGTTTACATTGTTCTATTATTCTCTATTGTTTATGTCATTGAGGACAATGTCATTTAAGTTGGGGGGACAGGACATCATGTTGCACATTCTACATTCATATATACAACCTCTAAACTTTTCGCCCATTTCGCCCAAAATTTTCGCCCAAAATTTTGTTTTAACCCTTACCCTTACAGTACATCCCCAGTTAGAGTTTCTTGATTCATGTCGCATGAAAAGTGATTCTGAATAGAAACAACTGGGAAAAGGATGCTGGATAATTTATTTACTCTAGCCATGGAAAACTGATTTAAAGAATCTCTTTAAAGTTCAGATGCACTTTCAAAAAAAAAATAAAATCACGATGCACGCTAATGAAACAAGAAGGACAAGCCTTCTGCTATTTTAGATATACTGTCTGATATTCTGCACTTTTGAAAAAGAGATCTTTTAGAAGCTTTCTGCCATACAAAAATATGAGAAAAAAAAATAAACACCATGAAAAATGCTCCGATTCTGAGTAACCGGGCCTACTTCACCTAAGACGTGTTGAGGTTCGCGTCAAAAGGAAAAGGGAACTCTGACCTGTGGAACCGGGCCTACTTCACCTAAGACGTGTTGAGGTTCGTGTAAAACAATGAAGGGTAGTGCAGCATCATGTGTGTAAAGAAAAAAAAAGAGAAAAGGAAAAAAAATATATAGTGATCCCAAAAGGGACATATCAATAAGGCAGACAAAAAGCTAGTGTGCATTGAACGCTCTAAGTAAGAAGTGCAGAATTGAAAGGCATTTGTTCGGAATAGCAACTGGAGGATGCAATTGTCTTCACTGTGGACTTAGCATTACACATGCACAAGTGCTACTGAATTTTGATTAGAATTCTTGATCATGTTCCTAAGGCTAGTTTGTGGTAATTACTCCAGATTCCTGATCTTTAGTTAACTCTATGAAAGATGATTTGGAAATGAAGCATGAATATCTTTAAACTATTGTTAGTCCTGACATTTTTCATTAATTACATTGCTAAGGGACTAGCAATGAGTAAGTTGGGGGGTGTGATAAGTGTGTATTTTCACGTTTTAATTCATGAATATCTGCATTTTTATGAGCTTAAAATATGATAAATATACACTTCTCACACTTACTATTGATTTTGTATCAAATATTTAATTTTCTGAAATTAAATAAATTTTTATGATAATTTTTATGTGTTTATGCAGGCACGCAGTTCGAGGAAAGCTCCAAGAAAAAGAAAAAAAAGAATAATAATATATATGTTCAACTGGGCCAAAAGCCCCGAAACTTGTTTAAAAAGATAAGAAAAAAATTAGAAAAAAAATAAAATTATTGGCTATTTTTTAGCATTTTATACAAATATATATAAGATATATATAGATATATATATATATATATATACTATATTTATATATAAAAAAAAACAAAAAAAATAAGTTCAAACCCACCCGCCCCGCCCCCTTCCCGCCTTCGCCGCCCGCGCACGGGCGACGAGGTCGGCGAAGGGGCGGGCGGGGGGTCGTGGCGGGCTCGACGCGGGCGCGACGCGGAGGCGGCCGGGCGAAGGCGGGGGCCGTGGCGGCTCCCGGCAGGGACACGCGGCAAGGTTCGTGCGGCACGCGGGCGCAGCGTGCGCCACGCGCACACGCGGCAGGCACGCAGGCGGGCGGGCGCACGGGGGTCCACCGGGTCGGCCGCCTAACTCGGGCGTCGGTCGGCACGATGCGCCGACAGAGAGGAAAGAGAGAATAAGAGAGAAAAGAGAGAGGAAAAGGGCTATAAAAATTCTAAAAAAATCCGAAAAAAATCAGAAAAAATGACAAAAGGTTCAGCACATTCCAGCCTACCAAGTTGGGTCAAAAATTAGGTGCACTTGAGTGTTTTATATGAGCAAGAAGAGATTGTAAACCCTATATAAAGGGGGTATCACTTGTAAGCAAGTGAGTTGATTGTTAGAATTAGAACTAGATGGCAAGGTTGCAAGGGAGAGAGAGCTAGCTTTAAGCATTTGTAATGTAAGTTCCTTCCATTTATGAAGTTTTTGATTGTTGAAGTTGTGTGTTTCCAAGCTTTTGAAGGCAAATTTGTAAGTTGAATTTATTGCAATACAAGTTTCATTTTGGAATTCAGTCTTTTCACAACCTTATTTCTCATTATTGTGATCCTCATTTCAAATTCTTATCTTCATAAAAGTTGTTCCTTTTTAAGTTTTCTTCAACTTCTATGTTCATCATTTCTTCCAATTCATCCAAATTCATAGAGTTAATACCCATTTTCTTAAGTGCTGTCCTGTGCATTCACTGTTCATCCGTGGTGATACCTTCTTCCATTCATTCATTTTGAAGTCTTTCTAGTCCTCAAATAACTCTGAGTTCTTCATAAGAGTTGTTCCTCTCTTGTATCTCTAAGTTTTATTCTTCTTGCACTTTGTCAAATTCCTCTTCTTTTGAGCTTTAGAATTAAGTTTTCAAGGTGCTGGTTTTCTATCAATTACTGTTCATCCGAACCAATAGGTCATAGTTTTTCAAGTTTTTCCTTATCTTCCTTTCATTTTCTGTTTCTGTGTTCTTCATAAAAGTTCTTCCTTTTCCAATTCTCTACAACTTTCATGTTTTACACTTCTTCTAATTCTGTCTATATTTAAAGTTATGCGTTTTCTTCCAACCCCTATTTTCACTTGAATTCTTTTATGTTTTCCAACTTAAGTTTTCATAATCGCACTCCAAAATCCAAAAATTGGTTTTCCAAACATAAAGATATGTCGAACTTGAACTAAAATCACATATTCTCTCCCCGTGGGATCGACCCGTATTCACCACTGTACTTGTATTTTCAAAATCATTCGAGTGAGTGAGTGCGGTTATAAATTTTGAAATTTGTGTGGCACGGCAATTTTAAACGACGACTGTCGAGCAACATCAGCCATAAAACCTCTATTTCCGGGGTGAGGAACCCCCGGTCCCCCACGCCCTCGTCGATCCTCCCTCTAGGGTTTTCCTCCTCTCCGCTGCGATCTCACAAGGGCGGGATTCGCGGCCTCTTTGCTCCATTTTCCGGTTGCGATCTCACGACGGCAACATTTGCGGCCTCCCTCTGGAGTTTGCTCCCGTCTCCGGCTGCGATCTCAGGGTGCGATCTCACAACGGCGGCATTCGCGACCTCCCTCTAGGGTTTGCTCCTGTCTCCGGCTGCGGCATTCGCGGCCTCCCTCTAGGGTTTGCTCCCGTCTCCGGCTGCGATATCACAACGGCGATCGGCCACCTGCGGCGGCGACATCACCTGTGGCGGCGGATCTCGGCACCCGCGACGGTGATCCCGTCTCTTCACACCATCTCACTGTTTCTGGGTTGTTGGAGCCCCGAATGGGGTACTCCTATTTTCAACGGATCTTCCCCATTTCTGTCTCCCTCTTCTTCCATGTCCCGATTTTTTCTGCCCATTGATGGGCACAGTGAGCTCGGAGAAGAAGACAGATGGATGTGGGGGCGCCGATCGTGTGCAATGTTCGTGCGTTACGATGATATGACCTCTCTATAATTTATAATGAATAGCGCAACTCGTGTAGCTTTATATATCTCTAGATTTTCATGTTCCTTGACTAGCTGAGAAACTAAGCTATGCATGCCTTCTTTGTTGAGTAGTACAAGCTATGAAAGTTATGTATAGATGGGTCTGTGGATTGTCCTGCATGTCACCATTTATGCTATTTGAGTGAGAGAAACAATTGCCTGTTTCTTGCATACTTTAAATGCAATTTGAAATTTGTTTGAGCTTTTTTTGGCTAGATGATAGGTGATACACCACCTTCTTGTGGCTTGTTTCTCCATCTATTCTCATTGTACTTGGAGCCATTTGTTTGGGGAGGTATCTTTGTACATGGTAGATTAATTTTTGGATTGGGGAATCGAATGTGGTTTTTGTATACTTTTCCTTTTACTTTGTATGCCTTTGTTCCATTTTAGTCTATATGAGGTACAATCACAGAAGAGAAAAATCCCATTAGTCATCCTATTTCTTTTTTGTTCTGGAGGATGGTCGGCCGATGACAATTCATTGGTGATAAATTATAAAAGCGAGAAGCAGTTGCAAAGAAGATCATAAAGTGCAGCTCCAAGGACATCTCTCTGTATAGTTAGAGCTACTTTGCATCTTATACTATGCTCTCATGGTCTAATTTAGCTGGAAGTGATGGTTTTAGATTCATCAAACATATCGCCTTCGCTTATCATTGGAATGCCTCTTCCTGGTTTTTTTATGGTAGCATTCTAGCCTGAACCTTGTAACAGAGAGAAAATCTTATAGATATCCCTCCTCTCTTTTTGGAGTCTTCTGTACAAATAAAATGTGCAATTTTTCTGTTCCTTGGAATTTACTATGAAAATAAATTATAAGGATGAATTTATTCACTAACATTTGATTCTCTCTTGACTATTGCTTTATTATCATGGCTGCTTTGTGATTGTGATTTTTAAATTGAATTACTCAATTATGTTGGATTTCAAGTTGTTTTCATTCATTTATGCTTTAGTGTTATTAGGCATTTAATTTTCTGTCATTCTAGATTATATAATTTTCTATTTTTTTGTGTGGGCAAGAAAAAGCACCTTATTAAATCACCTTTTTAGGACAAAATTTAGAGAGATGGATGCATACAAGGGAAGGTATTGGCTTACTCTGCTTTTGTCTTCGTTGTCCTTCCTTGTTTACTATTTTATGAAGTAAATAGATAATTGTCTTTCCCCTCTTTAGGAGCCAGACTACCAAGGGCATTTGGATTGCAAAGTGTGTTGGTATTGAGCCTTGCACTGATGTCATGGATTCAGAGGGTACTGATGGAAGGGAAAGAGGAGTGGTAATAAATTTCATTTTATTTTTATTTATAAGTAAAATTTGATGCAAACATGTGAAAATGACACAAGGGCTATTTTGGATGTCTTAATCTGCTGTGTGGACTATTGAATACATGGTTGATCCTTAAAGATTTATCTTACTATTTGTCATGAATAGATTATATATGTTAACATAATATCTTTGTCCTACTTATATCAATAGTAGAGTCCTATCACATTTTTACTTCGAAAAAACATCATTCAAAATCCAACCATGATTAACCAACTGTGAATTTGGCTGACTTGTAGTGCACTCATACTCAGCAAAAAAAGAAGTTCGTGAGTCCTAACTTGTAAACTTCAAGTTATCCTATGTCTCACTTGCAATGGTGCTGGAGATTGTGATGGGATCATCTATCTGATTCAAAAGCCTTACAAGCGAGCAAGTGGAAACACACAAGAAGGAAACATTTGAGATGCTAGATCTTTTGATCATTTTTTAGATATATTGATTATATGTTTGGGAGTTGTACATCAAGGTACAACAGGTTTCAGTTCAGGTTTAGTTTAGGCTGTTGAAAAATACTTGATTTGGTCAAAATATGCTTTAATGATGTTAACAGCTTTGCTTAAAGATGCTTCATCCTCATATCTCAATACTCTTGAAATCTGCACTTTCTTCCTATCGACGGATACAATTCATATTACTTGCAATAGAATATTTGTATTTGCAGACTAATGAACTTTCAGTGATAGGGTAAACCGGATTTTTGGGTTATGATTAGCATCTCCATCCCTCCATCTATATATCTTCAAGGTTTATGAGAAGCGGGCTCTCATGACCTTGATCTCAGAAGGAAGTCATGGAGCTCCTGCTCATGCCAAGCACAACCACCATACCGCTTAGAGTGTTCAAGTGCCGAAGTTATTCTGTCCAAATCTTATTGGCACTCTACAAAAAGGAGTTCAATCTAGATAGTCCGTGCAATTTCAGAGAATTCAGATACTTGTGTTACTTTACTGGTATCTCTCATTTCGCTCCCTTGTATTGATTCTTTTGTCAACAGGAGCTGTCTTCAACTTGATTTGCACCGACAGGGACAAGATGGTCATGGAAAAGATTGAACGGCATTTTGCACACTATATCCCCGAGGTAACTCCGCCAACTTGATTCATCTTATTTTATGTTCATTAAGCTCAAAGGGTACAACGGCTGGATGGTGAAAAAATATGGAGAAATATAGAAGTGATGTTATTCTTGTTACTTTGTTTCCTCAGGTGCCGAACTGGAGGAGTGAGGAGGATTTCAAGGTCGCCCTAAGTAATGCGGGCTTGCTGTGATCTTTAACGTGGGCGTTATGTTATGCCACGGTTAGGAAGAAGCTATGTGTTTATCGTTTTCCTCTCTTTATCTGGCCTATTCATCAAAGTTTTCCTTCAGAGAGCTGGAAGTATCTAGGTGGTGAAGAACGCAGATATGATTGCTTTGGAACCCCTGCAGGATTTTGACCTTCGAAATTCAGTATTGTATTTTGATTGCAATGTTCAGATTGCCCATTCGATGTACTATAAAATAAATATTATAGATCACTTCCTGTCAAATTCTCAATTTCACGGTGCTAATCCGGATTCAGATCAAAATCAGGAACATTTGAAAAATGTATATTAAGATTCGGATCTGGTTCGGATCCGAAATTTTATATTCGGATTCGGATCTTGTTCGAATCCGAAATAACACTCTATTTTGGATCCGGATCGGATCTGGATCTTAACATATCGGATCTTAATTCGGATCCGATCGGATCCGATCCGGATCCGATCCGTTGACAGTCTAAATCCTAGCTGTGGCTTCGGTCTCGATCCACTTGGCGAAGTAATCGATGGCGACGATGACAAACTTCTTCTGGGCCTGAGCTGTAGGAAATGACCCGAGGATGTCGATTCCCCACCGAGCGAAAGGATAAGGCTCGGCTAGGGTGACGAGCTCCGTTGCCGGCTGATGGACCAAGTGGTCAAATCATTGGCATCGGTCACAGTGTTGTACGTAGGTCGAGCAGTCGCGCTGCAGAGTGGGCCACCAGTAACCTTGCCGTAGCAAGATCCTGGCGAGCGACCTTCCTTCGAAATGCACTCCGCATAGGCCTTCGTGAACCTCTTGAATCGCTCGGTTGGCTTCATCGGTACTGAGGCACTTCAGGAGAGGACCAGAGAAATATCTTTGGTATAAAGTGCCATCCAGAATGACGAGTCGCCGAGCTTGGTACTTCAATCTCCGGGCTTCCCGGGGGTTGGGAGGCTCTTGAGAGTTTTGGAGCCACGATAGGTAGGGGGTACGCCAGTCGCTTGGGGAGGCCGAGTCAACAGCCAGGAGCTCCGAATCAATGCTCGGTCGCTCTAGCTCTTTGAGAAGGACCGATCGAGTACCCTAGGGGTCAAGAGAGGAGGCCAACCGAGAGAGGGCGTCGCTCGGGAGTTTTCTTCCCGAGCTATTCGGACTACCTCAAAACTCTCGAACTGTTGTGCCACGGCTCTGACCAGCTGAATGTACTTGACCATCGGTGCTTCTCGAGCTTTGTAATCGCCGTTGACCTAGATAGTGACCAGTTGGGAGTCAGTGTGAATTCTGACTCGCTCAACCCCCAGCCGCCGGGCCATGCAGGCTCCCGAGATAAGGGCTTCGTACTCGGAGGCATTATTGGATGCCTGGAAGTTGAACTTCAAGGCGTATTGTAGCTCTGTTCCTTCGGGGGACCTCAGGAGGACGCCGGCGCCGCTCCCCGCCGAGTTGGAGGATCCATTGACGAACAATTCCCAGGTTGGCCCGGGCGCGGACGGAGATTTTTCTTCGGTCGGGATGGTGCTCTCGGCGATGAAGTCAGCGAGCGCCTGTCCTTTGATAGCCGAGCGAGGTCGATACGATATATCGTAGACCCCGAGCATGATGGCCCACTTGACGAGGCGTCCCGAGGCTTCAGGGTGAGCGAGGATCCTCTTCAGTGGTTCGCCGGTCAGCACTATGATGGAGTGCCCTTGGAAATAGGGTCGGAGGCGCTTAGCTGAGGTAACCAACGCTAGCATGAGCTTCTCGGTTGCGGGGTACCTTCTTTCAGCCTCATTGAGCACCTTCCTAGTGTAGTAGACCGGTCTCTCGACTCCCGAGTCATTTCTGACCAGGACCGAGCTAACTGTGGATGGAGTTGCCGAGAGATAGAGATGCAAGGTGTAAGGACCCAAGAATTCGGTTACCGGGAAGGCCCGATAACCCGAGACTCATACCGCCACCCACGAGCCCGAAGACTCGGAAGGGTTAAAGGAATAGTGTGGAGACTACACAAGTATCACAAATAACTATAGAAATGCACAGTTATATTATTAAGCAGGAAATAAATTAATAGGTTACATGATTGATGCGGGACAGAAGTGGGGGGTCTTCTTCATTCTACCCATAGTCGCGCTATAGCTTCATGGCGCCTTCTGAAGAAGGCGCCATATCGTCCTAGCGCGTTCTCAGACAGCAGCCCAGGATGACGGGTCTTCAATTCTGGGCCTCGTAGATGACTCTAGGGGGTTCAAAACACAAGGGGAAAGCACACAGGATGATAGATAACACACGGGGAATGCTGAAATTGAAATCAAACCAACCTAATACTAGCTCAGATAACTTTGGTGAAGGCGGATGTGGGGTGAGCGGCGAGGGAAGGAAGGTGGACGTAGATGATGCTAGGGTCGTGAGGAAGCTTGGCTGGGGCCTCTCACCCGAACCCTTCGCAGGGACGGTGCAGCCGAGCTCCATCCTGACCTTAACAACATCTTTGGCGGTTGTGAGGGAAGTGGAATCATTGGTGGAAGAAGAACGAAGCTCCGAATGGAGCCTCACACTCGACCCCGTCTCAGAGCCGATGCATCCGGGGCTTCAATCATCCTCCATTGAAGGGGAAAGAGAGAGGATCAGGGAAAAAGAATTGGGCCTCGCACCCAGAGAGGGGATGATGAAGGGGGTTTCCAAAGATTGGGGAAGATAGCCATGGCTACACTCAAGAACACTTTCATAGATTCATTGCTTCATGTTTAATCAAACGAGATGGGATACATATATAGGGGAAGGGGAAGACAAAACGACGCTAGAACATCGATTACAACCATGGAAAACAGCACACATCGAAGACTTTGGGGAGTTTCGGCGCTGGGAAGTTGGACCGTTTGCAACTCCGTTTCTGTCTGAGATCGCGCTAGGAACACCTAGCGCCTTCTTCCAGGTCGCGCTACCCAAGGGTAGCGCGTTCATCCTTGGCCTGGCAGCTTCCTTGATTCGCTTAGGCTTGACAGCTTGCTTGATTTCCATCAAAACCCCTCCACTTGGGAAGGTTCATCCTCAAACCTCGTAGCTCAAGATCCCAGTCTGTGAGAACAGCTTGGTTCCCTAAGCTCTGATACCAAATTGATGCGGGACAGAAGTGGGGGGTCTTCTTCATTCTGCCCATAGTCGCGCTATAGCTTCATGGCACCTTCTGAAGAACGCGCCATATCGTCCTAGCGCATTCTCAGACAGCATCCCAGGACGACGGGTCTTCAATTCTGGGCCTCGTGGATGACTCTGGGGGGTTCAAAACACAAGGGGAAAGCACACAGGATGATGGATAACACACGGGGAATGCTGAAATTGAAATCAAACCAACCTAATACTAGCTAGGATAACTTTGGTGAAGGCGGATGTGGGGTGAGCGGCGAGGAAAGGAAGGTGGACGTAGATGATGCTAGGGCCGTGAGGAAGCTTGGCTAGGGCCTCTCACCCGAACCCTTCGCAGGGACGGTGCAGCCGAGCTCCATCCTGACCTTAACAACATCTTTGGCGGTTGTGAGGGAAGTGGAATCATTGGTGGAAGAAGAACGAAGCTCCGAATGGAGCCTCACACTCGACCCCGTCTCAGAGCCGATGCATACTGCGCTTCGATCATCCTCCATTGAAGGGGAAAGAGAGAGGATTAGGGAAAAAGAATTGGGCCTCGCACCCAGAGAGGGGAGGATGAAGGGGGTTTCCAAAGATTGGGGAAGATAGCCAGGGCTACACTCAAGAACACTTTCATAGATTCATTGCTTCATGTTTAATCAAATGAGATGGGATACACATATAGGGGAAGGGGAAGACAAAACGACGCTAGAACATTGATTACAACCATGGAAAATAGCACACATCGAAGACTTTGGGGAGTATCAGTGCTGGGAAGTTGGACCGTCTGCAACTCCGTTTCTGTCTGAGATCACGCTAGGAACACCTAGCGCCTTCTTCCAGGTAGCGCGTTCATCCTTGGCTTGGCAGCTTCCTCGATTCGCTTCGGCTCGACAACTTGCTTGATTCCCATCAATGATACATGGTCCACAAGATATAAAAATAACAACAGCAGTATTCCACAACTAGTACAGAGACAAGAAAGAAAAGTACAACTACACGGGGCATACCCCGGCTCTAACCTCTGGCACTAACGCTGGGCACCTGAACCACGCTGAGCCTCAGACGCGCTCCCATGAGGCCGCGATTCACCCGAAACACGGTGAAAACAAGTAGGGAATGAGTCTCGGAACAAGACTGAGTAGGGATCACTCGAACCCTACCTCACAAATGGAGAAACCGCTACGCTAGCAGTAAACGAGTACCTCAGAAAGGGAAGCCCTACAATCTACAAAACAACGCTCCCATGGCACGAAAACTGACACATGTGCCACGGTGAAACGACCGGAGCACCACGGTCAACACGATAAAACCCGAAGGTCGAAGTCACAAGGACCGACAGTCTCACACTCCCGACTCGACAGGAGTACCTCATACTAGAAGCACAGCCGGTAGCGTCCCCTGATGTCTTACACTGCACCGCAGGTGAACTGCCTGACGTGGTAGCTGCTACCAAAGGCACGAACACCGAACAAGTAACCACAAACGAGTGACTAGCGGGGGTCACGCCCGTCAGTGTGGGTCCAACCGCCCCCAACCACGTGTGTACACACATACCGTACGTCCTAGGTCTGGCCTCTTACTGGTTTTCTCCTGGAGCCAGACTCTGGCTACCGAAAATTCAGAAAATCCGGTGGGGTATTTATAGGAAAATCCAGAAATTCTAGAAAATACCAAAAAATAGAAAATTACATTTCCGCGATCCTCGGAACGCACCGATCGCAATGGTACCACTCTCGCCTTGGTGAACGGTCCGGTTCACCCGCAACGAGGTTCTGAAGGAATTACCGAAACACACACCGGTAATCAGAAAACACGCGCGGAAAAGCCGCGAAACGCTTCCGGGCCTCCGAAACAACTCCGATAGTGCTGATCCGAACACGAAAGATGTCCGAAATGAAATTTCAGACACAACGGAACTGGACACTCTGAAAAACCAGATACGGGACCCACAAAAAAGGATCTAAAAGGTCCGGGATATTACAGCCCTCCCTCTTAAAGAATTTCATCCTCGAAATTGAGGACAACCCAAGGGGAAAGAAGAGGAAGACTCACTCAAATAGATAAGGGAACTGCTGACGCATCTCGTCCTCACGCTCCCAAGAAGCCTCACCACCAGAGTGCCGCTGCCACACCACCTTAACCAAGGGGATGACCTTGTTCCGCAGGCGCTGCTCTCGCCTATCCTCTACGCTGATCGGAAACTCTGGGAGAGAAAGATCTGGAGTCACCTGGGGCCAAACAGAATCCTCGAGCACATGAGAGTCATCGGGCATATACTTTCGCAACATCGAGACGTGGAACACGTCATGCACCGACGCCAACTCAGGGGGTAATTGCAACCGATAAGCAACCTCACCGATGCGCTCCATAATCACAAAAGGACCAATATAGCGGGGACTCAGCTTCCCATGCCGTCCAAAGCACATCACCCCCTTCATTAGAGAAACTCTCAAGAACACGCGATTACCCACGGTGAACTCGTGGGGCTGCCGCCTACGGTCAGCATAGCTCTTCTGCCGACTCTGGGCCGCCAACATGTTCCGATGGACCAGGTGCACAACCCCCACACACTACTGCACCAGCTCCGATCCCGTCAAAATGCGCTCACCTACCTCAAACCAATCAAGTGGAGTATGACACGGACGCCCATACAAAGCCTCATAAGGAGCCATGCCGATGCTCGAATGATAGCTGTTGTTGTAGGCAAACTCCACCAACGGTAGGTGGTGAATCCAACTCCCCTGCCACTCTAGGCAGCAGGATCTCAGCATGTGCTCCAAAGTCTGAATGGTCCTCTCTGATGACCATCTGACTGAGGATGATACGCCGAGCTAAAAGCCAAATCCGTGCCAAGCGCTCCTTGGAAACTCCCCCAGAATCCAGAAGTGAAGCATGGATCCCGATCCGACACGATGAAAATGGGAATCCCATACAACGGGACGATCCGCTCCACATAAAGATGAGCCAACCTGGACACGCTCCAGCTGACTTTGACCGGTAACAACCGAGTCACCTTCGTCAGCCTATCCACCAGTAACCAAATACTGTCCTGACCGCTCGGAGTCCTCGACAATCCCACCAATAAATCTGTGGTCACGTGGTCCCACTTCCACGTAGGAACATCCAAGGGCTGGAGAGTACCTCCCGGTCGCTGATGCTCCGCCTTCACCTGCTGACAGGTCAGGCACCTGGCCACAAACGTGGCGACATCTCTCTTCATGCCAGGCCACCAGAACTGCCTCCGCAGGTTCCGATGCATCTTCGTCGCACCCGGGTGTACGGTGTACCTGCTCCCATGAGCCTCGCGCAACACCGCACGATGAACCCGCTCCTCGGCTGGGACGTACAGCCTACCACGGAACCTCACGGCACCGTCCTCGTCGAGCTCCACATCAGCCCAAGCCAATATCCGAGGTAACTCAGGGTCCGCATGCTGAGCCTGTGTCACCTGACGGCGGATAGCAGGCGTGACAGTCAGACTAGCAAGCACTACCAACCCTGGCTCCTGGGGAATCTTGAGCCTGAATGAAACTTCGGGCACTTGTTCCCAGAGCCTCCACTTCCTCAACATCAAGGCACTAACCGCGACCTTCCGACTCAAGGCATCGGTGAAGACGTTCATCCTGCCTGGCTGATAAGATAGGGTGAAGTCATAATCCTTCATGAACTCCATCCATCGCCTCTGCCTGAGGTTAGTGTCCCTCTGCGTGAACACATATCGCAAACTCTGATAGTCAGTGAACACCTCGAACCTCTCGCCATACAGATAATGCCTCCAGATCTTCAGCGCGAAGATCACAGCTGCCAACTCCAAGTCATGGGTAGGGTAGTTCTCCTCATGGAACTTCAGCTGCCGAGATGCATAAGCAACCACTCTACCATGCTGCATCAGCACATCACCTAATCCGACCCTGGAAGCATATGTACACACCATAAAACCTCCCGATCCAGAAGATAAAACTAACACCGGAGCCGAGGTGAGCAACCTCTTCAGTTCCCTGAAACTCTGCTCACACTCCTCAGACCAGACGAAAGGCACATCCTTCCGCGTGAGCCTAGTCATCGGGGTCACAATGCGAGAAAAATTTTGGATAAACCGACGATAATAGCCCACAACTCCCAAGAAACTCCGGATCTACGTCACCGACCTCGGCCTCGGCCACTGCATTACTGCCTCGACCTTGGCGGGGTCCACGGAAATGCTATCAGCGGAAATCACGTGCCCCAAAAAGTGCACCTCACTAAGCCAGAATTCACACTTACTGAGCTTCGCATACAACTGGTGATCTCACAGCGTCTGCAGCACCACACCCAAATGGTACGCATGCTCCTCGGCTGACCGCGAATAAACAAGGATGTCATCCACAAATATGACCACGAACTGCTCCAAATACGGACAAAACACCATCTGCATCAAGTCCATGAAGGCTGCGGGGGCATTGGTGAGCCCGAACGGCATCACCAAGAACTCATAATGCCCGTACCTCGTACTGAACACAATCTTCTCTACGTTGGACTCACGAATCCTCAGCGGATAGTAACCGGACCGCAAATCAATCAGTGAGAACACTCGCACAGACTGAAGTTGGTCGAACAAATCATCAATCCGCTGTAACAGATACTTGTTCTTAATGGTCACCTCATTCAGCTGTCGGTAGTCAATGCACAACCGCAAGCTACCGTCCTTCTTCTTCACGAACAACACGGGCGCACCCGAAGGGAAAAAGCTAGGGTGAATATACCCATTGGCCAGCAGCTCCTGCAACTGCACCCTCAACTCCCTCAACTCAGCGGGGGCCATACGGTAGGGAGCCTTCGCCAAAGGTCACGTACCCGGCACAACCTCGATCACGAAATCAATCTCCCGCTGGGGAGACAATCCAGGTAAGTCCTCCGGAAAAACATCGGGGAAATCGCACACCACTGGGATGTCCTCGACATCCGGCTCCATCCGGTCAGTCACAACCACGGAGGTGAGAAAATCCTGACAACCAGCATCAAGCAAATGACGAGCTCGAATCGCAGAAATGAGAAAGCGGGAAGAGGAAGACATGATACCTTGGAAATAGAAGGTGGGTCCGTGAAGTCGCCGAAAATAAACCCTCTTCTAGCCGCAATCCACCAACGCATGATGTGCCTCGAGCCAATCCATACCCAAAATCACATCAAAGTCCTGAAGCGGCAACGCATAGAGCCTAGCCGGCAAACTCCGCCCTTCCACCCACACAGGAGCCTCATCAAAGCAATACGGAGTGATCATAAAATCACCCGAAGGTAACTCTACTACCAAATCACAAGACAACTGGGTCATCGGCTCCTCAATACTCAACGCGAAATCTTCCGAAACAAATGAGTGAGACGAGCCAGAATCGAACAAAACCTGAGCGGCACAACCCAAAATCTGAACGGTACCTTCCATGAGCTGCGACGCCACTACCTCTGCCCTGGTCATGTGCGTGATCTGGCCTTGAGCTCTCTGCCTACCTCCCACACTAGCTGACCTGGGTAGTGGCGGATACTATCTCTGCTACTGCCTCTGCTACTGGGGAACCTGCTGCTGCTACCTCTGAGGATAGTCACGCGCCATGTGCCCTGGCTAGTCACACCGAAAACAAACAATCGGCGCCGTGCAGTGCCTGCCTGGGTGATGGTCGCTACACCATGGACACGATCCTCGCGATCCACCCACTGATCCCTGACGCTGAAACGGGACCGGCTGCTGTACACTGCCCGATGATGCCTGCCCCTGATCCTTGTGCTTCTTCTTCCAAAAACTCTTCCCGAGGAACTTCTTGACCTTAGAGCCAAAAGACATAGATCCTGTCGCCGAAGCTACTGGTGCCGGTGCTCCTGAACCACTCGACGCATGCTGAAAGGAACCCTGCTGCTGGGTAGCCGACTACTGGCTGCGACCCGACAAAGACTGCCCCTGGCTGATTGGTCCTCGAGTCCTCTGCATATCCATCTCCAAAGAAGCCGCAACACGAGACGCTGTCTCCAGATCAGTGGCCGCATTCGCGATCAAATGGTGCCTCAGCTCCTGCCTCAAGCCCTGTACGAACTGTGAGGTCTTCACCCTCTCATGCTCCATGATATGAGGTGCATACCGACCCAGCTCAACAAATCAGGCCTTGTACTGCAACACGGACATGTCGCCCTGAACCAGCTCCAGAAACTGACGCATCCGCTGCGTAGCAATAAACTCTTGACAATAGGTATGCTCGAAAGCACTGACAAAGTTGCCCCACACAATCTGCTCAAGTGGACAAAGCTGGAAAGACGTCTTCCACTCGAAAGACCACCACTCTCGAGCCGTACCCTGTAACTGGTTGGAGGCCAACATCACTCTATCCTTCGCAGTACTCCACGCAGAACTGAACACCCGCTCCATCTCGTCGAGCCAACTCTGAGCCAAATCAGGGTCTGGCTGACCTCCGTAGTACGGGGGATGAAACTGCATGAAATCCCTCACTGCTCGGCCTGGCCCACCCCTGGTCAATGAGCCCTCACCAGCCTCTCCGCCGAACTGCTGACACATAAGCTGGTACATGCCACGGAAGAAATCCTCAGCCCCCGGAAACCTCGTAGTATCCATTTCCTCGGTGGCCCCCGGTGGCGCTCTACTATGCTCCTCATGATCTCGCTGAACCCCCTGCTGGATCTCCTGACCTCCAGCCGACTGCCCCTACTGAGAGCGAGTGCTCCGCCTCGGCGTCATGCTCGCTCCTAAAGTAAAAGACAGAAAACACGGAAACAGCAAGACCAAGAAAAACACACGATGCCCGATGCCAGCGTCAACTGTACATCATCGCTGTGGACTAGTGGACCACTGCAATTACTTATGATTCTCATATAATCCCATAATCGCTTCTCTGATACCAGCTATAACGACCCAAGAATCCGATTACCAGGAAGGCCCGATAACCCGAGACTCGTACCGCCACCCACGAGTCCGAAGACTCGGAAGGGTTAAAGGAATGGTGTGGAGACTACATAAGTATCACAAATAATTATAGAAATAAATTGTTATATTATTAAGCAGGAAAGAAATTAACAGGTTACATGATACATGGTCCACAAGATATAAAAATAATAACAGCAGTAGTCCATAACAAGTACAGAGACAAGAAAGAAAAGTACAGCTACAGGGGGCATACCCCGGCTCTGACCTCTGGCACAAACGCTGGGCACCTGAACCACGCTGAGCCTCAGACGCGCTCCCATGAGGCCGCGACTCACCTGAAACACGGTGAAAACAAGCAAGGAATGAGTCTCGGAACAAGACTCAGTAGGGATCACTCGAACCCTACCTCACAAACGGAGAAACCGCTACGCTAGCAGTAAACGAGTACCTCAGAAAGGGAAGCCCTGCAATCTACAAAACACCACTCCCACGGCACGAAAACTGACACACGTGCCACGGTGAAACGACCAGAGCACCACGGTCAACATGACAAAACCCGAAGGTCGAAGTCGCAAGGACCGACAGTCTGACACTCTTGACTCGACAGGAGTACCTCCCACTAGAAGCACAGTCGGTAGCGTCCCCTGACGTCTTACACCGCACCGCAGGTGAACTGCCTGACGTGGTAGCTGCTACCAAAGGCACGAACACCGAACAAGTAACCACAAACAAGTGACTAGCTGGGGTCACGCCCGTCAGCGTGGGTCCAACCGCCCCCAACCACCTGTGCACACACAGACCGTACGTCCTAGGTCTGGCCTCTAACTGGCTTTCCCCTAGAGCCGGACTCTGGCTACCGACGAGGGGCCCGACGAAAACCAGTCTAAAACTGTCCTCAGGGTAGCCTCTCCACCACTCCCTGGTGGGACCACACGTGTGTAAGCAGGCTACGACTAGTGGAGGGTCACTACGGAGTATACTATCAAGTCAACGGGAAACATCGTCGGCATCCGACAATGTACGGGGACCGCCCCACGTACCGGCACCGTTGCACGGTGACCATGGTCGGAATAGAAACAGGGTTGCAAACCACCCGGGGGAACCCAGAGCCTGACGGTCTACCCTAGACGCGTCACAAGCTCTGACGGTCTAGGCAGGACCATCACAATCACCTGACGGCCCAACGCAGAGGCATCACATGCTCAGTGCAAAACAGGGCGTAACGCACCTACCATGATGCGTTACAGTCTATGACGCGCCTACCCTGGTGCGTCACAAGACAACAGAGAACAACTGTGACGCGTGCCACTCGGTGTGTCACAGCGTGTAACGGACCAACTCTGGTGCGTTACAACGTGGGAATGTGTCTGCTCTAATGCACCCACATAGGGGCGTCGCATGGCAGTGACACGCCAAGTCAGGTGCGTCACATGCCTTGACCCCCAACGGTCAAAAACCAATGGTCGGTAGCCAACGGTCGAACGCCCCTGACGGTCCAACCTAGGTGCGTCACAGCACCGTGGCGGTCTATCGTGGGACCGTCACAGCCCACAGACCCCACTTGGTTGCACTCAGGGCTGTAACGCACCCACCTGGGCACGTTACATAGTGTGACGGTCACTGGAAGGACCGTCACACCCGCCCAATGGCAAAACGGCGGGAAACGCCCACAAAAACTGGCCACACCCCCATGCCTCCACCGGAGAGGGGGAAATCAAAGGGGAAGACCCCTGGGGACCCCTAGCATGATTCTAGGCCATCAAAACGTGAAATCATGCATCAAATCCATAGATCGGGTGAGCTCTCCCCAAATCATGGAAAACCCCAAACCCGCAAGGAATCCCATCTCTCGGCCTCCCCTCGGCCTACAAATTGCGGGAAAGGAAGGCCAGAGGCTAGGGAACGTCACCCTACCTCAATTGCGTCCCGAGACGCGCCGGATCAACCAGGAATCGTAAAGAATGCTCGAAAATCCTCGTTCTTCCTTGATCTCCCACAGTTCACGTACGCCTCCACGATCACCTCGCCGTCGCCGTCGTCACCACGCCGTCGCCCACAGCCGTCTGCAGCCGGAGGGGCTCGCCGCGGTCTCGCCGGACGAAGAAGAGAGGGAGAGAGGGCGTCGCACGGTGGGGGAGAAAAGAGGAAGAAGAAGAAGAAGAAGAGGGTGGGGAAGAAAGAGAAAAAAAGGGGCGGGGGTATTTATAGGAAAATCCAAAAATTCTGGAAAATACCAAAAAATAGAAAATTATATTTCCGCGATCCTCAGAACGCACCGATCGAAACGGTACCACTCTCGCCTAGGTGAACGGCCCGGTTCACCCGCAACGAGGTTTCGAAGGAATTATCGAAACACACACCGGTAATCAGAAAACACGCGCGAAAAAGCTGCGGAACGCTTCCGGGCCTCCGAAACAACTCCGTATCGCGCCGATCCGAACACGAAAGATATCCGAAACGAAATTTCGGACACAACGGAGCTGGACACTCCGAGAAACCAGATCCGAGACCCACGAAAAAGGATCCGAAAGGTCCAGGATATTACACAAGGCTTCACCTAGGACAGGCTTGGAAAGCACCGGGGGTGAAGCCAGGAACTCCTTAAGCTCGATGAAAGCTCTTTGGCATTCCTCGTCCCATGCGAACGTAGCAGATGCCATTTTGGGCCCTCTCAACAGTTTGAAGAAGGGTAGACATCGTTCGATCGCACGGGACAGGAATCCGCTGAGCGCGACAATGCGCCCGGTAAGGCATTGAACATCCTTGATGCATGTGACGACCCGGATCCCGGATACCAGATATACCCGATAGGACTATCGAATACACCTGATACCACTTGGAACTCGAGAGGCCTCCCAAGAGCGGTACAACTCCGAAGGGAAAAAGGATTGTCGTGTACTACATTGACCTGACAGATATAGCAGCAAGCAATTAAAATTTCATTAGATCGGGCTGCTAAAGTAGAAGAAATAAAATTATATTTTAATTAACAGATTTTAAACGATTATATTCCCATAGTCAAGTCCAAAGCTAAAGACAACAGTCTAGCAGTACAGTCGACAGAAAGAAAAGACGTATCGAGAAGTCGGGGGAAGCCCGACGGAGGTACCAGCTGACAGCTATGACTCGAACTCCAGGATCCACGGTTGCAGAACGAACACGTCACCCCACCTGAGAAGCAGGTTTAAGCCTCGTGTCACTGGCTCAGTAGGGGTCATGCGGATCCCCACTGAAAAACGCGCAGTAACACGGAACAACAGGAATAGCAGCAAGAAACAACACTAGAAAGCTGTGAAAGAAAGGGAAGCAGGAGTAGGGAACAGGTAAGGACGAGGGGAATAACCCAAACAGGCAAGCAGGCCTAGAAAGGGAAAGAGGAGTAGGGAGCAACGAGGAAAAAGGGGAAAAATCACGCGCAAACGCCCCAACCTACACCTACAACATGCATGCAAAAAAAAGTCTAGAAAAGACCTAGACAAGCACAGACCTCGAGTACAGCCACGGAAAGGCCAACCCGGATAGGTCACAACACAGGAAGAGCACGGGAGTCGCGCGCCACACGACGGAAAACCCCCGCACCGGGAGACCGGCCAGATGCGTCCATTGACGTCGTACACTGCACCAGAACACCCACCACAAGAGTCCCGACCACCCACCAAGCGCGACCAACACGGACAAGGCCGAGTCGCAGACCCACGTGGAAACACAGGTACAAGTACTAGTCAGGGTCACGCCCATCGGCGTCAGTCCTCAGCCCCTGACCATGTGCACACACTGGCTCCTGCCTAGAGCCAGGCCTCAAGCTAGTTTTCTCCCTCCGTAGGATGCTACGGTAACCGCAGGAGTCGACGAAAACTAGCTTACAAACCGTATATCGGGGTCACCTTTCAACTGCTGCACGTCTAGGGTGACGCAAGGAAGAAGCTCGAAACGCGGCGCTGAAGTACAGACAGTCAAACATGCACTATCACCCGTACCTCAAACACCAAAGGTAGCACAGGAAACTGCCGACAGACTCAGAAACGTAGTCTTAGCCTTCATAGGAACATCGACCGATGTCCACGGGGAAAACGGCCAGACCACGGGAGCAACAAACATCACCCTAACATAGACAGACACGCACACACAGACCTACCCCAAAACAGCCCCTAACATCACCTAGAATGAACCCACAACACACAACTGCACACCGAAAAGCCCAACGGCCATCACGACCACAACAGGACTGTAACGGCCTAGCACAGGCGCGTTACACGGGCCTAACGCACCGGGGCGGGCGCGTCAGAGACAACAGGCACAAAGATAGAACACGAACCACGTAACGCACCAGGGCAGGCGCGTTACAGCGGCCTAACGCACAAGCGCAGACGCGTTATGCCCACCTAACGCGTGGGGACAGGCGTGTTACGCCAATCGACCCAAAATCTTGAACTCGGACGAGCAGTACGTAACGGTCCACGGCGGACGCGTTGCAGCACTGTGACGCAAGGGGGCAGGGCTGTTAGAGACAGCCAGCACAGCCACCCAACACAGCTAAACGAAGTGTAACGGCCTAGGGCTGGCGCATTACACAAACCTGACGCACCAGGGCGGGCGCGTCAGGGGAACCGACTCACCCAAAATGCTAGATGACAAAACAGGCGTGACGCATCACCCCGGACGCGTCAGAGAGCTATGACGCGCCTCCCCTGGGCCGTCACACTCCCAAAATCACGAAGAACTAAAAATGCCCAGACGCTGTGACGGTCTGTCATAGGGCCGACAGAGACATGTGACGGTCTCTGAAATGACCGCTACACCGGTCACGGAGGGAAAACAGTGAAAACGCCAAATCGGGCCGTTCCACGCCCCATTCACGCCGAAGCACAGGGGAAACAAGCCTAGACGACGAAAAACAACCCTAGGAGGCTCAAAAGCCCACATGCAAGCCCTAAAATGAGAGATCGGGGTGATTTCATCAAATCGACCCAAAGTGGGTCACCGAGGTTCCCGGACTCCTACCGGCCTCGAATGACAACCGATCGACACGAAACTTACGTGAATGGGATCCAGACATCCCAACGGTCAGTTTGACACTAACCACATCACAAATGGTTGCCTTTTTTCGGCGAACCCTGAAAACCCCAAAAACTACGGTTTTCACTAAATTGGCCCGATCTCCCCCGATTGAGCACCAAACAACGCACCGAAGCAGGGAAAACGTGCAGAAGGAAGTGGCGATCCGTCTCCCTACCTCCACCGAAGAAACCGTGCCCCGAAGGGACTAAACTATGCCGAAAACCACCGAATCACGAACGACGCCCACTCGGAATCCACCGAGGGATCGCGCCAGCCACGCTCCATCCACTGCTCCTTCCCGCGAACCGATCACTCGAGCACGTCCACGCCTCAGCCAGCTCCGCAATGGTGCGCGCCCCGCACCGAACGGACCAGAGACGGGAGAGAACGGAGTGAGATAGCGTGAAGTTGAAAATGAGCAGGAGAGATAGTGGAATTGAATTTATAGAAAGAAATTAGGAAATTTTCCTAATTTTCAAAAAATCGATTTTTGGCCCGGTCTCAGAAAAATACACAAAAATAGCCAAAACGACCGGCTCGAAGAGCACATCGTCGCTGTAGCGTCCGCGAGTCGATGAACTGACAAATAAACTCACCGTAGGGTTCCGTAACTAGTACGAGAGAAAAACCCACACGGATCGTAAAGCTCAATTGAGAAGCTACAAAAGCGAAACGAAACTCACCGAAAAGGATCCGAAAGACCCAATAAAGATCCGGGACATTACATCCTCTCCTCCTTTAAGAAATTTCATCCTCAAAATTTAAGGACTAGCAAGGGTAAGCAGGGAAGAACAACCCGACAACCTAGCTACGAAACGAACAGACACCAAGAAACAAAACGACCAACACATCATGGAGCAGCTTAAACAAGGAAACACAGTCCTCTCAGCTGACAGCCTGACCACATCATCAGCTCCAGTGCCAAAGGAGATAGGGAACACCTGACACACAGGACACCAATGACAGCAATAAACGAGAATCATGAAACCTAACGCCAGCTGAAGACTGTACTGGACTTAGCGAGTCTGGAAACTATATATCTGAGATTCCCATGTACTTCACACAACAACGCTCTGATACCAACTGTGACGACCCGGATCCCGGATACCAGATTTACCCGATAGGACTATCGAATACCCCTGATGCCACTTGGAACCCGCGAGGCCTCCCAAGAGCGGTAAAGCTCCGAAGGGAAAAAGGATTGTCGTGTAGTACATTGAACTGACAGATATAGCAGCAAGCAATTAAAATTTCATTAGATCGGGCTGCTAAAGTAGCAGAAATAAAATTACATTTTAATTAACAGATTTTAAACAATTATATACCCAGAGTCAAGTCCAAAGCTAAAGACAACAGTCTAGTAGTATAGTCGACAGAAAGAAAAGACGTATCGAGAAGTCGGGGGAAGCCCGACGGAGGTACCAGCTGGCAGTTACGACTCGAACTCCAGGATCCGCGGTAGCAGAATGAACACGTCACCCCACCTGAGAAGCAGGGGTGAGCCTCGTGTCATTGGCTCAGTAGGGGTCATGCGGATCCCCACTGAAAAATACGCAGTAGCACGGAACAACAGGAACAGCAGCAAGAAACAACACTAGAAAGCTGCGAAAGAAAGGGAAACAGAGTAGGGAACAGGTAAGGACGAGGGTAATAACCCGAACCGACAAGGAGGCCTAGAAAGGGAAAGATGAGTAGGGAGCAACGAGGAAAAAGGGGAAAAACCACGCGCAAATGCCCCAACCTACACCTACAACAGGCATGCAAAAGAAAGTCTAGAAAAGACCTAGACAGGCACAGACCTCGAGTACAGCCACAGAAAGGCCAACCCGGACAGGTCACAACACAGGAAGAGCACGAGAGTCGCGCGCCACGCGACGGAAAACCCCCGCACCGGGAGAACGGCCAGATGCGTCCACTGACGTCTTACACTGCACCAGAACACCCACCACAAGAGTCCCGACCACTCGCCAAGCGCGACCAACACGGATAAGGTCGAGTCGCAGACCCACGTGGAAACACAGGTACAAGTACTAGTCAGGGTCACGCCCGTCGACGTTAGTCCTCAGCCCCTGACCACGTGTGCACACATTGGCCCCTACCTAGAGCCAGGCCTCTAGCTAGTTTTCTCCCCCCGTAGGACGCTACGGTAACTACAGGAGCCGACGAAAAGTAGCTTACAAACCGTATGTCGGAGTCACCTTTCGATTACTGCACGTCTAGGGCGACGCAAGGAAGAAGCTCGAAACGCGGCGCTGAAGTACAGACAGTCGAACATGCACTGTCACCCATACCTCAAACACCAAAGGCAGCACAGGAAACTGTCGATAGACTCGGAAACATAGTCTTAGCCTTCATAGGAACATCGACCGATGTCCACGGGGAAAACGGCCAGACCACGGGAGCAACAGACATCACCCTAACATAGACAGACACGCACACACAGACCTACCCCAAAACAACCCTTAACATCACCTAGAACGAACCCACAACACACGACCGCACACCGAAAAGCCCAAAGGCCATCACGGCCACAACATGACTGTAACGGCCTAGCACAGGCGCGTTACATGGGCCTAACACACCGGGGCTGGTGCGTCAGAGACAACAGGCACAAAGACAGAACACGAACCACGTAACGCACCAGGGCAGGCGCGTTACGGCGGCCTAATGCATTAGCGCAGACGCGTTACGCCCACCTAACGCGTGGGGATAGGCGCGTTACGCCAACCGACCCAAAATCTAGAACTCGGATGAGCAGTACGTAATGGTCCACGGCGGATGCGTTGCAGCACTATGACGCAAGGGGGCAGGGCCGTTAGAGACAGCCACCACAGCCACCCAACGCAGCTAAACGAAGTGTAACGGCCTAGGGCAGGTGGATTACACAAACCTGACGCACCAGGGCGGGCGCGTCAGGGGAACCGACTCACCCAAAACGCTAGACGACAAAACAGGCGTGACGCATCACCCCAGACGCGTCAGAGAGCTGTGACGCGCCTCCCCTGGGCCGTCACACTCCCAAAATCACGAAGAGCTAAAAATGCCCAGACGCTGTGACGGTCTGACGTAGGGCTATCAGAAATATGTAACGGTCTCTGAAACGACCGCTACACCGGTCACGGCGGGAAAACAGTGGAAACGCCAAATAGGGCCGTTCCACACCCCATTCACGCCGAAGCGCAAGGGGAAACAAACCTAGACTACGAAAAACAACCCTAGGAGGCTCAAAAGCCCACATGCAAGCCCTAAAACGAGAGATCGGGGCGATTTCATCAAATCGACCCAAAGTGGGTCACCGAGGTTCCCGGACTCCTACCGGCCTCGAATGACAACCGATCGACACGAAACTTACATGAATGGGATCCAGACATCCCAACGGTCAGTTTGACACTAACCACATCACAAATGGTTGCCGTTTTCTGGCGAACCCTGAAAACCCCCAAAACTACAGTTTTCACTAAACCGGCCCGATCTCCCCCGATCGAGCACCAAACAACGCACAGAAGCAGGGAAAACGTGCAGAAGGAAGTGGCGATCCGTCTCCCTACCTCCACCGAAGAAACCATGCCCCAAAGGGACTAAACCACGCCGAAAACCATCGAATCACGAACGACGCCCACTCGGAATCCACCGAGGTATCGCGCCAGCCACGATCCATCCGCTGCTCCTTCCCGCGAACCGATCACTCGAGCACGTCCACGTCTCAGCCAGCTCCGCAACGGTGTGCGCCCCGCGCCGAACGGACCAGAGACGGGAGAGAACGGAGTGAGATAGCGTGAAGTTGAAAATGAGCAGGAGAGATAGTGGAATTGAATTTATAGAAAGAAATTAGAAATTTTCCTAATTTTTGAAAAATCTGATTTTTGGCCCAGTCTCAGAAAAATACACAAAAATAGCCAAAACGACCGGCTCAAAGAGCACATCGTCGCTGTAGCATCCGCGAGTCGATGAACTGACAAATAAACTCACCGTAGGGTTCCGTAACTAGTACGAGAGAAAAATCCACACGGATCGTAAAGCTCAACTCGGAAGCTACAAAAGCGAACCGAAACTCACCGAAAAGGATCCGAAAGACCCAATAAAGATCCGGGACATTACAATGCATGTGGGTGGGCACATGTCCAGGATGGCCTGGACTTTCTCGGGGTTGGCCTCGATCCCACGCTGGGTCACCAAGAAGCCCTGGAATTTCTCGGATCTCACTTCGAAGGCACATTTGGTGGGGTTGAGCTTCATATTGTACCTCAGGAGGGTGTCGAAGGTCTCTGCTAGGTCGGCGAATTGGTCCTCGGCCTTGGGAGTCTTGATGAGCATGTCATCGATATAGGCTTCGACGTTCCGGCCGAGCTGTCCCTCGAACATATGATTGACCAGCCTCTGGTACATGGCCCCAGTGTTTTCCAACCCGAAAGGCATCCAGGTGTAGCAGTATACACCGAAGTTGGTGATGAAGGCGGTCTTCTCGATGTCTTCCGGATCCATTCTGATCTGATGGTAGCCCGAATAGGCGTCCAGGAAGCTGAGTATCTCGTTGCCCGAGGTTGAATCAACCAGTTGGTCGATGCTCGGCAATGGATACCAGTCCTTTGGTGTGGCTTTGTTCAAGTCGGTGAAGTCCACGCACATTCGCCACTTTCCTGAAGCTTTTGGCACCAAGACGATGTTAGCCAGCCACGTTGGGTACATGACCGATCTGAAAAGACCAGTCTTTTTCCCCTTGGTGACTTGCTCCTTGATGATTGCTTGTTTCTCTGGCACATGCTTCCTTTCGCGTTGTTGTACGGGCTTCATGGTCGGGTTGAGGTTGAGTTTATGCATTACCGTCTCTCCCGGTATCCCAGGGAGTTGATCATCATACCATGCAAAGACTCGGATGTACCCGAAAAGAAAATCTTGGTATTGCTACTGAACCTCAGATGGTAGGTCGGCTCCAATCTTTACTCCTAGGGTCGGGTTGTCGTTTAGGAAAACCGTTAGCAGCTTGCCTCTAAGTTCGGAGGTTGCGGGTTTTTCCTCAACTTCCCGGGGGCCCTTATTTTTTCAGTCCGACCTTGTGGCTTCAACCGAGATATTATAGCACCTTCTTGCCATCGCCTGGTTGCCCCGGACTTCCCCCACCCCATTTTTAGTGGGGAACTTTATCTTTTGGTGATAGGTAGAGGGCACCGCTTTCGTTCGGCTGAGGATTCCTCGGCCAAAGATTGCGTTGTACTCTATCATACCCTTGATCACTATGAAGTCCAGCATAACCGTAACGATTTTGGGTGGGGTGTCGAGAGTGACCGGTAGGTTTAGGGCTCCCTCGGGATAAGTGGCATGGCCATTGAATCCGCAAAGGGGGCTTCGGATCGGGCGGAGTTTAGACGGATTCTCCCCCATCTTAAGGAAACACTCGTAAGACAATACATCAAGGCCACTTCCATTGTCAACTAGAATCCTGTCTACATTACAATGGTTTATTGTGGCCGATATGACTAGGGCGTCGTCATGCGGGGTGGTCAGCCCTTCCAGGTCTTGGTCGGAGAAGACGATGACCTGGGGCTCACTTGGCGAGGCCTTGGGGGGCTCGATGGCTCGGCTCACCCGCTCAGCATGACGCTTCCTTCTTCATCCACTATCTCCTCTTGATGCAGCTCCTCCAGCGATGACGTTGATGTGGACCCCGCGAGGGGCGTTGTCTATTTCCTCTGGGGCTCCTCGATCTTCCTTATGCCCGGCCACGAACCGGGATTGGTGTCCCTGGCGGACGAGGCGCTCGATCTCATCCTGGAGCTGGTGGCAATTGTAGACACGGCATTTTAGCACTATGCTGAGCAGATCCCGTATTACACTAAGACGCCCAAAGTGGCTCGCACGGTTAAGTTAGTCGAGTGACCTCCAATTTTTATCTGATAAACCTCAATTGTCGTTTCTTAATGAGACTCCTGCTAATGGGCTTGTGGCTATCTCTTTCCTACACAAAATAAAAAAAATGTTAATGGGCTTGCCTCATCTCTTAAACTCTAAAACAAATGGGGGAACAAATAAGGATTCTAATGGGCTTGGCCCGTTCTTGTTCAAATAAACTAAATCAATTTTTATGGGCTTGGCCCATTCTCCCCTATATATATAAATAACAAGAGAAAATACTAAAAAATATATGTTAAATAGGTGTGGCCCATCATTTATTCCTTACAAATAAATATATATATATTGATAAAAATAATAAATGTTAATAGTTTGGGCCCAACATTTAATAAAATAAAGAATAGAATAATTTTTTTTTAAAAAACTCCCCTATTAGCTACCCCCCTTTCTTTGGATCTTGTCCCCTCATTTCATTTAGCACCTCTCCCCACTTACGTAACTCACACCCCCCCTTTTTTTCTTTCATTAACACACTCATCATCACCCTCTCCCCACCACAACAACCCCATTCACGTAAACACTTCTCACCCCATCGCATGCATGCCCTCACTGCTCTGCAACCCACCTCCACCTCCCTCCTCCCTTTTTCTTTCTCCCACGAGAGCCACCTTCAGGGGAGACGGGTGAACCCCTCTCTCTTTCTCTCCTCTGCAGCCACCTCCACTTCCCAGGACAGCCACCCCATCCTCCACCCTCACTCCCTTTTTTTCCCATTCTCTGCTAACCCACAGCCACCTCCACCGTCTCCCTCCTCCCCTTTCCATTCCCTGCTAAGCTCCACCCCCTCCACATCCTCTTCTTCTCTCCCTCACCCGCTCTCCCCCACCTGCAGCCTCCTCCACCGTCTCCCCTCCCTCTCTCCCTCTCTCCCTCTGCAGCCACCACCCAACCACCCACAGCCATCTCTCCCTCTTACTCTCTCATCCTCCCTCTCTCTTCCCTCTATCTCTGACTCTCGCCGCCCTCTCTCTTCACTTTTTTTTCTTTCTTTTTATTCCTCCCTCACACCCTCCCTCTAACTCTCTCTCTCACCCTCTTTCCCCCGTGTTCTCTCCCTCTCTCCCCCTGCGTCTCTCTCTCTCTCCCGTTTCTCTTCTCTCTCTCTCTCTTTCTTCCCCCCTCCGTCTCACCCGCTCCCTCTCTCTCTCTCTCAGTTCTTCTCTCTCTTTTCACCTCTCTCTTTCTCTTCTCTCTCCCTCACTCTCTCTCTTTTTCTTCCCTCTGTTCTCCCCCTCCCTCAACCTCTCTCTCTCTTTGCGTTTTTTTTTTCTTTAAAAAAAAGGCTTTTTTTTTAGGGGGGGGGGGCTTGTCGCCCGTGCCCCCCATTTGAACGAAGAGGCCGTTGCGGCCTCTTCTTCTTCACCGACCCGCCACGCTGCCCTGCTCCGTCGCACCCGCCTCCGGCCCCGCCTCCGGTCCCGCCTGCGCCGCCACCCTACACCGCCACCTCCGCGCCATCCTCCACCGCTGCAGCTCGCCACCGCCTCCACCGCCGCCATCGTCCTCTCTCTCCCGCCTCCTCTCTCTCCCTCTCTCCCCTTCTCTTCATCTCTCTCTCTCTCCCCCTCTCTCCGGCATCTCTCTTTCTCCCCCCCTCTCTTGGTGTCTCTCTCTCTCTCTCTTCCCCTCTCTCACTCTCTCCCTCTCTCCACCTCCCCGTCTCTCTCTCTCTCCCTTTCTCTCCTCTCTCTCTCCTCTCCCTTTCTCTCCTCTCTCTCTCTATCTCCGGTGTCTCTCTCTCTCTTTTTCCCTCTCCCTATTTCCCTCACCCTCTCACCTCTCTGCTTCTCTCTCCCTCTCGATCTCACTCATCTTTTTTTATTTTGTTTTTCTTCTCCTTTTTTTATCCTCTCTCCTTCTGTCTTCTCCCCATCTCTCACCCTCTCTCCTGACCGTATTCCTTTTCCCCTCTCCCTGCTTCTCACTCTTCCAACCCCCTCTCACATATCCTCTTTCCCTCTTCTTTACTCCCTCTCTCCACACCTCTCGATCTCCCTGCCTCAATTTTTTTTTATTTTCTTTTATCTCTGTCTCTTACTCTCTCCTACACATACCTCCTCTCTTACCCTCACACTCTCTCTATTTATTCATTACTCTTATATATATATATAATATACTATACACATATTTCTTATATAGTTCGTGTATATATATCCTCTACATAAAAAAAAATCTAAAAAAAAGAAGGAAGAGTCTTCTCCTCCTTCTTCCTCTCTGTTCTACGCATATGTCCACATACATATATATATATTCATATGAGGATTTATATATATATATATACCTGTATTTATATAAATATATACACATATTTGTGTAAGTGTCTTTGCAGGTGCGTGTGTGTGAGTGCTCGTATATGTCTGTGCGGAATGAAAGAGAAGTTCTGGCTCGATATTTGTTGAAGTCGTGAAATAAAGAAGGGCAAGTTTGCAAGCGGCCCGGTGCGGGAGCACGCCTCACTGTGCCGTGTGTTCACACCGCCCTCATCTGAGAGAAGCTTCCTCGAGCCCGTCATCGGCCGCCCAATAAGTTTTCTCACCACATCGTCTTATTTGCTTTGGTTTCTTTAGTTGCGTTGCATTGCATGAATCATTATCTATCGTCCATATTGCATCTCTCTCCCTAAGAAATCCCTTTGCTTGTTCATTCATCATATTGTCTGTCCACCCTTTAGTCCTAAAAGGGGTTTCAAATACCACCAACCAGGTGTGTATTCGCTTAGGCTATTTTCAATATCAGCTTCTAACGAATTGATGCTTCACCACCGTCGTCCTTATCTCGTTGTTGTTTCTCTTCGTTTGTTTTCCGTGCAGGGTTAAGCAGTCCGGGAGCCCACTTCTTCAGTCGGCCGAAAGGGGACGAGGAGGAACTCACACGATCCCCAGTTCGGGGATAAAACGCAACCATCCCTCCTACTTTTGAGGTATCCGACCAACACCTTCACCATTCTATTATAGTTCCCTGCCTTGTTGTTGTTATTTGTTGTTAAATCTCCATCTCCATCCTCCTTTACTTTTTGTTTAAAAATAAGTCTATCTTCTCTCTCTTGTTATTATCATGTATCGTTAATTCTCCATCCCCATTCTTTTCCGTTTTGTCTAAAATACGTCTCTCACTCTACCTATATTTTTCTTGGTGGTTTTTCCTTATATCATATTATCTTATTTTATCATCTATCTCTCGGTTTCTTTCTTCATTTTCTCACATCTCTTTAAAAATACATAAAAGCATAAAAATAATAAAAGTAAGAAAACCCTAAAAAAATATAATAACAAAAGATAAAACAAAACCAAAAGAATAATAAAATCTTGGTAACCAAAGAAGGCCCTCTTCGTTGGCCGGCCGACGGAAGAGGAAGAGAGGACCTGCACTGCTTCCGCTTCGGCGGTGAACGCGATCAGACATTTCCTGTGGGGTTCTCAGCCCCTGGAGATCACACTTCCCCTCCCCTCCTTTTGTTATTAATTTTTTGTCCAAGCCCCGTCGACGGAACCAGTTCCTCGCGGTGGTCTCATCTAACTGGTGCGGGGGGCTATCTCCCGCGACCGCTTTATTTCAATAATTTAATTTCTGCATTCTAACACCCTAACCGCTAATTGCTTAACTCTAACCCTCCCCTATCATCGCTTCAAAACCCCGTGGAGAGTGACATCTCGCGATGGTTTATTTAACCCCCTTTTCATTTATTCTAACCCCGATCAAGGAATTCGTTCCTCGCGGTGGTTTAATTTTCTGCACTTTCATTCCAACCCCGATCAAGGAACTCGTTCCTCGCGGTGGTTTAATTTTCTGTATTCTTTTGTTCCGACCCCGATCAAGGATTGGTGCGGTGTCTCATCTAATTGGTGCGGTGGGTCATCTCCCACGACCATTTTCATTCCAGTAATTTAATTTCTGCACGCTAACCTCCTAACCCCTAACCATTTAATTTTAGCATCCCCCCATCATCGCTTTAAAACCCCGCGGAGAGTAACATCTCGCGGCGGTTTATTTGATCCCTTTTTCTTTTCTCGTTATATACATATAGTTATTATAATAAAAACCCCGCGGAGGGTAATACCTCGCGGTGGTCCTTTCTATATAGTTATACTTATTACTTATATCGCTGCAAAAACCCCGCAAAGGCCAATGTCTTGCGGTGGTATGTATATATAATATTTATTGTTTATATTGTAGTAAAAATCCCGTAAGGCCAATGTCTTGTGGTGGTTTCTATATGTACATATATATTCATTACTACTGATACTACTATATTGCTGTTAGAACCCCACAAAGACCAATGTCCTGTGGTGGTACGTCTTTGTTCGTATTGTCCTTATAATTGTTCGGAGAACGATATACCGTTACCGTATTGTCCTTATATTCACTTTTTTCTTTCTTTTTATTCCTCCCTCACACCCTCCCTCTAACTCTCTCTCTCTCACCCTCTTTCCCCCGTGTTCTCTCTCCCTCTCTCCCCCTGCGTCTCTCTCTCTCTCTCTCTCCCGTTTCTCTTCTCTCTCTCTCTTTCTTCCCCCCTCCGTCTCTCTCTCTCTCTCTCTCTCTCTCTCTCTCTCTCTCTCTCTCTCTCTCTCTCTCTCTCTCTCTCTCTCTCTCTCTCTCTCACTCTCTCTCTTCTCTCTTCTCTCTCTCCCTCACTCTCTCTCTTTTTCTTCCCTCTGTTCTCCCCCTCCCTCAACCTCTCTCTCTCTTTGCGTTTTTTTTTCTTTTAAAAAAGGGCTTTTTTTTAGGGGGGGGGGCTTGTCGCCCGTGCCCCCCCCATTTGAACGAAGAGGCCGTTGCAGCCTCTTCTTCTTCACCGACCCGCCGCGCCGCCCTGCTACGTCGCACCCGCCTCTGGCCCCGCCTCCGGTTCCGCCTGCGCCGCCGCCCTGCTCCGCCGCACCCGCCTCCGCCTCGCCTCCGGTCCCGCCTCCGGTCCCACCTGCGCCGTCGCCCCGGGCCACCTCCGCGCCATCCTCCACCGCCGCAGCTCTCCACCGCCTCCACCGCCGCCATCGTCCTCTCTCTCCCGCCTCCTCTCTCTCCCTCTCTCCCCTTCTCTTCATCTCTCTCTCTCTCTCTCTCTCTCCCCCTCTCTCCGGCATCTCTCTCTTTCTCCCCCCTCTCTCTGGTGTCTCTCTCTCTCTCCCTTTCTCTCTGTCTCTCTCTCTCTCTATCTCTCTCTCTCTCTCTCCGGTGTCTCTCTCTCTCTCTTTTTCCCTCTCCCTATTTCCCTCACCCTCTCACCTCTCTGCTTCTCTCTCCCTCTCGATCTCACTTATCTTTTTTTATTTTGTTTTTCTTCTCCTTTTTTTATCCTCTCTCCTTCTGTCTTCTCCCCATCTCTCACCCTCTCTCCTCACCGTATTCCTTTTCCCCTCTCCCTGCTTCTCACTCTTCCAACCCCCTCTCACATATCCTCTTTCCCTCTTCTTTACTCCCTCTCTCCCAACCTCTCGATCTCCCTGTCTCAAATTTTTTTTATTTTCTTTTATCTCTGTCTCTTACTCTCTCCTACACATACCTCCTCTCTTACCCTCACTCTCTCTCTATTTATTCATTACTCTTATATATATATATATAATATACTATACACATATTTCTTATATAGTTCGTGTATATATATCCTCTACATAAAAAAAATCTAAAAAAAGACGGAAGAGTCTTCTCCTCCTTCTTCCTCTCTGCTCTACGCATATGTCCACACACATATATATATATATTCATATGAGGATTATATATATATACCTATATTTATATAAATATATACACATATTTGTGTAAGTGTCTTTGCAGGTGCGTGTGTGTGAGTGCTCGTATATGTTTGTGCGGAATGAAAGAGAAGTTCTGGCTCGATATTTGTTGAAGTCGTGAAATAAAGAAGGGCAAGTTTGCAAGCGTCCCGGTGCGGGAGCACGCCTCACTGTGCCGCGTGTTCACACCGCCCTCATCTGAGAGAAGCTTCCTCGAGCCCGTCATCGGCCGCCCAATAAGTTTTCTCACCACGTCATCTTATTTGCTTTGGTTTCTTTAGTTGCGTTGCATTGCATGAATCATTATCTGTCGTCCATATTGCATCTCTCTCCCTAAGAAATCCCTTTGCTTGTTCATTCATCATATTGTCTGTCCACCCTTTAGTCCTAAAAGGGGTTTCAAATACCACCAACCAGGTGCGTATTCGCTTATGCTATTTTCAATATCAGCTTCTAAAGAATTGATACTACACCACCGTCGTCCTTATCTCGTTGTTGTTTCTCTTCGTTTGTTTTCCGTGCAGGGTTAAGCAGTCCGGGAGCCCGCTTCTTCAGTCGGCCGAAAGGGGACGAGGAGGAACTCACACGATCCCCAGTTCGGGGATAAAACGCGACCATCCCTCCTACTTTTGAGGTATCCGACCATCACCTTCACCATTCTATTCTAGTTCTCTGCCTTGTTGTTGTTATTTGTTGTTAAATCTCCATCTCCATCCTCCTTTACTTTTTGTTTAAAAATAAGTCTATCTTCTCTCTCTTGTTATTATCATATATCGTTAATTCTCCATCCCCGTTCTTTTCCGTTTTGTCTAAAATACATCTCTCACTCTACCTATATTTTTCTTGGTGGTTTTTCCTTATATCATATTATCTTATTTTATCATCTATCTCTCGGTTTCTTTCTTCATTTTCTCACATCTCTTTAAAAATACATAAAAGTATAAAAAATAATAAAAGCAACAAAACCCAAAAAAAATATAATAACAAAAGATAAAATAAAATAAAAAGAATAATAAAATCAGGGTAACCAAAGAAGGCCCTCTTCGTCGGCCGGCCGACGGAAGACGAAGAGAGGACCCGCACTGCTTCCGCTTCGGCGGTGAACGCGATCAGACATTTCCTGTGGGGTTCTCAGCCCCTGGCGATCACACTTCCCCTCCCCTCCTTTTGTTATTAATTTTTTGTCCAAGCCCCGTCGACAGAACTAGTTCCTCGCGGTGGTCTCATCTAACTGGTGCGGTGGGCTATCTCCCGCGACCGCTTTATTTTAGTAATTTAATTTCCGCATTCTAACACCCTAACCGCTAATTGCTTAACTCTAACCCTCCCCTATCATCGCTTCAAAACCCCGTGGAGAGTGACATCTCGCGGTGGTTTATTTAATCCCCTTTTCATTTATTCTAACCCCGATCAAGGAATTCGTTCCTCGCGGTGGTTTAATTTTCTGCACTTTCATTCCAACCTCGATCAAGGAACTCGTTCCTCGCGGTGGTTTAATTTTCTGTATTCTTTTGTTCCGACCCCGATCAAGGAACCCGTTCCTCGCGGTGGTCTCATCTAACTGGTGCGGTGGGTCATCTCCCGCGACCATTTTCATTCCAGTAATTTAATTTTCGCACGCTAACCTCCTAACCCCTAACCATTTAATTTTAGCATCCCCCCATCATCGCTTTAAAACCCTCCGGAGAGTAACATATCGCGGCGGTTTATTTGATCCCTTTTTCTTTTCTCGTTATATACATATAGTTATTATAATAAAAACCCCGCAGAGGGTAATACCTCGCGGTGGTCCTTTGTATATAGTTATACTTATTACTTATATCGCTGTAAAAACCCCGCAAAGGCCAATGTCTTGCGGTGGTATGTATATATAATATTTATTATTTATATTGCAGTAAAAATCCCGTAAGGCCAATGTCTTGTGGTGGTTTCTATATGTACATATATATTCATTACTACTGATACTACTATATTGCTGTTAGAACCCCACAAAGACCAATGTCCTGTGGTGGTACGTCTTTGTTCTTATTGTCCTTATAATTGTTCAGAGAACGATATACCGTTACAATTTCTAAGTCTACGTGTCTCTCCATTTCTGTTACATCGATTCTCAGACTTCCCGGTATATGAAAAACTGCTCGTGGAACGGTAGGCCACGCTTACCTGGAAAGGGTCAGTTTGCGCGAGAGGGCCTTCGGACCCCTATCTCCGCCCCGTACCGGAATTTGTTCCGCATCCCTCTCTTCCCTTTCTCTCTCCTTGATTCGGTCTCGTTATCCCCATCTTCTAGGACAGACGAGGGTGGACGACCCCCGCCGTCTACACCTCTCTGTCGATCACCCTTTTACCATTACTTTGCATCATTGTTTTTCCCCCGAGGGTGATGACGACTCCTGCCGTCTACACTTTTCTGGCGATCACGGTGGGACCTCCTTTGTTTTCTCTGGTTACCCAAATATTTTCGGCACCCACGTGTGCCCCTCCATTCGGCACCCCCGTGTGCCCCTCCTGACTGCGCCTGCGTGCGCTACATTCGTGCTCCCAGTAGCACTCTTGCCATCGGCACCCACGTGTGCCCCTCCACTCGGCACCCACGTGTGCCCCTCCTGATTGCGCCCGCGTGCGCTACATTCGTGCTCCCAGTTGCACTCTTGCCATTGGCACCCACGTGTGCCCCTCCTCTCGGCACCCACGTGTGCCCCTCCTGATTGCGCCCGCGTGCGCTACATTCGTGCTCCCAGTAGCACTCTTGCCATCGGCACCCACGTGTGCCCCTCCACTCGGCACCCACGTGTGCCCGTCCTGATTGCGCCCGCTTGCGTTATATTCGTGTTCCCGCTATCACTCTTGGCATTCCAATTACATCCCTCGTGCACTACGTGCATTACTCTAGAGTCCCCTTGAAGTCTGAAGAGATTCGTATCATTACAGAAAAGGTGTGTTGTGATGTTTGTTTAATTTATTTTGTTGTATATATTTGCTGTCTGTTTATATATCTCCTGTTAAATTCAGCACTGCATTGCATATCATCTCCCTTTTATTTTTATTTATTTTGTTCCATTTTTTTAGGATCACCTTTTCTTGGTGAAGGAAAGACTCTCCGTCGGGAATTCCTCTCAACGGACTAGGATCTCCTTCACTGGGACCTCCGTAAGTCCCCGACATCGAAGGATTCCCTCTTCGTTCACTGGGCTGGTTGTACCACTGAAGTTCCCTGGAGATAGTCAACCCATTCGTGGTGAGTCGAGTGTCCTTAGATCACACGGAGGAAATTAATAATGCAACTAAGGTCCCTCCTGTGGTGTGAACATTAGATTAGAAAAAAAAGGGGGGAAAACCAAAAGAAAACAAAAAAAAAGGCATTAAACATCAACTTGTTTGTTAATCTTTGCTAATGGTTTGAGTGTGTATGTTATTACATTCTGATTAGAAAGAAAAAGAAAAAAGAGAGAAAATAAAGAAAACAAAAAAATGGGCGTTACACATCAACTTGTTTGTTAATCTTTGCTATTGGTTTGAGTGTGTATGTTATTGCGTTCCGGTAAAATCTCGTGTTCCGGAAAAGATCAAGAAATGTCCGGAGACGGTCAGAATCCGACCCCGGGTCACCAGGGGACACATGTCCCTGCTGAGGACGCAGGTTCCTCCCGTGAGCCCTCATATGAGGTGCAAGCCAACGTCGGGGAAGCATCCCCGCCACAAGATATTTCCTCCTTGCTAGGTGTTCTCGCGAACACACATCTCAATTCTGATCAGATCCGAGCCTTTCAGGCCGTCTTAAAAGGGAAATCTGTTGATTCTACTCCTCAAAATCCAACACCAGTTGCTCTCCCTACTCAAGAGCCCACACAGGCAATCCCTTCCTCATTCCCTCTTGTGCAGACAACTCTGCAACCTCCCCCTTTCCAATTACCTCCCCAATCTCAAGTTCCACCAATTCCTCATACAACATTTCAGTCAATTCCATTCACTGATATGCCACAACATCTGCAACCTCCCTCTTTCCAATTATCTCCCCAGTCTCAGGTTCCGCCAATTCCTCATACAACATTTCAGTCAGTTCCGTTTACTGACATGCCACAACGTCCCACTCATCCGGAATTCCCTTCTCAGGCCTCCGCAAGGCCTCAGTGGCCACCACAACCTGCTCCTTACAATGAGGTCACCCAATCTCTCCTTCATAGGATGAACAAGATGGACAAACAATTTCGAGATTTCAAAAAGATTGTGGATGTCAAATCCGCGCCTGAGATCTCTTTACCAATCCTTCCAGTATTCCATCTCCCTCCTTCCGAAATGCCAACGTACCGATGGTACACCGGCATAGGCAACCCCCTCATTCATCTGAAGGACTTTATGTATGAGTCCTCGTTTTGGCAGAACGATCAAAGATCATTGGCATACCTCTTCAGGAGATCATTGGATGGTCCCGCCTTAGAATGGATCTATTCCCTAGAGCCGAGTGAGGCTGAGAACTTTGACATAGTGCAACGGAAATTCCTACAGAAATATCGGGATAGGGTCGGTCCCTCCTTCTCTATTACCGACCTAGTGGCTGAAAAAATGAAGCCGGACGAAGATTTCATCCAATTTGCCGATCGATGGAGATCCTTGGCAGAGAAAGTGAGAGACTCCATTTCAGAATCGGAGCAAGTAAAGATGGTCGTGTCTAATGCCACTCCATAATTTAGACACATCCTGGCAATGAACAAGCTCACCACTATGGAGGAACTGTATGAGAGGGCTCGATATATCCAAACACAGCTGAAAGATTCTCCCCTCATGCATATGTTCGAGCCACCAAAGCCAAAGGTGTTTAGGAAGTCGAGCACGGGCGCCCAAGGTGGGGTGACAGAAGGGGTTGTAACAAATGAATAAGTGGGCGCGGTTGGCCATCCCAACCAGCAAGCTAACCCTAGGCCCCCACAACCCCCACAATTCCCCTTTCATCAGGAGCAACAAGGTCAGCAACCCTATCATCCTCCCCCATAAAACAATCTCTTCCAGAACAATATGTCTCAACCCCTCCATCTTCAACAACAACAACAGCGACCTCCTCAATATAATCAGGTTCCGCCACCAGGGGATTATGGCCACCAACAACAGAGAAGGCCGATCGGCCCTAGGAGAGCTCATTACCCACCTTTGCCGGAGTCGTTGCCGGACATCTTTAATGCTCTCATGGCTGCTAATTTCCTCACCTTGCCTAAGGAAAAAGCCATATGGCCCCCGAACGTCGACACTTCCAGATATTGTGTCTTCCATAGACAGCCGGGTCATACAGTGGAAAACTGTTTTCATTTCAGAGATTATATCTATGATATGAACGATGAACATCAAATAGATTGGGATGAAATGAGATGATGCGTCACCATGATGAAGGCCAGGAGACCTCCTCTTAGACAACAACAGCAACAACAACAACAGCAACAACAACAACAACAACAGCCTCAGCAGGCACCACAGCAACAACTAAACATGGGCATCCTCCAAAATCCGTTACCGGCGCACCAACAACCTAACCACCAAGTCAACCCCATCTCTTCCTTCCCAGAGGTTGGAAGAGGGCAAGATTGGCATACGGAAAGCGCCTCTGTCCTTGTCACCAATCACGTTCCTATCCAATCCCCACTCCTTATTCGTCCCGCACCTGTCTATCCTCCACCCGTAGCACAACCCGTAGTGATACCTCACTCATTTCCACTGCTATCACGTCCTCTCATCCGCGTCTCTACTGATGACCTCCCTTCGAGTCCCCAGCAAACACCCTCCACTTCCACCATAACACTGTTACCCTCAAAGCCTCTCATCATTTCTCGCGCCTCCACTTCATCATCCACCTTCATTCCGCCTCCACTAAACAAACCCCTCATTGTCCAATACCCTTCCGAGGTGCCCTCCACCTCCACCATAACACCGTTACCCCCAAAATCTCTCATCATTTCTCACGCCTCCACTTCATCATCCACCTTCATTCCGCCTCCACTAAACAAACCCCTCATTGTCCAACACCCTTCCGAGGCACCGTCTACCTCCACCACAACCCCTTTACCCTCGAAACCCCTCATTATTCATCACCCATCCGGGGCCCCATCAACCTCTACTATGCCTCCACCTTTTAAACCCCTTATCATTCACCGTCCATCTGAGGCTTCATCCACTCCCACCATGCCTCCACCTAACAAACCACTCATCAGAGCCCCTACACCTATTATTGCCCCTGCTTCATCAATTGTTCCTCCACCACTACCCCTCGAACCCCTGCTAAACCCCATATCTAAGTCTATAAAGGTGCCGCCAAAACCACAAGCCATGGTGCTCCGTAGTGGAAGGATGTTCCATCGGATTTTTCCCCAAAACAGCCAGGTCCCCGAGCATTCTCAGCCAGAGAAAGACACCAAAGAACAGCCAGAGGAGTCTATCCCTGGGACACAATATGACATGTTGAAACACCTGGATAAAACACCAGCTCAAATCTCCATTCTCGAGCTAATCAAGAGGTCGAAAACCCATCAGGACGCCTTGATGGAGTATCTTCAGAGGGTTATGGTAAATGAGGATCTCCCAGTGGAGAAGATCTCGTCAGTATTGACGCCAACTGATACACAACCGGCTATTATATTTCACCACCATGAGCTTGCCCCCAAGGAGGCTCGAAAATATGCTTTGTGTATTACAGTAAAGATCAATGGGGTGTCTGTAGACCCGTGTTTGGTGGACACTGGTGCGTCTATAAATGTGATCTCTATGATCACCCTCCAATCATGTGGGGTTGACACGGAACAGATAAGGCCTTCGTCAATCACCGTTACGACCTATGATAATAGCAAAAAGCCGCCAATGGGATGGTCATATTGAATGTGGAATTGGGCCCTGCATCAGTCTTTACGGAATTCCATATCCTTGATATGGATCCCACATTCAAGGCCATACTAGGCCGCCCTTACATTGAAGTTATGAATGCGGTGCCTTCCACCAATCATCAGTGCTTGAAGTTTCCGTACAAGGCTTAGATTATCAAGGTAAATAGCATGCCCATCTTTTCTACAGTGGATGCTATTAATACCTCTTTGCCTTCTGTTTGGCCGACCCACCGGCCAATTCTTTCACTACTAGATGTGTGTGACCCTCGCCGCGCCCCTTTGACACAGAAGCCGTTTCTAACACCAAAGTCATGTCACCTTTCCCATTCTAAGGGATGGGAGATCATGAGAAATATTGGCTACCAGCAGGGCAAAGGTTTGGGGGCACAATCACAAGGGAGACTGAGACTGCCAAACAAGATAAGGTTAACCCTTAGAGCCGGCCTAGGCTTTGAAGGGCCACTTGAAGCATATGAGGGACCTCTTACATGGACCTTGTACTCTCATTTCAGAAAGGGTCCGGTTATACAGTTGGGGGATTACCCGCGAGAATCACATGGGAAATTGCAGATTGCCTATTTAGCTGAAAGCTGCTCGAGAACTACAAAGAAGGGGAAACACGATGACCCAGACTGTGAATGGAATAAGTGGTTCGATATACACAATATTTCCATGGCACTACAACAGATGTTCTCGCCTCCAGACTTAGAGGGGCCACTTTTGATCTCCGAGGTACCAAAAGATGTCGTTGACATTGCCGAAATTCCAAGTTTTCCTCGCCGAGAGGAAGTTGCCACTGACGGATCGCTTTCCATCATTCTATCTGATCATTCTCCTCAGCCGTTGCTGCTGACTCTTTCTTGGACCCGACGTTTATCTAATGATATTCCCAGGTCCCCTTCTCTACTCACATTCTTGCGTGGATTTCTCAGCCCATGCCAAATTTTCAACCATGATCTGCTCAATGAGCCATGCAACCCCCTAGCTATAGTTCCCTCCTCCCATTATCTAATTTCTTTCAATTGTTTTGTAATTGAAAATGAAAATGAAAAAAAAAACGTCGATTTTCAAACTCTTCAACAGTGCATCTCCTTTGAGGAGACCTCCTACATCTCTCACGAGTGTGCCCCGACTTACGGGCCACTCATTCAAGGTCCCTTGAGCGACCATCTTTACCCCTCTATCGAGGGGTCTCTTCCTGTACATTCTTCAGCTTCTTCTTCGTCTGTAGAACAAGTCAGCCAGGTTAGGAATAGCGAGTCAAGGGTAGTACCTAGAAGAAAATCCAAGGGCAAGGAAATTCCTTGTCGATTCCTTCTAGATCTAGCTAATAGGTGTCAAGCCTTTCTAGCCATTCCTCAATTGCTAGAAAATCCCATCCATCTTCCGGAGTTAGAATGAAGAGGATTGCACAATTGATGAGGGATACAGAGTTTATGAGCTCACAGATGGAGAGTACCCTATTGAAGAAGGGGACGAAGAATATGAGGACGCGGTTGACGCATATGCTAGCGGAATGAGGAGGTTTGAGGAACCATCAGCCGCTATAGAAGAACCCACCAAAGAGATCAACCTGGGGACCGAGGAAGACCCTAGAATCATCCTCATAAGTGACAATTTGCCACCATCTGAAGAAGAGGCATTGATCGAGGTCCTAAAGGAATATAGGGACACGTTCGCGTGGAGTTACGAGGATATGCCGGGATTAGATTCCACCCTGGTCGAACATCGCCTAACACTAAAACCAGGGTCCGTCTCGGTAAAGCAAAGGTTAAGACGTTTCCACCCCCAAATGGCTTTAAAAATGAAGGAAGAGGTTGATAAGCTCCACAAAGCCAGGTTTATTAGAGTCATCCTATATCCTCAATGGGTGGCAAACATTGTCCCGGTCATGAAAAAGGATGGAAAGGTGAGAATCTGTATCGATTTTCGGGACCTTAACCGCGCGTGTCCAAAAGATGATTTCCCCTTGCCTCACATTGACGTGTTGGTTGATAATACAACAGGCTATGAAACTCTCTCGTTTATGGATGGATTTTCGGGATATAATCAGATCCGTTTGGCGGAAGAGGATCAGGAGAAAACATCATTCACCACACCTTGGGGAACTTACTGCTATTTGGTCATGCCGTTTGGTTTGAAGAATGCTGGAGCTACTTATCAAAGGGCTATGACGGCAATATTCCATGACATGATGCATGTATATTTAGAGGTGTATGTGGATGATTTACTGGTGAAATCCAGGACTAGGGCAGAACACCCAAGAGTTCTGGCTAAGGTGCTGCAAAGATCAAGGGAGTTCAATTTGAAAATGAATCCGAAAAAGTGCGTATTTGGCGTCTCATCGGGCAAATTGCTTGGTTTCATTGTGAGTAAGAGGGGCATTGAAATATATCCCAACAAAGCTAAAGTAATTAGTGATATGCCACCTCCGAAAAATCTGAGAGAAGTTTGAGGGTTAATCGGAAGGTTACAATTCATTCGTCGATTTGTGTCCCAGCACTCGCAAAGGTGCAAACCTTTCTATGAGTTGACTAAGTCCGGAGTAGAATTCAGTTGGAATTCTAAATGTCAAAAAGCTTTTGAAGGATTAAAAGAATATCTGGCCAATCCACCTGTTCTAATTCCACCTATGCCAGGTAAACATTTAATCCTTTACATCTCGGTCCTAGACGACTCCGTGGGAGCTGTCCTAGCACAAGCCGATGAAGCGGGAAAAGAAAGGGCAACCTATTATTTGTCCAAACTCCTCAACCCTTGTGAGCAGAAGTACACGGCTATGGAGAAAACATGTGCCGCCCTTGTCTGGGTGGTGCAGAAGTTGAAACACTACTTTCTAGCTCATGAAGTTCATCTGATTGCCCGAATGAACCCTATCAAGTTCCTTCTAGAAAAATCTATCCTTACAGATAGATTAGCACGCTGGCAAAGCTTTCTTTCTCAGTTTGACATCACCTACATTCAGCAAAAGGCGATCAAGGGTTATGCCATAGCCGAGCATCTCGCTCACCATCCTCTCCCCAAATTCGATCCTGTCCAATCAGAGTTTCCAGATGAGGAACTAATGTCCACCAACCAATCAGATGATTGCATGTGGACGTTACATTTTGATGGAGCTCTGAATTCCCAAGGGAAAGGAATCGGCATTGCCCTCCTGTCGCCTGAAGGCCTTACATTCCCACTGGCATATCAGCTCAAATTCCCCATTACCAACAATATAGCTGAATATGAAGCTCTTCTAGCTGGCCTAAAACTCGCTCATTCTTTTCGTATCACCGAATTACGAGTCGTAGGTGATAGTCAACTCATTCTTCGCCAGGTGCTCACTAAATATCGCACTCGCGATCCGAAGCTCAAGCCATACCAAGAACTCACTGCTGCCTTTGCCAAACTGTTCACCAAATTGATCTTTGTCCATGTCCCTCGTCATCAGAACATTCTGGCCGATGCCCTCGCCTCGTTGGCATCATCTTTAAGGTTCCCTCTAGGAAGATGGTTTGAGTCCATTCACATCTACAAGCGTCATGCCCCTGCAATCGATGATGCTTCCTACGTAAATATCAAGGACAGGATAGCAAGGAGGGCCCTACAGGTAGAAATCCTTGAGAAGAGGGAAATTATGTTGACAGAGTTAGAAGAAGAATTGGCTGATGAGGAGAAGCCATGGTTTTACGAAATTGTCAAGTATTGCAAAGATCAGTCCTACCCTGAAGAAGCCACATCGGAAGATAGAAAAGCCATAAGGAGAGTGGCACAGAGGTACATGCTGGTCGGAGGAGTGCTATACAAGAGGAGTCTTACTGGTGTTCTTTTAAGATGTCTCGACGAAGAGGAGGTCTGGAAATGCGTCGAGGAAGCACACTCTGGTGTGTGCGGTGGCCATGTGAATAGCCAAATGCTTGCCAAGAAAATCCTTCGACAAGGCTTTTATTGGCCCACCATGGAAGAGGATTGTGCCATCTATGTCCGCAGGTGTGTCAAGTGTCAACTTCACGCTGATAAAATTCATTCCCCATCTTCTTCACTTCATCCAGTATCCTCCCCATGGCCTTTCTCCATGTGGGCTTTCGATGTCATCGGTCCTCTTGGTAACCCTAACTCCCTCACTAAACAAAAATCATTCATCCTTACTGCAACGGAGTACTTCACCAAATGGGCCGAAGCCGAAGCTTACGTGGAGGTTAAAGCGTCAACAGTATGCAAATTCATCATGAAGAACATCATCACCATGTTCGGTATTCCAAGCACAATTATCACCGACAATGGGCCGCAATTCATATCTCAGGGCCTTCAGGACCTCTGCAAAAGGTATAAAATTGCATTGCATCATTCATCACCTTATTACCCACAAGGTAATGGCCAAGCAGAGGCCACTAATAAAACATTGATTAAAATCATAAAAAGACCTGTGAAAGTTCTCAGATTGGTCAGAAAAGCTGATTGAAGCTCTATGGGCCTATCACACTTCAATCCGTACTCCCACTGGGCAAACCCCGTTCGCCCTCACTTATGGGATGGAGGCGGTAGTTCCGTATGAAATCTTGGTTCCTTCTCTCAGGGTACAGTTGGACAAGGAACTTCCCCTCGACGAACGTCGTGATTCACTCCTTGCTCAATTGGAACTCTTAGATGAGAAACGGCTGGCCGCTGCTGAGCATGCACGAGTATATCAAAACAGACTCACACGTTTTTATCAAAAGAAGGTCATTGAAAGAAAATTTCAAGTCGGTGAAATGGTAGTGAAAAGAATGTTTGTAAAACATGGTGGGCCGCGTTCTAAACTCCAACCCAATTGGGAAGGACTGTACGTGATTCAGGATGTGCATCCTGGCAACGCCTATAGGCTAGTGAATGCTGAGGGGATCGAGTTATCCCACCCTTGGAATGGGCTTTATCTTAAGAAATACTACCCTTAGATAGGTGTACATAGTCTCAAAAAATGATGAAATGTAAAATAACAAAAAAAAATAGAAAACAATGAAAACAACAAAAATATGTATATATACAATAACAAAAGATAAAAAAAATAGAAGAAAATGAAAAGAAAAAAAAATAGAAAATTCAAAATGCTAATGCCCGGAGATCACCATGTAGTTAAGTCATTGCGTTCAACCTCCGTGTTGGGATAGGGCCTATTAAGACTTGGTAGGTTCCGGGTCTTGGTTTGCCAGAGCCGTGGAGATCCATGTCCGGCTAGTTTGGCTTATGCCCCCCTCAAAAGGAGACAACATGCATGTACACATGTGTTCTATAAAAGATCGGTAGCATCGCTCATGGTGTGGCCTCACCTAGAAGGTCTCCAGAACGCTTTAAATCTTCGTTCTCTCTCTCTTCGACCGAATGAGACAGCCGGCGCCCTTAAAACGCTGAGCATGGGAAACACGAACACAACTCCTAGGGTGAGAGTAGGGTCCAATTCCTCGAGCATGGATCAGAGTACGAGAAGAGGGCAGTGTCCCCGCAGGCATCCAAGAGGGATTCCATAATGTCAAGATACTATGTCCCTCGCAAAAATCTGTCAAGAAAAATTAGAAAAGAAGAACAAAATCAAAGTCAAGTGAAAAGCCTGGTCGTAACCGTGCCTGATCCCACAAATGAAACCCCTTTGACTGAAAGTCAAATTCTATACAAAAGGGGTCATGAGATGTAAATGCTCGAGATTTGGTCTAAAGTTGCCCGAAAGGGGAAGTTAAGTGCGCCCCTACTGGCTCGCCGGGTTAACGATTTTGCCGGTCCTCTCAGGAGGTTTGCCCCCTAAATTCTTCCTCTGAAGATGAAGGCTCAATGGAGTTCCTGAAGGGTGAAACTCACCAAAGTCTGCAACCACCTTTCGACACAAACGTATGGTTGTCCATCTTGGAAAGTAGAAGTCATTGTCGTGAAAGAGTCTCCATGTTTCTGGCCGGTCAAGACCCTTATCTACCATCTTAATTTCTTCTAGTCTAACCTCGGGCTTAGACCAATGCAAGCACGTCACCTATAGGTGCGACGGCGTCTGATTCCGGGTCAGCGTCGCGCGGTTGGTCATTTGGGTTCCAAGGTGTTCCATTACATATCATCTAGAGTTGTGAGGAAATAGACCCGGGTGGGGCAAATCATTTACCTTGAACACTTTTTGGGTGAATCCCTGTGGTCGGAAGCAACTGGGAGCCTAAGCATGGCATGACGGTATTGTCATCAGGGTAAGTCTTAGCCGGCGAGATTATCATTCGAGGAGTCTAGAGGCCCAAATCAACTTAGACGTGCACTTAGGATGCCTGGGAGGTTAGCAAGAAACCCTCGTTCTTGTGCAGGTTAGATGTTATATGAGTTGGTCATCATGCATTCGCAAAAACAAAAAAAAAATAATAATAAACCAAAAATAAACAAAAAAATAATAAACCCAAAAATCCAAAAAAAAGCAGAAAAATGTATAGGCACAAAAAAATGGAAATGTAAAAGACAAAAAAATAAACAAATAATAAAACAAAAAAAATGAACAAAAACACAAAAACAAAAAAAAATCACATTTCGCATGATTGCATTTGTATGTAACATCTCATTTTAAATTTCCGTTTGTATCTGTGTGCTTGTGTGCTGCATTCATCATTATCCTTTATTATTGCCTTTGTTAATAAAGGCTTGCCCCTTGACTCCTTCTTAAGAACAGCTCAAATCACATTTGTTTATTGAGCAAGGGGCAAGTCAGAGCAGAAACGCTAACTTGTTTACTTAGATGTATGCAGGGATTCGGGAGACAAGAAAGAAGTAGCGAACCAAGCATAAACTATTTTATTCCACTCCCAACCAAAAGAAAACAACAAAAAGTCTACATCATGTTTCACCTTCTCTCTCCACATTACTTGTCCCGCCACTCTCCGGGTAAGACGTTCTTAGGGGTGCTACCCAACCATGAAAAGTGGTACTTCTACCGCTTTGCGATCCTCTTTCTATCTCAACTCCCCGACGTCGATCTGCGGGGACAGCAAAGAAGCTACTAACACGAAAGCCACGCTCTCGTGCCCTTAGATAGCGTTCCTCACCATCCTTCAGCCACTGCTCGGCGAGACCGAGACTGGTCCTCAATTCAAATAGTTGGGCCTTCAGGGCCCTCCTCTCCTCTTTCTCGGCTGATCTTTTAGCCTTATCTCTTTCCCTGTCCTTTTCCCTCTCAGCACGTTCTCTCTCTCTGTCATCCCTTTCCAGCTGATGGGTGATCCTCAGCTCCATGGCGTCCCGAGAAAAATTGTCATCTGAGCGACGCTACAATTCCTCCTCCAGCTCCGCTATCCTGGCCTTCCCTCATGATGCATGAGCAAACATCTCTTGCATCTCTTCGGCCTGCCATATCCGTCATTTCAGGGGTGTGATGAGACATAAACAGAGAAGCTCGGATAAGAGGAACCTTCACCTGCGCGGAAAGCATTCCCTCTGCCTCCGCGGTGCGCTGTGTTACACGGGCAAGCTGCTCATGGAGCGAATCTAGTTCCGATGAAGGAATCCATAGACTGGAAGAAGCACCCTCTGCCCCTACTGCTGGTAGGGTTGCGTCGAGCCGAGCGCGCTATGATAGCAAGAAGTGACAGTGAGTGGCTAAACACAAAAACCTAGGGGTATAATTAGGAATATGCATTTGCATACATACTAACCGAGACATGTAAAGCCTCATCGGTGTCACCCAACTCTCCCTCCGTGTCCGCCAATCGAGCCCGCAAGTTCGCTATCATGGTATCACGAGCATCCTAAACCCATGTCATAGAGTCAGCATTACATTTAGAAAAATGATAAAAAAAAATAGAAAAAAAATGATCAAAAAGTGAGAAAGGAGATATACCTCCACAAGTCCCTCAGGATGGAGTCGCTCTGCATACATTGCCCTATAGAGACGTAGATAATCTTCACTATCCCGGGCGTGCGACTCCACGAGCGTGCCACCCCGCTGCCAATCTTCATATTGTTCGGGGAAGCGCACCCGCCAGTCGACACAGGTTACCGGCCCACGTGTCTTCCTCCCGACGCGGGGTGGTGCGGTCATATCTACCCATTCCTGAGCAAGCCCTAGAGTCCTCATGACCAATCATAGCCGGAGTGGCTCGATTTCATTCAGGCAGTGGACCCAAAGGTCCCGACCAAATCGAGGGCGACCTGCGATGACCCACGGTTGGTCGACATCGACCAAGCCCGAGTAAGGCCTCCAGATCACCTACGTTTGCATGCGTATGTCTCCTTAATCACTCAAAAGAACCAAAAAAAAGAGAGAGACAAAGGAAAAGACAAAAAAATGGAGTCCTACCATCTCTGTGGGGAACTCTTGCAGCTCACGCCTTAATACCATCAGCTGGTAAGATAGAGAGGCTGTGCTCATAATGGGTTGCCACCGCCGAGCTAGTGGTGCCACAGCCACACGCCACTGTCGAGCTCGCCCCATTGGGATGTAGTAATAACTCCATACCTGTGTCGTCACATGTCATCAGCATTTCATGAAATAGACTAGTTGCATTGACAAATAAATAAATAATTACCTGGATAAACGGTATGAAGCCACTCACAGTCACCTCTCGATCTGTCCCTTGGGACAGACTTGCGAACATATGCGCCAGCACGGCGGCTCCCCAGGCATATTGCCCTACCCTCTCTAGGTCCACCAAAAATTCTAGGAAACGACAATGGATGTCATCTCCTTTGGAACCCAGCAGTAATTTTCCCAGCAGGAAGAGGAGGAATATCCTCAAGTCCATGTTTGACCTCTCCCAGCTACTGGCATCCACGCAGTACACAGCGCGGGACCCTCTTTCCGCTCTCTCCATGAACTCCTCCAAGGACTCGTTATCACGGTGACGAGTGTCAGTGAGCCCCAATGCCTCCATGATAGATGCCTTGGCTACTGACCTGTTCTTTTGGTCCTTTAATTCCAGACCAAGAAGCTTCTGAGCCACTTCGCGATAATCGGGGTAGGTGACCCCGGTCACCGCCTCACCATCCACTCTAAGGCCGGTGATTCGGGCCACATCTTCGAGACTGGGCACCATGTGCCCCCAGGGCATCAAGAAGGCACGACTCTCTGGGTCCCATCTCTCGCGCAATGCTTGGATGAGGGCGAGGTCGAGCTTAATGGGTTCGATCCGGAGGAATGCACCAAACCCATCGCATCAACCGGGCTTTCTGGAAGTCAGGCAAGCCTCGATAGGCGGCCACCACTAATTCCCATGAGATGTGTGACCTCGTCATACTCTGTGGATTACACAGGAAGTGAGAAGCGGGTGCATCATTGAAATAAAAAAAGAAAAAGAATGAGAAAGGAAGAAAGGGATCATGAAGAATGAGAGGGAAGAACTGGCTCGATTACAAGCTCCGATTGGGTCCTCTCACTGAGTGGCCTTTCAACATCGGAGAGTCTCCTGGAACTACCACTGGATCTGCTCCTCTTCGAGGAGCGGGAAGACTCGCCCTCCACCCTGAAACTGGACTCTCCCTCCATCTCAGAGAATGAGAAACTCTTACTCCCTCCTGTCGACTTTTCACTCTTCTAACCAGTCTCCACAACTCCGTGCTTTCAAGTGAAGCAGGCGGGGGGAGTATTTATAGGATTGAAGGGATATGATCCGATCTCTCCCACTTCCTCTTGCAATGGGCCTTGTAACAAATCACCCATCTTTCACTCGAAGTAAACGAGGTCGGGAGTGTAGCGGGTTGATTCACACCCTACACATCTAGGTTCCCTGTGTTCATCATGATTCAAATAAATCTGAGATGAGGTCATCTACATGGAGAAAGGATAATGCAGGTCGACCTCTTCGAATTTGGGAGTGGACTCATCCACAGGAGAAAGGACAATGGAAGTCGATATCTTTGAATCTTGGAATGGACTCGTCTACATGGAAAGAGGACAAAAGGGCGGTTGGCATATTTGAATTCGGTGGTACATCATTAAAATTTGTGATGGATTCTCCCGAAAGAAATGCACAATGAGTCTGAGACACGATCCGTTATCTCAGGGGAGTTCTGTTAAACACGTCACATGGCGACGACATGAAAAGAGGAGGCGTAGAAGAGAAGAAACGCGTGGAGGGCAAACCCGTCACATGAGAGCAAGTCGTTCCATTCATACGTCTATATAAACTGTCATGTTCACCATGAGAAGAGAGCGGGTATACGAGCAACTTGCTAAATCTCGCACCACCTCTTGGTCGTCTCTCTCCTCTCCTAAGAGGGAGGGTCTCTGGGAGGCCATCTAGAGCTCTGCAACGCTGCAATTATCTCATCGCATCATGCATTCCCACCCTCTCTGGTAGCGCTCCTCACCCTCCTCTGGCCTCTCTCGCGACCCCGATAGTCACGAAGCTCTTGAACCCAAGGCTATTGGCTGAGCCGCCCCCTACTCTGTGATGGAGACTACACCAACCCCATGAGCTCCTCCACCGTGAGCTCCAACTCTCCTCCAATCGGCAGTGACTCTGAAGGAGTGACGTGTCCGAGCACTGTGTCTTCCGGAGCTTCATCACTTGGGCCTCACGTGCCCTCCTCTCCTCTCGATCCCGATGTAGCTTTATCCACTCCTCTCTTTCCATTCTCTCCCAGTTTACTTCTCTCCTCGCCACCTAAAGAGAAGTCCTCAACTTCATTACATCTCAGGGAAACTCCGCATACTGTAGTTGCTTCAGTCCCCCAGCTCCTATCCGGTGACGGTCGACCATCACCCGACGTCCGCCATTCCAGTCACAAAGAAAAGGGGAGGGGAGAGACTGAAATAGCGTGCAATGGCATTAAGGCTTGCATTTATTTCAAAACAAGATACATCAGGGTTTGGGCACCTCAGGCCTCAGTTTCCTGAGCTCCATTACATAAGCCTTCCATAGCTCTCGATCCTCACTCACAGACACCGTCACCTTCCTCGGAATGCTTGCCTTCCACGAAGCTTTGATCGCCTTCACATCCTTCGCATCATCCTCCGTGCCCAGCTCTCTCTCCTTAATCAGAGGAAGGTCGGATAGCATAGGAAGAGAGTGCCGAGGAAGGCCAATTTGCAGGCAGCACCGGTGCGAGCTGTAAAGAACAAATTCGGTTGCACCGATAAGATGGAGTTCCGCATCAGGAGAAGATCGCGTGAGAAGCCCACGTGAAAGTAAACATGCTGGCACACAAGTGAACATCTCTCGCGCCAAGGAGTTGAAGTGAGTACGCCAGTCGCCGCGTGTCTTCAGACAGGGCATGCGATTGGCCACCTTCCCACCGAAGCCCAACACATCGGCCATGTAACGGAGGGGGCTTTGTTCGAAAATCCTGGAGGCGGTCTGTACCCCTTCGTGGTGATGAAATTTGAAGTGAAGATCAATCCAGCAGTTGAGGAGAAGCATGCACCCGTGAGGAGGCCTACCCATGCTGGAAGCCGTAAGACCACTGTAAAGATGCGTGAGGACAGCGGGCCCCACTCTTTCCCTCCCAAAGTCCATAGATCGCTCCCAATTGGTCTTCCTCTACGATGTTGTCAGTACAAGGAAAGAGGAGAGCTCCGGCCAAACAAATTGTGAACCCTTTCATAAGCCCTTCTAAATGTTCTTCATCTGTCAAACCTTCTAAGGCAGTCACGGTCCAATCTGCGAGCTTTTGCAAGTTGACTCCCTTCTGAGTATGAACGCTCTTTATGGTTCCAGATGGCATAAAGCTTCCAAGAACATCCTCGGTAGATACCCTCTTCCGCATCCGCGAAACCTTTATCCTGTCATCCTTCATCGACCTTCTTAAGCCTAGCAGAAGTTCTGCCTCCTCGAGGAGGACCGTTGCCTCAAAAGTAGGGAAGATAAAAGTGTGGGTTTCCGGATGCCAAACCTCCGCCAATGCACCCAGGGCCGCCCAATCCATGTAGATCTTGTCATAATGCTTGGCATGGACCACCAACCCTTGGAGGTGCCATTTTGAAATAACGGCCCTCATACTGATAGTGATGTTGGACGTAAGCTTCGATAGCCAGGGCAGCTTTGAGAATTTTCTCGGGCCCGGAAAAAGAGGATACGACTGAAAGGAAGGAAAAGAAAAGAATGAAAAAGCGAGGGAGAACTTATGAAGGAAACTAGGAGAAAGACCAACTTACCGCCCGTGAGAGAATCCTCTCGCTCAGATGGCCTTCAATGTCGGTCAACCTCCTGAATTCGCGGCCGAACCTGCTCCTCTTGGCAGGGCGGGAAGGCCCACCTTCCATCTCAAAAGGGCAGGATTTCTCTCCCATCTCAAAAAAGAGCTTGACTCCCCGAACCACCAATGGATGATCTTTTGCTAAGGATCAAAGGGGTACTTATAGTGAAAAGGGGGGGGGGGGTAAAAAGGTAAATGTAAAGCATTTATGACAAGTTACCGTGGTGAATTTTAACCGAATAAATCTTGTCTGATTTGCGTCGTGTTTTCCCCTGCTCCTGTATTGATGTGCGGACGTCCTGTACAGTTGAATGTAATTTTACTTCTTATCAAATAAATCCTTCTTCACTGCTTGCTGTTCGGTGCAGGTTCCAAGAATAAAATGAAATAAGAGAGCAAGAGGGCGTCATTGCCCTACCATGTCCCACCATCAGTCACCCCGGTGACTGACCCCACTGTGTCATGCATCCTACTATATGATATCTACGCTATTAGAGCACGTCAAGGACCTTATGCCTTGGATGAATCTGGAGTTTGAGTTCCCCTCTAACAAAAACAGTGATAACTCAGAGGAGTTCAGGACATACGGATAGGCCGTTAGGTTGTGATGGCTCGGGACGATGGTTCCATTCGGTGAAGTCGGTGCGTGGATAAACGGGCCCCGGCTCAGTATCGGCTCATCGAATCGGTATCCTGACCCGTCCTAAGCAACTTAACAATATTATCCTTGGCTATTTTCTACTTTTAGTTTGTTTTAATTTTTCCTTTAAACCCAGCATGCATTCATGTAGGACTTTGATATCACTGTGGAAGATCATTCATTTAACTCGATTGTGAGGGCCGCTGTGCTTAAATTCTTGACTAATACGGGATATTCCATTCTGAATCGAGTACTGAGTTTCTGTGAAACCATCTTGGGCTGGTTGGACGAAAGAGACCTTTGTTTGGATTTATCAGCTACCCTTTTTATTTACTCCATTGGACCCACCTTGGTCGCAGCACTTCCACATTGGCTGGTAACCGCTCCCCAAGGTGAAACCTGCGGGTCTACGACTCAGGTACTTCCGCGCCGAGAAGTTGGTCCCTCTTTCTGTTAGTCTTTTGTTATTTCCAGCCAAACAATCGTTGATTTCGGAGGACCTTCTTCAAGGTTGTTTTGTTGGAACTCAGGAAAGATTCCAATCACGTAGTGTTAAAAACGTGTCTCATCATGCCTTGGCATCCACTTTTCAGTCTATTTTCCACTCCACTTCATTACACTTCTATTTCATTCCACTCCGTGTCATTCCCCTGCAAAGCAGACGCCAAGGCGGGGCAGCTGTAGACACGGCATTTTAGCACTATGCTGAGCAGATCCCGTATTACACTAAGACGCCCAAAGTGGCTCGCACGGTTAAGTTAGTCGAGTGACCTCCAATTTTTATCTGATAAACCTCAATTGTCATTTCTTAATGAGACTCCTGCTAATGGGCTTGTGGCTATCTGTTTCCTACACAAAATAAAAAAAATGTTAATGGGCTTGCCTCATCTCTTAAACTCTAAAACAAATAGGGGAACAAATAAGGATTATAATGGGCTTGGCCCGTTCTTGTTCAAATAAACTAAATCAATTTTTATGGGCTTGGCCCATTCTCCCCTATATATATAAATAACAAGAGAAAATACTAAAAAATATATGTTAAATAGGTGTGGCCCATCATTTATTCCTTACAAATAAATATATATATATATATTGATAAAAATAATAAATGTTAATAGTTTGGGCCCAACATTTAATAAAAGAAAGAATAGAATAAATTTTTTTTTAAAAAACTCCCCTATTAGCTACCCCCCTTTCTTTGGATCTTGTCCCCTCATTTCATTTAGCACCTCTCCCCACTTACGTAACTCACACCCCCCCTTTTTTTCTTTCATTAACACACTCATCATCACCCTCTCCCCACCACAACAACCCCATTCACGTAAACACTTCTCACCCCATCGCATGCATGCCCTCACTGCTCTGCAACCCACCTCCACCTCCCTCCTCCCTTTTTCTTTCTCCCACGAGAGCCACCTTCAGGGGAGACGGGTGAACCCCTCTCTCTTTCTCTCCTCTGCAGCCACCTCCACTTCCCACGACAGCCACCCCATCCTCCACCCTCACTCCCTTTTTTTTCCCATTCTCTGCTAACCCACAGCCACCTCCACCATCTCCCTCCTCCCCTTTCCATTCCCTGCTAAGCTCCACCCCCTCCACATCCTCTTCTTCTCTCCCTCACCCGCTCTCCCCCACCTGCAGCCACCTCCACCGTCTCCCCTCCCTCTCTCCCTCTCTCCCTCTGCAACCACCACCCAACCACCCACAGCCATCTCTCCCTCTTCCTCTCTCATCCTCCCTCTCTCTTCCCTTTATCTCTGCCTCTCGCCACCCTCTCTCTTCACTTTTTTTCTTTCTTTTTATTCCTCCCTCACACCCTCCCTCTAACTCTCTCTCTCTCTCACCCTCTTTCCCCTGTGTTCTCTCTCCCTCTCTCCCCCTGCGTCTCTCTCTCTCTCTCTTTCTTCCCCCCTCCGTCTCACCCGCTCCCTCTCTCTCTCTCTCTCTCTCTCTCTCTCAGTTCTTCTCTCTCTCTTCACCTCTCTCTTTCTCTTCTCTCTCCCTCACTCTCTCTCTTTTTCTTCCCTCTGTTCTCCCCCTCCCTCAACCTCTCTCTCTCTTTGCGTTTTTTTACTTTAAAAAAAGGGCTTTTTTTTGAGTTCGCGGGGGAGGGGGGGGGGCTCGTCGCCTGTGCCCCCCCATTTGAACGAAGAGGCCGTTGCAGCCTCTTCTTCATCACCGACCCGCCGCGCCGCCCTGCTCCGTCGCACCCGCCTCTGGCCCCGCCTCCGGTCCCGCCTGCGCCGCCGCCCTGCTCCGCCGCACCCGCCTCCGCCTCTCCTCCGGTCCCACCTCCGGTCCCGCCTACGCCGTCGCCCCGGGCCACCTCCGCGCCGTCCTCCACCGCCGCAGCTCGCCACCGCCTCCACCGCCGCCATCGTCCTCTCTCTCCCGCCTTCTCTCTCTCCCTCTCTCCCCTTCTCTTCATCTTTCTCTCTCTCTCTCCCCCTCTCTCCGGCATCTCTCTCTTTCTCCCCCCCCCTCTCTCTCTCTCTCTCTCTCTCTCTCTCTCTCTCTCTCTCTCTCTCTCTCTCTCTCTCTCTCTCTCTCTCTCTCTCTCTCTCTCTCTCTCCGGTGTCTCTCTCTCTCCTTTTCCCTCTCCCTATTTCCCTCACCCTCTCACCTCTCTACTTCTCTCTCCCTCTCGATCTCACTTATCTTTTTTTATTTTGTTTTTCTTCTCCTTTTTTTATCCTCTCTCCTTCTGTCTTCTCCCCATCTCTCACCCTCTCTCCTCACCGTATTCCTTTTCCCCTCTCCCTGCTTCTCACTCTTCCAACCCCCTCTCACATATCCTCTTTCCCTCTTCTTTACTCCCTCTCTCCCCACCTCTCGATCTCCCTGTCTCAAATTTTTTTATTTTCTTTTATCTCTGTCTCTTACTCTCTCCTACACATACCTCCTCTCTTACCCTCACTCTCTCTCTATTTATTCATTACTCTTATATATATATATATATAATATACTATACACATATTTCTTATATAGTTCGTGTATATATATCCTCTACATAAAAAAAAATCTAAAAAAAAGAAGGAAGAGTCTTCTCCTCCTTCTTCCTCTCTGCTCTACGCATATGTCCACATATATATATATATATATTCATATGAGGATTTATATATATATACCTATATTTATATAAATATATACACATATTTGTGTAAGTGTCTTTGCAGGTGCGTGTGTGTGAGTGCTCGTATATGTCTGTGCGGAATGAAAGAGAAGTTCTGGCTCGATATTTGTTGAAGTCGTGAAATAAAGAAGGGCAAGTTTGCAAGCGTCCCGGTGCGGGAGCACGCCTCACTGTGCCGCGTGTTCACACCGCCCTCGTCTGAGAGAGCTTCCTCTAGCCCGTCATCGGCCGCCCAATAAGTTTTCTCACCACGTCGTCTTATTTGCTTTGGTTTCTTTAGTTGCGTTGCATTGCATGAATCATTATCTGTCGTCCATATTGCATCTCTCTCCCTAAGAAATCCCTTTGCTTGTTCATTCATCATATTGTCTGTCCACCCTTTAGTCCTAAAAGGGGTTTCAAATACCACCAACCAGGTGCGTATTCGCTTATGCTATTTTCAATATCAGCTTCTAAAGAATTGATGCTACACCACCGTCGTCCTTATCTCGTTGTTGTTTCTCTTCGTTTGTTTTCCGTGCAGGGTTAACCAGTCCGGGAGCCCGCTTCTTCAGTCGGCCGAAAGGGGACGAGGAGGAACTCACACGATCCCCAGTTCGGGGATAAAACGCGACCATCCCTCCTACTTTTGAGGTATCCGACCATCACCTTCACCATTCTATTCTAGTTCTCTGCCTTGTTGTTGTTATTTGTTGTTAAATCTCCATCTCCATCCTCCTTTACTTTTTGTTTAAAAATAAGTCTATCTTCTCTCTCTTGTTATTATCATATATCGTTAAATCTCCATCCCCGTTCTTTTCCGTTTTGTCTAAAATACGTCTCTCACTCTACCTATATTTTTCTTGGTGGTTTTTCCTTATATCATATTATCTTATTCTATCATCTATCTCTCGGTTTCTTTCTTCATTTTCTCACATCTCTTTAAAAATACATAAAAGCATAAAAAATAATAAAAGCAACAAAACCCAAAAAAAATATAATAACAAAAGATAAAACAAAGTAAAAAGAATAATAAAATCAGGGTAACCAAAGAAGGCCCTCTTCGTCGGCCGGCCGACGGAAGACGAAGAGAGGACCCGCACTGCTTCCGCTTCGGCGGTGAACGCGATCAGACATTTCCTGTGGGGTTCTCAGCCCCTGGCGATCATACTTCCCCTCCCCTCCTTTTGTTATTAATTTTTTGTCCAAGCCCCGTCGACAGAACCAGTTCCTCGCGGTGGTCTCATCTAACTGGTGCGGTGGGCTATCTCCCGCGACCGCTTTATTTCAGTAATTTAATTTCCGCATTCTAACACCCTAACCGCTAATTGCTTAACTCTAACCCTCCCCTATCATCGCTTCAAAACCCCGTGGAGAGTGACATCTCGCGGTGGTTTATTTAATCCCCTTTTCATTTATTCTAACCCCGATCAAGGAATTCGTTCCTCGCGGTGGTTTAATTTTCTGCACTTTCATTCCAACCCCGATCAAGGAACTCGTTCCTCGCGGTGGTTTAATTTTCTGTATTCTTTTGTTCCGACCCCGATCAAGGAACCCGTTCCTCGCGGTGGTCTTATCTAACTGGTGCGGTGGGTCATCTCCCGCGACCATTTTCATTCCAGTAATTTAATTTCTGCACGCTAACCTCCTAACCCCTAACCATTTAATTTTAGCATCCCCCCATCATCGCTTTAAAACCCTGCGGAGAGTAACATCTCGCGGCGGTTTATTTGATCCCTTTTTCTTTTCTCGTTATATACATATAGTTATTATAATAAAAACCCCGCAGAGGGTAATACCTCGCGGTGGTCCTTTGTATATAGTTATACTTATTACTTATATCGCTGCAAAAACCCCGCAAAGGCCAATGTCTTGCGGTGGTATGTATATATAATATTTATTATTTATATTGCAGTAAAAATCCCGTAAGGCCAATGTCTTGTGGTGGTTTCTATATGTACATATATATTCATTACTACTGATACTACTATATTGCTGTTAGAACCCCACAAAGACCAATGTCCTGTGGTGGTACGTCTTTGTTCTTATTGTCCTTATAATTGTTCAGAGAACGATATACCGTTACAATTTCTAAGTCTACGTGTCTCTCCATTTCTGTTACATCGATTCTCAGACTTCCCGGTATATGAAAAACTGCTCGTGGAACGGTAGGCCACGCTTACCTGGAAAGGGTCAGTTTGCGCGAGAGGGCCTTCGGACCCCTATCTCCGCCACGTACCAGAATTTGTTCCGCATCCCTCTCTTCCCTTTCTCTCTCCTTGATTCGGTCTCGTTATCCCCATCTTCTAGGACAGACGAGGGTGGACGACCCCCGCCATCTACACCTCTCTGTCGATCACCCTTTTACCATTACTTTGCATCATTGTTTTTCCCCCGAGGGTGACGACGACTCCTGCCGTCTACAGCAATCACCGGTGTGATGCCCGTGGTCACTGTGGAACAGGCAATGTTTGCTGCGATTGCGGCTTTTCGACCTCATTGGCTTGGGTTGGCGGAGGAGGCCCGAGCCTTTGATTTCTTCATATATTTCGTACACTAGAGCGGTTAAGGGAGTGTACCGCTCGTACTTCTGGGACGGTTCTTTATCCTCCCCGTCTCGGTTCCGCCTCTTTCCTTGGCCCGAGCTTGACTCGGGTGCTCGCTTCTTGTCCCCCTCCCGACCCGAGCCGGTTGCCCCTCGGCATGCGCTGAGAATTTCTTCGTACTCAGCATGGCGTAAGGCCAGAGTCACTGGCTCGGCAAGGGTCGAGGGAGGGTGGAGGACAAGTTCACGGCAGAGGTTCTCGCCACGAGTGCCTCCGGTCAGCACGGTTATGGCCGAGGCTACATCCAGGCGGGGGATTCTCAGGGCTTCCGATTTGAATCGATTGATGTAAGTCCGGAGTCTCTCCCCTTGCGCCTGTTTGAGAGCCAAAAGCCCCGCTACCGACCTTGGGGGGCCGCTGCCGGTGAAACTCTCTTTGAATACTCATCCAAACTGCTTGAAGTCTCGATGGATCCGGGGGCGAGGGCCCGGAACCATGCTTGGGTGCCTTGGATCAGGGTGGTCGTGAAGGCTCGGCATTTGATGGTGTTGGATGCCCCGTGAAGGGTCATCAGGGCGTCGAAGCTATCAAAGTGGTCGGCCGGGTCGCCTTGGCCGTCGTGAGGCTTGAAGGTCAGGATGGAGGTTCTGGGAGATTCCCCTGCCTTCAAGATATAGTCAGAGAACGGGGATCTCTCCTCATCCTCTGGCGGAGAGGTCTTCTGCAAGGCTCGTAAGGCGTGCTCATGCGCTACGAAGCGCCTCTCGAACTCTCGTAGATAGAGGGACAACTCTGGCTATTGTTGCACCGTGGGGCTAAGGGGGCTTGATGGCAACCTATCCTGGTGCTCCCTGGGGACTTCGGTCTCTCGGTGTGGATGGCATGCCCCAGGTTTCCCCCGTTTCGGTGTAGAGGAGGCCTCTTGCTCCGGAGGGGGGGGGCTTGTGAAGGTCATCCTGTCTTGTTGCGAATAAGTTGCTACCCTCAGAGGGTGAAGCGACCTCCAGCCGTGTATTGGGACGCGTCTCCGCGGGGAGGGCTTTCCGGAGGGGCACGTGACCTTCGTTCCCTGGCCGCCTGGGTCCTCATGAGTTCCACGAGGACATCCAGTTTGGCATTGAGGGCTTGGAAAGCGTCAGCGCCCTCATTGAAAGGTTGCCCTATTGCCGCAGGTGGAGGTAGTTCGTCGGCTGGGGTGCTGGTGCTGGAGGGGGGGGGTCTTGCTCGGCCTGGGAAGGGCCTTCTCCCCCCACTACCATGGCCTTCCCCCTATCGCCGGCGGATCTCCTCCCTGTACTTCTTCGCACCATGCTGGCTCTTTGATCGTTTCCCACAAACAGCGCCAGATAAAGAGGGGCGATCTCGTACTGGTCCTGAGCTGGGGAGATGATCACCGATCAGTGAACTGCAAGGAAGGGAAACGGATCAGGGGGCCCAGGGATGGTTCCCTGGGGAAAACCCTACGATGCCTAAGTCAGCAGAGCAGTGGTGGAAGTTATGAGAGGGGGAGTGAGGAGGTGCACGAGATCCCTCTCCACCAAGGTGGTGAAGGGGTTCCTGCTCAGGGAGTTTTAGGCGTGTATAGGCCTTACCGTTTGCTGGAGGGAGTCCCCTGTTTAAATAGTGCGCTAGCCTCATGAGTCCCGTAAGCTGAGGAGTTTCAGGCGAGAGTTACGTACTCAACGTGGGCTCTTTACATCCTCATCATGGGATCTTTATAGCCTTGAGGAGTCGTGGGTCCCTTATCTTTGTGAAGTCTTGCTCATAAAGGGCTCTCAATGGCCACATGGATAAGCAATCGTCGCTCGATCCAAGCATGAGGAGTGCCAACCCTGTCCGGGTGATAGGCATAGCTCGGATGAGGCTCGGCCGGAGTGGGCGCGGGGCGCTAGCCTTTATCCCGGCAAGGGGGATAGGTTGGGCTTTAGATCTTCCTCCGGCCGGACCGACGCTCGGGCCTTCCAAGCCTAATGGCCACCGAGGAAGGGTTTGATCCCGAGTGATTTTATTGGGCTTTGATGCTAAGTGGGCCCTGCGGGGCTGTCACTTAGATGAGCTGGGCCTCGTTTGGTCCTGATGGACCTAGTTCAGCCGCTCTTAGATGGGCTACAGAAATCTCCCTCTCCAGTACCCAACACAAAACTTGTAGGTAATTAAATTATCTTTCCAATGAGTATAATTTTACCCCATTTAAACATTCTACATGTATAAGTTATGGCACAAATAAATGGACTGCTTGTTTAGATTAATTTACAACACTAAGGGGATCAACTAAATAGATGAGCCGACCAGATGAGCTCTTATAAGGAAATCTAATATGTTTATGAGCATCTAAAATCTGGATGTCACAAATCCCCTCCTAAAAAAAATTTCATTTTCAAAATTTAAATTTCATATGTACCGAATAGTTGCAAATATTTCCTTGTCATTTCCTCTTCGGTCTGCCACGTAACTTCTTTAGTTGAGTGGTTGCTCCATAGTACCATTACTAGTGGGATTGTCTTTGTCGTCAACACTTGTTCCTTTTGATCTAAAATACAGACTGGTTGCTCTTCATATGAAAGATCTGATTATATCTTCAATGGCTCATAATAAATAACACGTGCAGGATCTAGCACTTACTTCCTTGGCATCGATACATAGAATACATTATGGATTCCTAGTAGTGATGGTGGTAAAGCTAACTGATAAGTCACTCCACCAATCCTCTGTAAAATTTTAAATGGTCCCACATATCTCAGGCTGAGTTTTCCTTTCTTGTCAAATGTCAACTTCCTCTAGTAGGAGAAACCTTCAGAAATACCTGATCTCCTACAACTCTAACTCCCTTCTTCTATTATCAATATAACTCTTCTATCTACTTTGTACTAAGAGTAATCAATTTCTAATCATATCAACTTTTACTACAAGAAAAGGCGCTTTTAGCGACGGACATTTTCGACGGATTAATTTCCGTCGGAATATCTGTCAGAAATTTCGATGGATAAATTTCGTCACAAATTCCATTGATATTTCTGACAGATAATTATCTGTCGGAATATTTGTTGCAATTTGCGATAGAATTTGCGACGGATATTCCGATGAAAATTATTCCGTCGGAAATATTGTAAAATTTTTCGACAGAAATAAGTTCCGTCAGGAAGAGGTCTGAAAATCTCGCCCTCCCACCTAGATCGACACCTTCCCCCCACTCTCCCTGTCACTCACACTTCCCCCCCACTCTCCCTCTCACTCTCTGTTTCCTCTGTCTCGCTTCCGCGGGAGCCATCGCCGCTGCCATGGCTGTCGTCCGTGGTCGTCCTCGCCATTGCCGTCCTCATCCTCGATCGTCGAATCTCGCCGTCACCATCCTCGCTCCGGTAAACCCCCTCCCTCTCCCTCTCCCTCTCTCTATAACACTCTCCCTCTCCCTCTCTTAGTCTCCCTCACTCCCTCTCCGTCTCCCGCTCCATCACTCCCTCTCTGTAACACACGCACGCACACACCCGGCAGAGGGGGCGCCGGCCGGGGGTGGTCGACCCCATCCCTCTCCCTCTCCCTATCTCCCTCCCCCTCTCTCGATCCTAATATCCCTCTCCCTCTTTGTGTTGGCCACCCTCCCTCTCTCTACTCCCGCCCTCTCTCCCTCTCCCGTTGGCCCCCCTCCCCCTCACAGACACATGCACACATGCACACACGCACACACAGACACAAACACATACACACACGCACCATTAACACCTCTCTCCCATTAGCCCCCCTCCCCCTCCTTGCTCTCGCCCTCTCTCACCCTCACTGTCTCACACACATAGATAAACTAATTTATTTTTATTTTATTTGATATATTTTTTATTCATCGTAGGATAATCGGTTGATGGGACGTGAATGAAAGAATCAGAGAATTTTTTTACGAATAAACAGTAAGTAAAAATTTGATTTTATTTTTATATGTTGTTTCATTTTATTTCAATTTATGTAATCTTACTTAGATTTATTGTTAAGATTTATTGTTTAATATTAACTAAATTAGATAGGGAAGGGGGCGTGGAAGGGAGGGTGGGAGGGTGATGGGAGGGGCAAATAAAGCATGTATGTTAGTGACGGCTGCTTACACAGTCTCCATGGTTTGCTAGTAGCTAGCTATTTGTTTTCCTTCATTAAATAGGCAATATGACATGCACAGTTTTGGTACTGGTAGCGTTTCAGACACCGTACCATGTCGCTTGTTAGCAATATACATATTTCTCCTGGCTAGAAGATCCAACATGCAGATCAGGTTTGGTCTGACAAGTTCCCAAATCAATCCTTAAAATGTCTAGTTGTGTCCACATGGTTGCATCAGCTTAATTTGTTGTTCGTAGACGTGTTAGTTTAGGTGTCTATGCTTATGTATTGATCCTATTCATCTTGATATGGGTAACAGATCAGGCAGGCATGTAGATTTTATTCGTCAACAGCATATGTTATGATAAATTTGCCTCTACAAGCCATCGCGAATTAATTAATTGAAACAACATCTGATATGGGTCTGGGGCACACCAAATCTATGTTAATTTAGCTCTCTTCTTCACTAGTCCAAAAACAATTAAAACGAGTTAATTAGACATTATTCACACATGAAAAATGGCTTTAAGATAAGAAATAAACAACTCGATCACAGATGTCTTTGCGTTTGATTTCCGTTTTTAATCGTGGAATGTTCAACACCCTAATTCTGATGCTAAAGTTGTTCATATAATTCAATTTGAAGGCATTCTAATAAAAATTAGAACATTATGATCCATGCATATATGATTCATATAATTCATATAATACATTAGTTTAGATCCATGCATTCTTTTGATCTTCTAAGTTTGCATATATGATGTCAAAGATATAGTTTAAAGAACGTATCTGCATGTGGGGTAGGAGTTGATAACATATATGATCGAGTGTCACAGAAGCATGATTAATCTTTTAAAGATGATTGTTTTAAAGTGACTTCAAAATGTATGCATCATTTTCCTTCCTCCAATTCTAATAATCAACAAGAAGACTTAGAAGATTTCTTTTCTTGATTCCTAAAAAGCCTGCAATTGTTTTCATTTCTTTGATCCTAAAATTCTTGCACATTTGGAATTTCTTAAATTTATTCCTACAATTTTCACAATCTAGACTGAATAAGCCCAAATCAGTCTATAGAACAAAAATAGATAGACCTAAAGAAGCCCAAATGAGACTACACAACAAAAATAGATAGACCTGATTCTTTCACATGAGACCACCTCTTGTATGGTTCTTGGGGAATCCAAGTAACATTTCCTCCTCATCCGGCTCAAGGATGGGCTGCAAATTTCTGTTGGTTCTAGTATTTGGAGGAGTTATGCCCAAATTAAAATATGACATCTTGTTATTGACATTGTTGCATTTGCTTAGAAAAGCCAAGAAATCTGATCGGATCATATTCAGATAATGCCTTGTTCTGTCTTTAAGGGCATTGGTAAACAATAACATACTTTGACTGTTATTTCTAGAATACAGAGCTCCATTTATAATAGTCGACTTATAGCAAAAGATAAATACCCCAAAATGTTTGCCTGTGATTTCAAACTTTGTTGATTTTAATTGCATATAAACATGTTTTTAAATCTGATTTTAATTGAAAAATGATTGTTGATGTGACTCAAAATGTGGATTATTTAGCTTTGATGTTCTTCATTTGAATATTTTTATAAATTAGATGTTGTTTAATTCGATGTATGCATAATGATAAGTGAGATGCTATTTAAATTTTTGTTATATAATGACATGAGATATTCCCTGTGAGCTGAGGTGCGTGGGTGTGACCTAATATTACACGCACCTCAGGAGAGCGTGTTAAACCCGTGTCAATGAACCTTCCTGTTCAAGACGTTGGGATTGATGTGTATGTTCTCATTTTTTTTACGAGAATGTATATATCTACCTCAAAGTCTTGAATTGTCCCGTTTAGACAGTCTGTGAATGTTTGATGGCACTTAGGCAGTCATTTACTATATGTGTTTGTATGGTTTGTTGAGAATTTTGGTTGTGTCTTCTCACTCTTCTCTGGTATACCTATATTGATTTTGAGTATTTTCTTAACCACTTACTTGTAAGTGTTTAAGAAAATTTCTTAATCAATAAATAATTTTGGTATATTGGAGAAGTGTGGGGAGATGCTGTCGAAATTTTTAACAAATCGTACAACACATATAGTAAGTGATTGTGCGATCAAACCTTCATGAATGGATGAAAAAGCTATAATCTAAATAATAGTCCTCTTCCATCTGCAAATGGTCTTTGGCGAACGATGTGAGGAAATGGTTAGGCTTATTTAAGTGAGTAATGATTTCAAAGTTATTTGTATATTAACATTTAGTGGGTGAAAGTAAAATATTGACAGATCGTTCATGGATATATCGTAGAATAATTGACCAGGTGGTGTCTGTTGACTTTAAGCATGGAGTTAAGAGTTTCATTCATTTTGCATTGGGGAATCCAAATGCAGCAATAGACCGCGACGATCACATTCGATGCTTGTGTTCAAGTTGTAGAAACTTGAGGTGGCATTCACCACGGGATGTGCAACATCATTTGTACAAGAAAGGGTTCGTGGATGGTTATACGAATTGGACGTGTCATGGTGAGGATGTCTTGTCGTATGAGCCTGTCAATATTGCAAGCACAAGTGGGTACGTGGATATGGTTGTAGATGTTGCTGGTCCTAGTTTTAATGTTTACGAGGAACATGCATACATGGAAGAAGCGCCAAGTAAGACAGCCAAAAGATTTTATCAACTACTTAGGGATGTTGATGAGTCGATGTGGGATGGTTGTGAAAAGCACACTTGGTTATCTGTAGTGTCACAATTGTTGAACTTGAAATCTGAATTTCACATCAGTCAGACTTGTTTTGACCGTCTCCTCTTAATCAAGAGTATGTTGCCTCGAGATGAGAAGTTGTAAGAAACTTTTTACCGTGCAAAAAAGATGGTCAATGAGCTAGGGCTTGGATATGTGAAAATAGATACATACCCGAATCACTGTATGTTATATTACAAAGAGAATGCAGATAAGATACCATGTTCTATTTGTCACCATGACAGATTCAAACATAAGAGAGGGGACAATTCAAAGCAAAAAGATGTACCTTACAAGGTATTACGATACTTCCCTCTTATGCCTAGGCTGCAGCGCCTGCATATGTCCTCAAAGACGGCTCGACATATGACATGGCACATCGAAAGAGTACGCCGTGCCGATGATATAATAAGTCATCCTGTCGATGGTGAAGCTTGGACTCACTTCAGTCGTACTCATCTTGCTTTCTCAAAGGAGTCACGTAATGTTAGGTTGGGTTTATGCACAGATGGTTTTAATCCATGCGGTGGTTTAGTGGCATTTTATTCTTATTGGTCAGTGTTCATGACACCGTACAACCTTCCGCCGGATATGTGCATGAAGCGAGACAATCTAATTTTGTCCTTAGTAATTCCTGGTCCAAAAAGTCCCAAAATTTTTTTGGACATATATCTCAGGCCGTTAATTGATGAGCTCAAATTTTTATGGACGGATGGAGTTGTTACTTATGATGCATGTATGAAGCAAAATTTTATTATGAAGGTTGTATTGATGTGGACAATAAGTGACTTCCCTGCATATGGAATGCTATCTAGTTGGAGCACAGATGGGAGGTTAGTATGTCCTTACTGTATGGAAGATACTAAATCATTTATATTGAAACATGGTGGGAAAGCATGCTGGTTTGATTGCCATCGACGGTTGCTACCAAGTGACCATCCTTGTCGAAAGTAAAACGACTCATTTCAAAAAAATACTGTTGAAATGGATGAAGCATACTTACAACGGGTGTCCGGTCGACATTGTAGATTCTAAGAAAATCCACTAAAGGAAAATAAAGAATTAATATGCTAAGCAAAAGAATGGGAAAGAGAGAGAAAGGGGAGTAAAAGAGAGCATGCGTGGATGCTAATATGGAGGGTGATTGCCAGAGGGGTTACCTCAAAAGAATATAACAATAAATAGCAAGGAGGGATCGTGAATAAATACCTTTGAAAAGCGGGGAGATTGTGAGTGCACCTTCTCTTCCAATCGGCCGGCCAATGAAGAGAGTTCTTCTTACTTGATTACCCTTACAAAATGAAAAAATACCAATAAGAGAGATTGGATTAGAACCAAGGTGAGTGTAGCATCAAATTCATAATAGAAATAAATAATGAAATCATGTATAAGAACACACCTTGTTGGTGTTGGTTTTTAAACTCCTATGCAAAGGGTAGGAAAATAATAATGATACGATGAAAAAGGGAGGGTGCAAGTGTTGCACAATTGGAGTATCTCAATATTGAGATGAAAAGAAATAAGAAAGAGAGGTAGGATAATGATGCATGCAATGCAAGATTGAAATAAAAATAAGAGGAGAGAGAAAGAAAGGCTTATTGGTTTAATCCTCCATAGGGGGCTCCAAATCTTAAAGGGAGGAAGAAGATCTCTATAGATGAAGCTTTAAGGTACATGGGAGTCTCCTCCTTGAGGCTTCAAACCAGCAACACCTCCCCTTAGATTAGTTGGGTAGCCTTAAACACAAGGGAGAGAGGGGTCCTATTTATAGGGCCAAAATTCAGAGTTTAATTCAAGGGAAATTAGGAAATCAAGTTTTAATTGGATATAAAAGAAGATATACATTGCCCAAGTGTCCCTTCAACCTTGGAAAGCCTTAGGACCCTTTCCCAAATGGAAAAGGGGCTCAAAATGGAGAAAGAAGGAGGTTCTATCAGAGTTCAAAATTCTGGAAGAATGGGCGACCACTCAGTGGTCGCCAATTAAAATAGCGTCAGATAGAAGCGTCGCCAATTCTGAGGCATTTTAAGACGGATTAGGACTTTCTAAAATTATAAAAGAATTGACGCCCATGGTCAGGTCGTCAATTAGGAATCAATATGAATTTTGGACGGAGTTAAAAGCTCAAAATAAGGCAAAGAAATTGGCAACTTTTAGTCCGGGAGCCTATTTATGAATTAGTGCCATTCTGAAGAGTCGCTAATTAAAGAATTGGTGACCTTCCGTAGTGTCACTAATTCTTAATCTTGAAAAGCCAACAAAAATAGCCCATAGGGAATGGGCGCCTAGATCCTGGGCGCCAATTACAATGGACGCCAAGGTCTAGGGCGCCCATTCCCCTTTTTTTAAATATTATTATTAATTAAAAAGAAATTGGCACCCTTCCCTAGGTCGCCCATTAAATGGCGACCTGGGTCTGGCCACCAATTCTTTTAAGGCCTAGAAAAATTCCAGAAAAATCTCAGAAAAATGTAGAAAAATAGGAAACCCTGTGGGAAAGTTAAAAAAAAATGAAAATCTAAGAAAATGAGGAAAACCACTCAAATAGGTTGATTTGAGGGTCAAATTGGGGTATTACAAGGTAACATGAGATGTGCTCAAAATAATGTCAATTTTGGCATGTCTACAGCTACCCCGCCTTGGCGTCTGCTTTTCAAGGGAGCGAGACAGAATGAAATGGAGTGGAATGGAGTGGAGTGAACTGAAAAGTAGACGCCAAGGTGTGATGAGACACGCAATCAACACCACCTGATAGGAATTGGATTAAAAGCTCAGGAGGACGCAACCTTGAGGAGATTAAATGAAAGCAACGGTTGTTTGGATAAAGAAGGAGTGTGTACGCGGGCATGAAGGAGTAGAACAAAGAGAGCGATCAACTTCCAGTGCGGTGGAAGTATCCCAGGTCACAAACCTGTAGGTTTCACCATTGGAGAGCGGTTACCAGTCAGTGTGGACGTGCTACAGCCAAGGTGGATCTAAGGAAAAGGATTGAAATAAGATGATAAAAATTCAAACAAGGAGTTTTCAAGGAAACAGCCCAAAACGGTAACAAGGTGAACTGATGACACAATTCGGCATGAAATATCTCATATCTAATAATGATCAATTGACTCTCAAAATCAAGTTATCAGAATGATTTTCCCAAAGTTGATTCAAAGATCTATATGAATGCATACTGGGTTTAAAGGAAAAATTAAAATAGAATGTAATCAAGGATAATATTGTTAAGCTGCCCACACTGAGTCAAGATATCAATTTTGTGGGCTGATATTAAGTCGAAGCCCATTTATCCGTACACCAACTCACAAAAGGGAACCATCATCCAAAGTCTTGGATGGCTCAACGGCCTATCCGCACGACTAAGATTCCTTTGGAATCATCATCGTTTTTGATAAAGGGGAACTAAAATTTTAGATTTACCAAAGTCACAAGGTCCTCGCTATAATCTAATAGCGTAGTAACATATAGTAAAAATACATACAGGGAAGATGGTGGAGGCAATAAGTGTGAGGGAACTGAGGAATGCAGTGCAAGCACCGTGGGATCAAAATGATGTTATCCGGACGGTGGGACCAAAGAGCTTCTTCCTGCACTCAAAATTTCATTAGCCAGGATATAAAGGATAACAAGCAATGAATAGCAATAAAGCATATCATCAATAGCATGAATGATACATTAAGTATCAATAGTAAAATAAGGCAAAGCATGTCTAGCATGAATAACATGAGTTGAAGCATAGCATTGCGTGAAACATGCAAAGCATCATTGTTTGTTGTTTGTCATGAGGATGACAACTTGGCTAACTATGAGATTGAGATTGTATGACCAGGATGAAGTAATGCCCAGTGGTAGGAATAATCCAGTGGAAAGAGTAGGAGGTACTTACCAAGATTTGGAAATGATAACCAGTTAGATGCTCAGAGTGACAAATCATTAAGATAGCAATCAACATAGGGAAGAATCGAAAGGTAGATAACCATGAATGGAAAGGACTCATCCCGTGCTCTTGGTCCTTCTTGCAAAAAGACTGTCCCTATAATAGCACCATCAGAAAATACAATGCAATGCAATTTTTTGGATTTTTTTTAAAATATGCAATTTTTATGGGTTTTAAAAAGTATTGAAATTTTCTTAGATTTTGGAATATATTTGTATTTTTTTTGGATTTTGGAAGATATTTGATTTTTTTTAGATTTTTATAAATATTTAACTTTTTTTGGATTTTTGTTGAGAAATATTTAATTTTTTTAGATTTTGGTTTAGACATTGCTAATGCAGTATCAAAGGATGTTTAAACCACTGGCTAGGGGTCCTTGTTCCTTCCCCTTTCACCAAGAACCCCCCAAAGCAAGACGTGCATTAAAGGTGGCGACCTATAGTCGGTTGCCCTTGGATAATGGTGCCCCTACTAAGGCCATACCCGAGAAACACTCGATCTTGGAGGGAGAAGAGAAGAAAAATTGGGGATAAGCTTGATGTGAGTTAATAAGATATTGGGTTTAACTTCTGTCCATAGCACAACCCCTAGAGATTCGGTTTGTTGCGCCGGGGCTTTGCGTCGTATCATCGAACCTTAAATTCTCTTATAGGCACGCATACGATCGGGCTCATAACGTCCCGCGGGAAAACTTTACTGCCCTCTTGCCATGCCAAAAAATTTTAGATTTTTCTTTTCTTTTGCTCATCATTTTTTATTTATTTGATCATCATTTTTCTTTTGGTGTCCTTTGGACTTTGAGAGATATTACAGTTGAGCTTTAAAATTTGAGAATAAGGTCATAATAGACTGCCCCTATTTGAGACTTCTTCTTGTTGGGGTGTGCTTAGGTTGGTTATTTTTGCCTAGTATATCTCTACCCTCATATTTCAGCCGAGTTAAGAAAATACTTCGCACCCTTAAGCATGGCCCAAGTAGCAACAGTGTTTTACCAAGAGAGACGGCTAACACCGTGAAGTGTGTGCGGTGCCCAGCTAAGGGTTGCCCTTAATGAGCGGGGAGGGAAATGCCGAACTCCCAGCGCGGGGTTCTTATAACCAAAATGCTGCAAAAGCAAGCCTAAAGGCTCTTTTTTGACATTGATTTTAATAAAGGCCTAAGATAAAGACCTAGAACACCACTCTTAATCAAGTTAAGAAGCACTTCTTTTGAAAACCGTGCGTGAATAAAGTGATGAAAATGCATAAGAATGCACACTTACGCAAACATGTTACCATGCGACCTTTGTAGAAGCGGCAGCCGGAGGCGATCGTGGTGAACATGGGATTTATGTCCTCATGACAGATAGGAAGAAGGAAGCAAAGTTTTCGAAAGTGGCTTAACAAGAAGGAGCGGTGTCTGGACCAGACTCAGACGAATAAGGAGAAAAGGAAAAGAGGTGAGGGCTAGAACTCCCTCACTAAGGCGCAGAGACCTTGATAACATGAATGGTCTACAGAAGGAGAGGAAAATCAAGAAGTGGAGTGAGGACTAAAGCCTCGAAAATAGTGGGAAAACGGGCAGATGCCCAAAGTAGTGGAGGTGGAAGAAGTCGAAATGGACCCATGATCAGGAGGAATCAGAAGAAGGAATTGATAGATGGAAAGAGGTGGAGGATCCGGAGGGTCTGGAGGCAAGTTAAGAGAGTCATGATGGGAAAAAGAATCCAGAGGTTTCGGAGGAATAAAATGTCGAGGGATGCGATGCCCTGGGAAAAGGTATGGAAAAAATGATTTAAAAGGAGGAAAAGAATAAAGGACACAATGTCCCAGAGGAGTAAGAAGATAAATCGGAGGTAAGAGAAGAGGTTCGGAGGCTCCGGAGGAAGAAAATATCGAGGGACACGATGCCCTAGGAGGAGAGAAAGGCTCGAAGGTTCCAGAGGAAAAGATAAAAAGGAAGGGCGCGGTGCCCTGGGAAGAAATTGGAGGGGGCGCGATGCCCTGGGAAAGTGAGGGAAAAATCCGGAGGTTCCGGAGGAAGAGAATAGGAGGGGGCGAAATACCCGCAAAGAAGAGATAGAAAATCCGAGGTTCCGGAGGAATAGAATAGAAGGGGGCGCGATGGCCCAGGTGAAGCGGTAAGTCTGGAGGTTCCGGAAGGAGAGAATAGGAGGGGACACGATGCCCTAGAGATTGATGGCGAAGAAAATAAGAAGGGGCAAAATGCCTTAGGGAGAGGGAGAGAGAAAGCGGATGAGGAGGATCCGGAGGTTCCGGAAGATGGGAAAGGTACGGGTTCGGAAACCCGAAAAAGAAGGATAAATGCAAATGCATGAAATGCAATGAATGTGATGGATGCATGGAATGCAAAGGATGCAGGGAGTGCAAGGAAGGAAGTCTCCTTCTCACCCCATGAGTGGCCCATAAAGAGAAATTAGTGATTAATAAAAATGTGGATGTCATAGAATAATGGGTGAATAAATTGGTGGAAGGCCCTTCAGCAAAGGAATACCCACCCCTCCATGGCAAAGAAAGTGCCCGGTCAGATGGCCCAATGGATAAAGTCAATGCCCGAGTGCTCTCATTGGGAGTAGAATGTGTTATGGTAATGCATGAAGAGAACCCCTTAGGAAGTTGTATGATGATGGAGTGAGGGGTAATGATAGCATCAAAAATATCCCGGCCAACAAGCAAAGTGACATAAATAACATTGGCCTTTTTATGGTGAGCTTTAATAGAAAGGTGGCATTCTCAAAGATGCCCAGCACAATGACACGTATCGACATCCGGCAGGTGAAATCTTGAATCTTGAACAGCATAGCCATGGCCACATCCTTTTTTCCCGGCTCTTGAACATTGCCCTCGGCACATGTGCTTGTAGACACACACCTACTCCGAGTGGAAGGAGGTGAGATGGAAGCGGTAGGCTTAGTGACTAATGGAGGTTTAATGGATGGCATTGAAGGAAGTGTAAGTGGAAGTGGGGGTTAAGCACGTCGGGCTTCTCCCCTTGCTCGGAAGCGGACGAGGTTGGCTCGAGTGCAACAAGGGGTGGACCCTACTCAGGATTAACCACATGTTCGGATAAAGGTTTAGGTGCAGGGATAGGCAAGGTGGGGTTTGGTGTAATTGGCTTTGGTGTTATAAAGACGGTGGAGGCCTTAGGTGGCGGCAATGGAGGGTTACTTGGTTTAGGAAAAGGTTTGGCGGGAGGTTCGACGGAGGCTGATGGCATGGAGGTAGAGACGGATGGCTTAGTGGAGGTTAAAGGTGTTGAAGAGGGAGGTTTGGTGCATAGGAAGCGTCAGATTTTTATGGGGCGAGAGGTTTGAAGAGTAGGGGGAGAGTCATGGGGTGCCGGTATGGGTGATGGAGGGTCATGGCACGCCGACGTGGGTGATTGGAGTATCGACCCATCATCGTAACACCAATTGATTTCATAAACGGGGGTAGGAGCAGTGGCTTCATCCTGAGTAGGGGGTTCTTCTTGTGGTAGTGGAGGGAGAGGAAAGCGAAGGAAACTCGGAGTGGGTTTCTCTTGAAAAACTTCAACATCTTGTGTCGTCTCTAATTCTTCATCATCATTAAATTCAAGTGGATGCCGTGGTGGAGGCATAATGATGGGTGATGGGGGAGTGTAATGTGGAGGGTTTTGTGGATGGTTATGTGAAAGCCGAGGCGGAGAGCTATGTGAGTGAGTAGGGAAAATGGGAGGAGGGTGGAAGGCGTCAACTTGACCATTAAAAATTGCCAGCTCATGTTCTTCATAGTCAGAATCGAGTGGACGCCGTGATGAAGGCGTAATAATGGGTGGTAAAGGAATATAAGGTGGAGGATTTTGTGGAGGGTTATGTGAAAGCGGAGGCGGAGGGCCATGTGAATGAGTGGGGCAAATGAGCAGAGGGCGGACGGCGTCCACTTGATCATTGAAAATTACCGGCTCATCTTGCTCACTTGAATCGATGATGCCATTATCATCCTCCTCTCCTTCCAATCTTTTTCCATCTTGGTGATGTTATTCATAAAAGCATGAATAGGATTGACTTGAGGAGGATGAGGAGGAGCGAGCTGCGGGCTTGTAACCCTCTTCAATTGTTCCTCCATCAAAGTGATTTTATCAAGGAGAGTTTGTTGGGGGGGGTGTAACATGCGAAGTAGAGGGTTGGTATGGTGGCCGTGGAGCTTGGAGGGGTTGACCCACAAAAGGACCCGGACGGGCCGGGGCACAAGGAACATAAGGGCCTTGGGGCCGTGAAGGAGGAGGAATAGAAGGAGGTGGGTTATGGACTACTCGAGAAGGAGGATGTGTGTAAGAGGGAGATGGAGGAAAAGAGGGAGGCGGGTGATGGGTCACCTGAATGGGAGTGTGTGTAGAAGAAGGTGGGTGATGGGCCACCCGTAGATGAAATGAAGAAGGTGGGTGACGGGCCACCCATAGAGGATTGGAAGGAGAAGATGCACCCTTAACAATGGCCTTAAGTGCTTGGATTTATTGAGGGGTGAGATGATCTAATGCATTTAAAACTTGGGAGACCTTCTCGTCGTATGGGGTAGATGGTTCCGGGGGAATAGCGGCTCGCAATGGATAGGGGGGACCATGGGATTGAGAATTACCTATAGGTCGGGCAAGACCATGAGAATGAGGATGTGGTCCCTTAGAAGAATTATGGTGAGGATTATAAAATCGAGGATCATAAGATGTGCTAGGTTGGCCACCCTCATGAATATCTGAATGTTTAGACATGTTGGTTTTATTATCAAGGTGAAGCATCATGCAACCAAACAATATTCAATCAAAGTAATGCTGCAAAGATATCAAACAAGTTTAGATGCTCACGCTTGATTTCTTAAGTTGAACCTTGATGTGAATTATTTTGACAAAATTTGATATGATTCATACAAGGTAGGAACCTAGTTTCAATGTGGGTTTGCTTCAATGCAAACTAGGTACACTCTCTCACAACGTATAAGCCAACTAAACCGGGGAACTTCAAGGTACAACCTGCCCAGCGTCCATGAGGGAATCGACGAGTGCGGAGACTTATGGAGGCTTGGTTTAGGAATTTCTGACATAAAGAGACGGAATGCTCAATGGAGGGTCCTTCCTTCACCGAAAGGGGTAAGTGTCTCCTAGAAAGTGTGGGGAGAGGAGGTCTCCCAAGCCAAGATGTCCTAAATGTAAATGCTAGTGCAACATGAAGGGAAAATACATATATAAATAGAGATATGTGAGAATATTGCAGAACAGGTCACAGAAGTAGGCAAATCTGTGAAAAACACAGGGAATTGGCGCTTGAGACAGTGGGCACCAATTCTAGAATGGGCGCCTATAGACATGCCATTTTGACATTTCCCCGAGTAAATTTCATATTACACCAAGATGTCCTGAAGTGGCCCGTATATTTGAATTATTTGAGTGATTTCTTATTTTTGACATTTTTTCATTTTTTGTTGTTCCTTGAGTTTTAAAGAATTTAATCATACAATTTTATATGATCAATCTCGATCTCACAAAAAAAAACAAAAAAAAGAAATGAAAATCTTTATAATTAAATGGGATTTGAAACATTTTATTGCATAATTATATATCATTATTTGATTCCTAAAAAAATTATTTTCCCATCACTTTAAGTCCCTTAAAAAAATAAAAAAATGGGCCCATCTCCTTAACTCCCTTAAAATTAAAAATTAAAAAAAATGGGCTTGGCCCATCCCTTGGCCCATCCTAAAAAACAAAATAAAATAAAATAAAACAATAATATCTCATCATTTAGTTGCTCTCCTGTGTTTAGTGGATCTGGTCTCCTTTTCCCTTTAATACGTCCACTACACCCACACCCACGGTGGGGACCCGGGGGATCACCTTCTCCCTCCACCCTCTCCCCCTCTCTCTTTATTTTTTCCCAGAGAACCAACATAGATAGAGCAGAGGAGTTCTCTCGATCGCACACTCACCCCCCCTCTCTCATCTCTCACAGGCCCTCTCCCCCTCTCTCTCATCTCTCACAGGCCCTCTCCCCGTTGGATCTCCCCCTCGCATCTTCTTCTCCGTCTCTCACCCTCTGTCTCACTCTCTCCTTCTCTCTAACCACCGCCGCGACTCCCTCCACTTCTCCACAACCCCACACCCAACGAACCCATATCCCCCTCTCTCCTTTTTTTTCCTACGCACACCACCACTCCCTGCGAACCCATCTCTCCCTCTCTCCCACGCCAGGGCATCTCTCATCTCTTTCTCTCCCTCTCTCGACACTATATTTCCCTCTCTCAAATGCTCTCCACTCCCACTCTCTCACCACCGCAGAGCCCCCTCCGCATGCACATCGACCGGCGACCTCCCCTCCCACACAACCGCTAGCCACCTGCACCTCACCGTGCCGGCGACCTTCCCCTTGCCTGCACCTCACCGCCGTCCACCTCTCCATCATCTCCCTCTCACTCTCACCACCGGCAAGCTCCCCCCCTCACCGCCTGCTCCCCCTCTCTCTCTAACTTACACACACTCACCTCCTATGGCCTATCCCCCTCTCTCTCTAGCCCCCTCCACACTCCCACACCACCTCCATCTCCCCTCTCCCTTTCTCTCTTTGACACACACATACACCCTCTACCACCTGCCTCCTCCTCTCCCTAACCCACACAGCCCTCCCTCCATTCTCTCTCTACCTCTCTCTTTAACCACCGCGTCGACCCCTCCGTCCCATACACGCCCTCAACGGCCCATGCACAAGCCCCCTCCTGTTGTACATTCACTGCACCGCCCTCGCTTCCTCACTTCGGCCACACCGCCACCACCTCCTAAACGCACACACCACACTACGTCTCTCTCACCTCACACGGCACGTAGACCACCACCGTGGGCCTCACTCTCTCCATCTCACAGTCATACACACACATCCCACCCGCCGTCTCTCTCGTCTATCTACCCCCTCACGCTCTCTCTCTTCCTCTCTCTTTCTCTCTCCTCATGATCTCTCTCTTCTCTATCTCTCTCTACCTAACACATGCACACACAAAATTTTTAGCATATATTCTTATTATTATTAAACCCTCATTCCTCTCTCCATCTCTATCTTTTTCCCCTCTATTTTTATTATTTTTTATTAAGCCTTTATCCCCACCCTCTCTATTTTTTATCTTTTCTCTTCACTTATATCATCTTTTCTAAAGATCCCTCTAAAAATAAAAACAATAAAAGGCTCTTTCTCTCTCTCTCTCTACCTTTCACTCAGGGTCTCCTCACACTGCACACACGGTGCCCCCAACTGGCCTTAGAACTTGGAGAAAAGAAGGGAAAACTCTACCCGGTCTGATTTGTTCCTCAGCTCGTGAAGTTTTGAAGCAAGGCTCTGCCGAGTTTCTACGTGTTCGCGCACACGAGAGGTGGCTGTTCCGTTCAACACGCTCATGCTATCCTCACACCACTGAAGCTCGTTCCGAAGCCCGCCATCGGCACCCCAATAAGATTTTTCTTCTCCTTTATTCTACTTTGCCGTTGTTCTGTTAGTTACATGTATCACTTATCATTTCCATCCGTACCACGCCTCTCTCCCTGAGAAGGCTCTTGCATTTCTTCACAATTGTCATCATCTCATTTCCCACCCTTTGGATCCAAAAGGGGTTTCAAACAACACCAAACAAGTGTGTGTTTGATCATGGTTGCATTATTTTTATCACAAGGGACCGATACTATGCTATTTCCATTCAAATCCACTTGTCATTTGTTTCATCTTTTTGCAAGGGGTAACCGAAGAAAGCCCTATTCGTCGGCTGGCAGAAGGAAGAGGAAGAAGGAACCCACATAATCTCTTGCTTTGGAGACAAGACGCGATCATTCCCTTTCTATTTCGAGGTCCCTGACCTCTGGCGATCACACTCCTTTTATTGTGGGGCCTTCGGGCCCTGGCGATCACACCATTAACACACACACACACACACTTTATTTTCTTTTGTTCCCTTCCCATTTTTCTTTTCCGTTAAATCCCGCAGAGAATCATTTCTCGCGGAGGTTTCATTCCTGTCGTTTATCTTCTTGTCATTTTATTTCTGTTAAATCCCGCAGAGAATCAATTTCTCGCGGATGTTTCATTCTCGTTCATTCATTCTGTTAATTTTATTTTTGTTATTTTCATTCCAGTTCAAAATCCTGCGGAGAACAAGTTCTCGCAGAGGTTTCATTTTGTCAATTTTATTTCCATTATTTTCATTTCAGTTCAAAATCCCGCGGAGAATCACTTCTTGCGGTGGTTTCATTCGCGTAATTCCCCTTCCCCCATTTCAATTCTAGTTAAAACCCACAGTGAGTGACATCCCGCTGCGGCTCTTTCATTCCGTGTGTTTTTCCGTCTCTAAATCCCGTGGAGACAATCCTCTTCGGGAGTCTTTTCGGCATTTCACCGCGCAACGCGCGCTTACGACCGCTCTCTCAGTTCCCATGACGTCGTTCACATCTCTTGGCGATCACGGTGGGACTTCTTTTGCTTTCCTTCTGGTTACCTGTGTATTTTGGCACCCTCGTGTGCCCCTCCATTTGGCACCCACGTGTGCCCCTCCTTATTGCGTCCACGTGCGCTACATTTGTGCTCCAAGCAGCACTTTTTCTTTCATCCCTCGTGCACCACGTGCACTCCCCCACAGTCCCCTGTGATTTCTCGAGAGATTCACGCTGTTGCAGAAAGGAGATCCGGTTCCGAGCGTTTCCTTATTTCAGTTGATTGTCATACCTGGAAGTGTCAAAGTTTTGGAAGTCCTTCTTTATTCTCCCTTCTATTGTCTGAAACTTGTTTAGTCTTAATTATCTTGTTCTGCACAATTCATTTTCTTCCTGTTCAGTGTGTTTTTGTTTTACATACAGCACTGCATTGCATGGGCATCTCCCCATTCATTTTCTATTTCCAGGAACTCACCCTCTTTCGGTGAAGGAAGGACTCTCCTTTCGGGATTTCCTCTCGACGGACTAGAATCTCCTCCACCAGGACGTCTATAAGTCCCCGACAGCGAAGGATTCCCTCTTTGTTCACTAGGCCGGTTATACCATTGAAGTTCCCCGGAGTTAGTTACCCATTCGTGGTGAGGCGAGTGACCTTTGTTGGCACGGCGGTGGCCAAAATTCTAACTAGGGTCCTACCTTTTGTGTGAACTTCTAATTTGTGAAAAAATAAAAAAAATAAAAAAAAGAGGACGTAAAGCATCCACTCATTTGTTAATCTCTGCTATTTGTTTGTTGGTGTATGTTATTACGTTCCAGAAAAGTGTTAAGGATGGCTGAATATAATTACGATGCTTTCGAGGTCGAGGCCTTCAGCTATGAGCCCCAAATGAATGACCCAGGACATGACTCTTATGGAGAGTATAACTCAGACCAGGGCTACCAGGGTGAGCCACAGGTCCATGCCATGGATGCTGGTCCGTCTTATGATCCCTCACACAAAGTGCAGGCCACTGCCAGGGGAGCTTCCTCCTCCACTAGTGTCCCCTATGCCTCGGATGTCCTAGCCTCTCACATCAACGCCTTCAGTCCTCAACAACTTGAAGCCATCCAGGCTATCATTAAGAGGGGATCTACTTCTCCTTCTCCCCAGGGTCATCCATGCGCCATAGGTAGTTCTCATGCTTTTCCCTTTAAGAACCACGTGGGGCAACCACCGCCCTCATTTCAGTATCCCTCGCGGCCCCAAAATATGGTTGTCCCTCGTACCCTGGTTCGACCGAGTCCTCCCATGGGCAACCCTCACTCCCTTTCTTCTTCATAGCCTACATGTCATGTCGTCCCTCCAAGGTCTCAAGCCCGTCTCTCTACTTAACAAGCCATACCCCTCCAACAAGCTCTCATTGACAGAATTGATCAAATGGAGGAACAAATAAAGAGGGTCACAAGTCTGCGACCGCCACCTCCTCCTCCTCAAGTCAATCCCCTTCACGCTTTCATGGATAACATTACTAAAATGGAGAGGGATTGGAAGGAGAGAAGATATGAGCATGACATTGAGAATATGAGTGAGCAAGAAGTTCTCCCAAGTATTAACGATCAAGTGGGCGTCGTCCGCTCACAACCAATTCATGACACTCATTCACATGGCCTACCGCCTCCGCATTGACATCCACAAAATCCTCCATGTCGGTATACACCACCTCCACCCATCAACATGTCTCCACCATGGTGTCCATTTGAACTTGATGATTACGAAGAATTGGAAATGGCACGCGATGAAATTTATGAAGATTTTGAAGATGCAACTACTCCGAGTTTTCTTCCTTCCCCTCTTCCACCGCTTCCACAAGAACCCCCTGCTCAGGATGAAGCCACTATCCCTACCCCTTCCTATGAGACATCATGGTGTTACGATGAAGGGTCAATAATCCAGCAACCTAGGTCAATGCACCATGAATTAGCCACTATCCCTACCCATGTCTATGAAATCACATGGTGTTACGATGATGGGTCCATACTCCAACAACCAGCGTCAATGCACCATGAATCACCCCCTACCCTGGACCCCTCACGTACCACCAAAACCCGACGCTTCCTACATATCAAGCCTCCTACCGTTACCCCTCCAACTACACAAGTAACCTCCATATCGTCGGCTTCCACCGAGCCTCCCATTAACCCTTGTTCCCAATCAAGTAATCCTCCATCGCCCTCACCAAAAACCTCCACTATCATTATAACCCCGAACCCAACCATTCCTATTCCTTCACATGACCCCTTACCCAAACCCGTGCTTAATCCTGAGCAGGGCCCATCTATTTTTGCACCCGAGCCAACCTCGTCTGCTTCCGAGCAAGGGGAGAAGCTCGCCGTGTTTAAACCTCCACCTACCCTTCCTACAGCCCCTTCCATTGAACCTCCATTACCCGCTGAGCCTGCCGCCTCCATCTCGCCTCCTTCCATCTCCTCTCGGAGCGGGTGTCTTTCTACAAATGCATGTGCCAAAGATAATGTGTAAGAACCAGGCAAGAAGAACTTGGTCACGGCTATGTCATTCAAAACCCAAGCTTTCATTTGCCGAATGCCGATTCGGATTCTTGTGCCGGGCATCTTTGAGAAGGCCGAGCCTCCACCTACACCAATGTCCACCAAGAAGGACTCTCAAGAATTGGTGCTAAGCAAATTTGGGGCCAAAACAATAAAGGTCACATTACTCATTGGCCAAGATACTTTCAAGACTCTCATTACCCTTTGTTCGGTCATAGTCCAAATGGACAATCAAGAGAAGGGGTTCTCCTCAAGCATAGTGATGACACATTCCAGTGCAAAAGAGATTATGAACTCTATGCTCAAGGGCAGGTCAGAGCAGTCCTTGTTGGAAGCTTTTGACATAATGTCTACTCACCACCAACTTCCATGCAAGGGGCGAACGCCTATGTTACCAAACATCTTCACGCATGATATTCTAACGACCTTGAACAATGGGCCAAATATGAAGCTCCTTGTGCCGAAGTCAAGGAAGGTATTGTGGACACACTTTTCGTTCGTGTATTATGCTCGTCTATTCGGGAATGGTTGATTCGTCTATTAAGTGCGTGGGTGTGCCAGTCACAAAGTGACAATTTATTCGGGCCCTGAAGAGCTCATGGTGCACTCGATCTGACTTTGTCAGACGATTGTGTAGTTCATGTCGGGACCAAAACCCGCCGCGCCATAAAGGTCACGGCGTCATTTACATCCCCCATACGAGGGAACACCCTTGATTAATCGCCAGGATTCAGGGCCTCATGGCCAGGGAATTAATTGCATGAAAGGTCTATTACGTGATATTGAAATCCTCGCGCGAGGGCGAGAAGAAAAAAACCATTCGAGATCATGTCGGTCGTGTACTGACCATTTAATGTTCGGACGAATGTCGGCTCGAGAAAAGCGCGATCGTCGCGGGAAAACCGGAGCATATGTATGGCAGGTTATGGCAAATTTATTGTTCAGAGGAACGGAAGACATTCGGCTAAGCCTCAGTTGGAGCGGTCAAAAACTAGTAAATTTGTTGGCCCGGTGCAAGAGCAAGCTGCAACCATACTGCGGTGGGCCCCCCGCGGTCGAAACAAGACTTGCATGAGCGTCATTAATATTTCCGGTGCCAAGGGGCAACGAGGGAATATCCCTTGAATCGACTGGAAAGCCCTATGTCTAGGGAAGCGGACGTTCGAAACGTGTCGGTCATTCGGGAGACCGTTTAATATTCGGACGGGTGTCCGGCTTGAGAATATCGTAATCGTCGCAGAAGGACCTAGAACATATGTATGCCGAGACACGTCAAACATATTATTCCGAGACACTGAAAATATTTGGTTAAATCTCGGTTAGTGTAGATGGAAACCAATGAGTTTGTTGGCCCGGTGCAAGATCAAGTCAGAACCATGCCGGGGGCGCCTCCCGCGGTCCAAACGGGGCTTGCGTGGGCATCATTAATGTTCTCGGTGCCGGAGGGCAGCGAGGAAGAGTCCCGTGACTAGATTCCAAAACTGAAAAGATTTTCAAAGAGAGCGGGCTATAGGCCGAGGATATGGGTCAGACAGTGACCATAATCAGGACGGACCCGAGGTCCCAACATAGCCCACGAAGGCGTTATTGATATTCCCATGTGTAGGGTCCAGGGATGACGGGAGCCATCCCGTTCTATTCTGATTTCTGTCGGTCACTTGCAGACCACTTGATATTTGGACAAGTGTCCATATTGAAGGTATGGCGTAGATAGAAGCAACCCCGTACAAACGTACGCCGAGTTCACGGCAACTTCAATGAAAGAGCGGGAACAAATCCCATTAGGATGAATCCGATTCGACAGGCTATTGGCCCGGAGCAATGCCGGGTTACGACCATGTCGGGATGGGAACCGTCGGCCATAACGGTCACGCATGGACCTTTTCATGTTCGGACACCGGTCCGTAATAGAAACGCGGCGGAAATCGAGGTGAGCCCGTTCAAATGTCTGCCGAACGTGCGGTAATTTTAGTAGTGGCTCGGAAGGGATCCGGCCCGAGAAACGAGTCCTGTTTAATCGGAATATCGGCCCAAGGTGAGGTCAGGTCATGGCTATTTTGGGATAATTCCCAAGACTCAGGCCCAACCTGGAAGGGCGGCATGATTGTTCCTTCAGCATCGGGTCACGGGGAGAGAGGGGGGTTGCAATGTGGACCCTAGCATTTTTTTTATCTGGGATTTTAATTACATATTCCTCTCTTTCCTCTTGCTGTTCATTTCTTCTTTATGCATTTATTTCGAATGATTTCTTTTTTTTATTATTATTATTATTATTCTCCCCTTTTTTACTATTATTATCAGTATTAAACATTTTTTGTTTGTTTCCTATATATATATTCAAATTTCTTTATTTATCATAATTTTCATTAATTTATTTATTATTATTATTATTATCACCAATATCATTATCTATATATATTATATGTGTATATTTCCCAGAGAGAGAGAGGGCCGCTAGAGAATGTACAGGCGAAGGGTATAGAGAGCGTGCCGGCGAGAGCTAGGAGAGTGTACCGGAGGAGCGGCTGGGAAGGGCGTGCCGACGAAGAGCGCGTACGGGCGCGCCGCTGAAGGAGTGCAGGAGTGCACCGGGTAAGGGGGGATCTGATAGCGTACCGGGTGGAGGTGTTGGTGTGTGCCGTGCTAGAGCGGCTATGGAGTGCGCCAGGCAAGGGTGGCTGAAGGCGTGTCGGCGAGGGTGTCAAAGGGTGTCAAAGGGTGCACCGGATAGAGATTGGGCTAGGTCAGTGCAGACCTGGACTGGCAGCAGGTCGGTGTAGCCTGCAGGCTGAAGTCGGTGCAGCTTTGAACTGTAGAAGGGCAAGGTCTGTACGGCCGCGGGGCGAAGTCTGTACGGCCTGCGGGCAAAGTCGGTACGGCCTGCAGGCTATAGTCTGTACTGTTGTGCCCATGTCCCCTGTGGTCTGTGGTTTTGATGATTGGCTTTAGGGGTTTATGATGATTGGTGTTTGATGTGAGTCATCTTGCTGAAATGAGTCATTGTCCTTCATATGTTCAGTCAGTCTATCTTGTTACACTGTGAGTCATTGCTATTGAAGTTCAGACTGTTTTATCTGCTGCATAAAGCATTCATACGCATTTACTGAGTCTATACATTGATTGGAAGTAAGTCTGTACATTGAGCGTCTCTTGGAAGTCCATACAGTGCATTGCATTGGCTAAGTGTATACACTGTCTGTCTCATTTAGAGTCTAAGACAAAGTCTATACATTGGCTAAGGGTCTTCAAGTCCATACACAGTCGTTTACTCCAAGGGTTTGTCTCCTTGCCATTTGCACCACACTCCGTGTTGTCTCTCCTCACAAACACGAAAAGACTTCGTGTCGTATGAGTCTATAACACTTCGCGTTGATCTTCACTATTACCAGGTAAACTGCTATGAGGTTGTACGTCGTGTGTCCGTGTTATTTCCTTCATATTTCGTGTCGTTTGTCCCTACAATACTTCATGTTGTTCCATCCTTGTCTTCCAGTCTCTGAGTCTTATCTTCGGCTGTTTAACTTCGTGTAGCTTCACTCACTGACTTCGTGTTGGTTTCCTGAACCTCATGTCATTCTTGCTTCGTGTCCACACCTCGTGTTAGTGTCTATTTTCGCCTTTGGGTTATGTTCAGCTCGTGTCGTTTTCGTCTTCGAGTTGTTCTCATCTCGTGTCATCCTTTTTATGTCTGCTTGTTTAATTTCGTGTCACTTACTGTTGTTCCTCGAGTCATTTTTGTACTAGTGTCACTGCATCATCACGTGTCGTGATAGCCGTGCCATCTTCTGTCTTCGTGTCATTTTTGTTCTATTGTGTACAGAACATTGCAGCACCTCGTGTTGCTTTCTGTGCCACCTCGTGTCGTTCTCTGTGTAGTGTGTGTTTTTGTCACCACTATACTTCGTGTCGTTGTTCTTTACTTCGTGCTGTTTTCATCGTCTTCGTGTTGGTCTTTCTCATTAGACCTCGTGTCCTTCTCGCCTCGACCACACTTCGTGTCGATTCTTGGGTTTCATCTTCGTGTTGTTTTCAACTCGTGTCGGTTTCTGTTTCATCTTCGTGTTGTGTCTATGTCTTCGTGTTGTGTTTATGAACTTCGTGTCGTTTTCTTTATTTCGTGTTGTAGTCATCGTGTGTACCTCGTGTCGTTCTTTCTCACCTCGTGCTGTTCTCATATTACTTCGAGTCGTTTCTGTTATTTGTCTTCATGTCGTGGTCAGCCCGTGTCGCCTCGTCTTCGAGTCGTTCATTCGAGCTATTTTGTGCTCGAGTTGTTCTTCTTATTTTTTCAAGGGTTATTTCACTTCGTGTCGTTCTCTTTTCTATCTCGTGCTGTTTTCTGTACCACCCCGTGTTACCCTTAGGTCTTTGTTTTCATTTGTATTCGTGTCTTCGTGTTATTTTTATAGACTCGTGTCTTCGTATTGTTTTTGTCTTCGTGTCTCTGTGTTGTGTTTGTCTTCGTGTCTCCGTGTTGTTTTGTCTTCGTGTCTTCGTGTTGTTTTCTTTCTACCTCGTGTCGTTTTCTTCTCACCTCGTGCCGTTCTTATCTGATCTCGTGTCATCTTCCTTGTTGTGTTAGCCTTGTTCATTGTATCTCGTTTCGTTCATTTCCTACCTCGTGTAGTAGTCACCCTGTGTTGACATTACATACCTCGTGCGCCTTAGCTTTAAATGAGCATACAGCGAACTCTGAATGATTAATGGTGTTAATCTCATTACAGGTCCGAGGAAGAACATTCCACACACCTGGGCTGCACGTGATCCAAGACAAGAGGAACCAATCCTATAAAGACACGTGGCAGGAAGGTTCTGGATCGAGCGTGGGAGGCACATGCGTTTTGTGCCCTATCCACCTGCTGCTGCTGCTATATAATGCAGCCTTCGTCCATAGATAAAAGCGATCGAAGCAGAAAGCCTGAAGAGAAAAAAGTCATTCGATCCAGAAAAAGAAGAAAAGAAAGAAAAGAAGAGAGCAGAGAAGAGAGTGAGAGCGAGAGCGGAAGAAGAAAAAGAGAGAGAGATAGTGCTCGTGTGAAGAGAGAAGAAAGAGTGAAGAAGAAGAAGTGTAGCAGAGAGTAAGAGATTAGGAGAGCAGAAGAAAGAGAAAGAGAGATAGAGAGTGAGCGAGAGAGCTCGTGGAGAAGAGGAAGAAGTTGATTGAAGATCTGTTTCCTGCTGGACCGTGGATCAAATCCAGGCCAGCCAGCTCCTGCGAGAGCCACATTTGTTTTTATCTTTTCAGCTTTCTGTTTGCTGAAGTTATTTTCATTTCACGTTTTTGCTTCGTCTTTTTTCATTTGGTTATCTGTGTTCTTCCGATCCTCAGTAGTGAGGTCGGGTTCCTCCTATTGATTCAGGAGAAGGGAGATCTGATCTCCGGGTTGCAAGTGATAGGTTGTCACTTGTGGGTTCCCTCTGGTTAGAGGAAGGGAGGCTAGCCCTCCGGTTCTGGGCTTGTGGTTGCAAGTCCAGGTGTCCCTCCGGTTGGGAGGAAGAGAGGTCTTCGACCTCTGGTTTGCTGGTGACTGGAAGTCACCGGTTAGTTCCCTCCTGGTCTGGAGGAAGAGAGACTTCGGTCTCTGGTTTCCAAGTGGCTGAAAGTCACTTGGGGTGTCCCTCCGGTTGGGAGGAAGAGGGGAGCGTGTTCCCCTGGTCAAGCTGTTTGGCAGCATTTGTTGCAGACTGAGTCTGCGGTTTCTAGTGTGAGCTAGTGAAGCCTCACTCCAGTTGGGAGTGAGGGGTGGATGTAGGTCTGCTGGACCGAACCACCTAAAAAACCCATTGTGCAGTGGTTTGATATACTTGTGGTTTGCTTCCGGTAGATGTTTGATTAGGGGCGCACTAAGTGTTGGCCTTCTGTTTGAGCAGAATAGTTGTTTAGCTCTCTTAGAGTGTTTTAATCTGTTAAGAGAAACGTATTTCAAATTGAGCTATAGTCCGTCTAACTTGTCTTGTTAGAGTGCTCACTAACTGGTTGTTAAATTCCACATCGGCTAATTAGTCTTTCAGATTGGATAAATCTGTCGAGTTAGCATTTAATATTGTTAGTGAGCCTAATATGTTAATTGGGTGAAAATTTTTATAGGCTACATTCATTCAGCCCCCCCTCTGAATGCTTGCACCGAACACAACAATTAGTATCAGAGCGGGTTCCCTAGCTCAACAGATCCAACGATCTAAAGGGGATCCTGCCATCTCGTGAGGTGTTCTTTTGCTCGACTATTGCTTGGATTTTTAATCGAACGCTTACTGATCGCTTGATCAAATGGCTCCATCCGTGATATTTGATGGTTCTAATTTCTGTGATTGGCTAGGCGGCCTTGTTATCTACTTAGATTCCATTGATCCAAATCTATGGAATCTTGTGTCTAGAGGCCCACATAAATTGTCTCACGATCAGACTAAATGGTCCAAGGAGGACAGACTGAAGAATCGTGAGAATCTCATGGCTCTTAATATTTTGACAGCGGCAGTCGATACTGACCTATTTCCATTTGTCTTCGAGTGCACATCTGGAGAAGAAATTTTTAACAAAGTGGCTGCCGTTCATGAAGGGCAAAATGATAAGTGTTTGATGGCCAACCGAAGCAATCACGGTGAAGATCAAAGGGATGACCCATCATCTCAGGTAAGCTCCGAACCTGAAGATTTATTTTATGATGAGCGATCAGATTCTTATGATGTCTGCATGATAGACGTTAACAATGTTATAGAACAAAATGTTACTTTAAAAGTTGAGAATCAAAACTGTCTAAACAAGATTATTAAATTAAAAGACAATCTGAATGAGAAAGATATTGATCTCCTTAAGAGCATGCAAGATGTAACTGTGCTTAAATCCATGATGGATAATCTGAAACGTGACAGTGCTGAATGTCAAAAAGAAAATGAAAGATTAAAAGATGAAAATAAAAAACTGATGGTCTTGAACACAGTGATGGGACAGCAATGGTTAACCATTGAAAAAGAAAAGGGTACTCAGAAGGAAGACTCATGCAATCAATGTACAGTCTTAGAGGATCTGGTTAAGGAAATCAAATTTGATGATAATTTTCAAAAGAATACAATCAGATCCTTAAGAGAAACGAATGAGTCATTAAAAACTTTGAATGATGCCCTGCAAAAATAGATTGTCATATGTGAGGAAGAGTTAACAAAATCTGAATTGAAAATATCCTCCATACAATCTGAAATTGCCTCTCTATCAAAAACTGTGAAAGGGAAAGAGAAAATGAATGTCACCCTGAATGATAGAAAATCAAATCAGAATTCTGTGTGTTCATGCTCAACTTCATCCATGAATATCTCTGCTGAAACTGTGCATGACAATCATAACCTTCATTCATATTCACATGCACATATCTTTAAAGGATTGCTTGCTGAAAATTCTCAGGTCAAGAATTTTTCTGATAAAAGGAAAAGTGTTAAATGCTTTTACTGTCATAGAATTGGTCATGTCATGCATAAATGTGATTTAATGAGACAAGATGACATAAAAGCCAAAAATTCTTATGCTAACAATCATGCTCATCTGATTAAAAGAATTCATTGCTTTCATTGTAACAAATTGGGCCATATTGCTGCAAATTGTTGGCATGCTAAGGGAAGAACAATTAACTCCAAAACTGCTATAATCCCTGTAAAAAGACATGCATTCTATAAGAATCTTGACAGAATGAATTCTTCATGTTTTGAATGTGGAAAACATGGCCACACAGTCAAGGACTGTTGGCATGTTCAGAAGAATCATCTTAACCCCCATGCTGTCAAATTCCATGCAAAACAATTTGTAAAATTTTCTTGTTTTGATTGTGGAAAACCTGGCCACAAAGCCTCTGAGTGCTGGGTGGCAGAGCTCAGAAAACATAATGCCCATGCACACAACAGAAATTTTGACGTTCATGCACATGAATTTAATACTTACAATAAGGTGCATAAAAGGAACTTAAATTCTGTTAGTTATCATGGTAAGTCTGGTCAATTTGGCTATTCCTTGTCCAGCTATAAGTTGATGGGCTATGTTGATAATTCTGTTAAGAGACCAGTCAGAACTCCTGTTAGGGCTCATACAGGACCCAAGACTGCTTGGGTCCCTGCAAGATCACACTGATTGATATGCTGCAGGTGTGCCTTGGTGAGAGAAATAAAAGGGGTAATTTAGCCAAGGCACTCAAAAAAAAAAAGGGGAAGCCGCTAGGATTCTAAATTTCAGGTTAGTTCTGAACTTGTCTTTAAATTTTATCATCTGAAAATGCTGATTTGTCTGTTTGATATCTGAAATTGCTGAACTGTTCGGTTGATGTCTGATACTCTCTTCATGTCTAGCTGATCAGTCTTCATTCCAGACTCAGCTACTGAGTTTTACTTTGCACATATCTGATGCTCTTCTCTCACTGATTATTGCACTGAATAAATAGGCTGATAGATGCTATGCACAATCATTGTTAGAGTCAATGCATGTGTCTGGTGTCAATGCATTGCATGCTTGTTTACATACTTGAACTGAGCCTGAACAGGTCAGTTAGTGCATTCAGTCAATGCATGTGTCTAGTACTTGCATACATCATTTGCATGACTGTCATTTGCCCATTGTCGTAAACTGCATGTTTTTCAATGCATAATAGGGCTACTTTGCACTGCATTATCATTTGCTTAACCCTGGTATATCAAATGGTATGTTACTAAAAGACAGGGAAATCTGCCCGGAGGTTTCTACCATGTGTGAGATGGTCTTTGAGACCAGGTTCTCCGCCGAGTACCATGGGTCCTGTCTCCATGTAGAACAGTGCACTGCATCATATGATGAAAAATCTGAAAAATTTGAAATAAAAATGATGCATTTGATAAATTCTCTCTCTGATTGAACAAAGCATTTATTCTTCTTGAGCATATTCTAAAATCATGAGCAGTTCAGTAATTGTATTTCATGCACTTTGTCAGGGGGAGTTTAACTAATGATTGCATATGAAGTGCAGTGAAGTTGAAAAACCTGAAAAGAAATTTAATTGCATCTAGACAGGGGGAGTACTTAGAAGTGGTGTTTTGTTTGTCACATCTTGAACACCTCTTGCCTAAAAATTGATCAACTCTCATCTGATGTCATATTTCTCTCTCTTGAAAAAGGATTCTGCCTTCTATTTGTTGAACTGGTAAAGAAGAGTTTCTTTCAACTCCCTTCTTGATACTATCTGTCTAAACTCCAGCCTATACTCACCTTTCACACTCTTCTCAGCTGGTGTGACTGAATTGGTTCTTCTATTGATTTGTTGGTCAGCTAAACTTATTTTTCTGATCTGAGGAACTTAAGCTGCATGACATGCTATTTAGTCTGAGAACATGTAGAAATTTCTATCATATAGGTTTAAGAATCTTCACTGAATCAGACTGATATAAGATTAATGCATTCTCAGATTTGTAGTTAAATGAATTGAAAATATCTGAATGATAAGGTTTAATAAACCTTAACCACATGTTTCATGTAAACCTTAGACTCTCTCATCAGATATCTGAAAATTTGATTTCAGGGCTTCTTTGGCTAAGATGCATATAGTGTGTACTGTTGTTAAACATTAAATTGAAAATGTTGACTAAATGAAGAAATTGTGATTTCAGAGCAATGACTCGGTCTCTGAGAAACTGAGTTCTTTATCAATGAAATAAAGCAACTCATGTCATGAGGTGCCATAGTTATCTCTGATAAAAAAAATTTAGTGAAACAAAACCTGACGGAGCAATAGCTTATCTGTGTTGAGTAGCTGGGGAGTTTGGCCTCTGATAAAGGTGTCTTCTCATGTAAAAAGACACTCATATTGCTAACTCTGCTCTCAAGGTGAGAGGCAATGACAGTTATCACACTGAGTAACTGGGTCACTTCAACTAAGACTTGTTGTGCCTCATGTAAAAAGGTGTTGATCAACTTAAATTGCTCAGGAGAAATATTATGTGCTTCAAATGAAATTATCTTGAAAAATATGTCAACTCATGTTCTTGGAAAGTGTTTAACCTCTGTACTAATCTGTGTATCTTTCAAAGGTGCTATTGAGATCATTTGTGTAAGATAAAAGATGATTGATTTTGGGTGTCATCTGAATATTTGGTTCACCTTTATTAAAACTTGGATTCAGATACGAGTATTGAGTTTAATTTGACAAATTTGGTATACATCAAAATTAAATCAGATTGGTTAAGTTGCCTCTTCATAACCCTTTATTATAGAAGAGTCTACATCTTTTAAGACTTATTGAAGTGATGTATGCATTAAAATCCCTCATGATCAGATTTTCCAGATAGCTTGCTCAGATTCAGTCTGATTATTCATTGAGATGTCTTGTGATGATTGTTGTCTATTATTGCCCTTCTATCACCAATCACTTTACTCTCCACACTGCTGGAATCTTCCATCTTGTTCTGCATTAAGTTCTGATTCTGTGGTATCTTCACCAGAATTCAGATTCTTTGGAATGGCTGACTTCAGATTGATTTATTGGATAACCAGAGTCTATTTCTGTGCTTCAGGGGGAGTTATGGTTTATTATCATCTAAGGGGAGAATCATGTTCTTGCAAGGGAGAGGAATTGACTGAACTTTTATACATGCTTTAACTTCTCAAACTATTTTCTTTTTGATGAAGTCAAAGGGGGAGAATAGTTTGAGTCATCAGAATGACTTTCATTAGAATGACTTACATCATCAGAATGACTCACTGAGTATTGTTGCCATCATCAAAAAGGGGGAGATTGTTGTGCCCATGTCCCCTGTGGTCTGTGGTTTTGATGATTGGCTTTAGGGGTTTATGATGATTGGTGTTTGATGTGAGTCATCTTGCTGAAATGAGTCATTGTCCTTCATATGTTCAGTCAGTCTATCTTGTTACACTGTGAGTCATTGCTATTGAAGTTCAGACTGTTTTATCTGCTGCATAAAGCATTCATACGCATTTACTGAGTCTATACATTGATTGGCAGTAAGTCTGTACATTGAGCGTCTCTTGGAAGTCCATACAGTGCATTGCATTGGCTAAGTGTATACACTATCTGTGTCATTTAGAGTCTAAGACAAAGTCTATACATTGGCTAAGGGTCTTCAAGTCCATACACAGTCGTTTACTCCAAGGGTTTGTCTCCGTGCCATTTGCACCACACTCCGTGTTGTCTCTCCTCACATACACGAAAAGACTTCGTGTCGTATGAGTCTATAACACTTCGCGTTGATCTTCTCTATTACCAGGTAAACTGCTATGAGGTTGTACGTCGTGTGTCCGTGTTGTTTCCTTCATATTTCGTGTCGTTTGTCCCTACAATACTTCGTGTTGTTCCATCCTTGTCTTCCAGTCTCCGAGTCTTATCTTCGGCTGTTTAACTTCGTGTAGCTTCACTCACTGACTTCGTGTTGGTTTCCCTGAACCTCATGTCATTCTTGCTTCGTGTCCACACCTCGTGTCAGTGTCTGTTTTCGCCTTTGGGTTATGTTCAGCTCGTGTCATTTTCATCTTCGAGTTGTTCTCATCTCGTGTCATCCTTTTTATGTCTGCTTGTTTAATTTCGTGTCACTTACTGTTGTTCCTCGAGTCATTTTTGTACTAGTGTCACTGCATCATCACGTGTCGTGATAGCCGTGTCATCTTCTGTCTTTGTGTCATTTTTGTTCTATTGTGTACAGAACATTGCAGCACCTCGTGTTGCTTTCTGTGCCACCTCGTGTCGTTCTCTATGTAGTGTGTGTTTTTGTCACCACTATACTTCGTGTCGTTGTTCTTTACTTCGTGCTATTTTCATCATCTTCGTGTTGGTCTTTCTCATTAGACCTCGTGTCCTTCTCGCCTCGACCACACTTCGTGTCGATTCTTATGTTTCGTCTTCGTGTTGTTTTCAACTCGTGTCGGTTTCTGTTTCGTCTTCGTGTTGTGTCTATGTCTTCGTGTTGTGTTTATGAACTTCGTGTCGTTTTCTTTATTTCGTGTTGTAGTCATCGTGTGTACCTCGTGTCGTTCTTTCTCACCTCGTGCTGTTCTCATATTACTTCGAGTCGTTTCTGTTATTTGTCTTCATGTCGTGGTCAGCCCGTGTCGCCTCGTCTTCGAGTCGTTCATTCGAGCTATTTTGTGCTCGAGTTGTTCTTCTTATTTTTTCAAGGGTTATTTCACTTCGTGTCGTTCTCTTTTCTATCTCGTGCTGTTTTCTGTACCACCCCGTGTTACCCTTAGGTCTTTGTTTTCATTTGTATTCGTGTCTTCGTGTTATTTTTATAGACTCGTGTCTTCGTATTGTTTTTGTCTTCGTGTCTCCGTGTTATGTTTGTCTTCGTGTCTCCGTGTTGTTTTGTCTTCGTGTCTTCGTGTTATTTTCTTTCTACCTCGTGTCGTTTTCTTCTCACATCGTGCCGTTCTTATCTGATCTCGTGTCATCTTCCTTGTTGTGTTAGCCTTGTTCATTGTATCTTGTTTCGTTCATTTCCTACCTCGTGTAGTAGTCACCCTGTGTTGACATTACATACCTCGTGCGCCTTAGCTTTAAATGAGCATACATCGAACTCTGAATGATTAATGGTGTTAATCTCATTACAGGTCCGAGGAAGAACATTCCACACACCTGGGCTGCACGTGATCCAAGACAAGAGGAACCAATCCTATAAAGACACGTGGCAGGAAGGTTCTGGATCGAGCGTGGGAGGCACACGCGTTTTGTGCCCTATCCACCTGCTGCTGCTGCTATATAATGCTGCCTTCGTCCACAGATAAAAGCGATCGAAGCAGAAAGCCTGAAGAGAAAAAAGTCATTCGATCCAGAAAAAGAAGAAAAGAAAGAAAAGAAGAGAGCAGAGAAGAGAGTGAGAGCGAGAGCGGAAGAAGAAAATGAGAGAGAGATAGTGCTCGTGTGAAGAGAGAAGAAAGAGTGAAGAAGAAGAAGTGTAGCAGAGAGTAAGAGATTAGGAGAGCAGAAGAAAGAGAAAGAGAGATAGAGAGTGGGCGAGAGAGCTCGTGGAGAAGAAGGAAGAAGTTGCTTGAAGATCTGTTTCCTGCTGGACCGTGGATCAAATCCAGGCCAGCCAGCTCCTGCGAGAGTCACATTTGTTTTTATCTTTTCAGCTTTCTGTTTGCTGAAGTTATTTTCATTTCACATTTTTGCTTCGTCTTTTTTCATTTGGTTATCTGTGTTCTTCCGATCCTCAGTAGTGAGGTCGGGTTCCTCCTGTTGATTCAGGAGAAGGGAGATCTGATCTCCGGGTTGCAAGTGATAGGTTGTCACTTGTGGGTTCCCTCTGGTTAGAGGAAGGGAGGCTAGCCCTCCGGTTCTGGGCTTGTGGTTGCAAGTCCAGGTGTCCCTCCGGTTGGGAGGAAGAGAGGTCTTCGACCTCTGGTTTGCTGGTGACTGGAAGTCACCGGTTAGTTCCCTCCTGGTCTGGAGGAAGAGAGACTTCGGTCTCTGGTTTTCAAGTGGCTGAAAGTCACTTGGGGTGTCCCTCCGATTGGGAGGAAGAGGGGAGCGTGTTCCCCTGGTCAAGCTGTTTGGCAGCATTTGTTGCAGACTGAGTCTGCGGTTTCTAGCGTGAGCTAGTGAAGCCTCACTCCGGTTGGGAGTGAGGGGTGGATGTAGGTCTGCTGGACCGAACCACCTAAAAAACCCATTGTGCAGTGGTTTGATATACTTGTGGTTTGCTTCCGGTAGATGTTTGATTAGGGGCGCACTAAGTGTTGGCCTTCTGTTTGAGCAGAATAGTTGTTTAGCTCTCTTAGAGTGTTTTAATCTGTTAAGAGAAACGTATTTCAAATTGAGCTATAGTCCGTCTAACTTGTCTTGTTAGAGTGCTCACTAACTGGTTGTTAAATTCCGCATCGGCTAATTAGTCTTTCAGATTGGATAAATCTGTCGAGTTAGCATTTAATATTGTTAGTGAGCCTAATATGTTAATTGGGTGAAAATTTTTATAGGCTACATTCATTCACCCCCCCCCCTCTAAATGCTTGCACCGAACACAACATGTACAGCTTTGGGATGTAGAGGGGCAAGGTCTGTACGGCCGCGGGGCAAAGTCTGTACGGCCTGCGGGGCAAAGTTTGTACGGCCGCGTGGCGAAGTCTGTACGGCCTGCGGGCAAAGTTGGTACGGCCTGCGGGCTGTAGAGAGGCAAGGTCTGTCCGGCCGCGGGGCAAAGTCGGTACGGCCTGCAAGGCGAAGTCTGTACGGCCTGCGGGCTAAAGTCGGCGCAGCTTTGGGTTGTAGAAGGGCAAGGTCTGTACAGCCGCGAGGCAAAGTCTGTATGGCCTACGGGGCAAAGTCTGTATGGCCTGCGGGGCAAAGTCAATACGGCCTGCGAGGCGAAGTCTGTACGGCCTGCAGGGCGAAGTCTGTACGGCATGCGGGCTGAAGTCGGTGCAGCTTTGGGTTGTATAAGGGCAAGGTCTGTACGGCCGCAGGGTAAAATCTGTACGGCCTACGGGGCAAAGTCTGTACGGACGCAGGGCAAAGTCAGTACGGCCTGCGGGGCGAAGTCTGTACGGCCTGCGGGCTGAAGTCTGTACGGCCTGCGGCTGAAGTCGGTGCAGCTTTGGGCCCGGAGTCAGTGCATGTCACGAGACTATGCACGTGGAGGATAAGGTCCATCCACCGGGCTAGGTCGAGGTCGATGCACATGTTCACCGGGTTAAGAAAGAGGAGGTCGGTGCACATGTTCACCGGGTTAAGAATGAGGAGGTCGGTGCACATATGCACCGGGTTAAGGGGGGGTCGGTGCACAAAGGTTCCAAGGGTGAAGGGAGAGAGGGAGACGATGGGAACGCGCGAGGGAGAGAGAGAGAGGCTAGGAGAGAGATGAGACGATGGGAGCGAGAGAGGGTGAGACGGAGGGAGAGAGAGGGAGGTGAGACGGTGAGAGAGAGGGGTGAGACGGTGAGAGTGTGCCGGCCAAGGGAGGGGTGACACGGTGAGAGAGACGGTGGTGAGAGTGTGAGACGGAGAGAGGGAGAGGTGAGACGGTGAGAGAGAGAGAGGTGAGACGGAGAGAGAGAGGGGTGAGACGGTGGTGAGAGTGTGTCGGCCAAGGGAGGGGTGAGACGGTGAGACGGTGAGACGGAGAGAGAGAGAGGTGAGCGTGAGAGAGAGAGAGGTGAGACGGTGGGAGAGATGAGAGACGGTGAGAGAGAGGGAGGTGAGACGGTGAGAGAGAGGTGAGACGGAGGGAGAGAGACGGTGGGAGCGTGCCGCTGAAGGGTGGGAGGTGTACCGGGCTGGAGAGGCTGTGAGTGTACCGGCCAGGGAAGGGGAAGGTGTACCGGTGAAGGTAGGCTGAAGGCGTGCCGGCGAAGGCTGATGGAGGGTGTGCCGGTGAAGGATGGTGGAGGGTGTACCGACGAAGGATTAGATTAGGTGTACCGGTGAAGGCCCACTCCTCCTCCGCTTCCTTTAAGGCTTTTCTTTTCTTCTTTTCTGATTTTATTAAGTTTGCATGGGTTTCTTCTCTCTTCCTCTTGATTATCTTCCATTCTTTCTCCCATGAGGACGGATGTTCGAGTTGCTTAGTCGTTGTCTGATTCGGCTCTCTTTAAGTTGATTACGGTTCCCCTGCCTCGGTTAAAGCATTTTACCGTTGTTCTTTTTATTTGTTTGTTATTTTCTTTTAGTCCTTCTTAACGTGTGGTCGTTCCATTTGTTTGTTGCTTCCTTTTGTCTTTTTAGTATGTTATTGTTTCTAACGAAAATTCGGTAGCATCTCCCCTTGACCCGAGCGTAAGGGAGATACAGGGAACACACCCACATGGAGTGGTGGAACCCGATAACTGGAGGTGGGCGCCCGGGAGCGGCAACACCTTTAATAAAACTTTGGAAAACCTCGGAGAAATCAACGAGTCGGAGACCCGGCTAAGACAGACTGGGAGTGCACTGGGTAGGAGGAGATGGCAACCGTGCCGGGCAAGAGGGCTCAGGAGCGTGCCGGGCTAGAAGGGTTAGGGGGTGTACCGACTAGAGGGGCTGATAGGGCGTGCCGGGCTGGATGGTGTACAGGATGGGGCTGGCTAGAGTGTGCCGGCCTGGGAGGGCCTGGGGTGTGCCGGGCAGGGACGATTAAGGAGTGCACCGGCCAACGGACGAGGGACTTGAAGCTATAGCGGTGGAGGGTATGGGTTGGCCTACCAATGAGAGGAAGGTGTTGGCACATTGGGTTAGGTCTAAGCCTAGGGGTGCATTAACTGACCAGGGGGGAAGAAGATCAAGAATGTTAGGGAAGCAGGGGCTCAAGCCGCCTGGAAGGAGGGCACATCTCCTCTACGGGGGGACACTCTATTGAGCTAAATGGCATGCTCTGGAGTCAGACTCACAGGGGGGAGAAGCCCATACAGGAAGCCACTATCAAAGGACCCCTCTGGATGGCGCTACACCAAGACGTTGTACATTGGGCAGGGCAGGCCGGCATCATGGAAGGAGATTAACATAAGGAGCAAGAACACCAGAGAAAGGGGAGAAGCAAGTGGCAAAACATATCATAAGAAGAAACCAATGAGAATGACAGGAAACCCAGTAGAGGGGCGTCTTTTATTCATGATAGAAAATGACCATGGCTAGCCAAGGGTCAAGCGTTACAGAGCATGTCTGAAACCAGCTACAAAAGGGATGAGAAGTGGAATAAGAAGATAAAAAAAAGAAAGGAGGGGTGAGGAGAGAGCCGGGGTCGAACAGGGGCGACCGCTCCCTTCTCCTCCCCTGCTACCTCCTGCTACATAGAACCTCTCTCTCTCTCTTTTCTTACTCTCTTTCTCTCTTTCTTGCCTTTTCTTCCCTGGAGCTCCCTGGGCTTGCCGAGCTTGGGCAGACGGGGCTCTCCTTCTTCCTCTTCTGTCTTCTCCCTTTTTCTGTGTGTGTGTTTCTCTTTTTTTTTTCTCTGGCCGAAGAAGGGGCTTTTATACCCCCAACGGTGGAAGCATTCGAGCACGGTAGTCGGAGGCGGGAAATCGGAGGCATTGATGAGGTTTGACTTCCCCCGTCCTTGGTGGCAGAGGAGTAGCTCGCGTGGCCCAACCTCCAGCCGACACCTCGGACAGCCCACTGCGCGCCGAAGATCTGTAGAGCATGGGCGTCACATCGTTCTGCCGAACGTGCCGTTGAAATGACTTAACGCTGTGCCACTGGCGGGCCAAACAGGCGTACCGCTGAGAGGGCCAAATGGGCGTACCGCTGGAAGACCTGGCAAGTGTGCCACTGAAGAGCCCAAAGGGCGTGCCGTTGAACGGCCAGGAGGGCGTGCCGTTGAAGACCATTAGGGGCATGCTACTGGAGGGGCCTCAGGGCGTGCCGCAAAAGAGCTCAAGGCTGTGCCTCTGAAGGGTGCTCCGCTGAACAGGGCAGAGGGTGTTCCGCTGAGAGGCATGCCGCTGACGGGCCTGAAGGCGTGCCGCTGAGAGGGGCAAGGGGCATGCCGCTAAAGGGCATGCCAGGGAGTGTGCCGCTGAAGGGCATGGAGGGAGTGCCACTGAAGGGGGAACAAGAGTGTGCTGCTGAGGGCTGCCAGGGGGCGTGCCGCTGAGGGCTGCCAGGGCGTGCCGCTGAAGGGGGCACAAGAGTGTGCCGCTGAAGGCTGCCAGGGGGCGTGCCGCTGAGGGCTGCCAGGGCGTGCCGCTGAAGGGCCTTGAGGGCCGTGCCGTTGAAGGGCTAAATGGGCTGTTCTGAGCCCGTTGTGAGCGCGAGTTGTGGCCCATTTGATTTTCTTCGAGGCCCATAGATTGTGGGGCTCCCGATGGTTGATTTCTCTTCACTATCGAGACTCCGGAGATAGCTTCACGGCAGTGTATATATGTTCGGGGAGTCCGGATGGCCCTCTTCCACGTAGTCTCTTCATTTGACGTTGTTGTTAATGCTGGACTAGTTGGGGCGTACGGGAGTGCAATTTTGCATGTCCACAAATGCCCCCCGCCTACGGGTAGCGCAGGCGAAGGATGAGCCGGGCGGTGCCCGTGGGTGTACTTGTCTCTTTTCTCTTCGTCGATGCCGACAGGGTGTTGGGAGCTGGCATAGCATGTTGGTCTCTTCTTCTCTTCGTCAGTGCCGACGGGGTGTCGGGGGCTGACCTGGCATGTTGGTCTCTTTGTCTCTTCATCAGTATCGACGGGATGTCGAGATCTGAAGTAGCATATTGGTCTCTTTGTCTCTTCATCAGTGTCGATGGGATGTCGGGAACTGAAGCAGTATGTCGATCTCTATGCCTCTTCATCAGCGCCGACGGGATGCCGGGAACTGAAGCAGTGTGTTAGTCTCTTTGTCTCTTCATCAGTGCCGGCGGGGTGCCGGGGACTGAAGCAGTATGTTGGTCTGTTCATCAGTGCCGACGGGGTGCCGGGAACTGAAGCAGTGTGTTGGTCTCTTTGTCTCTTCATCAGTGCCGACGGGGTGTCAGGAACTGAAGCAGCATGTTGGTCTCTTTGTCTCTTCATCAGTGCCGACGGGGGGTCGGGAGCTGACATGACTTGTTTGTCTCTTCTTCTCTTCGTCAGTGCCGACGGGGTGTCGGGAACTAGCATGGCTTGTTGGTTTCTTTTTTTTTCGTCAGTGCCGACAGGGTGCCGGGAGCTGACATGGTTTGTTGGTCCTTTTTTTTTCGTCAGTGCCAACGGGGTGTCGGGAACTGACATGGCTTGTTGGTCTCTTTTTTTTTCTTCGTCAGTGCCGACAGGGTGCCGGGAGCTGACATGGTTTGTTGGTCCTCTTTTTTTTTGAACCACATTACCGGTACAAGCGCCCTTTCGGCTTTTCACCGGTACCAGCCCCCTCTTGCTTTTGCCCATATGCCCTATCGGGTTTTCACATAGCAGGGAACCCGATTTTGCCTGCAGTGCCCTTTCGGGTTTTCGCCGTAGCTGGGTTGTTGCCATTCTTGCCCTTGTCCCTGTGTAGGGGCAAGTCCGGCGGGGCACCTCTATTTTAAGCCCTTTTCTCTCTCTCTCTCTCTCTCTCTTTTTTGACTGGCGGGTGATATGTAATTGTTGGCTAGGGCCCAAAGCCTTGCGCCGAAAGATGAGGTTCATTCGTTGGCAAGGAGACAATGCCAACGCAACGGGGGATTTTCTGCCGATTTGGACGTAAGGTCCGTAATGGCGATATTGTATGGAGTGGGTGGCTAGGGCACGAAGCCTTGAGCCGGAAAAAGACTTATTCGTTGGCAAGAGACTAATGCCAGCGCAAGGATAGAGATTTTGTCGATCCAGGCGTAAGGCCCATAATGGCGGTTTTGCATGAGAAAAGGTGGCTAGGGCACGAAGCTTTGCACCAGAAAAGGACTTATTTGTTGGCAAGGAGCAAGTGCCAACGCAAGAGTGGAGCCATCTTTACCCGTGCAGATGCCCGTCGATACATAGGGGCGTGTGGACGGGAGCCATATGTATATACACATATATATTATTATTATTATTATTATTATTATTTTCTCTTCTTTCTCTCTCTTTTTTTTCTCTTCTTCTCCCTTTTTTATTTTCTTCTCTCTTTTTTTCTCTTTTTTTTGTCGAAATCCCCCCTTCTCTTCCCATTTTTTTCCATTCTCTTCCTCTTTTACCGTCTTTCCTCTTTTTTTTTTCTGCTTGACGTATAAAGGATGGCGGGGGAGGCGCGCTGCTGAAGGGCTGGCCGGAGCGTGCCGCTGGAGCGCGCCAGGGGAGGGTGCCGCTGAACGGGCGCAGGAGCGTGCCGCTGAGGGGCCTGGACAGGGAAGTGTGCCGCTGAGCGACCGGGCGTGCCGCTGAGCGACTGGGCGTGCCGCTGAGCGACCGAGCGTGCCGCTGAGCGACCGGGCGTGCCGCTTGGCGGGTATGCCACTGGGCGCCTGTGGATACGCCGCGGAGCGGGCGTGCCGCTGAGCGGAGCATGCTAGCAAGCGTGCCGTTGAAGGGGCACTAAAGCGTGCCGCTGAAGGGGCACGAGTGTGTGCTGCTGAAGAAGTCGCAGGGCGTGTCGTTGGAGGCTTCACAACGAGTGTGCCGCTGAGGACACTTAGCAGTGTGCCGCTGCAGGGCTTGCAGGCTACTGCACCGTTGGAGCACTTTAAGAGTGTTTCCTTTTCTTATTTTCTTCTTTTCACCTTCTCTTCTCTTTTATCCTCTTTTATATTCCCCTGCCTTCATAGGGTGTTTCCTTTCTTTTCTTTTATTTTCTCTCTTCTCTTCTTTCTTTTTTTTTCTTTTCTCTTCTCTCTTTTCTCGCTTCTTTCTGTTCCTTTCTCTTTTCTCTTCCCCTTCGTTTGAAGAACCCCGGACAGCCGTCGGCGTGGCTACCGATGATATAAAAGCTGTAGGCTCAGGGGCCGATGATTGAAAGCTGTCGGCTCAGGGGCTGATAATTGAAAGCTGTCGGCTCAGGGGCCGATGATTGAAAGCTGTCGGCTCAGGGGCCGATAATTGAAAGCTGTCGGCTCAGGGGCCGATAAGCGAAAGCTGTCGGCTCAGGGGCCGATGATTGAAAGCTGTCGGCTCAGGGGCCGATGATTGAAAGCTGTCGGCTCAGGGGCCGATAAGTGAAAGTTGTCGGCTCAAGGGCCGATAATTGCAAGCTGTCGGCTCAGGGGCCGATAAGTTAATAACTGTCAGCTCAGGGGCCGATAAGTGAGGCCGAAACAACCGAGGCTGGAAGCGGGATTCAAAAGCTGAAATTGGGGCGCAAGATGTGGAAGCCCAAATCGGGGAAGCGGACTACAGAAGCCGGAGTTGGGAGATTAACGATCCGCGAGGGCAAGAGGTAGGCCATGGGGGCCAAGATTGGGCTCTACGAGCCAGCGTTGGGAAAGTAGGCTTCGATAGCCGAAATTGAGTTTATTGTATTCACACATTTTTATTATTTATAATAATAATAATTATTATTATTTTACTATATATTTTTTTATTCAAGCATGCAAGCATTCGTTAGTAGGCATAACATAGATATAAGTAAGGCAGCTCCCTATATAGGGGATAGGATAGGGACATCGCCCATAATTCGTAGACACGGTGCAGGCCGCGAGGCACGATTGAGGGGTGGTGCACCCATCAAGAGGATATCGTACGTCTTGCATGCATAGCCTAAATTCATGCATTTCACCCGAGGCAATTCTCTGTGGCGTGGCAGTGAAAATGTGTGAACAAAGAGCCATAACCATAGGGATATGCAGATTTTCCTGGTGACACTCGAGGATCACTCTAGCGCCTACACATTAGTTCCAGGCTTTCGACTTTCGGTAGCTTCACACAGCCCCCATCTATTTATTTTGGTAGCGGATTTCACCGTTCGGCGCGAGTCTCCTCATGTGTCTCAATGAGGATTCCCGGCTACTAAGATTCGTCCCTATTGTGATTCGCTTCACCATTTCGCGCTAGTCTCTCATGTGTCTCAATGGGGATTCCCGGCTACTCGGATTCACGTTTCTCTTTTTTTTTCTTTTTTATTTCTCTCTCTCTCTCTTTTTTACAGTGGGGGTAGGCAGCTTTTTCCTCACGATTACCTTTCACGCGAGTGTAGGAATTCAAGTCTCCGCAGAGTGCTAAGAAGAAATTCGGGCAATCCCTATAGTTGAAGGCTATTGAACACATTAAGTGCTAAGTGTGGGAGCGTTGACTCAGGTTTATTTTGTGAGTTGGGCTTAGCGGTTCAGCCATGACTCTTCCCCTTGACGTGTGCACCTACCATAATTGAGTTCCCTTCGAGCGTACGCTGTGACGCGCGCGCATCTGGAATCGGGGCGATATTATTCAGCAAGGAAACACGGTCCTAGAAAATTTCAAGGAGGTGTATTATTCTATGTTAACAACCATGCAAGCAGGGCAATCATGCGTTCTTTTTTTTCTTGTTTTGTTTTTTTTGTTTTGTTGTTTTTTGTTGTTGTTGTTGTTATTTTTTGCTATTATATTTTTTTTTGCATAGGAGAATATTGTTGTTACGTATAAGTGTAGTGGTAGTAAAGGTATTAGGGAAGCAGATCACGAACGACTGAAAGGGTATTAGGGAAGCGGGCTATAGAACCCAAGGGACATTAGGGGAGTGGGCCATAAGGGCTAAAAGATGTTGGGAAGCAGGATGCGGGAGCCAGAATTGGGAAGCACAGTGGGACAGATGGATTAATCCCGACAGTAGGCCTCGGCCGAAATGGCTGAGCCGAGGGGCGTCGGGTAGCGAGACGTGAGAGTTGAAGAGAAGGGTCTCTTTTGTTCTCTGGCCAGGGAAGGATCTGGACCAAAACGGAAGGTTTATTCTTTGATTCTCTAGCCGGGAAGGATCCGAACCAAAGTGAGAGGTCTATTTTTTTTTAACTAGGAAGCTATCGGCTGGGGTGCCAATGATGAGTAGCTGTCGGCTAGGAGCCGATGATGAGGTAGCTGTCGACTCGAAGGCCGATAATGAGGTAGCTGTCAGCTCGGGGGCCGATGATTATATAGCTGTCGGCTCGGAGGCCAATGATGAGGTAGCTGTCGACCTGAAGGCCGATGAATGGGTAGCTGTCGACCCAAAGGCTGATAATTAGATAGCTGTCGACCCGAAGGCCGATGAAGGGGTAGCTGTCGACCCAAAGGCGATAATTAGATAGCTGTCGACCCAAAGGCCGATGAAGGGGTAGCTGTCGACCCAAAGGCCGATGAAGGGTGGTTGTCGGCTTGAAGCCCCGATGGCTGAAAGTTAGTCGGTTTCGCGCCCCGTCGGCGGAAGTTCTAGTCGGTTTAACGCCCCGTCGGTGGAAGATATAGTCGGTTTAACGCCCCGCTGGCGGAAGGTCTAGTCAGTTTAACGCCCAGTCGGTGGAAGGTTTAGTCGGTTTAACGCCCCGTCGGCGGAAGGTTTAGTCAGTTTAACGCCCCGTTGGCGAAATGTCTAGTCGGTTTAACGCCTCGTCGGTGGAAGATTTTGTCGGCTTGAAGCCCCGATGGCTGAATATCTGTCGGCTTGAAACCCCGATGGCCGAATATCTATCGGCTTGAAGCCCCGATGGCTGAATATCTATCGGCTTGAAGCCCCGATGGCTGAATATCTGTCGGCTTGAAGCCCCGATGGCTGAATATCTGTCGGCTTGAAGCCCCGATGGCTGAATATCTGTCAGATTGAAGCCCTGATGGCTGAATATCTGTCAGCTTGAAGCCCCGATGGCTGAATATCTGTCGGATTGAAGCCCCGATGGCTGAATATTTTCTGGTTTAATGCCCCGTCGGTGGAATGCTGATTGGTTTCTATTTGTTGGGTGGCTAGAGGTCGGAGGTAAAAGTTTACCTCATGACTCTTCTTTCTCTTCCTCTCTTCTTCTTTTGTGTGGGGAGGCGGGTGCAAAGACCGCGTCTACCTCGGGACTCTTTCTTTCTTTTCTTCTCTTCTTCTTTTGTGTGAGGAGGCGGGTGCAAAAACCGCGTCTGTCTCAGGACTTTTTTTTCTTTTTTTTATGGAGAGGCAGGTGCAAAGATCATGTTTGCCTCGTGATCATTTCTTTCTTTTCTTCTCTTCTTCTTTTATGGAGAGGCAGATGCAAGGACCATGTTTTCCTCGTGATCACTTCTTTCTTTTCTTCTCTTCTTCTTTTATGGAGAGGCAGGTGCAAGGACCATGTTCGCCTCATGTCTCTTTTTTTCTCTTCTGTTCTTCTTTTGTAGAGAGGCAGGTGCAGAGACCATGTTCGCCTCGTGACTCTTTCTCTTTTTTTTCTTTTGTGTGGAGAGGCGAGTGCAAAGACCGCGTCTGCCTCGGGACTCTTTCTTTCTTTTCTTCTCTTCTTCTTTTATGTGAAGAGGCGGGTTCAAGGACCATGTTCGTCTCGTGACTGTTCTTTCTCTTCTTCTCTTCTTCTTTTATGGAGAGGCAGGTTCAAGGACCATGTTTGCCTCATGTGTCTTTTCTTCCTTTTCTTCTCTTCTTTTGTGTGATGACGCGGGCTCGAAGACCACGTCTGCCCCATGTCTATTTTCTTTCTTTTCTTCTCTTTTTTTTATGGAGAGACGGGCTCGAAGACCACGGCTGCCTTGTGTGTCCTTCTCTTTTTTTTTTTTGTGGAGAGGCGGGCTCGAAGACCACGTCTGCCTCGTGTGTCCTTCTTTTATTTGTGGAGAGGCAGGTGCAATGACCATGTTCACCTCATGACTGCTCTTCCTTTTCTTATTTTCTTTTGTGTGATGAGGTGGGCTCGAAGACCACGTCTGCCTCATGCATGTCTTTTTCTTTATTCTGCTCTTCTTTTCTCATTAATGCTTCCACGCTGGAGTGTATTTCTCTTAATGTGCCCCCAGGTTGGGGTGTAGCTTCATTTGGTATGCATCCCCCTGAGGGGTGTGTTTTGCCTCTTTGTCTCTGTGCCCCCAGGCGGGGCGTATTTTTCAAGGCTTCTATCCCCCCAGACCGGGGCATGTTTTTTTTTTCAAATGCCCCCAAGGCGGGGTGTAGCTCTCTTCAAATGCCCCGAAGCCGGGGTATACTCTTCACGGCTTCTATGCCCCCGGGCGGGGTATGTTTCTTCTTCATATGCCCCTAGCATGGGGCGTGTCTTTTGTTTCTTAAACCCCCCCCCCCATGGCGGGGGTGAATTCTGCTTTCTCTGCCCCTGAAGGCGGAGGAGTGCTTCTCTTCATATGTCCCCGTCACGAGGGTGCATATTTTGCTTCTTATGCCCCTCCCTGAGGCGAGGGTGTATCTCTTTATGGCTTTTGTGTCCCCGAAGTAGGGTATGTTGTTTTTTCAAATGCCGATTGGGCAGAGTATATCTTTCTTCTTATGCTCCCAGATCGGGATGTATGTCCCTTCGCTTCTGTGCCCCGAGTCGGGGTAGATGCTTCTGCTTCTTATGCCCCAAGGACGGAGTGTATTTTTTTGTGCCCCCAGGCTGGGGTAGGTGCTTCTGCTTCTTATGCGCCAAGGGCAGAGTGTGTCTCTTCCTGTGCCCCCAGAGCGGGGTAGGTGCTTCTGCTTCTTATGCGCCAAGGGCGGAGTGTACTTTTTGTGCCCCCGGGTCGGGGTACATTCTTCATGTTTCTTATACCCTTTTCGCAGGGCGTATTCTCTTTCTTCTTATGTCCCTGGATCGGGGTGTATGTTTCTTCTTCTGACGCCCCTAAGTCGGGGTATATTCTTTCTTCATGTGCTCCCAGGTCAGGATGTATGTCTCTTTGCTTCGGTGCCCCTGGGTGGAGGTGTACTTTGTCTCTTTGCTTCTGCATCCCCAGGCGGGGTATGTTTCTTCTTTAAATGCCCCCAAGCCGGGGTATACTCTTTGATCTTTATACCCCGGATCGGGGGGGATTCTTCGTCAAATGCCTCGGAGCCGGGGTGTATTCTCTTCATGCGCCCCCGGGCGGGGTGTGTCTTTCACAGCTTCTATGCCCCCAGTGTTGAACACATGTGCACCATGATTACTATTATGGTTTTGATGATAGCAACTACTATAAGTCACATTGTGTTTGCATATGATGTCATTGTGTATCTGTTTAAGCAGTTTGTCATTTCATCGAACAGGTTGCGGGCATGTGCACTGCATTCCAAGTCTATACGTTGGACAAAGTCTATACGTTGGACAAAGTCTGTATGATGGACAAAGTCTATATGTTGGACAAAGTCTATACGTTGGACAAAGTATGTACATTGGGCAAAGTCTATACGTTGGACTAAGTCTATACGTTGGACAAAGTCTATGCGTTGGACAAAGTCTGTACATTAGACGAAGTCTATACGTTGGACAAAGTCTGTACGTTGCTGAACATAAAGTCTGTACGTTGGCTGCCTAGCACAACTCGAAGTCTATACGTTGCTGCACACAAAGTCTATACGTTGCTACAGATGAAGTATGTACGTTGGCTGCATGCACAACTCAAAGTCTGTACGTTGCGGTAGATGAAGTCTATACGTTGCTGCAGATGAAGTCTGTACGTTGGCTGCATGCACAACTCAAAGTCTGTACGTTTCACAACACGAAGTCTGTACGTTGCGGTAGATGAAGTCTGTATGTTGCTGCAGATGAAGTCTATACGTTGGCTGTTTGTACAAAACAAAGTCTGTACGTTGCACAAGACAAAGTCTGTACGTTGGCTGCTAGCACAACTCCAAGTCTGTACGTTGGTTGATGGCTGCAACACAAGTCTATACATTGGCCGGCTACTTCACACGCAAAGTCTATACATTGCGTTCTGTTGTGTTCGTGCATCAAGTTACCAAGTCTGTACGTTCATGAAGCAAGTCTGTACAGGCTCATGCATGCTCAAGGTGCAAAGTCTGTACAGAGTTCATACATGCACACAAAGTCTACACGTCCAAGCCTTGATGCAAAGTCTATACAACAACTACAAGCTTCATTCAAATAGCCAAGGCCACTGTACAAGATGAGAGTCAAAAGATAAAGATTCAGTTGGTACTTTCTAGACCAACAAGGATAAAGTTACAGACATGAACAGGCTGCTAATGGACACAAGCGACAGAGCTGAAGCGGCTAACGGACTGACCCGGGCTGGACCGGGGTCTGCCCAACTGGCGGTCGACCGCCAGCACAGGGGCGGTCGACCGCCCCAGCCAGGGACCCCCCGACTGCAGATCTGTCAGCTGTAGGTCGACCGCCAGCCAGTAGCGGTCGACCGGATTTGCCAGGGATCATCCGTTTGCAGGTGTTTCAGTAGCGGTCGACCGCCAGAAGCCACAGGTCGACCGCCAGCCCCGATGCAGCCATGTTTGACTTCGAAATCCACCTCGTGGCCAGCCCCTTTCCATGGATTTCTTTAATCCAAAAGTCACCTAATCACCCACAAATTGTGGATCTGGTCTGAAGGATGTCCAAGGACCATTCAAGGTCTATAAAACCAACACATGAGGGGTTGGAAACCCTAACACTTCAAGGCTTCAAGGGTGATCAAGGGAGGCCATTTTCGAGGCACTGTAGCACCTCCATGAACAGTGTTTAGGGAGGAAGTTCTTCATCCATCCAAGGTGATTCAAGTCCAGATCTGAAGCCATCTTAACCTCCAAGGAAGAAGAAGCAATCAAGGCTCTCAAGGGTGATTTAAACTGCATCCTTCTTCCTCTTCATCAACTCAAGCAGATTCAAGGAAGCACAACTCACAAGGAAGAAGAAGCCATTACTGTTGAATCAAGAAGAGAGCTTTGTGAAGAAGATAGAAGCCTCTATTGGTGATATACATCCATAGAAGAATCCGAATCTAGCTCCAGTAATCTCAGACAAGATTTTTCTTCTTGAGCTTATTTCATATCTTGTTTGAATAGCTTGATATTTGTTCTTTCTTCTTCATTTCATTCGAACAATCAAAACTGAAGATCGTCCCTACCGGTGGTTAGTAGGAAGGTAATCGGAAGTTGTCCGATCTGCGGTGTTGACGTCCCTACCGGTGGTTAGTAGGAAGGCAATCGGAAGTTGTCCGATCTGCGATGTTGACGTCCCTACCGGTGGTTAGTAGGAAGGCAGTCGGTGGTTCTCTGATTTGCGGTTTGGTGTGCTGCACTATTGAAGCCTCATCGAATTTTGTGAGGGGTGGACGTAGGACTGGAGATTCAGTCCGAACCACCTTAAAATCTCGTGTGTTGTGGTTTACTTGTGTGATTGCTTTATGTTAGATGCATGCTTAGGTTCAATATCTATATTGCGTAATCATCTTGCCAAGCAAATCATTTGTGTTCTTCGTCAAGCTAGTTATATTCCGCTGCTTATTTCATCATCTAGCTTTAAAGAGGGTTACATTGTGAAAAGAGGGGCAGATCTATTCACCCCTCCCCTCTAGATCTGCTGTCCACTACACAACACCCAGACGGGGTATGGCTTCTGCCTCTTATGCTCCCCGGGGCAGGGTACATTCCTTGCTTCTCATACCCCCATGGCGGGGTGTGGTTTCTCTCTTTGTGTGCCCCCATGGCGGGGCAGATCTTGCCTCCTTGCTTCTGTGCCCCGGGCGGGGTATGTTCTTTATGGCTTCTATGCCCACAGGTGGGGCATGCTTCTTCTTCTGATGCCCCTGAGCCGGAGAGTCTCCTCTATGGCTTCTATGTCCCAGGCGGGGTGTATGTTGCTTCATATGCCCCCGGGGCGGGGATGTATTACCCTTCTAATGCCCCCATGGCGGGGTATGTTCTTGGTTTCTTATGCCCCCAAGGTGGGGTGTGTTTTGTTTCTTGTGCCCTCGAGGTGGGGTGAATTTCTTTCTTTGTATGCCCCCAGTCCAGGGTGTGTCTCTTTCTTTGAGTGTCCCCAGGCCGGGGTGAATTCTTTTCTTCTTATGCCCCCATGGCGGAGTATGTCTTTGACTTCATGTGCCCCCAGGCTGGGATGTATTCTGTTTCTAGTGCCCCCAGAGTGGAGTGTATTGCTGTTTCCGATGCCCCCAAGACGGGGGTGTAATTCTTGCTTCTTATGCCCCCGAGGCGGGGTGAACTCTTCTTCTTTGCTTATGTGCTCCCATATCAAGATGTGTTCCTTTCTTCATATGCTCCCCTAAGCCGGAGAATGTTGTTTGTTCTGCTTCAGATGGCCCCGGGGGGGGGGGGGGGGGGGGGGGGATATATGTTGCTTCACGGACCCCGGGGTCGGGATGTATTCCTTCTTCAAATGCCCCTAAGTCGGGGTGTATTCTTCTCTCCTTATGCTCCCAAGATGGGATGTAGCTTCTTCAAATGCCCCTAAGCCGGGGCGTATTCTTTATGGCTTTTATGCCCCAGGCGGGGTATGTTTCTTTTTTAATTGTCCCTAGGATAGGGTGTACTCTTCTCTTTCTTATGCTCCCGAAGCGAGATGTCGCTTCTTCAAATGCCCATAAGCCGGGGCGTGTTCTTTATAGCTTCTAGGCCCTCGAGGCGAGGTATACTTCTTCTTCAAATACCCCCAAGACGGGGGTGTGATTCTCCCGCTTCCTCTACCCCAGAGTGGGACATACTTCTCTTTGTATTCCCCTAAGCCAGGGTGTATTCTTTTCACTTCATATGCCCCCAGGGTGGGATGCACCTTCTGCTTCTCATGACCCCGGGATGGAGTGTATTATCTTCATGTGCCCCCGGCACGAGGGTGTATCTTTGCTTTTTATGCCCCCGAGGGGGATTCTTCTTCTTTTGCCCCGACACGCTGGGGAATGTTTGCTTCTTGTGCCCCGAAAGTGGGGTGTGTTCTTGATGGCTCCTGTGCCCCCGTTGGTGGGGTGTATGCTTCTTCTTCAAATTCCCCTAAAGCGGGGTGTATTCTTTGTCGCTTCATGTACCCCCGAGTTGGGGTGAATTCTCTTCATGTGCCCCCATGGCGGGGTGTACTCTCTTCATGTGTCCCTAGGAGTGGGGTGTGGTCTCTTCCTGTGCACCCAAGTAGGGTATATCGCTGCTTGCAATGTCCCCCGAGGCGGGGTATCTTTCTTCTTCAAATACCCCTAAACCGGGGCGTATTCTTTATGACTTCTATGCCCCCAGGTGGGGTATATTTCTTATTCAAATACCCCTAAGCCAGGGTGAGTTTCTCTTTTTGTGTGTCCCCAGGCCGGGGTGAATTCTTTTCTTCTTACGCCCCATGGTGGGGTATGTCTTTTGCTTCATGTGCCCCCATATCAGGGTGTATTTCTCTTCTTCAAATGCCCCTAAGCTGGGGTGCAACTCTATTTCTTCTTATGTCCCCAGGTCAGGGCGGATTCTTCTTCAAATGCCCTAAAGCCGGGGTGTAGCTTTTGCTTTGTGCCCCTCAGTCGGGGCGGATTCTCTTCATGTGCCCCTTGGAATGGGGTGTATCTCTTTTTTTGCCTCTTATGCCCCCGTAGCAGGGTATATATCTTCCTCTTATCCCCCATGGCGGGGTATATGCATGCTCTCTTCAGGAGTGGTGGCCGTGCTTGGCCTCATTGCTATAAAGCATTCCCCACTGCGGGCAACCATTCACCAAGCTACAATTGTGGCTCGCTGGGTCTTTTAACAGCCACTCGAGGGGCCGTCTTATGCCAGATGTAGGCAGTAGGAAGGAGGAACGAGCGGGGTCATTGCACCGTAGACTCGGAGCCTCCTAGTGTCAGACGGGATGCTGGGTTTCTTCTTGCTCTTTTAGTCGGCGATGCTGGCCAACTTTTCTTTCTTTCTTCTCTCTTTCTCTCTCTTTTTTTTACTCTTTTTTTTCTTTTTTTTCTCTTCTCTTCTTCTTGTATGATTGACCAGGGTGGAGGTGTAGGAGAGCGCTCACCCCCACAATGGTAATCTTTGTTCAGCACGGGTCTCGACGGACGTGGCCGTACAACCCTCTCTTGCCAATTCTTTCTCTCTTTTTTTTCTTCTTTTTTTTCTCTTTTTCTTCTTTTCTTCTTTTCTTCTCTTCTTCTCTTCTTCTTTTCTTCTTTTCTTCTCTTCTTCTTTTCTTCTCTTTCTTTTTGAGGAAAAGGGGGGTTTGATTTCCCCTCCCTTTTCTTCTCTTTCTCTTCTCCCTTTTTTTTATAACAGCCCCCATGATTCTTGGAAGCTGCATATGCTTTGAAGCAGCGTCCTCGAGACAATGAAGGTAGTTGCATCGAGTTTGGCCTTTATCCCCATAGGACTGGCGAAGACAGCACCTGCCATTCATCAAAGCAGGCAAACATCGTTAATTAGGAGGCCATGATGCCCTAAATCCCAGCGAAGAGATTAAGGGTGGTTTAGGTCCCACCGGGCGTGCCAGACTTGTGGACGTACTTTTCGTTCGTTTATTATGCTCGTCTATTCGGGAATGGTTGATTCGTCTATTAAGTGCGTGGGCGTGCCAGTCACAAAGTGACAATTTATTCGGGCCCCGAAGAGCCCATGGTGCGCTCGATCTGACTTCGTCAGACGATTGTGTAGTTCATGTCGGGACCAAAACCCGCCGTGCCGTAAAGGTCACGGCGTCATTTACATCCCCCATACGAGGGAACACCCTTGATTAATCGCCGGGATTCAGGGCCTCATGGCCAGGAAATTAATTGCATGAAAGGTCTATTACGAGATATTGAAATCCTCGCGGGAGGGCGAGAAGAAAAAAACCATTCGAGATCATGTCGGTCGTGTATTGACCATTTAATGTTCGGACGAATGTCCGGCTCGAGAAAAGCACGATCATCACTGGAAAATTGGAGCATACGTATGCCAGGATATGGCAAATTTATTGTTCAGAGGAACGGAAGACATTCGGCTAAGCCTCGGTTGGAGCGGTCAAAAACCAGTAAATCTATTTGCCCGGTGCAAGAGCAAGATGCGACCATACTGCGGTGGGCCCCCCGCTGTCGAAACAAGACTTGCATGAGCGTCATTAATATTTCCGGTGCTAAGGGGCAACGAGGGAATATCCTTTGAATCGGCTGGAAAGCCCTATGTCTAGGGAAGCGGACGTTCGAAACGTGTCGGTCATTCGGGAGACCGTTTAATATTCGGACGGGTGTCCGGCTTGAGAATATCATAATCGTCGCAGAAGGACCTAGAACATATGTATGCCGGGACACGCCAAACATTTTATTCCGAGACTCTGAAAACATTCGGTTAAATCTTGGTTAGTGTAGCAGGAAACCAATGAGTTTGTTGGCCCGGTGCAAGATCGAGTCAGGACCATGCTGGGGGCGCCTCCCGCGGTCCAAACGGGGCTTGCGTGGGCATCATTAATGTTCTCGGTGTCGGAGGGCAGCGAGGAAGAGTCCCGGGACTAGATTCCAAAACCGAAAACGTGTTCAAAGGGAGCGGACTATAGGCCGAGGATATGGGTCAGACAGTGACCATAATTGGGACGGACCCGAGGTCCCAGCATAACCCACAAAGGCCTTATTGATATTCCCATGTGTAGGGTCCAGGGATGACGGGAGCCATCCCGTTCTATTCCGATTTTTGTCGGTTACTTGCGGACCACTTGATATTCGGACAAGTGTCCATATTGAAGGTACGACGTAGATAGAAGCAACCCCGTACAAATGTACACCGAGTTCACAACAACTTCAATGAAAGAGCGGGAATAAATCCCATTAGGATGAATCCGATTCGATAGGCTATTGGCTCGGAGCAACGCCGGGTTACGACCATGTCGGGATGGGAACCGTCGGCCATATCGGTCATGCATGGACCTTTTCATGTTCGGACACCGGTCCGTAATAGAAATGCGGCGGAAATTGAGGTGAACCCGTTCAATTATCTGTCGAACGTGCGGCAATTTTAGTAGTGGCTCGGAAGGGATCCGGCCCAAGAAACGAGTCCAGTTTAATCGGAATATCGGCCCGAGGCGAGGTCAGGTCGTGGCTATTTTGGTATAATTCCCAAGACTCATGCCCAACCTGGAAGGGCGACATGATTGTTCCTTCAGCATCGGGTCACGGGGAGAGAGGGGGGTTGCAATGTGGACCCTAGCATTTTTTTTATCTGGAATTTTAATTACATATTCCTCTCTTTCCTCTTGCTGTTCAATTCTTCTTTATGCATTTGTTCCGAATGATTTCCTTTTTTGTTTATTATTATTATTATTATTATTCTCCCCCTTTTTTACTATTATTATCACTATTAAACATTTTTTGTTTGTTTCCTATATATATTCAAATTTCTTTATTATCATAATTTTCATTAATTTATTTATTATTATCACCAATATCATTATCTATATATATTATATGTGTATATTTCCCGGAGAGAGAGAGGGCCACTGGAGGGTGTACCGGCGAAGGGTATAGAGAGCGTGCCGGCGGGAGCTAGGAGAGGTGGGAGAGTGTACCGGAGGAGCGGCTGGGAAGGGCGTGCCGACGAAGAGCGCGGACGGGCGCGCCGCTGAAGGAGGGCAGGAGTGCACCGGGTAAGGGGGGATCTGATAGTGTACTGGGTGGAGGTGTTGGTGTGTGCCGTGCTAGAGCGGCTAGGGAGTGCGCCGGGCAAGGGTGGCTGAAGGCGTGTCGGTGTGGGTGTCAAAGGGTGCACCGGATAGAGATTGGGCTTGGTCAGTGCAGACCTGGACTGGCTGCAGGTCGGTGTAGCCTGCGGGCTGAAGTCGGTGCAGCTTTGAGCTGTAGAAGGGCAAGGTCTGTATGGCCACGGGGCGAAGTCTGTACGGCTTGCGGGCAAAGTCGGTACGGCCTGCGGGCTGTAGTCTGTACAGCTTTGGGCTGTAGAGGGGCAAGGTCTTTACGGCCGCTGGGCAAAGTCTGTACGGCCTGTGGGTCAAAGTCTATACGGCCGCGGGGCGAAGTCTGTACGGCCTACGGGCAAAGTCGGTACGGCCTGCGGGCTGTAGAGGGGCAAGGTCTGTCCGGCCGCGGGCAAAGTCGGTACGGCCTGCGAGGCGAAGTTTGTACGGCCTGCGGGCTGAAGTCGGCGTAGCTTTGGGTTGTAGAAGGGCAAGGTCTGTACGGCCGTGGGGCAAAATCTGTACCGCCTACGGGGCAAACTCTGTACGGCCTGTGAGGTGAAGTCTATACGGCCTGCGGGGCGAAGTTTGTACGGCCTGCGGGGCAAAGTCTGTACGGCCTGCGATGCGAAGTCTGTACGGCCTGTAGGGCGAAGTCTGTACGGCCTGTGGGCTGAAGTCTGTACGGCATACGGGCTGAAGGTTGTACGGCCTGCGGGCTAAAGTTGGTGCAGCTTTGGGCCCGGAGTCAGTGCAGGTCACGAGGACTATGCACGTGGATGTTGTGCCCCTTAGGCACAAGCATGTGCTATGTTGATTTGATGATAGCAATGCTGTTTTATTTGTTTTGATGAGAGCAACATAACTTGTTTTGTGGAGAATGCATGTGTATGACTAATATAGTGCTTGATTGCAACACAGTGAGTGCTTTATGAGATTGTGTTTTGATGATAGTAACATAACTTGTTTTGTGGAGAATGCATGTGTATGACTAATATAGTGCTTGATTTCTGCTATGTGCGTTGCTTTTCTATCTGCATGTAGTTTGATGACTAGCAAGTCTATACAATGCAGGGTAAAGCATTTCATTAGTCTATACACTCTTCATGCATGTGCATAGTCTATACATTGTGCATTTCGTTGATAAGTTTGCACATTCATGAAGTCTGCACACTGGCATGTTCATGCATCACAAGTGTGTAAAATGCATCTATATTCATGAAGTCTATACAGTCCACCGTCTTCATCAGCGTCTCATGCATATAGCAAGTCTAGACATTGCACTGTAGCATGCATTTCTTTAAAGTCTATACATCCGCTACAGTGCACACACAGTCTCACTTAGCGTCTATATGCATCGATGAAGTCTATACATTCATCGTCTCACTTGACGTTCAAGTCTGCACATTGGCACTGTAGCTCGCTTGTGCAAGTCTGTACATTGGAGTCAGGTTCTCCAAGTCTATACAGACTTCAGCGTCTCATTTAGCGTCTAAGGCAATGTCTACACGTTGCTACAGTAACGCAAGTCTATACATTATCCTAGGCTGAGTGTGTACATTCTTCCATGCTTCAAGTCTACACATTAGGTTGTCAGGCTTCAACTCTATACATTCGATTGTTAGGCCCAAGTCTATACACTCGTTGTTAGAGGCTTGAACTTAACTAAAGTCTATACATTGGTTCAGACTCTTCAAAGTCTGTACATTGGGCCTTCAAGCTTTTGAAGTCCATACACTACGTCGCTCACATCTTCAAGGGTGATTGAGCATCGTGAAGTCTGATTGAGCACTGTGAAGTCTATTCAGTGGATGAGCATTGTAATGTCTATACATTGGTTAGGCTCGATCATGCAGCGTTCATTTCATGTCTATACACTCATTTACTGTTCATGCATTCACAGTGAAGTCTGTACATCCATTTGGCTATGCATCACTATCCACCAAGACTATACATTGGTAGAGTCTGTACATCAGACGTGCATGCTCACCTGTCCCTCTGGATGCTCTCTTGGGACCGAGTATGCCCTCCAGTGACTGCTAATGCTTCCCTATCTTTGAGGATGCTCCCCTGGAGCAGCGATTGCTCCCCAGAGACAGCATGTGCTCCACATGCTCTCCTGACGCTGGTGATGCTGTCCAGAGGCCATAGATGCTCCCCTGAGACTTCATATGCTCCCGTGCGAGAACCCACTTTACATTACAAGTCTATACATCATGATCGTCTTTACAAGTCTATACAGAGATCTTCACTTAACCTGATATTCTGATACTCTGTCTAACAGGTGCTCTGCTCGTGGAGGCTAATGAAGGGCACGTGTTCCGAGGCAGGATGGGCAGACATGATCGTGACACGTGTGCTGAAGCTGGCTGAGAGACTGACACGTGGTCCAAAGTTTTTGGGCGGGAGATGTGGAGAGCACACGAGCTACTGCTGCTGCCGCTATATATATGAGTCTTCATCTTCAGATGAAGGCTGATCGAAGTGGAGAAATAAAAAGCAGAAGTGCAGAGACTTCGATCCAGCAGAAGAGCAGAAGAAGAGTAAAGAGAGCAGAAGAAGAAAGAAGAGCAGAAGAAGAAGAGAAAGAAGAGAAAGAGAGAAATAGAGAGCTCTAGCTGAGAGAGAGAGAGAGAGAGATTGGGTTCTCTGGCATTGGATCAAATCCAAGCCATATCTGCTCCATTCGAGAGCTATATTTGTGCTTCATTGTTTCAGCTTTCCGTTGCTGTCTTGTTCTATCTTTCGTTTTCCTTTTATACCTTTATTCAAGCTGTCTGTCAGCGGAGCAAGCTGTGAGGCTCAGCGTTTGCAGTGGAGGATTCCACTGGATGGCCAAGCTGTATTACCCAGCGGTTTACAGAGGTGCTACCTCTGGACGGGTAAGCTGTAATACCCAGCGGTTTGCAGTGGTGGATTCCACTGGACAGCAAGCTGTGTTGCTCAGCGGATTGTAGGCAAGCTGTGATGCCCAGCGGCTCAAGCTGTGAGTCAGCAGTAAGCCACACTCGGGTTGAGTGTGGGGTGGATGTAGGTCTGCTGGACCGATCTACCTAAAAACCTCTTGTGCAGTGGTTTGATGTTTCTATCTGTTTGCTTCCGCTAGATGATTGCATAGGGGCGCTCCATGTGTTTGGCTTCTGGTTGAGCAGAAGAGTTAATTAGTTTTCTTAGAATGTTTTAATTTGTCAAGAGAGCGAAATTCTAGTTGAGCTTTATCTTGTTAGCATTCTAGTTGTTAATTGGGCGAAATTTTTATAGGCTATATTCATTCACCCCCCCTCTGAATACTTGCACCGAACCCAACAATTGGTATCAGAGCGGGTCTCTGATCTATCAGATCTAACAATCTGCAGAGGATCCTGCTATTTGTTTGGTGCATTTCAGAGTGCGTTCTGTATTCGTAGTTTAGTTTCACTGATTTAGTGCATTGCGTTGCTCATCTGTTCTAGCACATTTCTTGTCGATTGCTTTGTGTTCTGAATCTGTCCGCTATCTGATTTGATGGCTAATATTCCAATGTTCAGAGGTGATAACTTCGATTCTTGGTTAGACAAAGTTCATCGGTATGTGGAATCAATTGATCCTAATCTCTGGAAGGTAATGAATCACGGTCCATACAATTTATCAAGAGATAAATCTAGATGGACTGAGAAGGATAAATTGAAAGATTCTGTCAAACACCAGAGTTGTAGTTTTATTAAAAGAATCAATTGACAGATCTCTAATTGAATGCATTTCTTCTTGCAGGTCTGCCAAAGACATTTTGGAAAAACTAAAGTTAATCAGCAATCACAGCAAGTGCTTAATGGCTGATCGTAGAAATGCTGATGATGAAACTTCATCTGAGGTAAGCTCTGAATCAGAAGGATACTCTTTCGATGAATTGATAGAGATGTATGAAAATTTGTTAGAAGTTTCCAAGAAATTGAAATCTGAGAATAAAAAATTGAAAAAGAAATGTGATAGAATAAATCTGAAAGAGTCATGTGAAAACTGTCCAAATATGAAAAAGTCTTATGATGCTTGCATGCTAGATGTTCAGAATCTTAAGAAACAAAATGATTCTCTAAAAATTGAAAAACAAACATGTTTGGATAAAATGTCAGAAATAGAGAATCAGCTGAATGATAAGAAAAATGAGCATCTAAAAGGCATGCATGAATTCATTCAAGTTAATTCTGAATTGGATAAACTGAAAATTGAGAATGAAGAATTTCAAAAGAAAATTGAAAATCTTATGGGTAGAATAAATGAAATCAATGGGGAGGCTTCACATTCTTCTTCTGCTCAATTAACTTGCCATATGTGCTCAGCTCTAAGAGAACGAAATGAAGATCTTTATAGTGAGAATGAATGGCTGAGTAAACAAATTATCTCACTTAAAGAAGATCACAAAAACTTGGTGGCTGAGAAAATTAGAGTGGAGGAAAGAGAAGAGGAATTAATTGAAAAATTGGAACTAATGTCTGGAAGAGAAAGATGTGCTAACAATGAAATTCAGGATAAAAATCTTGAGGAAGAAAATACTGAATTAAAAGCTGAAGTTGAAAAACTGAAGTGGTTGAACACTGGCTTGTCTGAAAGACTTCTCACTACAGAAAAAGGAAAGGCTGTCTATGATGAAAATTCAGTTATTTTGAACAGTCTAAAACAAGAAATTGAGAAGTATAAAATTGCAAACCAAGTTCTAAGCGAATGTGTTAATTGCAGTTAACAGGAAATAGCCAGTTATGAAATTCACATTGCTAGCTTAGAAGATAAAATTCATAATCTGGAAAATTCAGCTATTGAGTCTGCCATGATAAAAGGAAAAATGAAAACTGTTGGGAAGAGGAAGGATGATAACTCTGAAGGGGGAACAAATTGCTGTTCTGATGTTAAGAAAATCACTAAAGACCAGCTATATACCACTTTTGTCCAAAGTACTGATGTAGCTGGTACTTCAAGGCAATCCCCAAAACAAAATGAAAATCAGAAGTCACCTTCAAAATCTGTCTTTCAGTTTAAAGCTCAGAAAATTGAAAAATAAACAAAACATGTTGAGGATAATCAGAAATTGACAAGAAAGAGTCAAACAAAAAGGGCAAAAATTAATTCTGGTTATACTCTGAAATTTGTTAGCTCTGCTGAATCTGATGGGTCAATGCAAAATGCTCATGCTTCTTGTACTCATTCACATGCATCTGTGAATTCATCTGATAGAAACCATGCCCCTAGGAAATCTGATGCTTCTTGCTATTACTGTGGTAAGCATGGACATATCATGGATGATTGCAGAATATTAAAAGAGGATGAGCATACAAATAAAACAAGGCATTCTAGGAATCTATCTGGAAGAAACCATTCCTTCAGGAAATCTAATGCTTCATGCTATTATTGTGGTAGGTATGGTCATTTAATGAATGAGTGCTATGCTTTGAAATCTAATGACAGAATGCATGCCAGATACACCCCAAATCATCATGAGCACAAAAGAAACAAACTCAAATTTAATCAGCATATCATTTGTTTCACTTGCAACAAGCCTGGGCATAAGGCTAATGAGTGCTGATCAGGAAATCATTGGGATAAAAATGAATCAAGAAGCAAGCATCTTAAATGCTTTGAATGTGGTAAGCATGGGCATGCAGTCAAAGATTACTGGCATGCTCAGGGAAATAGATTAAACTCTAAATCTGTCAAATTCCCTGCTTTCTATGATTCTACTAGAAATAACTTGAGAGATAAAAAGAAAAAACTTTTCATGTTTTGAATGTGGTAAGCTAGGCCACAAAGCTGCCAACTGTCGGCTGGCTGAGCATGGAAAGAAAAATTTTCAAGTCAATAAAAGAAATACTCATGCTCATACACATAATTTTCATACTCATATGCATGCACATGGGCATCATGTTTCTGCTAACATGAAGAATAAAAATAAAAATTCTGTGGCTTCATGTTACTATTGTGGAAAAACTAGACATTCAATGTTTGAGTGTAAACTGATGGAATATGATGATCATGTTACTAAAAGATTGTTTAGAACACCTGTTAGGGCTCATACAGGACCCAAGGTAGCTTGGGTTCCTAATCCAGTTATTGCAGGTGTGCCTTGGAAATGAATAAGAGGGGTTAACCAAGGCACTCAAAAATAAAAACCCCATGATTGAACTTTTCAGGTCAGTTCCAAAACTCTATGTTTAAACTTCATTATCTGAAATTGTTGAACTGTCTGTTTATCTAGCTGATCAGTCTGCATTCCAGACTCAGCTATTGAATTCAATTCTGCATATCTGATGCTCTTCTCTTGCTATATGTTGAACTGAATTTGAATGCTTCTTTAGTGTATTCAGTTGATGCACTATATAGACTTTGTGTCAATGCATGTGTTTTGTGTTAATGCATTGCATGCTTGTTGTTAAATGCATAACTTGCTGATTGTAAATGGGTCATTTAGTACACACAGTCAATACATGTGTCTTATGTCTGCATACATCATTTGCATGACTGTCATTGATGATGTTCAATGCATGTAGGACTGCTTTATGTTGCATTGTCCTTGTTAACCCTGGTATATCAAATGGTAAGTTACTAAAAGGCAAGGAAATCTACCCGGAGGTTTCTACCATGTGTGAGATGGTCTTTGAGACCAGGTTCTCCGCCGAGTACTATGGGTCCTGTCTTCATGTAGAACAGTGCACTACATCATATGTTGAAAAATCTGAAAAAGGATGAAAATGCTTATAACTTGGATGCATAAATCTGAATTGATTGCATACTTGTCTCATGTATCCTTGGTGCATAGTCTGCATGTAGGACAGTATGTCGCATAGCATATCTCTTGCATCATGATGTCAGGGGGAGCTGAGAGTTCTATTCAATTCATTGAATCCTATTCACTTCTCAGTGTTCTCATTCAAATGATTCATATTCTTTGACATCAGTTGCTCATTGAACCATATTGCCAATTGCTATCTTTTCCCCATCATTTTCACTAAACAACAGCTTTGCATCTGGTTTAGTACATTGAATGGTGATTATTGCAATTGTTCACTTATAAGAATCACACTTACAAATTGAAAGGAACCAAAGGTTTAACCTGTATAAATTGGAAAGTTAAGTGTCTGCACTTCAGAATTTGAGATAAAAGAAAACTTTTATAGCTCTTAATCTTTGTCTCATGGCTAAAATAGAAAAAGTTTTTGTAATGCCTAAATGTGTTGAACTGGATATGTCTAGAACATGCTAATAAGAGTGTGTACTGATTTTTTAAACAATCACTCTAAAAGAATTAAGGGCAGCAGTAAATAAGATCATTAATGTTAAGAACTGAACACAGTGACAGAGCAATGGCTGATTGCACTGAGAAACTGTGAACTCCTCCAAAAAGGCAGGAGAATTCACATGTCATGAGGTAATTCAGAATATCTCTGTTCATAGGGTCAAATCTATAGGGGGAGTCCTCACCAAGTAACTGAGGGTACTGGCCTCTAATTAAGGTGTACCCTTAATGTCAAAAGCGAAGACTATTTCTTGTAGGTCTTGATCTGAAATCGATCTAGTAGTTATGCCTAGTAACTGGGGGTACCTGCCTCTGATCAAGGTGTACACCTAATGTCAAAGGTATAAATGTCACTGATCTATTCACTTAGTTCAGGTTCAGAAATTGAAAAATGAAAATCAAACTGCTGTAACCCTTTGAAAATCAAAAGTCAATGAGTGAAAATTGTTTTTATTAATACATATTCAAGTTGCCTTTCTTGAATTTCTTTGTTTAATCACAAAAGGGTATTATTTCAGACTTATCTATTAATACCATGTGCCTAGATTCATTGCTACAAACGGAGTCTATAAACTCTTTTTCAAGGGTCAGGTGTTTTACTCTAGATTTATCACTGTTAAACCTAAATTTTTGTCAAAATTGTATGTTGCTGATTCTTATACTTTAACAGTTGTTTATAATCATGCTCCTTTCTGAACCTATGCTTATGTTGTTGTCAAGTGACCCTCCTACCTTCTCTACCTTTGAATTATCTGTCCATATTCCTTCTCAAAGGGGGAGCAATTATTAAGGGGGAGAACCAGCTCAGGGGGAGTCATATCTTCAGGGGGAGAATGTTCTAGAGGAATTTGCATGCATAATGCACTTTGCACTCTTGTTTATACTATTTTTCTCTTTTTTTGATTATGTCAAAGGGGGAGAAAATTTTGTGTGTGACTCACTGTCACAGTGTGTTGCCATCACCAAAAAGGGGGAGAATGTTGTGCCCCTTAGGCACAAGCATGTGCTATGTTGATTTGATGATAGCAATGTTGTTTTATTTGTTTTGATGATAGCAACATAACTTGTTTTGTGGAGAATGCATGTGTATGACTAATATAGTGCTTGATTGCAACACAGTGAGTGCTTTATGAGATTGTGTTTTGATGATAGCAACATAGCTCGTTTTGTGGAGAATGCATGTGTATGACTAATATAGTGCTTGATTTCTGCTATGTGCGTTGCTTTTCTATCTGCATGTAGTTTGATGACTAGCAAGTCTATACAATGCAGGGTAAAGCATTTCATTAGTCTATACACTCTTCACACATGTGCATAGTCTATACATTGTGCATTTCGTTGACAAGTTTGCACATTCATGAAGTCTGCACACTGGCATGTTCATGCATCACAAGTGTGTAAAATGCATCTCTATTCATGAAGTCTATACAGTCCACCGTCTTCATCAGCGTCTCATGCATATAGCAAGTCTAGACATTGCACTGTAGCATGCATTTCTTTAAAGTCTATACATCCGCTACAGTGCACACACAGTCTCACTTAGCGTCTATATGCATCGGTGAAGTCTATACATTCATCGTCTCACTTGACGTTCAAGTCTGCACATTGGAACTATAGCTCGCTCGTGCAAGTCTGTACATTGGAGTCAGGTTCTCCAAGTCTATACAGACTTCAGCGTCTAAGGCAAAGTCTACACGTTGCTACAGTAACGCAAGTCTATACATTATCCTAGGCTGAGTGTGTACATTCTTCCATGCTTCAAGTCTACACATTGGGTTGTCAGGCTTCAACTCTATACATTCGATTGTTAGGCCCAAGTCTATACACTCGTTGTTAGAGGCCTGAACTTAACTAAAGTCTATACATTGGTTCAGACTCTTCAAAGTCTGTACATTGGGCCTTCAAGCTTTTGAAGTCCATACACTATCTCGCTCACATCTTCAAGGGTGATTGAGCATCGTGAATTCTGATTGAGCATCGTGAAGTCTGATTGAGCACTGTGAAGTCTATTCAGTGGATGAGCATTGTAATGTCTATACATTGGTTAGGCTCGATCATGCAGCGTTCATTTCATGTCTATACACTCATTTACTGTTCATGCATTCACAGTGAAGTCTGTACATCCGTTTGGCTATGCATCACTATCCACCAAGTCTATACATTGGTAGAGTCTGTACATCAGACGTGCATGCTCGCCTGTCCCTCCGGATGCTCTCCTGGGATCGAGTATGCCCTCCAGTGACTGCTAATGCTTCCCTATCTTTGAGGATGCTCCCCTGGAGCAGCGATTACTCCCAAGAGACAGTATGTGCTCCACATGCTCTCCTGACACTGGTGATGCTGTCCAGAGGCCATAGATGCTCCCCTGAGACTTCATATGCTCCCGTGCGAGAACCCACTTTACATTACAAGTCTATACATCATGATCGTCTTTACAAGTCTATATAGAGCTCTTCACTTAACCTGATATTCCGATACTCTGTCTAACAGGTGCTCTGCTCGTGGAGGCTAATGAAGGGCACATGTTCCGAGGCTAGATGGACAGACATGATCGTGACACGTGTGCTGAAGCTGGCTGAGAGACTGACACGTGGTCCAAAGTTTTTGGGCGGGAGATGTGGAGAGCACACGAGCTGCTACTGCTGCCGCTATATGCATGAGTCTTAATCTTCAGATGAAGGCTGATCGAAGTGGAGAAATAAAAAGCAGAAGTGCAGAGACTTCGATCTAGCAGAAGAGCAGAAGAAGAGTAAAGAGAGCAGAAGAAGAAAGAAGAGCAGAATAAGAAGAGAAAGAAGTGAAAGAAGAGAAAGAGAGAAATAGATAGCTCTAGCTGAGAGAGAGAGAGATTGGGTTCTCTGGCATTGGATCAAATCCAAGCCAGATCTGCTCCATTCGAGAGCTATATTTGTGCTTCATTGTTTCAGCTTTCCGTTGCTGTCTTGTTCTATCTTTCGTTTTCCTTTTATACCTTTATTCAAGCTGTCTGTCAGCGGAGCAAGCTGTGAGGCTCAGCGTTTGCAGTGGAGGAATCCACTGGACGGCCAAGCTGTATTGCCCAGCGGTTTGCAGAGGTGCTACCTCTGGACGGGTAAGCTGTAATCCCCAGCAGTTTGCAGTGGTGGATTCCACTGGACAGCAAGCTGTGTTGCTCAGCGGATTGTAGGCAAGCTGTGATGCCCAGCGGCTCAAGCTGTGAGTCAGCAGTAAGCCACACTCGGGTTGAGTGTGGGGTGGATGTAGGTCTGTTGGACCGAACCACCTAAAAACCCCTTGTGCAGTGGTTTGATGTTTCTATCTGTTTGCTTCCGCTAGATGATTGCATAGGGGCGCTCCATGTGTTTGGCTTCTGGTTGAGCAGAAGAGTTAATCAGTTTTCTTAGAATGTTTTAATTTGTCAAGAGAGCGAAATTCTAGTTGAGCTTTATCTTGTTAGCATTCTAGTTGTTAATTGGGTGAAATTTTTATAGGCTATATTCATTCACCCCCTCTGAATACTTGCACCGAACCCAACAGTGGAGGATAAGGTCCGTGCACATGTGCACCGGGCTAGGTCGAGGTCGGTGCACATGTTCACCGGGTTAAGAAAGAGGAGGTTGGTGCACATGTTCACCGGGTTAAGAAAGAGGAGGTCGGTGCACATATGCACCGGGTTAAGGGGGGGTCGGTGCATAAAGGTACCAAGGGTGAAGGGAGATAGGGAGACGATGGGAACGCGCGAGGGAGAGAGAGAGAGAGGTTGGGAAAGAGATGAGACGATGGGAGCGAGAGAGGGTGAGACGGAGGGAGAGAGAGGGAGGTGAGACGGTGAGAGAGAGGGGTGAGACGGTGTGAGAGAGAGGTGAGACGGTGAGAGTGTGCCGGCCAAGGGAGGGGTGAGACGGTGAGAGAGACGGTGGTGAGAGTGTGAGACGGAGAGAGAGAGAGAGAGAGGTGAGACGGTGAGAGAGAGAGAGGTGAGACGGAGAGAGAGAGGGGTGAGACGGTGAGAGAGACGGTGGTGAGAGTGTGCCGGCCAAGGGAGGGGTGAGACGGTGAGAGAGACGGTGGTGAGAGTGTGAGACGGAGAGAGGGAGAGAGGTGAGCGTGAGAGAGAGAGAGAGAGGTGAGACGGTGGGAGAGATGAGAGACGGTGAGAGAGAGGGAGGTGAGACGGTGAGAGAGAGGTGAGACGGAGGGAGAGAGACGGTGGGAGCGTGCCGCTGAAGGGTGGGAGGTGTGCCGGGCTGGAGAGGCTGGGAGTGTACCGGCCAGGGAAGGGGAAGGTGTACCGACGAAGGGAGGCTGAAGGCGTGCCGGTGAAGGCTGATGGTGGGTGTGCCGGTGAAGGAGGGTGGAGGGTGTATCGACGAAGGATTAGATTAGGTGTACCGGTGAAGGCCCACTCCCCCTCCTCTTCCTTTAAGGCTTTTCTTTTCTTCTTTTCTGATTTTATTAAGTTTGCATGGGTTTCTTCTCTCTTTCTCTTGATTATCTTCAATTCTTTCTCCCATGAGGACGGATGTTCGAGTTGCTTAGTCGTTATCTAATTCGGCTCTCTTTAAGTTGATTACGGTTCCCCTGCCTCGGTTAAAGCATTTTACCGTTGTTCTTTTTATTTGTTTGTTATTTTCTTTTAGTCCTTCTTAACGTGTGGCCGTTCCATTTGTTTGTTGCTTCCTTTTGTCTTTTTAGTATGTTATTGTGTTTAACGAAAATTCGGCAGCATCTCCCCTTGACCCGAGAGTAAGGGAGATACAGGGAACGCGCCCACATGGAGTGGCAGAACCCGACAACTCGAGGTGGGCGCCCAGGAGCGGCAACACCTTTAATAAAACTTTGAAAAACCTCAGAGAAATCAACGAGCGGGAGACCCGGCTAAGACAGACTGGGAGTGCACTGGTAGGAGGAGATGGCAGCCGTGCTGGGCAAGAGGGCTCCAAGAGCGTGCCGGGCTAGAAGGGTTAGAGGGTCTACCGGCTAGAGGGGCTGATAGGCCGTGCCGGGCTGGAAGGTGTGCCAGATGGGGTTGGCTAGAGTGTGCCGGCCTGGGAGGGCCTGGGGTGTGCCGGGCAGTGACGATTAAGGAGTGCACCGGCCAACGGACGAGGGACTTGAAGCTATAGCGGTGGAGGGTATGGGTTGGCCTACCAATGAGAGGAAGGTGTTGGCACATTGGGTTAGGTCTAAGCCCAGGGGTGCATTAACTGACCAGGGGGGAAGAAGATCAAGAATGTTAGGGAAGCAGGGGCTCAAGCCGCCTGGAAGGAGGGCACATCTCCTCTACGGGGGGACACTCTATTGAGCTAAATGGCATGCTCTGGAGTCAGACTCACAGGGGGGAGAAGCCCATACAGGAAGCCACTATCAAAGGACCCCTCTGGATGGCGCTACACCAAGACGTTGTACATTGGGCCGGGCAGGCCGGCATCATGGAAGGAGATTAACATAAGGAGCAAGAACACCAGAGAAAGGGGAGACGTAAGTGTCAAAACATATCATACGAAGAAACCAACGAGAATGACAGGAAACCCAGCAGAGGGGCATCTTTTATTCATGATAGAAAATGACCATGGCTGGCCAAGGGTCAAGCGTTACAGAGCATGTCTGAAACCAGTTATAAAAGGGATGAGAAGAGGAATAAGAAGATAAAAAAAAAGAAAGGAGGGGTGAGGAGAGAGCCGGGGTCGAGCAGGGGTGACGGCTCCCTTGTCCTCCCCTGCTACCTCCTGCTACATAGAACCTCTCTCTCTCTCTCTCTCTCTCTCTTTTCTTACTCTCTTTCTCTCTTTCTGGCCTTTTCTTCCCTGGAGCTCCCTGGGCTTGCCGAGCTTGGGCGGACGGGGCTCTCCTTCTTCCTCTTCTCTCTTCTCCTTTTTTCTGTGTGTGTGTTTCTCTTTTTTTTTTCTCTGGCCGAAGAAGGGGCTTTTATACCCCCAGCGGCGGAAGCATTCGAGCACGATAGTCGGAGGCGGGAAACCGGAGGCATTGATGGGGTTTGACTTCCCCCGTCCTTGGTGGCAGAGGAGTAGCTCGTGTGGCCCAACCTCCGGCCGACACCTCGGACAGCCCACTTCGCGCCGAAGATCTGTAGAGCATGGGCGTCACATCATTCTGCCGGACGTGCCGTTGAAATGACTTAACGCTGTGCCACTGGAGGGCGAAACGGGCGTACCGCTGAGAGGGCCAAACGGGCGTACCGCTGGAAGACAAGGCAAGTGTGCCGCTGAAGAGCCCAAAGGGTGTGCCGTTGAACGGCCAGGAGGGCGTGCCGTTGAAGACCATTAGGGGCATGCCACTGGAGGGGCCTTAGGGCGTGCCGTTGAACGGCTGCCAGGGCGTGCCGCTGAGGAGCTCAAGGCTATGCCGCTGAAGGGTGCACTGCTGAACAGGGCAGAGGGTGTGCCGCTGAGAGGCGTGCCGCTGACGGGCCTGAAGGCATGCCGCTGAGAGGGGCCAGTTGCGTGCCGCTAAAGGGCGTGCCGCTGAGAGGGGCCAGGGGTGTGCCACTGAAGGGCATGCCAGGGAGTGTGCCGCTGAAGGGCATGGAGGGAGTGCCACTGAAGGGGGCACAAGAGTGTACCGCTGAAGGCTGTCAGGGGGCGTGCCGCTGAGGGATGCCAGGGTGTGCCGCTGAAGGGCCTTGAGGGCGTGCCGCTGAAGGGGGCACAAGAGTGTGCTGCTGAAGGCTGCCAGGGGGCGTGCCGCTGAAAGGGGCACAAGAGTGTGCCGCTGAAGGCTGCTAGGGGGCGTGCTGCTGAGGGCTGCCAGGGCGTGCCGCTGAAGGGCCTTGAGGGCATGCCGCTGAAGGGCTAAATGAGCAGTTCTGAGCCCGTTGTGAGCGCGAGTTGTGGCCCATTTGATTTTCTTCGAGGCCCATAGATTGTGGGGCTCCCGGCGGTTGATTTCTCTTCACTGTCGAGACTCCGGAGATAGCTTCACGGCAATGTATATATGTTCGGGGAGTCCGGATGGCCCTCTTCCACGTAGTCTCTTCAGTTGACTTTGTTGTTAATGCTGGACTAGTTGGGTCGTACGAGAGTGGAATTTTGCATGTCCACAGGTATTTCCAAAAGAGCCATTCCATGTCAATATTCCTGTTTCACAAGCGGAACTCTCAATTTTTTGCTATGATTATTTTCCAAGGGAGTTACTGTTCATTCTTGAATGTCCGAGGGATCTTATTAAAAGTTCATCGACCGAGAGCCTGTGGTCACTACCTACACCAATTGAGCAGGATGATCAAGGAGAAACAAGGTCATATATCCGGGCACATCACTAGAGAGGGCATGCGAAGCCAATAGGCCAGGAAGCTATGTTGAAGGTTAAGGGGCCACACTGTAAGAGAGTATCAACCAAGAAGAGGGGCATGCATAAAGTGAAGCTTAAGGACACGAAATCCCTATTTGAGGGGACCCTCATTGGTCCAACCACTTCCTGTCCCATTCCATCACTGCTCTTGCTCCTATTCAACCTCTTTTCATGGGCAGTCCATTGGCTAAGGGGACGCATTCCATCATCTAAATCCATGAAATCAAGCTCCTCCCCTTCTCTAGGGTCCCAGGACCCTCACATTCCTACCCGTCCGGAGCCTCTAGACCCCTCTCTGTTTAGTTCCTTGTCTTCATCCATCCCTCATCATCCTCCCCCTCCAGAACCTCCGGACCCCTCTCTGTTTAATTCCTTATCTTTATCCATCCCTCATCGTCATCCTCCTCCGGAACCTCCAGATCCTCTATTGATTCCATTCACTCTATCCAACCCCCATTCTCTTTCTCTGGAATCTCAGGACCCACCTAGGTCCATGTTCTTGTTCTGTTCTCTTATTTTCCCAGGGCATCTTGCCCCGACTCATCTTCTACTTCCGAAACCTCTGGATCTCCCTTTAGGGCATCGTACCCTTCCTTTTCATTTCCTTCCGGAACCTTCGGACCTTCCTTTCTTCCAATTCATCCTTTTGTTCTTCCGGGATATCGCGTCCTTCGTTCTTTTCCTTCATTTGAATTGCCTTTTCCCTAGACATCGCGTCCCTCATCATTTTCTTCCTCCGAAACCTCCAGATTCTTTCCCCCATGATTCTCCTCCTTCTTTTCTGGACCCTTCGGATCCGCCTCTCTCAATTTATCAATTTCTTCTCCTAATTCCTCCCAATCTCGGGTCCGACCCGAGTTATTCCACATCGACTGCCTTGGGCATTTGCCCATTCTCACACTATTTTCGAGGTTTTAGTCCTCACCTTTTTCTTTGATTTCTTTATCATCCTGTAAATCCTTCTAGGCATCTTCCACCTAATTCTTGTTTTGTTACCACTCCTTTACGCTAAGCCACATTGGAAGACAAGAAAGCCATAAGGAGAGTGGCCCAAAAATACGTGTTGATTGGAGGAGTGCTATACAAGAGAAGTCTTACTGGTGTTCTTCTAAGATGTCTTGATGACGATGAAGTCTAGAAATGTGTTGAGGAAGCACACTCTAGTGTGTGCGGTTGCCATGCGAATGGCCAAATGCTCGCTAAGAAAATTCTTCGACAAGGCTTTTGCTGGCCCACCATGGAAGAGGATTGTGCAGTCTATGTCCGTAGGTGTGTCAAGAGTCAACTTCACGCCGACAAGATTCACTCCCCATCTTCCTCATTTCATCCAATATCCTCCCCATGGACCTTCTCCATGTGGGCTTTCGACATCATTGGTTCTCTCAGTGATCTCAACTCCCGTACCAAGTAAAAATCTTTCATCCTTACTGCAACAGAGTACTTCACCAAATGGGCCGAAGCTAAAGCTTATGCGAAAATCAAGGCGTCCACAGTCTACAAATTCATCATGAAGAACATCATCACCAGGTTCTGCATCCCAAACACTATCATCACAGACAATGGGCCACAATTCATTTCGCAAGACCTTCAGGACCTCTGCAAGAGGTATAAAATTACATTGCATCATTCATCACCATATTATCCACAAGGTAATGGCCAGGTAGAGGCCACTAATAAAACGTTGATCAAAATCATAAAGAAAACATGTGAGTCTAACAAGTTCTCGGATTGGCCGGAAAAACTTATTGAAGCTCTATGGGCCTATCACACTTCAATCCGTACTCCCACTAGGCAAACTCTGTTTGCCCTTACGTATGGGATGGAGGTGGTAGTCCGTACGAGATCTTAGTTCCTTCTCTCAGGGTACAGTTGGACAAAGAGCTTCCCCTCGACGAACGTCGTGATTCACTCCTTGCCCAATTGGAACTCTTAGACGAGAAGCGACTGGCCGCTGCCGAACATGCCCGCGTATGCCAAAATAGACTCACACGATTTTATCAAAAAAGGTCATTGAGAGAAAATTCATAGTCGGTGAGATGGTCATTAAAAGACTTTTCGTGAAACCTGGTGGGTCACGTTCTAAACTCCAACCCAATTGGGAGGGTCCATATGTAATTCAAGATGAATATCCTGGCAATGCTTAAGGGATCGAGTTATCCCACCCTTGGAATGTGCTTTATCTTAAAAGGTACTATCCTTAGATAGGTGTGCATAATGTCAAAATCAAAAATAAAAAAACAAAAAAATAAACAAACAAACAAAACAAAAAAGCAAAACAAAAACAAGACAAAACAACAAAAAAAGCAAAAGAAGCAAAAACAAAAAAATAGAAACTTCAAAAGGGGCTAATGCCTCGTGATCATCACGGCATCCACCTTCATGCTAAGATAGGGTCCCCTATGATTTGGTAGGTCTCAAGTCTTGGTCTGTCAGAACTGTGGGGGTCCTGTCCGGTCATGTTGGCCTATGCCTACTAAAAGGAAGACAACATGCACATACACACGTGTTTTATCAAAAAAAATTGGTCGCATCGCCTATGGTGAGGCCTCACCCCGAAGGTCTCCAGGAAAGCTGTAATCTTTATTCTCTCCTTCTTCGACCAAATGAGACAGATGGTGCCCTTAAAACGCTGAGCATAAGGAACCGAAGCACAATCCCCTTAAGGCAAGAGTAGATCCATTTCCTCAAGCCTGGATCAAAGCACGAGAAGAGGGCAGTGTCCCCGAAGGTATACAAGAGGGATTTCAAAATGTCAAATGATTAGATCCCTCAAAAATAAAAACAAAAAAAAAATGACAAATCAACGTCAAGTGAAAAGTCTGGTTGTGGCCGTGCTTGATTCCAACAAACAAAACCCCTCAAAACAAAAAGGGCAATAAAACGCAAACGCTCGAGACTTGGTCTGAAGTTGCCCAAAAGGGAAAAGTTGAGTAGGCCTCTGTTGGCTCACAGGGTTAACGGTTTTGCCAGTCCTCTCAGGTGGTTTGCCCCCCACACTCTTCCTTCTCCCCTGAAGATGAAGGCTCAATGGAGGTTTGGAAGGGTAAAACCCGCTAAGGCCTGCAACCTCGTTTTAGTAAAAATACACCCTTGGTTGTCCACTTTGAAAAGAAAAAGTCATCGCTGCGAAGGAATCTTGGTATTTCTGAATGGGCAAGACCCTTATGTACCACCTTCATGTCTTCTTAGTATAACCTCGAGCTTAGGCCTATGTAAGCGCGTCACCTATGGGTGCGACGATGTCTGATTCGGGTCAGCATCGCGCGATTGGCCATTAGGGTTCCAGGGTGTTCCATTATATACCATCTAGAGTTGTGCAGAAATAGCCAGGTCGGGCAAATTATGTATCTCGTACACTTTTTGGGTGTATCCCTGTGGTCGAAAGCAACTAGGAGCCTAAACATGGTATGACAGTATTGTTATTAGGGTAGGTCTTAACCGGCGGGATTGTCATTCGAGGAGCCTAGAGGCCCAAATCAACTTAGATGCACGCTCAGGATACTTGGGAGGTTAATAAGAAACTCCCCGTCTTCATGGAAGTTAGGCACCTTATGGGTAATCACCAGGCAATGGTAACAAAAAAAAAACATAGAGTCAAAAATAAAAAAAATAAAAAATATATAAAACAAAACAAAACACCAAAAAATCAAAACAAAAAAATGCATTTCGTGTGATCACATTTGTGTGCTGCATTTCATTCCTTTTAATTCCCGCTCACATTTGCATGATTGCATGCCATGCACATCTGTCATTTTTACATTTGCCTTCATTGATAAAGGCTTGGCCCCTTGACCTGTTATCAAGGATAGTTTAAAATAGTCACCCACTTATTGAGCAAGGGGCCAAGTTAGAACATAAAAAGTAACTTGTTTCTCTGAGTGATGTGTGCAGCGGATTAAGAGAACAAGAAATAGATGGAGAACAAGAAATCGAACGTGCCCATTTGTCCTCTTGAAAAATCTTTGATCTTTCCAAAAATGTGTACATTAAGTTCCTCTCTCTCTCCCAACATCACTCCTTTCACCGCTCTTCAGGCGAGGAGCCCGGGAGGGAATTCTCAAACTATAGGAGACAGTGCTCCTACCACCTTGCACTTCTCTCCCCGTTTTCGCACCCCGTCGCTCAGTGGGGGCAGTGAAGAAGCTACTAACACGAAAGCCATGCTCTCGTGCTCTTCGGTAGCGCTCCTCACCGTCCCTCAACCATTGCTTGGCACGACCGAGACTGGTTCGGAGTTCAAATAATTGGGCCTACAAGGCCCTTTTCTCTTCTCTCTCAGCCGATCTCTCGGCCCTTTCTCTTTCTTTGTTCCTTTCTCTCTCTGCCCATTCTCTCTCTCTCTCTCTCTCTCTCTCTGTCTTCCCTTTCCAGTTGGAGGGTGATCCTCAGCTCTGTGACGTCCCGAGAAGAGTCATCATCTGGACGACGCCACAATTCCTCCTCGAGCTCTGCTGCCCTGACTTCCCCCCGTGCGACACTCGCCAATGCTTCCTGCAATTCTTTTGCCTGCCATGTCGACCATCTCAGGTATATGGTAAGGCATGAACAAAGAAAATTCTATGATGATATGCTCAGTAGATAATAACAGGCAAGTTTACGTAATTAACCAATTATTCCATTTTATATGCAATGATAAGAAAAGAAATGGCGATACTGAAGAAAAACAACATAATATAAAGATCTTACAAGGTCAAGAAAATATAAGAGATCTGGATTTCAACACGATCAACAAGATTAACATGTAACAAGTATAACAGGAAATTGTAATGAAGAAATGGCCATCATCAAGTAATTTAAACAAGTCAAGCACGATCAAGTAACAAGAGATAACAAGAGATTTTTGTCGTAGACATCATGCTAGTCATGCACTCGGTGCAATGCCTCACCTTGTCATTACAAACTCCCATGGGCACAAGTACTTTTCGGGCGCTCTCTCCAGGACTAGACTGGGCCCTTATGATGCGTTGGCATTGATTTATTGGATTCAAGATCCCAAGTTCTGTCTAGACATTTCAGTCAAGTTATGGCCAAATAATCAGATGAATTACTGTCCAGAAGTTCAAGATTTAAAGGACTAATCCATCCTTGGATTCAAGAGCATAAAACACGACAAAAACTCATCTCTGAGAGATGTACGGTCATACATAAACCGCTCAAGAGATATATGCGGCTAACAGGGGGCCGCACTTACAGGAACTGGACTGATACTCAGCCCACGAGGTCAAGAATGAACGGCTGACAGTGTGCCGCTCTAAGGTATGAACGGTAAGTTTTGGGCCGTGCAGGTAAAGAAGACCTTAAGACCAATGAACAAGATATACGGTCCATACAGGGCCGTATTAAAGATATGCGGTCCAAGAAAATCCGCATAAGGTTTGAATGGTCATAATCCAGTCGCACCACCCGGGCTTGGCTAGAAGGTTAAGAAATCACCCTATTGGACTCCGACTACCAAAGACAGGGTAAACTAACCCATGGCCTAGTCTAATGTCTATTGGTTAGTCCATGGCTTAATGTTTGGTCGAAGATTGATCAAGGTTAATCGACCAATACTCAATGGCATAAGCCAGGTATACACGGTCGTTATTAGGCCACCTACGAGGATATGCGTTCCACTACTGGCCGCACATGCCTCTCTTAGCCCAATTCGATCCAAGACTTATAAACCAGCGGGTTAGTCACGTAAAACGATGTTTTGGTGGTTCATTAGATTCTTAGCAGGGAGATACAAGGATCCCAAGATAATGGTAAGTCCGCCGGATGGAGTGTCCGGGGGTAAGTTCAAGACTAGCACAACTAATGGAGCTAATGACTTACTAGAAGTCGGTGAATGGTCAAAACGTTCTAATGGAATAGAATGGCTATCCAGCAACCTAGTATTCATTTTATTCCTAATTTCCATGTCAATTTATCAACGATCATGATTTACATTAATTTGATTGCCAAAAAGATTAATCAAGATGCTAATGACAATGAACAAGATCATGTAGGAATGAAATAGCATGCATTTTACAGAAATTTACTTGCATGATTTACCACTTATCATATGGGTTTCTAGTTTACTAATTATCCATTAAGATGCTAATATGAATCAAGTAAAACCCACACTAAGTCACTTTCTGCAAGGATAAATGGTTCTGGCATGACCTTACATCTACTGGGCTGAAGGTATAACCTCTGGACTGAAGGGACTTGGGCGGCCAGGGCAGGACCGCCCAAGGGTTGGGCGGTCATGAGGGAACCACCCAATGGGTTGGACGGTCAGGTGAGAACTGCCCATCCCTGGGTTATGTGGTCACAGGGATGGCCGCCCATCCAGATGTGTGGTCGTCTGGGTGGCCGTTCATCCTGCCAGGGGATATGTGGTCACTTAAAGACCGTTCATCTAGATATGTGGTTAGATGGGGGCCGCCCATCCTAGGATGTGTGGTCATGTAGTGACCATCCATCTGTTATGTGGTCTAGGGGAGACCGTTCATCCAGGATATGTGGTCTATCGTAAGACCGTCCAAGTATGGTAAAAAGCCGATTAAACCAACCCTTGCCCGCCCCGATGGGGGTTTTAAGGGTCACAATAAAACTCAAAATTCGAAGAGTATACAACATGAAATTTGGGGCTTTTACTACCAAAAGAAAAGAGCATGAAAAACTCTACGAGATGCATGAATCAATTTGAGATTTACAGCCTGAAATCGTTACTGAAATCAAAGGGGAACATGTTCTGCCCTAATTCTGACATGCCTCAACAAAACCATTAAATTTGCGCAGGATACCTAATGGAATTTAGGTCTTTTAGGCTCAAAAGAAAGAGGACTAGACGCTGATTCCATCCATATATAACACTTTATATTGGGCTCATTATTACCTACCTCAATTAGATGAAGAACGAAGAAGAAAGGAAGAAGAAAGGACGCAGACCCGTCTCCACTAATCACCAGAGATCTTCCTAGATCAATCTCCACTGTGAACGCCGCTGCTACCAAAAGATTATAGGGTTGCAGAGCTTCATTTTTATAGCTCATACACCTTCTGGAGCCTTCGATGCTGGGAGAATTCGTCGAAGCAAGTTGAGTGATTGAAACGGCGCCGCAATAGTTGACCTTACCAAAGCTCAGCGACTACAAGTTTTAGGGTTAGGGTTTCGATGAATTGGCAGGGGGGAAATGATCCTTAGATCGTCGCCTTTCATTTGCCACCGATTTGGGCTCATTTGATGGAGTATTAAACTCTAATTCCGTAGTTTAAGTTAAGGTTAGGTAAGTATGCACTTTGGGCTCAAATCAAAGATTAGACCTAGTTACGGATTTTTGCTGGGTCGACCACAGAAGACAAAGTTGTTAAATAATCGTCCTCTACCAATTTACCATTTTTCTAGATTTTTATAAGGTATTCAAAATTTCACTAGTTCTATTTTCTAATTAAGCAATTAAATATTAAATTCCAAAATTCATTCATTTCAAATTTTATTTCAAAATTTTAAAACCGGGGTATTACACCCTCCCCTACTTAAGGAATTTGGTCCTCAAAATTCACTACACTAAATACGGAAAATAGAGAATGAGATAGCTCACCTAGAATTAGTTGGGATACTTCTTCCGCATAGTATCTTCAGACTCCCAAGTAGCTTCTTCGGTCCCACGCCAACTCCACTGAATTTTGACCATCGGTATGGAACGATTCCGGAGTTGCTGTTGTTTCCGGTCCAGAACCTTGATAGGTCTTTCTTCATAGGTCAAATCTTCCTTCAATTCGAAATCCACATGTTCAATGATGTGAGTGGGGTCATACACATATTTCTGTAACATAGACACATGGAAAATATTGTGTACGCCAGACAACTGAGGCGGTAATGCCAGTCTGTAAGCAACATCTCCCACTTTATCTAGGATCTCGAATGGACCAATATATCTCGGACTTAGCTTGCCCTGAATGCCAAATCCTCGAATCCCTCTCGTAGGAGAGACCTTTAAGAATACATGCTCGCCAACCTGAAACTCCAATGTTCTCCTTCTGTTGTCGGCATAACTCTTCTGTCTTGATTGGGCTACTTGTAATCGGTCTCGGATAATACGGATGTTCTGTGACGATTCTGGAATAAGATCCGGTCCAAGCCATTGTTTCTCACCTATCTCATCCCAACATAATGGGGAACGACATCTTCTTCCATACAATGCTTCAAAAGGAGCCATCTGTATGCTGGATTGATAACTGTTGTTGTAGGCGAATTTAATTAATGCCAAGTGATCACTCCAACTGCCTCCGAAATCAATCATGCATGCTCTAAGCATATCTTCCACTATCTAGTTGGTTCTCTCAGTCTGTCCATCTGTCTATGGATGAAAAGTAGTACTGAAATTCAGACGAGTACCTAGAGACTCTTGCAGTCCCTTCCAGAAATGTGAAGTAAATCCGGGGTCTCTATCAGACACAATGCTGACTGGTATGCCATGGAGCCTTACCACTTCCTTCAAGTATAAGGCAGCCAATATATCAACTGTCCATTTAGACTTAATGGGTAAGAAATGAGCTGACTTTGTCAATCGATCTACGATCACCCATATTGCATCAAGTTCACCACGAGTCCTAGGTAGACCCATAATGAAGTCCATGCCAATGCTTTCCCACTTCCATTGGGGTATGTCGAGTGGTTTCAATTTTCCTGCCGGTCGAAATGTTCAGCCTTAACTTGCTGACAAACTAAGCATCTGCTCACGAAGTCTGCAACTTCCCTTTTCATATTCATCCACCAAAAGGATCTTTTCAAATCTCTGTACATTTTAGTGCCTCCAGGATGAATGGTGTATTTGGATCTGTGTGCTTCCTCAAGAATCTTGTTCTTTATTTCAGCTTCATCAAGTACACAAAGTCTACCCTGGAATAACAATCTTCCATCGTCAGCCATCATGAAGTCAGGTCTACCGCTCAAGCTTCCCTTGATCTCTACTAGCTCGGGATCATTATCTTGCAAAGACTTGATTTCCATCAACAATTCGGGCTTAAGTCGAATCTGTGTAATCCTTACCCGATCATTGTCAACATTAAGGTCCAGGCTAGCTAGTTGTTCCAGTAGCTTCCACTCTTGTAACATGAGACTTGACAATTTAGCTACAGGCTTCCGGCTTAATGCATCTGCCACAACATTGCCTTTTCCATGATGATACTCAATCGAGAAGTCGAAGTCCTTCAAGTACTCCAACCATCTTCTTTGTCTCATATTGAGTTCCTTCTGAGAAAATAAATATTTCAGACTCTTATGATCTGAAAACACTGTGAATGTTTCTCCATACAAGTAATGCCTCCATATCTTCAAGGCGAATACCACTGCTGCTAATTCCAAATCATGAACATGATAATTCTCTTCATGCTTCCTCAACTGTCTAGAAGAATAGGCAATCACTTTCCCATGCTGCATGAGTACACACCCTAAACCAATACTTGAAGCATCAGTGTATACGACAAAACCTCCTTCACCGGAAGGTAAAGCCAATACAGGTGCAGTAGTTAAACATTCCTTCAAAGTCTGAAAGCTGCGCTGGCAATCTTCTGACCAATCAAATTTATTCTTCTTGCGGGTTAATCTTGTCATAGGTACCGCAATCTTAGAGAAATCTTGGATAAATCTTCGGTAGTAGCCTGCCAGACCTAGGAAACTTCTAACTTCAGTCACACTGGTAGGCTGATCCCAATTCTTCACTGCCTCTACCTTTGAAGGATCAACATAAATTCCTTCCTTCGTGATGACATGTCCGAGAAAGGACACCTCTTGCAGCCAGAATTCACACTTACTGAACTTGGCATATAGCTGATGATCACTCAATAGTTGCAATGTCATCCTCAGATGTTCAGCATGCTCCTCTTCATTCTTGGAATAAATCAGGATATCATCAATGAATACCACGACCCATTGATCAAGGTAGGGCCGAAATACATTGTTCATCAACTGCATGAAAGCTGCTGGTGCATTCGTTAGATCAAAAGGCATAACGACAAATTCAAAATGACCATACCTGCTGCGGAAAGCTGTTCTATAGATATCATCGTCCTTAATCCGCAACTGATGATATCCATATCGAAGATCGATCTTAGAAAAATACTGAGCTCCCGCTATCTGATCAAATAATTCGTCAATCCTCGGTAAAGGATATTTGTTCTTGACAGTCTGCTGGTTCAATTGTTGATAATCAATGCACAATCTCATCGAACCATCTTTCTTCCGACGAATAATACAGGGGCTCCCCAAGGGGAAGTACTAGGACGAATGAAACCCTTCTCGAGCAATTCCATCAACTGTTACTTTAATTCCCTCAGCTCCGCAGGAGACATACCATAAGGAGCTTTGGAAATAGGGGATGTGCCAGGAATGAGATCAATAGAAAAGATAACTTCCCGCTCAGGCGGAAGTCCTGGTAATTCCTCTAGAAAGACATCAGAAAAATCTTGGACAACAGAAATGTCCTTAATCTCAATCTGCTGCTCAGGGGTTGCATAGACAAAGGCTAGAAACGCTTTACATCCATGCTTCATCAGCTTATCAGCTCGAAGATCCGAGATAAGTGATACAGAGTTATGGTGTTTAACTCCCACAAGAGAAAGTCTCGGGTGCCTAGTAAAAGACACAGAGCTAGAACTGCAGTGAACATTTGCCTCATATTTAGCCAACCAATTTGCTCCTAGGATTACATCATAATCCTTCATGTCCATGCAAACCAAATCGGATGGAAAATTCTGTTCATCAATCATAACCTTACTAGAAGGATAGACATACTAAATTGCTGATCTAGTACCAATAGGGGTTGAAATCTCTAACGGAGAATCCATCAAAATAGGCTTCATAGCTAGAGACTTAGCAAAACTCTAAGAAATAAATGAATGTGTGGCACTAGTATCAAAAAGAACAAATGCTGTCTTGTCGAGTATAATAAGAGTACCTTCGAAGAGTCCACCACCCTCAGTGGTTCCTGCCTCATCTGCTTGTAGAGCTTGGAGCTTGCCTTGTTGTTTCTTGATGTCTTGTGGTTTCGCCGGCATAGCTTGCTCAGATAAAAGAGGACAGTCAGGGATACGGTGCTCCCTACTTCCACATCGCAAACAGGCGCCCAACTTGCGCCAGCACTCCTCCATCTTGTGACCTGGACGATCACAATACTTGCATACTCCTTTGAATGGAACAATAGGGCTAGGCTTCTTGTCTTCACATTTCGACAACTTGCCCTTCCATGATCCGGACCCACTCCACGAACCAGACCCACTAATAGGCCTCTTCTTGCCATACCCAGGTTTGATATTCCCGGAACCGGTAGGTTGTTCCTTCCTTGCACTTTTTCCACGGATTCTCTCCGTCATTTCTAGAGTATCCTCTAGGACTTGAGATTTTCTCACCATCTCAGAATAGGTCGGGATTTCCATTAGTGCCAATTGGTTGATATATAGCAGCTTCAGTCCATTAAGAAAGCGCTTAGCCTTCATGTTCTCGGTGGATATCAAGTGAGTAGCATATCGGGATAACCGAGAAAATTGAGCTTCATATTCTGCCATAGATAGATTCCGCTGCTTCAAAGCCGCGAACTCCGCTGCCTTCTTCTCTTGCACTCTATCAGAAAAGTATTTGCTATTAAAGAATTCTTCGAACTCCTCCCATGTGACTTGCTGATCACCAAGGGTAGCCGTCACTGAATCCCACCATGTTCTAGCATCACGTTCAAGTTGAAAGGTTGATAGAAGGACACGTTCTTGATTGTTGCACTGCATTACTTCGAATATCCTTCCCATTTCATCTAGCTAGTGCTCGGCTTCGTTAGGGTCAGTCGACCCACCAAATCTCGACGGATTCATCCCTCGGAAGTTTCGATATAAATCACCAGTGCCATGGTTTGCACTTCCTGCTTGGGCCACTTGTTGCAAAACTTGAGTAAGTCCTTGAACCGTGCGCTGCAAGTTCCTCCATTCCGCGCGATCAGCTGCCATTGCAAAGGCCTACACGGGGAATAGATTATTTAGGTTCTTTAAAAATAGATAATATCGCAATTAAGGTATGAACTTAACCCAAGTTTCTACCCAAATCTCACCAGGTTGGGTTCTTAGACTTATAACAAGCTTATGGGTCCTAAATCATCACTTAGACCCCTAGAACTTAGAAAACCTAGGAATGTGAAACCTAGGCTCTGATACCATCTAAACTGTCACGCCCCGACGTGGAATATCGGGTCGTACAGTCAGAAATAGCTAGAATTAATGATAAGCTAATCTAAGCATTAAACACAAGTGCTATGAAGAGAGATAGCTTATTGATCAAGAAACATTCCAAATCTAGTACAATAACCTTAAACCAACTTAATACAAACTGAGGCAATACAACTTTAACAATAATATCATAACTGAAGCTAACACACTCTAAGGCACAACTAAAACTAGGATAACTGTTCCAACTCAACATCTAGAACTAGTACACTCAAAGATATCACTCCTGTCCCTCCCCATCTGTATGCGCATCGTCACCTGAACTGCCTGGAAAGGGGGAAAAACAACAACTATGAGCAAACGCTTAGTAGATAATAACAGTCAAGTTTACGTAATTAACCAATTATTCCATTTTATATGCAATGATAATAAAGAAATGGTGATACATAAGAAAAACAACGTAATATAAAGATCTTGCAAGGTCAAGAAAATATAAGAAATCTGGATTTCAATGCGATCAACAAGATTAACATGTAACAAGTATAACAGGAAATTGTAATGAAGAAATGGCCATCATCAAGTAATTTAAACAAGTCAAGCACAATCAAGTAACAAGAGATAACAAGAGATTTCTGTCGTAGACATCACGCTAGTCATGCACTCGGTGCAATGCCTCACCTTGTCATTACAAACTCACATGGACACAAGTACTTTTCGGGCGCTCTCCCAGGACCAGACTGGGCCCTTATGATGCGTTGGCATTGATTTATCGGATTCAAGATCCCAAGTTCCGTCTAGACATTTCAGTCAAGTTATGGCCAAATAATCAGATGAATTACTGTCCAGAAGTTCAAGATTTAAAGGACTAATCCATCCTTGGATTCAAGAGCACAAAACATGACAAAAACTCATCTCTGAGAGATGTACGGTCATACATAAACCGCTCAAGAGATATATGCGGCTAGCAGGGGGCCGCACTTACAGGAACTAGACTGATACTCAGTCCACGAGGTCAAGAATGAACGGCTGACAGTGTGCCACTCTAACGTATGAATGGTAAGTTCTGGGCCGTGCAGGTAAAGAAGACCTTAAGACCCATGAACAAGATATACGGTCCATATAGGGCCGTATTAAAGATATGCGGTCCAAGAGAATCCGCATAAGGTTTGAACGGTCATAATCTAGCCGCACCACCCGGGCTTGGCTAGAAGGTTAAGAAATCACCCTATTGGACTCCGACTACCAAAGATAGGGTAAACTAACCCATGGCCTAGTCTAATGTCTATTGGTCAGTCCAGGGCTTAATGTTTGGTCGAATATTGATCAAGGTTAATCGACCAATACTCAATGGCATAAGCCAGGTATACGCGGTCGTTATTAGGCCGCCTACGAGGATATGCGTTCCACTACTGGCCGCACATGCCTCTCTTAGCCCAATTCGATCCAAGACTTATAAACCAGTGGGTTAGTCACGTAAAATGATGGTCTGGTGGTTCATTAGATTCTTAGCAGGGAGATACAAGGATCCCAAGATAATGGTAAGTCCGCCGGATGGAGTGTCCGGGGGTAAGTTCAAGACTAGCACAACTAATGGAGCTAATGACTTACTAGAAGTCGGTGAATGGTCAAAATGTTCTACTGGAATAGAATGGCTGTCCAGCATCCTAGTATTCATTTTAGTCCTAATTTCCATGTCAATTTATCAAGGATCATGATTTACATTAATTTGATTGCCAAAAAGATTAATCAAGATGCTAATGACAATGAACAAGATCATGTAGGAATGAAATAGCATGCATTTTACAGAAATTTACTTGCATGATTTACCACTTATCATATGGGTTTCTAGTTTACTAATTATCCATTAAGATGCTAATATGAATCAAGTAAAACCCACACTAAGTCACTTTCTGCAAGGATAAATGGTTCTGGCATGACCTTACATCTACTGGGCTGAAGGTATAACCTCTGGACTGAAGGGACTTGGGCGGCCAGGGCAGGACCGCCCAAGGGTTGGGCGGTCATGAGGGAACCGCCCAATGGGTTGGGCGGTGAGGTGAGAACCACCCATCCCTGGGTTATGTGGTCACAGGGATGGCCGCCCATCCAGATGTGTGGTCGTCTGGGTGGCCGTTCATCCTGCTACGGGATATGTGGTCACTTGAAGACCGTTCATCTAGATATGTGGTTAGATGGGGGCCGCCATCCCAGGATGTGTGGTCATGTAGTGACCGCCCATCCTGTTATGTGGTCTAGGGGAGACCATTCATCCAGGATATGTGGTCTATCGTAAGACCGTCCAAGTATAGTAAAAAGCCAATTAAACCAACCCTTGTCCGCCCCGACGGGGGTTTTAAGGGTCACAATAAAACTCGAAATTCAAAGAGTATACAACATGAAATTTGGGGCTTTTACTACCAAAAGAAAGAGCATGCAAAACTCTACGAGATGCATGAATCAATTTGAGATTTATAGCCTGAAATCGTTACTGAAATCAAAGGGGAACAGGTTCTGCCCTAATTTTGACATGCCTCAACAAAACCATTAAATTTGCGCAGGATACCTAATGGAATTTAGGGCTTTTAGGCTCAAGAAAGAGGACTAGACGTTGATTCCATCCATATATAACACTTTATATTGGGCTCGTTATTACCTACCTCAATTAGATGAAGAACGAAGAAGAAAGGAAGAAGAAAGGACACCGACCCGTCTCCACTAATCACCAGAGATCTCCCTAGATCGATCTCCACTGCAACCGCCGCTGCTACCAAAGGATTGTATGGTTGCAGAGCTTCATTTTTATAGCTCATACACCTTCTGGAGCCTTCGGTGCTGGGAGAATTCGTCGAAGCAAGTTGAGTGATTGAAACGGCGCCGCAATAGTTGACCTCACCAAAGCTCGACTGACTACAAGTTTTAGGGTTAGGGTTTCGATGAATTGGCTAGGGGGAAATGATCCTTAGATCGTGGCTTTTCATTTGCCACCGATTTGGGCTCATTTGATGGAGTATTAAGCCCTAATTCCGCGATTTAAGTTAAGGTTAGGTAAGTGTGCACTTTGGGCTCTAATCAAAGATTAGACCTAGTTAAGGATTTTTGCTGGGTCGACCACAGAAGACACAATTGTTAAATAAATCATCCTCTACCAATTTACCATTTTTCTAGATTTTTATAAGGCAGTCAAAATTTCACTAGTTCTATTTACTAAGGAATTAAATATTAAATTCGAAATTCATTCATTTCAAATTTTATTTCAAAATTTTAAAACCGGGGTATTACAGCATGTGATTCCACGAGCATGCCACCCCGCTGCCAGTATTCATACTGTTCAGGGAAGCGCACCCGCCAATCAATCAAGGTTGTCGACCCGCGTGTCTTCTTCCCGACGCGAGGCGGTGTAGTTATATCCACCCATTCTTGGGCAAGCCCTAGGGTCCTCATGACTAATCGTAGCCTAAGTGGCTCGATTTCATGCAAACAATGGAGCCAGAGGTCCCGTTCGAAACAAGCACGGCTTGTTATAACCCACGGCTAGTCGACGTCGACCATGCCCGAATAAGGCCTCCATTTCATCTATGTTAGGTTGCACATATCTTCTAACCTGGTCAAAAATAAAAAATACAAAAAATAAAAATAACAAATACAAAAAAATAAAAAAATAAAAAATAAAAAATAAAAAGTATTCTACCATCGTTGTAGGGAACTCTTGCAGCTCGCGTCTTAACACCATCAGTTGATAGAATGGAGGTGTTGTGCTCATGATGCGTTGCCACCCTCTAGCTAACGACATCGTCACTTGTCGCCAATGCCGAGCCCTCCGCATTGGGATGAAATAATAGCTCCATAGCTGTGCCATCATGTGTCATTGACATCAAAAACAAAAAAAAGCAAAAAAAAGAAAAAAATATATTACCTAAATGAGTAGCGTAAAGCCACTCACTGTCACCTCCCGGTCTGCCCCTTGGGACAGACCTACAAATAAGTGTGCCAGCACGGTAGCTCCCCAGGCATACTGCCCTACCCTCTCGAGGTCTACTAAGAGCTCCAGGAAACGACAATGAATGTTGGCTCCCTTTGAGCCCAGTAGCAACCTCCCCAGCAAGAAAAATAGAAATCTTCTTAAATCCATGTTTATACTCTCCCAATTGCTACAATCCATGCAATATACGGCGCAACACCCCCTTTCAGTCCTCTCTATGAACTCCTCAAGGATTCGTCGTTACGAGGACGAGTGTCAGTAAGCCCCAACGCCTCCATGATGGACGCCCTAGCTACTGACCTATTCTTTTGACTAGTTAAGTCCAACCCTAATAGTTTCTAAGCACCTTCTCGATAATTAGCGTAGGTGACCCCGGTTACCGCCTCGCCATCCACTTTGAGGCCCGTAATTCGGACCACATCCTCCAAACTGGGCACAATATGTCCCCAACGTAGGAGACTCACTGGGTCCCATCTTTCGCATAAAGCTTGGATGAGGATGAGGTCAAGCTTAATCGGCTCGACCCGAAGGAGGGCTCCAAACCCCATCGTGTCTAGCTGAGCCTTTTGGAACTCCGAAAGACCCCGATATGTGGCCACCACCAACTCCCATGAGATGTGTGACCACATCAAGCCCTGCGCATACATAGGAAATGAGAAAGGAGTGCACTCGTGAAAGGGCCAGAGAATAAGGGAGGAAGTAGAAGGGGTTCACTTACAAGCTGAGATTGGGTCCTTTCACTGAGGTTCCCTTCAATATCAGAGAGCCTCCTGGAACTACTTCAAGATCTTTTCTCTTGGAGGAGTGAGAAGATTCACCCTCCACCTTGAAACTGGACTCACCCTCCATCCGGAAGCTTAAGAAACTCTCGCTCATTCCCCTTCCTAAAACATTTCGCTCTTCAAATCAGCTCTCACTACTCTGATGCTTCAAAGTCAAGCGATAGGAGAAGTATTTATAGGATTGGAAGGGAGGTGATCTAGAACTCTCACTGCCATCTCATGCAGTGGCCGTCGTGACGAGGCACCCTCCCTTCACTCTCATGTGTCACTTGGCCGTGTGGAGTAAATGATTCGGAGGCGTGATTTGTTGACTCGTCGCCCCTATACGGTCTAAAGATTCCCCGTGCCCATTGTCATATTGTGAATAATTTGGAATGCAAATAAGAAAATGAGAGACATCCGCACAGGAAAAGAGGACTAGGGGCCGCCATCATTGAAATAGGTGATGGATTCCCTCTAAAAATAGTGGCCACAGTGGAATACGATTCCCTGTTTTGAGGAGAAGTCTCGTCGAGCATGTCGCGTAGGCATAGTGTAATAGGAAGAGGCGTAGAAGTGAAGGAACACTAAGGGCCGCCATTGTTGAAGTCAGTGGTGGATTCCCTTTGAAAACAGTGGCCCGGGCGAGACACGATTCCCCATTTTGGGGTGAAGTCTTGTCGAACATATCACATGTTAACGGAAGAGAGGAGGCGTAGAAGGGAAGGAACGCACCAATAAACAGAACAAGTGACAGGAAACAATTAAGTCATTCCATTCACTTATCTATATAAACTGGCATGTGCATCATAAGCAAGGGAGTAGGTGTACAAGCAATTAACTAATTGTCATCACGGCCCTCCTAGTCATCCCTCTCCTCCCTCCGAAGGCGGGATTCCTTGGGAGGCCTCATGCAGGTCTGCAAGGCAATGCTCGCCTCACCTCACAACGCCCGGCCAGCCTCGGTAATGCGTCACTCTTTGGCTGAGGGGACTAGAAGGCCACCAACAGAGAAGGGGCCAGACCGACGGAGATGCATTATGCACTCTCATCCCCTCTGGTGGCAATCCTTGCCAAGGTGCAACCAGAGCTCCCTCACTTAGGCCTCTAGTGCCTTGCCCATGTCCCAGTCTCACTGCTACTCTGCCCTCTCCTCCTCCACTCTCTCCCTCTCTGCGTCCCTTAACTCTGCCAGCTCCTTTGGAGCCCTCAATGGCCTGGCCAAAAGAGGACCTTCTTCCTCCATGGCCGCCTCTTCTCGCCCTTCCACAACGTTCCTTGGGCGAGGGGGGGGGGGTGACCGCCTTCTCTTCTTGCACCTCGGCTCCTTCCACCACGCTCCATGGGGTGAGATAGAATCTTAAGGGATTAGAATGGGCTAAGAAAGTGAGGAAGTTCAGAGAGGGGAGAAGGTGAGAGATATCATGATGGCATTAAGGGCTCCGTGTTTATTTCATTGGAACAAAATGGGCTACATTAGGATTTGGGCACTTCGGGCCTCAACTTCCCAGTTCGATTACATAAGCTCACTACATCTCACGCTCTTCCCCTATGCTCAATATCGCCTTCCTTGGAATGCTTGCCTCCCATGACGCTTTGATATCCTTCACATCCTTTACGTCTACCTCCGTACTCAGCTCCCTCTTCCTCAAAGAAGGAAGGCTGGATAACAGTGGAAATGAATGGCGAGGGAGACCGATTTGAGTACAACACCGATGCACATTATAAAGGGCAAACTCGGTTGTACCGATGAGTCGGAGTTCCATGTCAGGGAGAATGTTGTGAGGAGTTCTCGCGGGAGTAAGCATGATGGTGCACGAGTGAACAGATTCTGTGCCAGGGTGTTGATATGGGCCAGCCAATCTCCTCGTGTCTTCAGCTGAGGCACGCGATTAGCTACGTTCTGACCAAAGCCCAACACGTCGGCCATATAATGAAGGGGGCTTTGTTGAAAGATCCGGGAGGTGGTCTGTGCTCCCTCACGAGAATCGAATTTGAAGTGTAGGTTGATCTAGCAGTTGAAAAGAAGCATGCGCCCATAAGGAGGCTTACCCATGCTGGAAGCCCTGAGACCGCTGTAGAGAAAAGTTAGGACGGCATGCCCTACTCTTTTGCCCTCCCAGAGTCCACAAATCACACCTAATTGATCCTCCTCCACAATATTGTCAGTGCAAGGAAATAGGAGAGCTCCCGCCTATAAATAGAAAGCTTAGGCTAATCTATCTCGCCCCGAACTAATAAGCACGCGCGTATGAACATGCATATGATCATGAAGTGTAAACAATGGGAAGCAAAGGGGCGATGAAGCAAAGAAATGAACCGTGATCGCCACCCAAGGAATAGAAATAGGAAATAGATACTAGGATGAAAACAAACCTACTACGTACCTTGGGAAAGGAATAAGAAAACCACGGCCGAAGGTAACCGCTACAACGTGTGATCGCGCCTTGAAGACGGGTGTGGGGAACTCATGGGATCAGACCTCCTCTCCTTCCAGTCGGCTAGAGGAAGAGGGCCTCACGTCCTATTGATAGTCTCATGCAAAAAAAAGCCATGAAAACAAAAGAACACCCATTAGAATATGATAGTGTAGCATATGCCCCGAAGTGATGAAATAGCATGAAAGAATAGGGGAGAACGTACCGGGGGAGGGTTTTTAACCCCTATAAATGAGTGCAAAAGGAAGGTGGGAGTGTTGTGCATTCATAGGATTTGAAATCACGGAATTTGGTGGAAAGAAGAGGGAGAAAAATGTTGTGCAAAACGGAGAAAAATGCATGAACGTGTAGAAAAAAGTGCAAAAACTAAGTGTAAAAACCATGGTGATTTGTGAAAAGTAGGAGAAGAGAATAAGAAATTGGAGAGAGTATAGAGAGCCCGGAGAGATGAAAAATGAAGAAGATACTCCCCTCTTCAGGATGGGACCAATGGAGGACGAAGAGGATGCCGGATGACTCCGCCCCGAGCCGACGAAGGGCACCCTGCCGCACAGGTTCAAGAACTTGTGATGATTTGTAAGAAGTAGAGGCAAAGTTAGGAGGGCAAACAAATATGAAATGAATATAATGAGGAACCAAATTAAAGCTAATACTTCCCTCAATAGCCTAGGGTCGAAGGTTTGAGTGGACGATCCGACATGGCTTCGCCCCAGGTCGAAGAAGAGCCCCCCGTCGCGCAGGCGAATTGGGCATCTATTTATAGAAAAGTGGTGAAACTCCAAACTTTCTCCCACGATTCCAGGAGATAGAGTCACCAAATCTCTAGATCAATGGATCATTCTCCAGATAATTTTCAAGATAAGATGTACGAACAAACGGGACTCTTTTTGGTGAAAGGATATGGAAGTTATGGCTCTTGGAAGAAGTCTCTGGAACCTAATCTGCAGGAGTTTTTGTTGCACGAAATACGTAAAATCTGATATTGTGGCGAAGATTCCAGGATATCTGGTCAATTAAAAATTGTGCTCTGTATACCAAATTCGAGATAATATAAAGAGGAAGACACAGAAACAAACGGTGCTCAATTTAGTGGAGGATTCTAGAAGATAGAGCCCTAACAAGGAGGCCCCATTGCACAGGTTTCGGCCTTAGAGTCCGGCGGCGAAGAAGACGGAGGTCAGGGTCTTCTGGACTGTCTGTCATATAAACGGTCGCACGATAGACCGTTTTTAGAAATAAACGGTCATCATTAGGCCGCTTTTATCATGAAGAACAGAGACCTGGGCGACCACGGCAGTTCGGGCTAAAACATGATGAAAACGGTCTAGTAGCAGACCGTTTAGTGCTTGGAGTGGTTTTACATTAGACCACTTAGTGATGGGACGGTCTAGCAGTAGACCACTTAGTGATGGGGCGGTCTATCAGTAGACCACTTAGTCATGGGACGGTCTAGCAGTGGACCACTTAGTCATGGGAGGGTCTAGCAGTGGACAACTTAGTGATGGGGCTATCTATCAGTAGACCACTTAGTGAATGGGGCGGTCTAGCAGTAGACCACTTACTGAATGGAAGAATATTCTGGGAAGACTACGCGCGACTTTGGAAATCAGAGTGTATCTCTCAAATGGTGCAGAACTAGCGAAAGTGGTGGAAAAAGAAATTGTAGATAACTGAAAGATGAACAACGTTGATGAAGAGGGCAAGATGAGAAAATAATCAAAAGATGGAGAAAATGGGGCTAGAATATAGGAAAATGTTGGGTCTGCAGGTGAACATCGTAGCCTGTCAGAAAAATACAAATATCTCATAATCGGGGTAGAACTGGCTACTGGCGTAGAAGAATAAGTTGTAGAGCTCGAAAAATCAAACAACTTTGATGAATGACACATTTTCAATAGAGGATTGGAAGGGGATGCAAATGGTTGCGTTCAAAACTGCGCAGTGAGAGGAACCGAGTGCTTGATGGAAGTCAACCAAAATGGGCCGAAAGTCAACTTAGAAGTCGGAAGTTGACAAGATAAGCTCCAAGGCTCTAAGAAATAATGATCTCCAAGGCTCAAAGGGAATGGAACAATGAAATGGGCTCGAAATCCATCCAAGGAAGGCTCCAAAATAATAGGTAATTTGGGACATCAAAAATGATGAAAAAGAGAAATACCTTGACTTGCAGGCTAAAAACGGGTGTCAACAGAAGGCCCTCCTTGATGTCAGCTTTGCAAGGGAACGAGCGAAAGTAACGCAGAGGTGAAATGGAAAGGAGATGGAGCGAAAGTGACGTGAAATGGAGATGACGTGGAGATGAAGCGGAGAGAACTGATAAGCGGGCATCAAGGTAAAGACACCCGTCACAACCAACAAGCGACATGATTTCTCCTGAAAACGTCAAACTAACCACCTGGAATGGATAACAATGATGAAACATGTCTGCAGAACTAAACTAACAGGAAAAAAAGGAAACACGACCATCCTTATCGGGGACATAATCCACAGACAATGAGGGGGTCGGAAAGAGCACAACGTAAAAAGTAGGAGAAATATAACTAAGATAAAATCCAAACATGAATCACGCTGGCTAACCAGACCAAACGAGCGGATCAGAGAAGATGTTCAAATTCAAAGTGAAATGAGAATCTCTTATTCAAGAGAGCTGAAGTATAATCAACCATTGTTGAGGAGAAACCTTGAACGGATCACGAGGCATGAGTGCTAAAAAATGACATGATGCATGCTGGGCTAAAATAAAGAAATCATCAAAACGAATGTAAAGAAAGATAAAAATAGAAAGTACTCAAGGATAATATTGCTAGACTGAGCAAGATGGGGTCAAGAGTCTTCTGCAACCACAGTGCGCGAGACAGAGTCCATCGTCCCCCACCCGACTCAACCAAGTGGCTTGTCCAACGATTAACCGTATGCTCTTAGATCATCATCATTTTTGTTAAAGGGAACATCAGATCCCAGAGCACACGGGCAACCAGCCGATCCTTGAGAGACTATAATAAGGTAGATACCATATAGTAATGTAACATTGAGCAGGGATAGAGAGCCATACATGACTTACCTGTCAAGCGAAATGACATTTTTTTTTGGGTTTTTTGATTTTTTGATTTTTATGAATTTTCAAATAAGACAACCAACAACATGAATAAACAAGCACGAATAACATCACGAAGATAACATAACGATCAACTGAACGACAGACAACACAACATAACATAATGATCAAACGAATGGAAAATAATATAACAAGACAAACAAGCATACATATGCAATGGCATGAACAAACCACATGTATGCACGATGAACATGGTGGGACAAGATAACATGCGTGTGATGACACGGAGGGACATAAACACGTGACAAGGACACGGCGGGACACAGACATGACAAGTACGCTCTTCAATCAAAGCCCAAAATCAGAATGAAGCAGAACCGCCAGGTTCATAGTCGTGAGGCAATGCCTTCTCATAAAGATATGATGAAGCGAAGTGAGAGCTGAGAAGGATACGAGCTTCAGAACAGATCGAGAGACAAAATTGAAAAAAAAAGAACAGATTGAAAAGTACGTAAACAGGAGACAGAGCGAATGATAAGGAGTCATGAGGAGCTTGAACACATGCAACCTGCACACTGAGCAAACGAATCATATCCGTTCTCAAAACAAAGATACGTAAAAATAAAAGACACACATGTTTAGATTTTTGACATTTTTTAATTTTTTCAATTTTCAACAATATTTAATTTTTTTGGTTTTCGATAATATCTATTTTTTTGATATTTTTGAGAATATCTTATTTTTTGGATTTTGACATATCTCATTTTTTGGATTTCTTGACAATATCTCATTTTTTGGATTTTGACAATGTCTCATTTTTTAGAATTTTGACAATATCTCATTTTTTAAAATTTTGACAATATCTCAATTTTTTAGATTTCTTGACAGTATCTCATTTTTTTAGATTTTGACAATATCTCATTTTTTAAAATTTTGACAATATCTCATTTTTTAGATTTTGACAATATCTCATTTTTTTAGAATTTTGACAATATCTCATTTTTTTCAGAATTTTGACAATATCTCATTTTTTTAGATTTCTTGACAATATCTCATTTTTTTGGATTTTGACAATATCTCATTTTTGGAATTTTGACAATATCTCATTTTTTGGATTTGGACAATATCTCATTTTTTTGGAATTTTTGAAATAGCAATCTGCAGCACCAAAGACGGGCTCAAACTGCTGGCTAGGGATCATCGTTCCTACCCCTCTCATTAAAGGCTTCCCTTAAGCAGGGCGTGCATATGTGGGTGACTTACTACAACCAACCACCTCTAAAGAACGGTGCCCCTACTAAGGCCATACCTGGGATACAACCCAGCCTAAGAGGGAGAAGTAGAAGAAAAATTGGAGACAAGCTTCATACATGATGGGAGATATCAAGATTAGAATTCCTTCAGGGCACTACCCCTCAAAGAGTAGGTCTATTGTGCCGGGGCTTTATGCCTTTGATTTTGAGGACCCTTAGGCACGCATACGACCGGGCTCATGACGTCCGGTGGGGAACTGTACTACCACTCTTGCCATGCCTTTGATTCATAATTTTGCATTGATTCATTTTGATTTTGAGAACCATTACTGGCTAGATTTCTCATGAAAGCTCACTTTTGAGGGTCAAGACTGCCCCTATTTGTGACCTCTCTTGTATTAGGGAGTGCCTAGGTTGGTCATCTCATCCATCAATCTCTTGCCCCTGCACTTGGCCAAGCAGAGAAAAGAAAAGACTTTGTGCATACCCAAAGTATGGCCAAAGCAGCAACGATGTGCCTCAGAGGAATCGACTATGGCTTGCCGTGAAGTGTGTGAATAACCCATACTAAAAGGTCACCCTCAACGATCAGGGAACGAAACTAGACTCCAGCACGGAGCTATCACTACCCTAAGGATGCTGTAGAAGCAAACTTATCTAACCAATCTTAACATAACTAAGACCACTCATTCATGTGAAGGAACCAGCAATATACTCATGCGCAGGAGAAATAGAAATGATAGCAATAATAGCATATTCTTGCACAAAATGAAGATACCTTGCCAATCCATAGCATGGAAGTAGCATCCTGAAGCAATCTTGACCATTGGGATTTGAGCAGCACGAGCTTTGTTTTCTCGCTTGACAGGACAAAAATTGAGAGGATAGCAAGCTTGAAGGCTTCTGCAACACGAAGGAGCGGCAGACACCATATTGGACGAAGAGGGATGAAAAGGAAGAGAGACAAGGGCTAGAACTCCCTCGTTAAGGTTCAAAGACCCTGATAACAAGGAACCACATACAGAAGAACCAGAGAGTAACTGGGATCAAGGCGGGCTAAAGCCTCGAAAGTAGTAAGAAAAAGGGTGAGAACCCCGAAAGGGTGAAGAGGAGGGAATAGACAAATCATGAGAAGATTGTGGCAAAGATAAGGGGGAAGAGGAGTGATCATCTGACGTGGTCTGAGAAAAGGAATTAGAATCACCCGATAGGGTCGGGGAAGGAGAAGCATAAACACCTGATAAGGTCAGGGAAGGAAAACGATAGACACCCGACAAGGTCGGGGAAAGAAAATAGTAGACACTCGGGGATACCAGAGAAAAATCATAAGAAATCCCGAGATCGAGAAGATAAGATAACATAGGCCGCAGCCTAGAATAATGAAGACGTGAAAGATCGGGCGGCTCCAAACTAGGAAACGGGAAGCGGGGGTTCGCGGACCCGGGAGGAGAGGAGAAGATGATCGAAGTAGGATTGGACGAAGGAAGATACACCCCCCAAGGGTGGGAGTTGAGCAATAGAAATGAGGAATGAAATAAAGAGGAAGAGGAAGAAGTGGAACCCTGAGTGCGCACTACGCGGCCCTTAAACTTACGCCGCCATCTCTTCTTGGTAGAAACTATCTTGTAACGGACCCGCCTGGCACAGACTTGGACCTTCGGCCTTCTTGCCTTGAAACATCTTTTCATATAACGGGTCCACCTGGCAGACGGCCTAGACTGGTCATGAATATGAAGCTTCATCGGGGCAATTGCCCCTTGACACCCGGTGCTAACAATAGGCGGACATTCTTGAACAAATAACTCCTTAAATGATGAATATTAGAAAACCATGGAGTCTTATTACTCGACAGTAGCATCATGAGATTCGGCATCTTCATTCGGAAATTGGGCATGAAACATAACTCCCTCACCAAAAGAGTAGGACAAAACTGAGGGGGAGAGATGCACATCGTTGACGTGGCCGATTCACCAATAAACCGAGGGAGATTACATAGCAAGTGCAAAATGTCCGTGGAAGGTACTGAAGATACGGCCAATTGCCCCTTGTATAGGGAATCCATCAGGCTCCTGGCGGCCGTATGGGTTAGCATAATCTGAGTAGAGAACCCCTCTCAGCCAGTGAACTGAATAGCAATCGAGTGAGGAGAAATAACAGTATTGATAGTGAATCCTCCGACGAGCAATGAGATTGCCACCGGCCTCGCTTGTGAATAAACTGGCACTAGTGCAAGGGAACTCTTCTTAGCAACCATCTCCATAAGAAATGTAGGCTCATTATCCCCAAAATGGCCAGGGACCAAGACCTTGTTCGACATTCGGCAAATGAAATCTTGAATCTTGAAACACATGACCGGCACCGAACTGTCCTGGCTTGGCTCGTCATCTCCCTGGGGACCAGACCCGAGGGGCACCGTAGGTAGCGCACACCCACTCCGTGGGGTGGAAATAGGTGGAGAAGGAGTAGGGGTAGAATGTTTGGAGGGCATGGTGGCTTCAACGGGAATGAGGGTGTTGAGTGGTGGCAAAAGTGATGCGGCAATGGTAGGCTCAGGTGGAGGTGAAGGCAAAGGTGGAGGCGTAAGAAGGGGTAAAAGTGTAGGAGGAGGTGTAGGTATAGGTATAGCCTACTCAGGCTCGGGCAACGATGGCGAAGGGGATGGCAAAGGCAGTGGAGATGGAGGAAGTGATGGAATACGGGTGATGGAATAGGGGTCTCTGGGAGAGGAGGCGGTGAAGGCGGTGGTGATGGCGGTAGGGGTAGTGGAGATGGTGATGCGGGCAATGAAGGTAATGGGGGTGGAGATGGAGAGGGTGAGGAAGGAGGTAAAGGGGAAATGGAAGGCTGTGGTACCCAACGTTGACGTATCGATACGACACGTCGAGCGACGTTAGGGGTAGGAGTAGTAGCGGTGGAAGTGGCGGAAGTGGAGGCACTAGCCTGAGCAAGGAACATGGTAGGTGGAGTTTGTGGAGCTGGGGTAGGAGATGGAGAAGGTGGTATAGATAACGGAACAAGTGACGGAGCAGGTGCATCACTAAATGAGGGATCGCAGGGGTGCCCCTGGTCTTGTAGTGGAGACAGCTGCCTTGGCGGCGACTGCTGCTGCTGCTTGTTGCGGAGATTTAAAATAGCTTCATGCATGGCGGCCCCATCGATCCTCTTATTATCTTCCAGGCCATAAATAAGTTCCTGAAACTCGGGGTAATCCTCGACCAAATGCCCCTGCTGACGATGAAAATCATAAAATTGGAGCGAATCCCCGACCGCGGGTCGGCAAGGCATAACCAGAGGGAGTTGTAGTGCGTGAGCGGCCATCAAAGCCCTAAAAATATTTGTAAAAGACTCCGGCAACGGCGGAGAATGAGCTTGGTTTGGGCATGGTGGATGCCGAGGGATATGGGAAGGTGATGGAGAAGGTTGCGAGGATGGAAGCGGAGGTTGCATAGGCAATGGCGCATTGCTAAGGGAAGGATTTGGTGAAGGCATATGCGGAGCAGGATGAGGGGGTATATAGACGGCATCCACCTACTTAGGGTGTGGTGTCTCCTTAACCGGAGGTGGAGGTTCATGCAGGTATGAAGAGGCAGAAGGCTGACTCGTGGAGGGTTGATATGGGGAAGGATATGTGGAGGTATATGGGTATGTGGGAGCAGAAGGCTGACTCGGGGAAGGATATGTGGTGGAGGGCTGACTCATGGAGGGATATGTGAGAGATGATGGACTCATGGAAGGTGATGGATAGGAGGCGTATGTGGGTGTAGAAGGTGGAGGGGACTCGGGGTCAAGGGAACCTAAAAGTTGTTGGTCGATGAAGCGGGCTTGGCTATAAAGTTTTTGCCATGAGGTGATATCGTTCAAGGCTAAGATAAAGTGGTACTCGGGCGTTGCATTAGAAATGGTCATTTTGATTTGCTCTCGCCCTGGAATATGCCCCAGGACTTGAGCGGCCAAGTGACGCCAGCGGTCGGCGAAGGTAGAGAACTCCTCGTCGGGCTTCAGCTTCTCATGGGCCAGATCAACCAAGGAATATTTGGGCCCAATCTGCTCTTGATACTACTGAAGGAATTTCTCTTGAACGGCTTGAAAATGCACCACTTGATCTTGCGACAATGGAAACAACCAATCCCGAGCCGGGCCTTCTAGAGACAGACCAAACAGATATGCCATCAAACGTTGGTCATGTCGGAATTGGGCCGACTCATAAAGAAACTCCTTCAAGTGCACGTAGGGGTCACCGGCTCCACCATAGAGGCTATAAGTAGGAATTTGTGAACGTGGTGGAAGCCGAAGATCTCGGAATGCAAACGGGACACTCAAAGAAGTTTTGGGATCAATTTGACGTTGAAGTTCATCAAGCTGGTGTTGGGCTTGAGCAATCATATCCTCGATGGGGAGAGGTTGAGAAGGATGCAAGCTAGTCGGAGCAAGAGAGTGTGGATTTGGACAAGGATTATGATATTGGGCTGGGTAAGGAGGTCCAGACTAAAAAGAAGAAAAGCCCATTCTAGGATTGGAAGGATATGAGGGCCTCGAAGGATCATGAATGTGGGAATAAGGACCGATCGGGCCAGCAGCAACATGGGGCCCATTAAGAGAATAAGAGGGCCCGTTAAAGGAAGGGGGCCCACTAAGAGTATAAGAGGGAGGCCCATTATGAGAATAAGGCCCATTAGGATTATCAATGGACTTTTGGGCCTTGACCGGGGCCGTTTGGCAAGCAAGAGATGATAGGTGGGCCATGAGATTTGCTTGCGGGTCGGAAGGGTCACGAGAAGATGGGCCCGCGTGGGAAGAGGAATCCACACGGGAATAGGAAGACGGGGAGGAAGAAGGGTAATATAGGGGAGGAAAATGGCGCTCCATGATGGCAAATGGAGACTTTATACAGGAAAAATCAGGAAATACAATGAGGGAAGTAAAGGGCTCGAGAATTAAAGAGGGGGATTGACTCAATAATGCAAAGGAGAAAAGAAAGAAAAAGAAACCTAGGACAATGAGAGTAAACAAATGGACGCACAGAATGGTCTAGCCTAAATGGGCCTAATAAAAAAATTTATATGGATGATGGGGGATGTAACACGAAATAACACAAATGGGCTTGGACAGGCCCAAACAAACAATATGGGTGTGAGGGGGTTCAACCAAGATCAAACAAGTTGATATGATCGTCAATTTTTATTTTTCCAAAGTTTCGATGGGCCTTTTAATGATTTGAATTAAGGTCAATTCCCTCAAAATAGGAAACATATAGGGAATAAGGTCCAAACTTTGGGTTTGACTAAGGTTAATTCCCTTACACGTATATAAATGCAAACATAAGGGTAGAAAGGTACAACCGGCCCGACGTCCATGTGGGAATCCACGGCTCACGGGGACTTATGGAGGTCCCGGATAAGATCGCCTAGTCGAGCTCAAGGAATATGGGAGCGAGAGGATCACTTACCAAGGGGGAATGCAACTACAATATGCAAATATGCATGATCCTATGTGCACCGAGTGCATGCAATTTCTAGCCTAAGTCTAGCAAATCAAAAGAATAATGAAATTATGCAAATATCACAAAAATGTATGAAAAATGTAAAACAATATGAATAATAATGATGCAGGACCTGAAATAGGGACAACTAGGCACTAAAAGATAAGAGAAATCATTAAAGGACAACGTAGCTTTGTGTTTACCCCCGGACCTACAAGTGAGCTTTATGCGTAAAATGTAAAAATGAAGGCAATATTTAAGTAGGCAAATGAAGTCCAATGCATGCAAATAATATATGGATGTGAAGATAATACAAAATACTACCCAATGGAACCAAGAAGCAGCCAAAACAGGCCATGGAAGGCAATTTAAATTAGCAAGCAAAATGCCCCTGTGAATCTGACCCGAATCTACCGACAAACTAGATATGAAAAATGCAAAAATGGAGGCACTTTTTAAATATGCAAATGATCTAAACATGCAAAAATGGAGGCACTTTAAAAATGCACTCGAAAATGGACAGAACGATGGAAAAATATGGAGGAGACTATCCAAACATGCATGAACACCCACCCAACATGCAAGAGACTAAAAATATAACGTGATGGGCACTAGGTGTCCCACCGTGATCGCCAAAAAATTGTAAATACAAAGCTTAGGCTAATCTATCCCGCCCCGAACTAATAAGCACGCACGTATGAACATGCATATGATCATGAAGTGTAAACAATGGGAAGCAAAGGGGCGATGAAGAAAATAAAAGAACCATGATCGCCACCCAAGGAATAGCAATAGGAAATAGATACTAGGATGAAAACAAACCTGCTGCATACCTTGGGAAAGGAAGAAGAAAACCACGGCCGAAGGTGACCGCTACAACGTGTGATCGCACCTTGAAGACGGGTGCGGGGAACTCATGGGATCAGACCTCCTCTCCTTCCAGCCGGCTAGAGGAAGAGGGCCTCACGTCCTATTGATAGTCTCCTACAAAAAAAGCAATGAAATTAAAAGAACACCCATTAGAATATGATAATGTAGCACATGCCCCGAAGTGATGAAATAGCATGAAAGAATGGGGGAGAAAGCACCGGAGGAGGGTTTTTAACCCCTATAAATGGGCACAAAAGGAAGGTGTGAGTGTTGTGCATGCATAAGATTTCAAATCAGAGAATTTGGTGGAAAGAAGAGGGAGAAAAATGTTGTGCAAAATGGAGAAAAATGCAGGAACGTGTAGAAAATAGTGCAAAAACTAAGTGTAAAAACTATGGTGATTTGTGAAAAGTAGGAGAAGAGAATAAGAAATTAGAGAGACTATAGAGAGCCTAGAGAGATGAAAAATGAAGAAGATACTCCCCTCTTCAGGATGGGACCAATGGAAGACGAAGAGGATGCCGGATGACTCTGCCTCGAGCCGACGAAGAGCGACCCGCCGCACAGGTTCAAGAACTTGTGATGATTTGTAAGAAGTAGGGGCGAAGTTAGGAGGGCAAACGAAGATGAAATGAAGCAAATAAGGAACCAAATTAAAGCTAATACTTCCCTCAATAGCCTAGGGTCGAAGGTTTGAGTGGACGACCCGGCATGGCTTCGCCCCAGGTCGAAGAAGAGCCCCCCGTCGCGCAGGCGAACTGGGCATCTATTTATAGAAAATGGTGAAACCCCAAACTTTCTCCCATGATTCCAGGAGATAGAGTCCACCAAATCTCTATATCTCTAGATCATTCTCGAGATAATAGTCAAGATAAGATGTAGGAACAAACGAGACTCTTTTTGGTGGAAGGATGTGAAAATTATGACTCTTGGAAGAAGCCTCTGGAACCTAATCTGTAGGAGTTTTTGTTGCACAAAATGCGTAAAACCTGATATTGCGGCCAAGATTCCAAGATATCTGGTTAATTAAAAATCATGATCCATATACCAAATTCGAGATAATACAAAGAGGAAGACACAGAAACAAATGGGGCTCAATTTCGTAGAGGATTCTAGAAGATATAGCCCTAACAAGGAGGCCCCGTTACATAGGTTTCGGCCTTAGAGTCCGGTGGCAAAGAAGATGGAGTTTAGGATCTTCTGGACTCTCTGTCATATAAACGGTCGCACGATAGACCATTTTTAGAAATAAATGGTCATCATTAGGCCACTTTTATCAAGAAGAATAGAGACCTGGGCGACCACGGTAGTTCGGGCTAAAACAGGATGAAAACGGTCTAGCAGTAGACCGTTTAGTGCTCTGAGCGGTCTTGCATTGGACCACTTAGTGATGGGACGGTCTAGCAGTAGACCACTTAGTGATGGGGCGGTCTAGCAGTGGACCACTTAGTCATGGGACGGTCTAGCAGTGGACCACTTAGTGATGGGGCGGTCTATCAGTAGACCACTTAGCGAATGGGGCGGTCTAGCAGTAGACAACTTACTGAATGGAAGAACATTCTGGGTAGATTGCATGTAACTTTAGAAATCAGAGTGTATATCTCAAACGGTGGAGAACTAGCGAAAGTGGTAGAACACGAAATTGTAGATAACTGAAAGATGAACAACTTTTATGAATAATATTTGCCTCCTAGCGAATGATGGTGGAGTGGCTATTCCCTTTACCTTCGGCAAGGGATCCACTCTCCCACCAATCCCTAGGTAAGGTTTTTCTTGATTAAAAAAACAACTTTTATGAAGAGAGAAAGATGAGAAAATAATCTGAAGATGGAGAAAATGGGGGTAGAATATAAGAAAAATGATGGGTCTGTAGTGAACAGCGTAGCCTGTCAGAAAAATGTGAATAGCTCACAATCGGGGCAGAACTAGCTAATGGCATAGACGAAGAAGTCGTTGATCCTGAAAAATCAAACAGCTTTGATGAAGGGCATATTTTCAATAGAGGATTGGAAGGGGATGAAAATGGTCGTGTTTGGAACGGCGCAGTGAGAGGAACCGAATGCTTGATGGAAGTTGACCAAAATGGGCCGAAAGTCGACTTAGAAGCCGGAAGTTGACAAGATAAGCTCCATGGCTCTAAGAAATAACGATCTCTAAGGTTCAAAGGGAATGGAACATTGAAATGGGCTCAAAATCCATCCAAAGAAGGTTCCAAAATAATAGGTAATTCGGGACATCAAAAATGATGAATAAGAGAAATAACTCAACTTGCAAGCGAAAAACGGGAGTCAACACTGCTAAGCAAATTGTGAACCCCTTCATGAGTTTCTCCAGGTGATCATCACCTGTCAACTCTTCTAGGGCATTTATAGTCCATCCTGCAAGCTTCTACAGGTTAATTCCCCTTTGGGTCTGGAGGCCCTTGACGGCTCCGGAGGGCATAAAACTTCCGAGGACTTCTTCGAATGTCATCTTATTCACCATGGGAAGGATCTTTATCTTGCCGTCTTTCCTGAAGTTTTTCAAGCCAAGCATAAGTTCTGCTTCCTCGAGAAGGATCGTCACTTCAAAGGTAGGGAAGATGAAGGTGTGAGTTTGAGGGTGCCAAACCTCTAGCAATGCACTCATGGCTGCCCAGTCCATGTAAATCTAATCATAATGTTTGGCGTGCACGACAAGCCCTTGCAAGTTCCATTTTGTGATGATATCCCTCATGCCAATAGTTATGTTGGAAGTGAGCCTCGAAAGCCAGGGCAGCTTTGGAAATTTCCTCGGGCCCACAAAGAGAGGGTACGGGTGGAAGGAAAGAAAAGAAAAGAATGAAGAAGCAAGAGAAAAATCATGCAGGAAAAAGTAAGAGAAAGAGCCAACTCACTATCCGTGAACGCTTCTCTCGCTCAGATGACCCTCGATCTCGGTGAGCCTCTTGAACTCATTACTAAGCCTGCTCCTCTTCTCGGGACGGGAAGACTCGCCCTCCATCTCAAAATGCCAAAATCTCCCATTTTCCTCTCTTCCTAGCTCCCTCAAATCAATCTCTGATGCCCCTTGCTAAGCCAAGTAGGGGGGATATTTATAGAATGGGGAGAAGTAAGAAGACAATATAGAGCATTAAATGTGGAGTTGCCATTGTGGGCTTGACACATGAATTCTACCTTGTATGTTGTGTTTTTCTACTATTTTCGTGAAACATTGTGGTTGATTGATGTTCTGTACAGTTGAGTGTAATTTTTCTTCTTATGAAATAATTCTTCTTTAATGTGCTCATTGTTGCGTGCAGGTTTTTTAAAAAAAAAAAAGCAAAAGGGGCACCGTTGTCCCACCTCTGGTAATCTCGATAATCGAACCCACATCATATCGTGCATTGTACTATATGATATTTACACTACTAGAGCGTGTCAAGGACCTTACGGCCCCAATGAATCTGAAATTTGAGTTCCCCTTCAACAAAAATAGTGATAATTTCAGAGAATTTGGGTCGTACGGACAAGCCGTTAAGTTGTGATAGCATAGGGACGATGGTTCTGTTCGGTGGGTCGGTGCGTGGATAACCGAGCCCTGGCTCAGTATTGGCTCACCGAATTGGCATCCTGACCCATCTTAACAACATAACAATATTATCCCTGGCTAATTTCTAATTTTAGTTTGTAACAATTTTTCCTTTAAACCCAGTATGCATTCATGTAGGATCTTTAATTTCACTGTGAAAAATCATTCACTTAATTTGATTGTGAGAGCCAGTGTGCTTAAACTTCAAATATGAGATATTTCATCCTGAGTTGAGTATAGAGTTTCCTCGAGACTACTCTGGGCTATTTTTTCGGAAGAAACCCTTGTTTGGATTTATCAACTACTCTTTTTCTTTTGCTCCGTTGGACTCACATTGGCCGCATCACTTCCACATTAGCTGGTAACCGCTCCCCATGATGAAACATATAGGTTTACGACCCAGGTACTTCCACATAGTGAAGTTGGTCCCTTTTTCTGTTCGTGCCTGAGTGCACATTATGTCCTTTTCTTGTTTGTTTCCCATCCAAACAATTATTGATTTCGAAAGACCCTCTTTAGGGTTGCTTCGTTGAAACTCTGGAAAGATTCCAATCATGTGATGTTGAAAGCGTGTCTCATCTCACCTTGGCATCCACTTTTCAGTCCACTCCACTTCGTTTCAATACACTTCGTTTCATTCCATTACATGTCCCTCCCCTGCAATGTAGACGCCAAGGCGGGGCAGCTGTAGACACGCCATTCTGACATTTCCCCGAGTAAATTTCATATTATACCATGATGTCCGAAGTGTCCCGCATATTTGAATTATTTGAGTCTTATTTTTGATATTTTTCATTTTTTTGTTGTTCTTTGAGTTTTAATGAATTTAATCATACAATTTTATATGATCAATCTTGATCTCACAAAAAAACAAAAAAAATGAAATGAAAATCTTTATAATTAAATGGGATTTGAGACATTTTATTGCATCATTATTTGATTCCAAAAAAAATATTTTCCCATCTCTTTAACTCCCTTAAAAAATAAAAAATGGGCCCATCTCTTTAACTCCCTTAAAATTAAAAATTAAAAAAAATGGGCTTGGCCCATCCTAAAAAACAAAAAAAAAATAAAATAATAATCTCTCATCATTTAGCTGCTCTCCCGTGTTTAGTGGATCTGGTCTCCTTTTCCCTTTAATATGTCCACTACACCCACACCCACGGTGGGGACCCGGGGGATCACCTTCTCCCTCCACCCTCTCCCCCTCTCTCTTTATTTTTTCCCAGACAACCAACGCAGGCAGAGGAGAGGAGTTCTCCCAGTCACACACTCACCCCCTCTCTCATCTCTCACAGGCCCTCTCCCCCATCGGATCTCTCCCCTCTCATCTCCTTCTCCGTCTCTCACCCTCCGTCACACTCTCTCCTTCTCTCTAACCACCGCCGCGACCCCCTCCACTTCTCCACAACCCCACACCCAGCGAACCCATCTCCCCCTCTCTCCTTTTTTTTTCTTACGCACATCACCTCTCCCTGCGAACCCATCTCTCCCTCTCTCCCACGCCTGGGCATCTCTCCCTCTCTTTCTCCCCTCTCTCGACACTCTTTTTCCCTCTCTCGAACGCTCTCCACTCCCACTCTCTCACCGCCACGGAGCGCCCTCCACATGCACATCGACCGGCGCCCTCCCACACAACCAGCGCCACCTGCACCTCACTGCGCCGGCGACCTTCCCCTTGCCTGCACCTCACCGCTGTCCACCTCCCCATCATCTCCCTCCAACTCTCACCGCCGGCGAGCTCCCCCCCCCTCTCCGGCCGCTCCCCCCTCTCTCTAACTCACACACACTAACCTCCCATGACCGCTCCCCCTCTCTCTATGGCCCCCTCCACACTCCCACACCACCTCCGTCTCCCCTCTCCTTTCTCTCTTTGACACACACACACACTCTCCACCGCATGCCTCCTCCTCTCCCTAACCCACACATCCCTCCCTCAGTTCTCTCTCTACCTCTCTCTCTAACCACCGCGTCGACCCCTCCGTCCCATACACGCCCTCCACGGCCCATGCACAAGCCCCCTCTGGTTGTACGTTCACTGCACCGCCCTCGCTTCCTCACTTCGGCCAGACCGCCACCACCTCCTACACGCACACACCACACTGCACCTCTCTCACCTCACACTGCACGCAGACCACCACCGTGGGCCTCACTCTCTCCATCTCACAGTCATGCACACACATCCCACCCCCCATCTCTCTCCTCTATCTACCCCCTCACGATCTCTCTCTTCCTCTCTCTATTTCTCTCTATCTCTCTCCTCACGATCTCTCTCTTCTCTATCTCTCTCTACCTAACACATACAGACACGAAAATTTTAACATATATTCTTCTTATTATTAAACCCTCATTCCTCTCTCCATCTTTATCTTTTCCCCCCTCTATTCTTATTATTTGTTATGAAGCCTTTATCCCCATTCCTCTCTATTTTTTATCTTTTCTCTGCACTTATATCATCTTTTCTAAAGATCCCTCTAAAAATAAAAACAATAAAAGGCTCTCTCTCTCTCTCTCTACCTTTCACTCAGGGTCTCCTCACACTGCACACATGGTGCCCCCAACTGGCCCTTAGAACTTGGAGAAAAAAGGGAAAACTCTACTTGGTCTGATTTGTTCCTCTGCTCGTGAAGTTCTTAAGCAAGGCTCTGCCGAGTTTCTGCGTGTTCGCGCACACGAGAGGTGGCTGTTCCGTTCAACACGCTCATGCTATTCTCACGCCACTGAAGCTCGTTCCGAAGCTCGCCATCGGCACCCCAAAGCCCTCTTTGTTGGTCGGCCGAAGGAAGAGGAAGAAGGAACCCACACAATCTCTCGCTTTGGAGACTAGACACGATCATTCCCTTTCTATTTCGAGGTCCCCGACCTCTGGCGATCACACTCCTTTTATTGTGGGGCCTTCGGCCCCTGGCGATCACACCATTAACACACACGCGCACTTTATTTTCTTTTGTTCCCTTCCCATTTTTCTTTTCCGTTAAATCCTACAGAGAGTCATTTCTCGCGGAGGTTTCATTCCAGTCGTTTATCTTCTTGTCATTTTATTTCTGTTAAATCCCGCGGAGAATCAATTTCTCGCGGAGGTTTCATTCTCGTTCAGTTCATTCTATCAATTTTATTTTCGTTATTTTCATTCTGGTTCAAAATCCCACGGAGAACAAGTTCTCGCGGAGGTTTTATTTTATAAATTTTATTTCTGTTATTTTCATCCCAGTTCAAAATCCCGCGGAGAACAAGTTCTCGTGGAGGTTTTATTTTGTCAATTTTATTTCCGTTATTTTCATCCCAGTTCAAAATCTGGCGAAGAATCAATTTCTCGCGGAGGTTTCATTCTCGTTCAGTTCATTCTGTCAATTTTATTTTTGTTATTTTCATTCTAGTTAAAAATCCCACGGAGAACAAGTTCTCGCGGAGGTTTCATTTTGTCAATTTATTTCCGTTATTTTCATTTCAGTTCAAAATCCTGCGGAGAACAAGTTCTCGCGGAGGTTTTATTCTGTCAATTCATTTTTGTTATTTTCCTTTTTGTTCAAATCTCGCGGAGAGTCATTTCTCGCGGTGGTTTAATTCCCGTTATTTCCATTTTTATCATTTCATTTTTGTTCAAATCCCATGGAGAATCATTTATGTTCCATCCCGTGGAGAATCACTTCTTGCGGTGGTTTCATTCGCTTAATTCCCCTTCCCCCATTTCAATTCCAGTTAAAACCCACGGTGAGTGACATCCCGCTGTGGCTCTTCCATTCCGTGTGTTTTTCTATCTCTAAACCCCGTGGAGACAATCCTCTTCGGGAGTATTTCCGGCATTTCACCGCGCAACGCGCACTTACGACCGCTTTCGCAGTTCCCATGGCGTCGTTCACCGCGCCCTCTACCTGGGCGCCAATTCTTTCTTTTCTATTTTTTTTTCAGAAAATAGGGAATTGACGCCTTGATAGTGGCCACCAATTCCTGAATGGGCGCCCTCTGTCTGGGTGCCAATTATTTGAGCTATTTTTTTTAGAAAATAGGGAATTGGTGCCCTCTGGGTCGCCACCAATTAAAGAATTGGCGCCCTCTGAGTCGCCACCAATTCCTGTCATCCCAGAAACTATATCAATGGCCAGAATGCTTTAAAAATGAAGACACCAATGGAAGAAAGGGAAAAACACTCACAATCACATGACATAGATCATGGCAATCAATAAGAATATGAAATAAGGCATGGCATGCTCAATTTTGTCTTTTCTTTTTAATAGAAGAAGAAGAAGAAAAATGGAATTTCTAAAAATCTATCAAACTAATAATCACATGGGGGGCTATGCACGTGGTGCACAAGGGATGAGAATAATAAGAAAAAGTGCTATGTGGAGCACAAAAGGAGGTGCACCGTGGGTGCAAAAGGGGAAGGGTAATCAAAAAATAATAATAGTTGTTCCACCGTGATCGCCAATTTGTAGATTCTACGAAAATCCACTAAGGAAAAAGAATTATGAAAAGCTATAGATAGATGGCAAAAGAAGGGGAAGAGAAGAAGAGGGGAGCAAAAGAGAGCATGTGTGGATGCTAATATGGAGGGTGATCGCCAGAGGGGTTACTCAAAAGAATATAACAATAAACAACAAGGAGGGATCACGAATAAATACCTTTGAAAAGCGGGGAGATTGTGAGTGCACATTCTCTTCCAATCGGCCGTCCGATGAAGAGAGTTCTTCTTACTTGATTACCCTTGCAAAATGAACAAACACCAATAAGAGAGATTGGATTAGAACCAAGGTGAGTGTAGCATCAAATTCATATTTGAAATAAATAATGAAACTATGTATAAGAACACACCTTGTTGGTGTTGGCTTTTAAACTCCTATGCAAAGGGTAGGAAAAAAATGATGATATGATGAAAAAGGGAGGGTGCGAGTGTTGCACAATTGGAGTATCTCAATGTTGAGATGAAAAGAAATAAGAAAGAGAGGTAGGATAATGATGCATGCAATGCTAGATTGAAATAAAAATAAGAGGAGAGAGAAAGAAATGCTTATTGGTTTAATCCTTCATAGGGGGCTCCAAATATTCAAGGGAGGAAGAAGATCTCCATGGATGAAGCTTTAAGGTACATGGGAGTCTCCTCCTTGAGGCTTCAAACCAGCAGCACCTCCCCTTAGATTAGTTGGGCAGCCTTAAACACAAGGGAGAGAGGGGTCCTATTTATAGGGCCAAAATCCAGAGTTTAATTCAAGGGAAATTAGGAAATCAAGTTTTAATTGGATATGGAAGAAGATATACATTGCCCAAGTGTCACTTCAACCTTGGAAAGTCTTAGGACCCTTTCCTAAATGGAAAAGGGCCTCAAAACATAGAAAGAAGGAGGTTCTATCGGAGTTCAGAATTCTGGAAGAATGGGCGACCACTGAGTGGTCGCCAATTAAAATAGCGCCAGATAGAAGCGTCGCCAATTCTGAGGCAGTTTAAGACAGATTAGGTCTTTCCAAAATTAGAAAATAATTGGCGCCCATGGTCAGGTCGCCAATTAAAAATTAATACGAATTTTGAACGGAGTTAAATACTCAAAATAAGGCAAAGAAATTGGTGACTTTTAGTCCGGGTGCCTATTTATGAATTAGTGCCCTTCCAAATGGTCATTAATTAAAGAATTGGTGACCTTCCGGAGTGTCACTAATTCTTAATCTCAAAAGTCAAGAAAACCAGCCCACAGGGAATGGGCGCCCAGATCCTGGGCTCCACTTTCAATGGGCGCCCAGGTCCAGGGCGCCCATTCCCCTTTTTTTAAAATATTATTCTTAATTAAAAAGAAATTTTCGCCCTTCCCTAGGTCGGCCATTAAATGGCGATCTGGGTCTGGCCACCAATTCTTTAAAAAAAAAGAAAAAATTCCAGAAAAATCTAGAAAAATAGGAAACATGTGGGAAATTTGGAAAATGTCAAAAATCTAAGAAAATGAGGAAAACCACTTAAATAGGTCGATTTGAGGGTCAAATTGGGGCATTGCAAGGTAACATGAGATGTGCTAAAAATGATATCAATTTTGACGTGTCTATAGAAATATGGCTGCATGGGTGCAAAATTTACCAGATGTAGTATAATTGTCTGGTAGCACACGATAACTCTCTAGATTTGGAAAGGATCACAACTGGAACAAGAAAAGTATTTTATGGGAATTACCTTACTGGTCAACTTTTCTTGTACGACATAGTCTAGATGTCATGCATATCGGGAAGAGTTTTTTTGATAATGTGTTCAATACGATCATGAATGTTAAAGGCAAAACCAAGGACAATGCCAAAGTGCGTATGGACTTAAAGATGCTTTGTAAACATCCAGAACTGGAACTACAAAACGTAAATGGAAAAAATTGTGCAGCCTAAAGTAACTTACGTACTTAATGATACACAAATAAAGGAAGTGTGCCAGTGGTTGAAACAATTGAGATTCCCAGATGGATATGTGTCCAACATAGCCCGTTGTGTGAATGTTAATGAGGGGAAAATATATGGATTGAAAAGTGACGACTGTCATGTGTTCATGGAGAGACTGGTGCCCATTGCATTCCGTAACTTGTTGCCAAAACCTGTACGGGGAGCACTGATCGAGCTGAGTCAGTTTTTAAGATTTTATGTGCATTAGACCTCGGACTTCGGGATGTATAAATTATCGAAGAAAATGTGGTCACGACCATTTGCAAGCTTGAGAAGATATTTCTTCCGACATTCTTTGATTCGATGGAGCACCTAGTCGTCTATTTTCCATACGAGGCTATAGTCGGAGGGCCAGTACAATTTCGATGGATGTATCCATTTGAGAGGTATGTGAAATTTTTTTTTAATATACATGTCATCCATGGTCGCTACATGTGTACGATATGTATGTCATTGCAATCTGAATTGTTGTTGTAGGTGCATGCATGAATTAAAAATGAAAGTTCACAACAAGGCGAAGGTGGAGGGTTCGATTGCTGAGGCTGATCATTCCAACGGGATCTGGGTGATGAGAGTGACTTGGGAGAGCTGACGGAATTCAAATCGGATACCCGGTTTGAGCTCGACGCTCAAATTACTTAATTCACAACTAGGTTAGTTTTTAAAAATAACTTTTTATTTAAAATAATTCAGATAACTAAGGGTTTGAGGGTCCAAAATGCCAAATACTGGCCTGATCGGCGTGCCGATCATTCCAACATGACTTGGGAGTTAAAAGTGACTTGTGAGAACTGACAGAATGTAAATCGGATATCCGATTTAGGCCCGGCACTCAAAAGTGTATTTTCTAAATGTACTTAGTTTAAAATTAAAGAAGTCGGGTTCAGAAGTCTAAAATCTAAAATGTCGGTCTAATCGGCGTGCCGATCGTTCAAACACGACCTGAGAGATAAAAGTAACTTGTCAGAACTAGAGGATTTCAAATCGGATACCCGGTTTGAGTCCGACGCTGAGAAGTGCATTCTCTAAATGTAATTAATTTAAAATATAGATAACTAGGGGTTGGGGGGTCTCAAATCTAAAATACCAGTCTGATCGGCATGCCGATCATTCCAACACGACTTGGAGGTAAAAGTGACTTGTGAGAGTTGACAGAATCCAAATTGGATATCCGGTTTGGGCTCGGCGCTCAAAAGTGTATTTTCTAAATGCACTCAGTTTAAAATTAAAGAAGTCGGGTTCGAGAGTCTAAAATCTAAAATACTGGTCTGATTAACATGCCGATCATTCCAACATGACCTAGGAGATAAAAATAACTTATCAGAACTGACAGATTTCAAATCGGATACCCGATTTGAGGCTGGCGCTCAGAAGTGCATTCTCTAAATGTAATTAATTTAAAATACAGATAACTAGGGGTTGGGGGTCTAAAATCTAAAATATCGGTCTGATCGCGTGCCGATCGTTCCAACACGACCTGAAGGTAAAAGTGACTTGTGAGAGTTGACAGAATCCAAATTGGATATCCGGTTTGGGTCTGGCGCTCAAAAGTGTATTTTCTAAATGTACTTAGTTTAAATTAAAGAAGTCGGGTTCAAGAGTCTACAATCTAAAATACCGGTCGGATGGGTGGGTCGATCATTCCAACACGACTTGGGAGATAAAAGTGACTTGTCAGAATTGACAGATTTCAAATCGAATACCCGGTTTGAGTCCGGCGCTCAAAAGTGCATTATCTAAATATAATTAATTTAAAATACAGACAACTAGGGGTTATGGGGTCTAAAATCTAGAATACCAGTTTGATCGACGTGCCGATCGTTCCAACACGACCTGGGAGGTAAAAGTGACTTGTGAGAGTTGACAGAATCCAAATTGGATATCCGGTTTGGGTCCGGCGCTCAAAAGTGCATTTTCTAAATGCCCTAGTTTAAAATTAAAGAAGTCGGATTCTGGAGTCTAAAATTTAAAATACCGGTCTGATCGGCGTGCCGATCATTCCAACACGACCTGGGAGATAAAAGTGACTTGTCAGAACTGACGGATTTCAAATTAGAAACCCGGTTTGAGCCCGGCGCTCAGAAGTGCATTCTCTAAATGTAATTAATTTAAAATACATATAACTAGGGGTTTGGGGTTCTAAAATCTAACATACCGGTCTGATCGGCGTGATGATCGTTCCAACATGACCTAGGAGGTAAAAGTGAATTCTGAGAGTTGACAGAATCCAAATTGGATACCCGGTTTGGGTCTGGTGCTCAAAAGGGTATTTTCTAAATGTACTTAGTTTAAAATTAAAGAATTCGAGTTCATGAGTCTAAAATCTAAAATACCGGCCTGATCGGCATGCCGATCATTCCAACACGACCTAGGAGATAAAAGTGACTTGTCTGAATTGACGGATTTCAAATCGAATACCCGGTTTGAGTCCGGCGCTCAGAAGTGCATTCTCTAAATGTAATTAATTTAAAATACAGATAATTCGTGGTTGGGAGGTCTAAAATCTAAAATACCGGACTGATCGGTATGCTGATCGTTCCAACATGACCTGGGAGGTAAAAGTGACTTGTGAGAGTTAACAGAATCCAAATTGGATACTCAGTTTGAGTTGAGTATTAAAATTTTCAATTTGATATTATATCTAATTTTAGTTTATATAATCAAATAAAATATTTAATTTATCTCTTCACTAAATTTTTTATTTATGAATGCATATTTAATGTTATTATTTTTCAATATAAGATCCTTCAACGAGCGGCGACGGAGGAGATGAGCAAGACAGGGAGGATAAGGATATGGAGGATGTAGAGGATATTTCTTAATTTTTTTATTATTATAAAAATGATAATTGTTTTCATGTTTTGTGTTTTAGATATTTTTAGTTTTTATTATGATGGATGCTTTTATTGTGATGGATACATTTATGTGATTTTATTTAAACAAATTTTTATATAAAATTTAATATATTTTTTAAAAATTAATAAATTACAGTTTCGACGGATATTCTGACGGATACGTCGGAATACATCCGACGGAATCACCGACGAAATTTAAATTCCGTCAAATATATATATTTAAAAAATTAATAAAAGATAATTTCAGACGGCTGTTCGGACGGATCCGTCGGAACTATACAGACGGAATCACTGACAGAATATATATTCCATCATATATATATATATATATATATATATATATATATATATATATATATATTTTAGCCTTAATTTTTCATACAGATTCTCTGACGGGATTTTTGTCGGATTAGATTTCCGACGGAATCTAAGACGAAAGTTAGTCCCGTCGGAAATTTATAGTTACCGACGGAATTTTCGTCTGCTAGTTTTCTGTCGTAATTATTAGACGTATTTCCGACGAAAAAGTTTTCGTCGAAAATTTGCAACAAGGAATATACGACGGACATTTTCCCACTGATTCTCGACGGATTTCTGTTGGAAAAATAATTTCGACTTATTTTCCGATGGATTTTCGACGGATATGGTCGGTCGAAAATTCCGCCTTTTCTTGTGGTGTTTCTCCATGCAATCTTACATAATTTGTGGCCCAATCAATTTTCTCTTGCCAACCTCATCCCAACAAATCAGTGATTTGCATAGCCTGCCATATAATGCTTCATAGGGTGCCATTCCAATACTTACTTGATGACTGTTGTTATATATAAATTCTATCAATGGTAGATGTTCAGCCTAATTGCGCTGCCCATTCAGGCTGCAAGCTCTCAACATGTCTTCTAATGTCTAGATGGTTATCTCTGATTATCCATCTTCCTGTGGGTGAAAGGCTGAAATAAATTTTTGTTGAGTACCAAGTGCAACTTGTAGAGTTTTCCAAAATTTTGTAGTAAACCTCAAGTCTCAATCTGAAATAATAGGCACTACTACATCATGAAGTCTCATAATCACTTTAATATATAAGTAAGCCAAATTCTCTAATGATATGTTCTTGCAATAGCCATAAAATGAGTAGACTTAGTAAGCTTATCCACAATTGTCTATATAGAATCATACCTTCTCCTAGTCCTTGGCCATCCCATCACAAAAATCATAGCGATATGCTCCCATTTCCACGCAAAATCTCAATCATTTACAATGGTCCATTGGCCTCTAATACTCGTCCTTCACCTGTTGACATGTAAGACATATCCTAACAATTTTTGTTATTTTTTTCTTCATGTCGATCCACCAAAAGTGCTTCTTCATATTTCTATACATTTTTGTACTACTCGGGTATATAAAATATTGTGATTTGTTCACATCACATAGTAGATTCTTCTATATGTCTTCATTTTGAGGAACACATAATCTCCCTTGAAATTTGATTGCTCCATTTGCACTATGGGTAAATCCTGACTTGTCAATCATTCTCTGCAACTGTTCATCATATTTTTGAGCTTCTACAATTTGGTCAACCACTTCAGATTGAATAGTTGCTGGAGCCAAGAATAACTTTTCTTCTCTATACACATGAGAGCACGCTACTATAGAAAATATCATCCTCCAATCTTGGTTTAGCTATATCGCCACTCGCCTCTTTTTACTCAATGCATCTACTACATTGGCTTTTCTTGGATGACAATTCAATGTAGAATCATAATCTTGTTTAATCCACCTTCTCTGTCTTAAATTTAATTCTTTCTAAGAGAAAGTACACTTTATACTCTGATGGTATGTAAATACCTCAAATTGCTCACCGTATAGATAATGTTGCCAAATTCTGAGAGCATGCACTACGACCGCCAACTCCAAGTCATGTGTAGGCCAATTCAATTTATGATTCTTTAATTATCTAGATGCATATCCTACCACTCTACCATTTTGTATTAGTATGGAACCTAATCCTTTTCTAATGACATCTGTATAAAAGTAAGTACTGGGGCTATAGTCAATCTAGTCTTCGACTCTTGGAAGCTCATTTCACACTCATTCGACCATTCAAAGGAACTCATTTCCTAGTCAATCTCGTTATAGGGGCTGTAATAGAAGAAAATCCCTTAATAAACCTCCTACATTAGTAACTTGTCAGACCCAAAAAGCTCCTTATCTCACTAACATTCATTGGTCTTTTCTAATGCAAAATTGTTTCAACCTTGGTTGGGTCAATAGATACTCCATCTTTAGAAATGATATGCCCCAAAAATTACACCTTATAAAATTAAAATTCACATTTACTAAATTTAGTATACAATTGATGATTACTCAAGTTCTCCAGCACAACCCTCAAATGTTTTTCATGAGCTTCAATAGTAAGAGAATGTACTACCACGTCATTAATGAATATTACCAGAAATCTATACAGGTATGGCTGAAAAACTCAATTCATCAAGTCCATAAATATTGCTGGTGCATTAGTTAATCCAAAAGACATGAATAAAATTTCATAATGTCAATATCTTGTTCTAAAAGCAGTCTTATCCTTTTCTCTTATCATTAACTGATGATAACTTACTCTGAAATCAATCTTAGAAAATACACTAGTTGCCTGTACGTAATTGATAAAAAAATCATCTATTATTTGTAATAGATATTTATTCTTTATTGTCACATGATTTAGCTTCATGTAGTCAATACATAATATAAGAGATCCATTCTTCTTCTTGATAAACAATATAGGTGCATCCTAAGGAGACATACTAGGATGAATGAATCCCTTGTTTAACAATTCTTGCAGTTGCTTCTTCATTTCTACAAGCTCTATTGGAGCCATTATATACGGTGCTATTGAAATAGGTAAAGTCCCTGGCAAAAGCTCAATAATAAACTCTACTTCTTAGTGTGGTGGTAAACTTGGAAGATAATATGGAAATGCATATGGGAATTCCTTGATAACATCAATATCAACTGCGGATTGCTTACCACTTTCTGCAGGTACAACAACTACACTGGCTAAATAACCTTGACACCTATTTTTTAGCCACTTCATAGCCTTGATGGTTGAGACTAATGTTATATTAAAATGGTGTCTTGGATATTGTAATAAAGTATCTACTCGTTGGACTTTTGAAAAATGACTTTATCCCCATAAGAGTCTAGAATGGGAAAATTATGATTTAATCAATCCATCACCAAAATGACATCAAAATCACTCATATTTAAAAGATATACATACGCCGATGTATGTCGCCCTTGAATCATCACACTAATACTAGGAATGACATAGGTGGTCTTGGCTATCTCCGCTATTGGTGTACAAATAGACATTTTCTCTATCTCTGCAATTTGTCTATCACTTAATAGCTCGATAAATCTTAAAGAAATAATAGAATATATAACACCTAGATCAAATAAAACTTTAGCATGCATATCATCAATAAGAATAATATCTTGAGCTACTGTATTAGTATCCTGGACATCTTCCCTTGTCAGTGCATATACTCTAGCTTGAGCTTTCTATTGTTGTTAAGGCCACTGCTGTTGCTGCTACTACCACTTTGGACAATCCCTCATAATATGCCCTGCTTAATCACATGTAAAACACTTGCCAATAACTCGCCAACATTCTCCTCCATGTTGTTCACCACAATACTGACAAATTGGTATCCTTCCTCTTTCTACTGGCCGACTTGCCCCTCGAAGTGCCATCCTTTTTCCCTTGCCCTTCCTCATAATTAGACGAGGGTCACTTTTTTTTGTCATGTCTATCTTCCTTTCTTTTAGAAATTCTTCATGTTCAGCTTCTGTAATGAAAGTTTTCCTCAAGGTTACTATCATAGTCTGATGATCAAGTATTTCTATCTTGCCTCTAATGTTGCATCTCAATCTCCTGACAAACTTCTTTACTCTCGTTGGCTCATCTACACAAATATGAGGGATATACTTTTCTAATGCAGTAAACCTACCTTCATAATCTACAACTAATAAACCTTCTTAATTCAGATTCATAAATTCCATTTCCTTCCTATTTTTCACATACTGTGGCAGAAACTTGGTATGAAAGCATTATGAAATTCCACCATTACAAGAAAATACGCTGTTGGCGATGGATATTTTGTGACAAAATTTTTCGTCTCCAATTAGCAACGGATTTGTGACGAAATAAAAAAATGGCGTATTCATCCATAGTGACAGATACCATTCGTCGAAGAAGAATTTGACTTTTTGCGATGGATTAACAATGTAATATTTTTCGTCGCAAAAAAATTTCAATTTTATCATGAATTAGTGATGCAACCTACTCCGTTGCCAGCTAGCAAATATTTTTTGAATATATTTGATTTTTCTTACGAAGGATTTGCAATGGCTTTACGACAAAATATATACTATCGTAATGTTCATTTGTAGTGGAGTTGAGAATGTTATCCATTGAAAAAAAGTTGACATTTAGAGATGACTTAGCGATCAAGTTTTTCATTGCAAACAAAAAATCAAGTTAGTGACTGATTAGCGACGTAATAAGATTTGTCACCAATTAGCAAAAAAGAATCATGAATATATTTTAAAAAACTTATTTATGACAAATTAGTAATGATCACTACAAGAAAAAAAATAGATTTAGCGATGGAAATTTTTGATGGCTAATATTCCATCTGAAAACCAGTCTACATTTTTGACGAAAAAATATCGATCTGAAATTCCATCAGAATTTCAGATGGCAGAAACTCTGTCGGAATATCCGTCAGAATTTTTGACTATCTTTCTGACGGATTAACATTCGTCGACAATTAGAACGACAATTTTAGATTATATTTGAAAATTTTTGATAGAATAAATTACTGTCAGAATATCCGTCTAAAATTTTCAACGGAATTTTGTTCCAAAATTCCGTCGGAAATCCATCTAAAAATATTTCATTTCCCTCCATTGAATCCCGTTGTCTCCCTTGCTCTCACTCTCTCGCGTGCCCTCTCCCTCCCTCTCGCTCTCATCTCTGCCCAACGATGGACGGCGGCATCTGGGTAAACGGTGGCATCTCCCTATCTCTCTCTTTCTCTCTGGCAAGCGGTGACAGTAGCATCTCTCTCTCTCTCTCTCTCTCTCTCTCTCTCTCTCTCTCTCTCTCTCTCTCTCCGGCAAGCGACGACGGCGACATCTGGGGCCTAGCACGGAAACCCCTCTCTGGTAGGAGTCTCACTCTCCCTCTCCCTCTCTCGCAATCTCCCCCCCTCTCTCTTGCCGTCTCCTCTCTCACCGTCTCCTTCTCCCTCTCCCTCCCCCTCTCTATCTCTCGCATTCACTCTCTCCCTCTCTTGGCATCTCCTCTCTCACCATCTCCCTCTCACCGTCTCTCTCTAACACACACTCCCACTATCACACTCGTTCTCCCTCTCCCTCTCTCATGCATGCCCTCTCTTCCTCTCCATATCGGTCTCCCTCTCTCGGTTTCCCTCTCCCTCTCCCTCCCTCTCTCTCTCCCTCCCTCTCTAACAAATGCCCGCATTCACAGTCCCTCTCTCTGTCTCTCTCGGACTCCTCTCCCTCTCCCTCTCTTGGTCTCCCTCTCCCTTACTCTGTCTCCCTCTCCCTCACTCTCTCACTGTCGCACAGAATCACACAGAGAGGGGCAAGGCCCCCCTCCCATTCATTTGCCATCTCTCTCTATCTCTAACAGTGATGAAATTTTCATGCAGGCTTGTTAGCGCCAGGGATGGCAACAGACATCGTTTTATCTTTCTGAAGAATTTTTGCCAATAAACGGTCAGTAAAATATATTTTTAAAAATATATTGTTTGATTTTAATTTGTTTAATCTGATTTAAATTTATTATTTAGTATTATTATTTAGTGGGTGTGTGTTTAAATTTATTATTTGAATTTATTGTTTATTATAATGTGGGTGTATGTTCGGGAAAGAGAGGGGGGCCGATCCGGTGGGGAGGGGAGGGGGGTACAATGGGGAGGGTGGGGGCGAGGGGTTTGGGAGAGGGAGGGGGGCACATTGGGGATGGGAGGGTGGGGGGGTCCATGGGGGATGGGAAGGTGGGGAGTGGAGGGGGGAGGGGGCCACAGAGAGAGGGGAGGGTGGGGGGGGGGGTAGGTGGGGGACAGGAGGGGAGGGTGGGGAACGGGAGGAGACGAGAGAGGAAGGGAGGGGGGCACGGTAGGGAGGGGAGAGGAGGGTGGGGGGCGGGAGGGGACGGGAGATGGCTACGGGAGGGGAGGGTGGGGAGGGGAGGGGGAAAGGGGGCACGGAGGGGAGGGGACGGGAGGGTCGGTGGGGGATGAGAGAGTTGGGGAGGGGGTGGGGAGGGCAGGTGGGGCATTGGGTGATTGGGGAGGGGAGGGAAGGGTGGGGGGGTCGGTGGGGTATGGGAGGGGAGGGGGCCCATGCGTCCGGCTCAAAAGTATCGCATGGGAAAAACACAGAAAGCCCTCACCCTAGGCGGACTCCTTAACGTGCTAGGGTCTCAACAAGGGGCAAGCTTCACAGGCACAACCAACACGGGAATAGAGTTGCCAACTCACCCACTTACTCACACCTACGGCCTGCTCAACTCACATTGGCCTATCTCACCCACATGAGGAAATCTCTTACTTAAATACACCCAAAAATAGAACCCCAAGTCACCGCACCTCAGCGACCTCAATTTTAGATGCCGTCAGCTTGGGATGGCCCATTACTAAGTATCTTTTAACCCCAAAATCATTAATTACCAAACCCGGGGTGAGCGATGCATCATACGGCCCAAAAAGGTAGGTCAGACAACAAATCGGTCGACCAACATAGGGTTAGTCGATCGACCTGCACTAGTTTATCAACTGGTGCACTGGTCGGTCAACAGACCTCCACTAGTAGGTCGATCGACCAGGCACAGTCTATCGATCGGTGCAGGCACCCTGCTGCATGCACCGCGGCTGGTTTGGATCAGTCGACTGATCCAACTGATCGGTCGATCGATTCCGTTCAGGAATTGATGGAACCCCACCATGGGGTGTGCGCCCATGCCCCACTCAATCTCAATTGTGGGGGAAATCATCGAGGACCTTTCCCCGGGTCTCAAACCACCAAAAGTAAGAATTTAAGCAAGGAAACACCACCCGATGTTTTCGGTGGGGAGGGGAGCCCCGGGAGGGAGGGAGGGGGGCAGGTCTAGGTGGGTGGAGGGGAGGGGAGGGTTGGTGGGGTCCTGTAGGGAAGGGAGGGGATCCAATGTGGGTGGGTCTTAGGTGGGGGAGGGAAAGGGAGGGGGGGTCTGTCCAGGGGAGGGGAGGGGGTATGGTTTATTTTTTTTGGGGGGGGGGGATTTGTTTGTGTCCTCTCCTTGGTGGTTTCTTCTATTTACACTATTTAGCTTTGAAGTTCTTCATTTAGATATTTTTTAAATTAAATGTTTTTTAATTCGATGTATGCATAACGATAAGTGAGATGTTCTTTAATTTTGTGTTATTTAATTACATGGGGTATTTCCTGTGAGCTGAGGTATGTGGGTGTGACCTAACATTACACGCACCTCAGGAGAGTGTGTTAAACCCGTGTTAATGAAACTTCTCATTCAAGACTTTGGGATTGATGTGTATGTTCTCATTTTTTTGATAAAAATGTGTATATCTATGTCAAAGTCTTGAATTGTCTCGTTTGGACAGTCTGTGAATGTTTGATCGCACTTAAGCGGTCATTTACTATATGTGTTTATATGGTTTGTTGAGAATTTCAGTTGCATCTTCTCACTCTTCTCTGGTATACTTTTATTGATTTTGAGTATTTTCTAAACCACTTACTAGTAAGTGTTTAAGACAATTTCTTAATCAATAAATATTTTTAGTATATCGGAGAAGTGTGGGGAGATACTATCAAAATTTTTAACAAATCGTACAACACATATAGTAAGTGACGGTACGATCAAACCTTCATGGATGGGTTGAAAAGTGATAATCTAAATAATACACCCTTCCTATGCAAATGGTATGTGGCGAACAATGTGAGGAAAGAGTCAAACTTATTTTCGAAAGTAATGATTTAAAAGTAATTTATGTATTAACATTTAGTGGGTGCATGAAAATATTGACAGAACGTTCGTGGATGTATCGTAGAATAGTTGACCGGGTGGTGTCTGTTGAGTTTAAGCATTGATTTGAGAGTTTCATTCATTTTGCATTGGGGAATCCAAATGCAGCAATAGACCACGATGGTCGCATTCGATACCCTTGTTCAGGTTGTAGAAACTTGAGGTGGCGTTCACCATGGGATGTGCAGCATCATTTGTACAAGAAATGGTTCGTGGAAGGTTATATGAATTGGACGTGTCATGGTGAGGATGTCTTATCGTATGAGCCCAACAATGTTACATGCATAAGTGGATACATGTATATGGTTATAGATGTTGCTAATCCTAGTTTTAATGTTCATGAGGAACTTGCATTCATGGAAGAAGCGCTGAATAAGATAGTCGAAAGATTTTATCAACTACTTAGGGATGCTGATGAGCCGTTGTGGGATGGTTGTGAAAAGCACACTCGGTTGTCTGTGATCTCACAGTTCTTGAATTTTAAATCTAAATTTCACATCAGTGAGACTTGCTTTGACCGTCTCCTCCTCTTGATCAAGAGTATGCTGTCTCGAGATGAGAAGTTGATTGGAATTTTTTACCGTGCAAAAAAGATGGTTAATGAGCTAGGGTTTGGATATGTAAAAAAAATGCATGCCCGAATCACTATATGTTATATTACAAAGAGGATGCAAGTAAGATATCATATTTTATTTGTCATCATGACAGATTCAAACCTAAGAGAGGGTACAATTCAAAATAAAAAGATGTACCTTACAAGACATTGCGATGCTTCCCTCTTACGCTTAGACTGCAGTGGTTGTATATATCTTCAAAGATGGCTCGACATATGACATGGCACACCAAAAGAGTATGTTGTGCTGATGATATAATTAGTCATCCTACCGATGGCGAAGCTTGGATTCACTTCAGTCGTACTCATTTTACTTTCTCAAGGGAGCCACGTAATGTTAGGTTGGGTTTATGCATAAGATAGTTTTAATCCATTTGGTGGTTCAGTGGCGTCTTACTCTTGTTGGCCAGTGTTCATGACACCGTACAACCATCCGCTGGACATGTGCATAAAGTGAGAGACATTATTTTTATCTTTAGTAATTTCTGGTCCAAAAAGTCTGAGAAATTTTTTTGGACATATATCTCAGACAGTTGATTGATGAACTGGAATTTTTATGGACTGATGGAGTTATTACTTATGATGCATCTAGGAAGCAAAATTTTATTATGAAGGCTGTACTGATGTGGACAATAAGTGACTTCCCTGCATAAAGTGAGAGACATTATTTTTATCTTTAGTAATTTCTGGTCTAAAAAGTCTGAGAAATTTTTTTGGACATATATCTCAGACAGTTGATTGATGAACTGGAATTTTTATGGACTGATGGAGTTATTACTTATGATGCATCTAGGAAGTAAAATTTTATTATGAAGGCTGTACTGATGTGGACAATAAGTGACTTCCCTGCATATGGAATGCTATCTCGTTGGAGCATACATGGGAGGTTAGCATGTCCTTATTGTATGGAAGATACTAAATCATTTGTCTTGAAACATGGTGGGAAAACATGCTGTTTGATTGCAATTGGCAGTGTTTATCAAGTAACCATACTTTTCGAAGGCAAAAAGACTCATTTTAGAAAAACACTGTTGAAATGGATGAAGCAGACTTACGAGTGTTTGGTTGACATATGGCGGCACTGGTGCAAAATATACTAGATATAGTACAATTATCTGATAGCACACGAGAACTCCGTAGATTTAGAAAGGTTCACAACTGGAACAAGAAAAATATTTTCTAGGAATTGCCTTACTGATCAACTCTTCTTGTATGACACAATCTGGATGTCATGCATATTGAGAAGAATATTTTTGATAATGTGTTCAACACGATCATGAACATAAAAGGTAAAATAAAGGACAACGCCAAAGCGCGTATGGACTTAAAGATGCTTTGTAAATGTCCAGAACTGGAACTGCAGAACGTACATGAAAAAATTGTATAGCCTAAAGCAACTTACGTACTTAATGATACACAGATCAATGTAGTATGTCGGTGGTTGAAACAATTAAGATTCCAAGATGGATATGTGTCCAACATAGGCCGTTATGCAAATGTTAATGATGGGAAAATATATGGACTAAAAAGTCATGACTATCATGTGTTCATGGAGAGGCTGGTGCCTATTGCATTTCGTGACTTGTTGCCAAAACCTCTATAGGGAGCACTAACAGACCTGAGTCAGTTATTCAAGATTTTATGTGCATCAGAACTTAGACTTCGAGATGTATAAACTATCAAAAAAAATGTGATCAGGACCGTTTTCAAACAAGAGAAGATATTTCCTCCCGCGTTCTTCGATTTGATGGAGCATCTAACTATCCATTTGCCATACGAGACTATAGTCGAAGGGCCAGTACAATTTTGATGGATGTATCCATTTGAGAGGTATGTGAGAATTTTTTTTCTTTCAATTACAGCATGTGTACGATATGTATGTCATTGTCATCTGAACTATTGTTGTAGGTGCATGCATGAACTAAAAATGAAAGTTTACAACAAGACGAAGGTGGAGGGTTTGATTGCTTAGGCATATATTATTGAAAAACTTTCAAGCTTCTGTTCGATGTATTTGAGCCCGAGATTCAAACTCGTCGTACTCGACCTCCATGTAATGATGATGGGGGAGTTGTTGATTCATCCTATTGGCTCTCTATATTTAAGCATTCAGGACGTGCATTCGGATGTTGCTTGACTCGCACGTCCGAAGATAGAGAGTTGTACGCCGCAGAGATATATACTCTTCTGAATTCTACTTAGATTGAACCCTATGTTGAGTAAGTTCTTAACTCACATTTATGGTGGTGCTGTATTCATATTACAGACAATTTGATTCAGAATTAGTCTAAAAATATCTAAATATCTAGGACATGGAGGTTGAAAAAGAACATGAGAAGTTTTTTGCTAGATGACTAAGATATCGAGTTAGTGTCGATCGTTAAATATATATGTTTCCATTTACTTCTGTTGAGGTAAATGTTAATATTTTAACTACTCTGATTTACATATATGTTGAACAAGGTCTTATTACTGATGAAAGAGTACATGAGATAAGTTATGGCCCTCAAAAGTTGCACGTGCCTATTAAGGATATATTATGAATGGATACAGATTTCATACGAGGGATTATGGATAAAATAAGTCTACAATGAACAACGACGTATATGTTAAGGGAAGTGTATACAATGAAAATGAACTAGACTACTATGGTATTTTAAGAACTCATAGAAATAAAAGTCATCTTTGCAAAGTTTGGTATTTTCATCTTTCTATCTCTTCCAATTTCTCTTCTTTACCCCTCTCATATTCTTTAATTTATTTTCATGTAATTTATTTCCTTTTTATTAGTTTAATCTCACTCAAAATTTAGTTATCAAAGCATAAGGATATTTTTCCAACTTGTTCTATAAAGATTTTTTCTCCTCGTGGGATCGACTCCACTTACCACTTACCACTATGTATTTGATTTTCCCAATCTTTTAAAGTGAGTGAGTGTGAATATTTTTGAAATTGTGGCACGGCTTTTAAACGACGGGTTTGTGGCTATCAATTTTTTGGTGCCGTTACCGGAGAGGGAAAATAATTTTTTATAGTTAGATATTCTTGTGTTTGATGTGTATAATTATATATTAATTTTGTTATTTTTATTTTGTAGGAAAAAAAATCAAAAAATCAAAGAAAGAAAAAAATCAGACATGAAATTCCCAGAAAATAAAGCGTCGTTGAAAGTCTGGAACTGTAGCAGTCAAGCGTCGCTAAAGGGCTGAAACATAAAACAAGTTCTATTTTTTCGATTTCTGAAAAATCTTTAAAAAAATCTAAAAAATTCCTAAAAAATCTAGAAAAATCAGAAAAAATCAGAACATATAAAAACATCATTTTAGGCTTCATTTTGTAATAAATTTACATGTCTTTGTCATTTTATTATTTATAGTTTCTTGCATTCATCTCTTATTGAAAAATTCAAAAAAAAATCAAAATAAAAAAATAAAATTATGCTGGTTAGATAGTTTCATTAAATAAAAAAAAATTACACAAAAAATAAAAACTTCATTTAAGAGTAGAAACCACACCATCCATGTTCTAGGCCATGCATCATTTAGCATAGGATTTTTCCTTGTTATTTAATTTCTACATTACATTTTGGAGATTGCAAGGGACAAGGTACGTTCTACTTGTCCTATTCTGGCATGCATATTGTATAAGAACCCCTTGTTTGAAATTACGGTGTGCATATCATTTTTTTAAAAAAAATTCTAAGGGCAACACCCATAAGCAAGATAAGGTGGGGATTTCATCACCATTCCTTAGCCCACAAACCACAAGTTCCTTCATTTTTGCATCACCTAAGCCATAAATAAAATTCAGTAGACGTTGGCCTAGGATCACACTGTGGTTCATGAGTTATTTGGATTTACCCTCTTATGAAAACCGGTGCCTAAGGCAAGACGGTCGAACGGTAAACGCCTTAAGCGGGATTGTGGTTTGACATAATTAGGTCCCTACGAAAGTAGGAGGAGCCTCCCACTACCCCACCCCTTACCTGGCTGGTGAAAATATTGAGGGTGAACTCAAGTTTCACTTTAATCATTTTGTGAAATCCCATTTGTAGGTCTAGGACACATCTAGATCATTAGGGTAATATGTGTGACAACTTATTTGTATTTGCATAAAAAAATTAAAAAAAATCATTCTCCCCTCTCTCTTCGTCTTAGTTGTATCAAAATAAAAAACAACAAAAAAAATTCATCATAATAAAAAATCTCTCTCATTTTGTCCTAGTTTATGCAAGGTAGAGGATCCCTACACCCACCTTTGTTAAGACCCATAGGAGAGATTGAGAGGTTAGTGCATTCTAGAACTCACCATCAACCTAACCTCATAGCCGACCACAACCAAAATCAATAGCAAGTCGCTCCCAAGCAAATGAAGGAATATTTCTTACCAAATCAATATTAACCTTCATTTTATACTCAAACACTTCAAAATCAAGCAGCCCATTATGAAATCAAATCAAGCACCATTCAAATGTTGCCATCTTTCTATGGCAATACCAATGAGGATCCCTACAGACATCTTGATGAGTTCCTCCAGATTTGCTCAACTGTTAAAATTTAAAACTTTTCTGATGATGCTCTCAGGTTGACTCTTTTCCCATTCTCTCTTAAAGACAAAGTCAAATATTGGTTAGGAGTCTTGGGTAGATCAATTGACACTTGTGCAGAAATGCAAATAGAATTCTTGAAAAAATTCTATCCCATAGGGCGAACCAATATCATGAGAAGAGCAATAACTGGATTTACACAAAATCCTGGGGAACAAATCTATGAGGCATGGGATAGATTGAAAGATTTGTTAAAGAAATGCCCCCACCATGGATTATCAAGATGGCAAATTGTCCAGGCATTCTATGAGAGATTGACTGAAAATTATCATCAAATGGTGAATGCGTCTTGTGGGGGAGCTTTTATGAGTAACAGCGAAGATAAGTGATGAGGACATCTCACGACACTCGCTATGGCTCGGGTCGCCTGCACACCTTTGATTTGGGTCGACTCATTCTCATCTTATGTATCTCCCTTTTATTGAGTCTTATCATATGTAATTTTCCTTTTATTGGGTCATGTCGCATGTATTTCCTTTTATTATGTCAAGTTGTACTAGTCCATTTCCCCTATTTGGTCTAATTGGGCCCTAATACCTTAGTTTGGGCCTATTGGACTGAGTCTAGGACATGTTTGGTCTTTTGCCTTATATGGCAGGGTTATTTTTATCTTGTAAAGATGGGTTGCCTATAAATAGCCCCCATCTCCCTCCATGTACTCACTTTTGATGAAATATTGAAAACCACTTCCTTCCACCTCTCAAGATCTCTCTCTTACTCTCTCTCTTACTCTCTCTCTCCCCCCAAGGGGAGTTCGACCCTCTCTCTCTCTCCTCCTTCCCCCTCACTTATCCCAACCCCCAACCACCTCCACTACCTCACCCACCTCCATTAAGGCCCTCCACTTCTCCATAGCCCCTCATTTACTCCCCTCTCCTTGTCCCAAAGCAACTCCTCCACCTCCCAACACAATTCCCCACTTCCCCACACAAACCCCACCCCTCCCAAGGCCAAATTCGAATTTGAACCTTCCCTCCTCATCCCCCCTTGCTCCCTAGGTCGCACCACTCCTCTCCCCTCAAGCCAAGTTCGCCCCCACCTTCTCCCTCCCACACCCTCTCTCTTGTGCACACCCACCTCTCCACCTCCACCTCCAGCAGCTCCAGCCCCCTCTCCATCCATCCCTGCCCCACTAGGACCCCTTGGGAGCCCTAACCTCATCCCTCCCCTCTCCCCAAACCCTCAGCCAACTCCCCTAGCTGTGCTACTCCCCTTACCCCTCCCCTTGTTCTTGCAAAGTTGAAGCTTCAAGTAGCAGGTCGCAGGCAGCAGAAGGAGGCTCTGAAGTCACATCTTCCCCGGCCTCTCTCTGCTCCTCCTGGTGTCAAGGCCTACATCTCTGGAAAGGTCTTCCAGAGAGCTTTCAAGGTGAGGTGGTTTCGTTGGCATCCGAGCTTTGTGCTGTCCGCAGCAACCATTCTCCCTCGACTGCGCAGGACCTCCCAGGCCAGGAGCCAGAACGACAGAGCAGGCTCTCCCACGACGAACCTTGAAGGAACCAGCCTTCGAGGCCTTCTACAAAGATCTTCCTCCCCCTGTCAGCGTCCAGGAACAGAAGGTGGAACCCCGTTCGGCGTCCGAAAACCAGAGATACCAATTTTCTACCACAACCATGCCGATCTGCCTCCTCACAGTCTGTACCGACCACCGTCCACTCCCCTGGACACCCAGTTCATCTCTAACATCAGAAGACTTCCCCGTTTGTTTTGCTGCAAAGTAGACTCGTCCACGGTTCCAACGAGTCCAGCGGTGCCAGATTTGAAGCTCAGGAGCGGTCGTGGCAGCTTCTGCAACGTGCTGTTTCAGATCATGTTCGTCCAGAGACCAGAACTGCAGCCACCTTCCAGTCACCGGAGCAGTCAGCCCCCAGATCGGAACGCCACCCAAAAATTCAGGCCTTACCCCTCTCCAGTTAGGAAGCTTTTGGAGCAAGTCTCGTCAGATTCTGAGTTCGGTGGAATTATTTGCAGCATCGACATCGACCCTCTGTCCAGAAATACAGAAGCTAGGCAGAATCGGCAAAGCTCGGAAAGTCGGTTCTCTTTGCGTATCTCCCCACCCCGCTTGGCCGGCTGAAGGCCCCTCCCTGCGTGGAGGTAGTTTTGGATGTATTAAGAATAACCCCCACCCCAAGATCACCCCTCCTGTGAGAGGAGTAGTGCTGTACCATTTGCATTTTCAGGTCAAGCTACATCGCCGCGGCGATCGGGTGCATACCCTCGCCTCCCGGCGCGCCCTCGTCTCCGAGCGGGATCGGTGTCTTCACACCGATCAGGTGAGCCACTGATATCACCATAGGTTGCTTCATTTCTGCAAGTGTAGTATTATCTTGAATGCCCGTCGGACGGTAAGAGAGAGCTCGGACTCAATTTTTAGCGATATCGTGCCCACCGCGGCCCGTGAGTGAGTGCCACCCAACACCCCGCCTTGCGGGCCAGCCACCCACAAAGTTGGGTCTCCCAGGCCCATTGGGGGTCAGCCTTAGCATTGTAAGTCCATTAGGACAATTGGGTCCCACCTCGGACCCTCACCATCATCTCCCGGACCCACCGGGTGAACGTGTGAGCCGAGTGAGCAAAAATCGTCATCGTGAGAATCATTGAGCGCTTGTATGCTTGCGGGTCTAAGTCCTAGGGTCATCTCATCATATTTAGTGGTCTTTGGGCTGTGCCACATCAAATGGTATCAGAGCGGTCATAGGCTTGTCCTTACAAGTCTAGTCTTGGGTCACACTAAGTCTTTCTTAGGTGCATTCGCACACCCTTGCATAGCCCACCCAACTTTGCATGACCACTCGTAGTGGAACTCATTATCAAGGCAATTCATCTTCTTCCAATAACACCATGAATCCCAATCCCCAAGGAAATCCCCCTCACAATGAGCATGAGTTTCCCGACCAAATGAGGTTTCTTATGGAATACATGACCAATATTATGGGAAGGCTTGACGATATTACGGTCCGGCTAGAACAAATTGAGGAAAATAGGCCTATCCCAAGGGAAGGAGATAGGAGAGATCCCCCTCCACATGCGGAGCCAGCCATAGGAGGACTCAACCTTGACCACCCTCCCGAACCGGAAAGGGACCCACCCCCTAGAAGGAATGAGAGGCCTCCCCAGGACAACCCGGATGACCAACTAATGAGACTTGTGAAAGTCGATGCTCCCACTTTTGATGGATCTCATCATCCGAGCATCTACTTAGATTGGGAGGCAGCCATGGATCAATATTTTGATTGGTACCCAATGACCGAGGATAGGAAAGTCCGGCTTGCAAAGATGCAATTAACCAAACTAGCCAAGACTCATTGGATGAATGTTGAGGCCTTAAGGATAGTTAGGAGGGAAGCTCCTATCACCACATGGGGGGCCATGAAAGACCAACTCAAACTCAAATATGTCCCACCCTCCTACCACCAAAACCTCCTAGATGAGTGGCAAGCCTTGACCCAAGAAGGAAAGACCGTCATGGAGTACATTGAAAAGTTTGACTACTACCTCCTCAAGTGTGGAGTCCAAGAGGACCCCTCCGTCACACTCTCCCGCTTTAGGAATGGGCTTCAATTCCATATAAAAAAGGAATTATTCATGCGTCAAGTAACCACTTTAGAGCAAGCCTACCAAGTTGCTCGGGATGCCGAGAAATTCTCTCGGTACACACGAATGGTTCCTACTCGGGGATGGATCCTAAAACCATGGCACCTCGGGCCAACCCCCCACCACCCCAAAGAGGCCTCCTTCCTACACCCATGGGAGCTCCTCCCACACGGGTCACCCCTCCTAATGCCACTCCACCACTCCGCCCCACAAGTGGGCCCCTAAACACAACTCCCAATAGGCCCAATCCGATACCCACTCTCCCTCACACTAAGATGACCCCAAACCATCAAAGTGGGCAGCAATGCTTTAGGTGTTATGGGTATGGACACTTTGCCAATCAATGCCCCACCAAGGGAGCATCAAACTTACTCATAGAGGAGGCCAACCCCCAACCCCCAACCCCAAGCTGAATTTGAAGGAGAAGTTGAGGTATATGAACCCTCTCTTGAATGGGAGGAGGAGTATGAGAACCATTACATGGAGAGCAACCAAGAACAACCTCCTCCACCCACCGACTCCCACCTCGGAGTGGTTAGATGCACCCTCACTCAAACCCAAGAGCATGATTGGAGAAGAAACACCATATTCCACACCTACATAAGGATAGGGAGCCATGTTAGGAAGGTCATATTGGACAATGGAAGTAGTGTGAATGTGGTGTCACCCGACACCGTTAAACTTTTGGGCCTTACCGCCTCCCCACATCCCCACCCATATAGGGTAGCATGGATTGATACCACCTCCATACCCGTTAGTGCCCGTTGCATTGTCCCAATTACATTCCAATCCTATCAAGGCCAAGTGTGGTGTGATATCCTTCCAATGGAAGTTGGGAGTATCCTTTTAGGACGACCTTGGATCTACGATGTAGATGCCACCTTCTTAGGGAGAACCAACGCTTGCATCTTCATTCATGAGGGAAAGAAGATCCAACTCAACCCATCTCCACCCCGCACCCTACCTAAGAAGGCCTCTCCCTCCCTTGAGGGATCCACTACCCCTCCCACCATCCCAACACCAACAAACCCCACCCCACCAAGTCCTAGTCCTAGTAACATCAAAGAGCCTCCTAGGAGCCTACACCTTATCACTAGGAAGGAGTTTGAGGAAGAAGTCAACCAAGGGGAGCAAGTATGTGCCATTGTCATTTGCCTTGGGGAATCCACCCCAACCAACCCACACCCCCTAGAAATTCAACAACTCCTTAAGGACTTCCATGATGTATTTCCCGAGGAGCTTCCGGACAAACTACCACCTATGAGAGATGTGCAACATGCCATCGACCTCGTGCCCGGGGCTACCTTGCCCAACCTCCCACACTATCGTCTCAACCCCACCGAGCATGCCGAGCTTCGGAGGCAAATTGAAGAACTCATCAAGAAGGGCTTCCTCCGAATTAGCAAAAGTCCTTGTGCCGTCCCGGCACTTCTCACACCCAAAAAGGACGGAACGTGGCGCATGTGTGTGGATAGTAGAGCCATCAATAAGATAACGGTCAAGTATAGGTTCCCCATCCCTCGGTTAGATGATATGCTAGACATGCTAGCAGGAGCCACCATCTTCTCCAAGATTGACCTCAAGAGTGGCTACCACCAAGTCCGCATAAGGCCCGGGGACGAGTGGAAAACCGCCTTTAAAACTAAGGACGGTCTCTATGAATGGCTTGTCATGCCTTTTGGCCTCTCTAATGCACCAAGCACCTTCATGCGCCTCATGACCGAGGTCCTCCGGCCCTTCATTGGTGTCTTTCTAGTCGTCTATTTCGATGACATCCTCATATATAGCCAAACCAAAGAAGCCCATCTTGACCACCTCAAGCGAGTATGCACTATTCTTAGGAAGGAGAGTCTCTTTGCTAACCCCGGGAAGTGTCATTTCTTGACCAACCAACTAGCCTTCCTAGGATTCATTGTTTCATCCGAAGGGGTGTCCATGGACCCCGAAAAGGTCCAAGCCATTCTTGAGTGGCCCGAGCCCAAGACCATTCATGATGCCCGAAGCTTCCATGGACTAGCCACCTTCTATAGGAGATTCATCCGGGGATTTAGCACTATCACCGCTCCTATCACGGATTGCCTCAAGAAAGGCACATTTGTTTGGACTAGGGCAGCCTCCAAAGCCTTCCTAGAGCTTAAAGAAAAAATGACCCAAGCCCCGGTCCTTTGCCTACCCGACTTTTCAAAGGTCTTTGAGGTCACATGTGATGCTTCCGGGGTAGGGATTGGAGGTATCCTTAGCCAAGAGGGTCACCCGGTAGCCTACTTTAGTGAAAAACTTTGTGAGGCTAGGACTAGATACTCCACATATGATAAGGAGCTTTATGCCGTGGTTCAATCCCTCCGGCATTGGAGGCACTATCTCCTACCCAAAGAATTTGTGATCTTCTCGGACCATGAGGCTTTGAAATACCTCAACACTCAACAAAAGCTCAATGCCCGCCATGCCCGATGGGTAGAATACATTCAAGCCTACACCTTTGTCCTCAAGTATAAGATGGGTAGTGAGAACCGCGCCGCCGATGCGCTAAGTAGGCGGGTAGCCTTACTATCCACCGTCCAAGTGGAGGTAACCGGATTTGAGAGAATCAAAGGGGAATACCCACATTGCCCCGACTTTGGGACTCACTACAATACCCTTTCCACCCAGCCACTCAAGGAATATGAGGGGTTCATACTTCAAGATGGATATCTGTTCAAGGGGGATAGGCTTTGCATACCTCGGACTTCACTTAGGGACTTCCTAGTTTGGGAGTTATATAGTGGTGGCCTAGCTGGTCACTTTGGGGTCCACAAAACCATAGAGTTAGTTGAGAGGCAATTCCACTGGCCCAGCCTCAAGAAGGATGCGGCCCACATTGTGGGACAATGCCGCATTTGTGCATCCGCCAAACAAGTAAAACAAAACACCGGGCTTTACACACCTCTACCCATACCCGACCGACCATGGGAGGATTTGAGCATGGATTTCATTCTTGGCCTACCAAAGACCTTGCGCAAACATGATTCCATCTTTGTAGTGGTTGACAGGTTCTCAAAAATGGCCCACTTTATCCCTTGTTCCAAGACCTCCGATGCCTCTAGGGTTGCCCGGTTATTCTTTGATGAGGTAGTCCGACTCCATGGATTACCTAAGACTATTGTGTCCGATAGAGATGTGAAATTCACTAGTTACTTTTGGAAGACTCTATGGCACTTGATGGGGACCCTCCTCAAATTCTCCACTGCTTACCATCCTCAAACCGACGGCCAGACTGAGGTCGTCAACCGAAGCCTTGGGAACTTGCTCCGTTGTCTTGTGGGGGATCACCCTGGGAATTGGGATCTCCTCTTGTCTCAGGCCGAGTTTGCCTACAATGATTCCGTCAATAGGTCAATAGGCAAAAGTCCATTTGAGGTAGTGCATGGTTTTAGGCCTAGAAAGCCCTCGGATCTCATTCCCCTTCCCCCACATGCTAGGGTGTCAGTCTCAGCTGAGTCCTTTGCACAGCATATCAAAGAGTTGCATGATGACATCCGCAAGCATATAGGGAAAAGCAATGAGGCTTACAAAAGACGGGCAGATGCTCACCGGCGCCACTGTGAATTCCAAGTGGGAGACCCGGTGATGGTGAGGACGGAGCGGCTCCTTCCCGGGCCTGCCTCCAAGTTGAGGGCACGAGGGTCGGGACCCTTTCGAGTCTTACGACGACTTGGCAGCAATGCTTATGAGCTTGACCTACCAGAGAGCTATGGGGTGCACCCTACCTTCAACGTGGCGGACCTGGTACCCTACAAAGGCCCCGCGGTGGAACCCAGTGAGGAGCTTGAGCCTTTACCCCCCCTTATGAGAGACACTCCCGGAGGGATTCCACTTCCCAGCTTAAGAGACCGACGAGAGCAGATAGAGGCAATACTGGATGAGCAGAGCATCATTACGAGGCACAAGGTGTATCAGCGCTACTTGGTTAGGTGGAAGAACCGTCCCCCGACGGAGGATACTTGGGTGAGCCGGGAGGACCTGCTGGGGTTGGATCCCGACATTCTGGAGCACTATGACAGCCAGGCAGGCCCACACTCGACAGGGTCGAGTTCTCCCCACCCCGGGGGATTTGATGAGGACATCTCACGACACTCGCTATGGCTCGGGTCGCCTGCACACCTTTGATTTGGGTCGACTCATTCTCATCTTATGTATCTCCCTTTTATTGAGTCTTATCATATGTAATTTTCCTTTTATTGGGTCATGTCGCATGTATTTCCTTTTATTATGTCAAGTTGTACTAGTCCATTTCCCCTATTTGGTCTAATTGGGCCCTAATACCTTAGTTTGGGCCTATTGGACTGAGTCTAGGACATGTTTGGTCTTTTGCCTTATATGGCAGGGTTATTTTTGTCTTGTAAAGATGGGTTGCCTATAAATAGCCCCCATCTCCCTCCATGTACTCACTTTTGATGAAATATTGAAAACCACTTCCTTCCACCTCTCAAGATCTCTCTCTTACTCTCTCTCTACTCTCTCTCTCACTCTCTCTCTCTCCCCAAGGGGAGTTCGACCCTCTCTCTCTCTCCTCCTTCCCCCTCACTTATCCCAACCCCCAACCACCTCCACTACCTCACCCACCTCCATTAAGGCCCTCCACTTCCCCATAGCCCCTCATTTACTCCCCTCTCCTTGTCCCAAAGCAACTCCTCCACCTCCCAACACAATCCCCACTTCCCCACACAAACCCCACCCCTCCCAAGGCCAAATTCGAATTTGAACCTTCCCTCCTCATCCCCCCTTGCTCCCTAGGTCGCACCACTCCTCTCCCCTCAAGCCAAGTTCGCCCCCACCTTCTCCCTCCCACACCCTCTCTCTTGTGCACACCCACCTCTCCACCTCCACCTCCAGCAGCTCCAGCCCCCTCTCCATCCATCCCTGCCCCACTAGGACCCCTTGGGAGCCCTAACCTCATCCCTCCCCTCTCCCCAAACCCTCAGCCAACTCCCCTAGCTGTGCTACTCCCCTTACCCCTCCCCTTGTTCTTGCAAAGTTGAAGCTTCAAGTAGCAGGTCGCAGGCAGCAGAAGGAGGCTCTGAAGTCGCGTCTTCCCCAGCCTCTCTCTGCTCCTCCTGGTGTCAAGGCCTACATCTCTGGAAAGGTCTTCCAGAGAGCTTTCAAGGCGAGGTGGTTTCGTCGGCATCCGAGCTTTGTGCTGTCCGCAGCAACCATTCTCCCTCGACTGCGCAGGACCTCCCAGGCCAGGAGCCAGAACGACAGAGCAGGCTCTCCCACGACGAACCTTGAAGGAACCAGCCTTCGAGGCCTTCTACAAAGATCTTCCTCCCCCTGTCAGCGTCCAGGAACAGAAGGTGGAACCCCGTTCGGCGTCCGACAACCAGAGATACCAATTTTCTACCACAACCACGCCGATCTGCCTCCTCACAATCTGTACCGACCACCGTCCACTCCCCTGGACACCCAGTTCATCTCTGACATCAGAAGACTTCCCCGTTTGTTTTTCTGCAAAGTAGACTCGTCCACGGTTCCAACGAGTCCAGCGGTGCCAGATTTGGAGCTCCGGAGCGATCGTGGCAGCTTCTGCAACGTGCTGTTTCAGAACGTGTTCGTCCAGAGACCATAACTGCAGCCACCTTCCAGTCGCCGGAGCAGTCAGCCCCCAGATCGGAACGCCGCCCAAAAATTCAGGCCTTACCCCTCTCCAGTTAGGAAGCTTTTGGAGCAAGTCTCGTCAGATTATGAGTTCGGTGGAATTATTGGCAGCATCGACATCGACCCTCTGTCCAGAAATACAGAAGCTAGGCAGAATCGGCAAAGCTCGGAAAGTCGGTTCTCTTTGCGTATCTCCCCACCCCGCTTGGCCGGCTGAAGGCCCCTCCCTGCGTGGAGGTAGTTTTGGATGTATTAAGAATAACCCCCACCCCAAGATCACCCCTCCTGTGAGAGGAGTAGTGCTGTACCATTTGCATTTTCAGGTCAAGCTACATCGCCGCGGCGATCGGGTGCATACCCTCGCCTCCCGGCGCGCCCTCGTCTCCGAGCGGGATCGGTGTCTTCACACCGATCAGGTGAGCCACTGATATCACCCTAGGTTGCTTCATTTCTGCAAGTGTAGTATTGTCTTGAATGCCCGTCGGACGGTAAGAGAGAGCTCGGACTCAATTTTTAGCGATATCGTGCCCACCGCGGCCCGTGAGTGAGTGCCACCCAACACCCCGCCTTGCGGGCCAGCCACCCACAAAGTTGGGTCTCCCAGGCCCATTGGGGGTCAGCCTTAGCATTGTAAGTCCATTAGGACAATTGGGTCCCACCTCGGACCCTCACCATCATCTCCCGGACCCACCGGGTGAACGTGTGAGCCGAGTGAGCAAAAATCGTCATCGTGAGAATCATTGAGCGCTTGTATGCTTGCGGGTCTAAGTCCTAGGGTCATCTCATCATATTTAGTGGTCTTTGGGCTGTGCCACATCAATAAGGCATATGATTTATTTGAAATGTTCAGTGAAAATTCTATTAGTCATGCCTCGCTCTCGTCTTATGAAAGAATGATTGGTCCGACTAGGAAGGGTGGACTTTATGAAGTGAAGAGCCAAGGTGACTGTGAGAATAGGATGGACATAAATGCCTTGACTCAGAAGTTGAATAAGATAGATTTGTTTGCACAGAAGATAGAGAAGGTTGATCTTGTAACTTAGAAGCTAGATCAGTTGTTATCTAGGCATGAACCTTCTTCTTCTTCAACCCCTCAACCTCAACCTTTCTCAGCTCCTAGTCATGAAGAGATTTATGCTCTTTGTTGTAGCCCTGATCATGCGGTAACTGATTTCCCCACTGCAGCCCAGCTTCCCCCATTCATCCAAGAACAAATTTTTGCTGCTCAAGGTGTCTCTAAGCCTCCTTATGATCCTTACTCCAACACCTACAATCTAGGCTAGAGAAATCACCCGAATTTTTCTTGAAAATCTCAGCAAGGTCCATCTACCCAATCTAATCCATATTTCCAAAAACAACCCTTCCAAGCTAAATCTCACCAACAGTACCAATCTCCTTTTCAACAAACTCAGTCTCATCATAATTTCTCTCAATCAAATGCACCTTTCCAACGGTAAACTCAACCTCCATCACATTATTCTCAAGCCCCATACCCCCAGAATCAATTCTCTCAGGGTCAGTTTCAGCAATCTCCATACCGCTTTCATCAATCTCAATATCAATCACCTCCTCCTCAGCCCAATTTCGAGGATAGATTCTAGCAACTCCAACAACAACTTATTCTTTCTCAGAATCAATTCATTCAGTCTCAGCAACAATCCATGGCCAAGTTGGAGAGTCAAATAGGGCAGTTAGCTGCTAGCAATATGAGGAGATATGTCGGTCGGTTACCTAGCCAACATGTGGCTAACCCCAGAAATCAACCCCTGGGTTTTCCTCAGAGAGCTCCTATTCTTCCTCAACCTAATCAACCTCAGCCTCCTCCTCCTATGGGCCCTCAATTTGAGAATGCAAAGGCTATATCTACCCTTAGGAGTGAGAAGATTTTAGATAACCCTTACCAGGCTAGGGGAGTTGGCAGTAGTTTAGGCCAAGATCCCCACATGGAAAGTGATAGTGAGGATGAGGAGCCGGTGATTGTGCAAGAGCAAAAGAAGCCGGAGGGTGGGGGGAAGAAGCTGGATAAAGGAAAGGTAAAAGTTGATGAAGGACCCCAAGAATATGTGGCTTAGGCCCCTTTTCCTGATGCTCTATAGTCGAAGGCTCACAAGAAAATGCCGGTCTAACAGGAAGAATTAGTGGAATTGTTTAAACAGGTGAATATCAATATTTCACTCTTGGATGCGATCAAACATGTGCCGGCATATGCGAAATTTTTGAAAGAGCTTTGTACTCCAAAGTGGGAGCCGAAGGCGGTAACACAAAAGATTCGCTTGTCTGAGGATGTGAGTGATGTATGAATGAATCATTTGCCGAGAAAATTGAAGAACCCCGGAGCCTCGTTAATCTCATGTGATATAGGTGGAGTCACTTTTGATCTTGCATTGCCAGACTTAGGTACTAGCGTAAATCTTTTGCCCACCTTTATTTATGAGCAGTTTGATCTCGGGGAATTAAAACCCACTTCAATAATCCTTCAATTGGTGAATAGATCGGTGAAAACTCCAAGGGGTATGTTGGAGGATGTTATTATCAAAGTGCATGAATTTTATTTCTTGGTGGATTTTCTCATTCTGGATATGGCCTCGTCCCAGGATCTAAAGCACACACCTATCATTTTGGGACGTCCGTTTTTAGCTACAACAAAGGCTAATATAAATTGTGCCACGGGAATGATGGATATATCATTTGGAGGAAAGAATGTTACTTTGAATGTTTTTAAGGCTTCTCAGTACCCGGACCACGAAGAAGAATGCAATATCATTGATTTATTTGAGGAGGTGATTGATGAAAGTCCGGATGATATCGAGAAAACCATAGAAGAGGGTAGCTTGTTTCAAGATTCCCCTCTCTCTTTTGCACCCTACTCTAGGGTAGAGCCACTTCCTCCATTACAATCCGAACTAGCTCTTCCATCTCTGGCTCATCCGCCTACTCTTGAATTGAAATCTCTGTCGGATTCTCTTAAGTACGCTTATCTGGGTCCTGACCAAACTCTGCCCGTGATTATTGCTTCTAATCTCACTCCTGCTCAGGAATCTTAGCTCTTAGATGTCCTTAAGGTGCATAAGGGGGCAATTGGTTGGTCGGTGGCAGATCTCAAGGGGATTAGTCTGGATGTTTGTATGCACCACATTTACTTAGAGGATAATGCCAAGCCGAGCAGGGAGATGCAGCGCCGGCTGAACCCGAACATGAAAGAGGTGGTCAAGCAAGAGGTGGTGAAATGGTTGGATGCCAGGATTATATATCCCATCTCTAATAGCAAGTGGGTCGGCCCCACATAAGTTGTTCCAAAGAAATCCGGGCTGATCGTGATTCAAAATGAGAAGGGAGAAGAAGTGCCAATGAGACTACACACGGGGTGGAGAGTCTGTATTGATTATAGAAAATTGAATTCAATGACAAAGAAAGATCATTTCCCTCTCCCGTTTGTGGATCAAATTCTAGAAAAGCTGGCTGGACAAAGATATTTTTACTTTTTTGATGGATACTTCAGGTACAATCAAGTTGCTGTCCACCCGGAAGATCAAGAGAAAACTACATTCACGTGTCCTTATGGCACGTTTGCCTTCAGGAGAATGCCGTTTGGGCTTTGCAATGCCCCTGCCACCTTTCAACGGTGCATGATGGCAACATTTTCTGAAATGGTGGGAGAATTCTTAAAAGTTTCTATGGATGACTTCTCAGTTTTTGGAGACTCATTTGAGTGCTACTTGGAGAATTTGTAGATAGTACTAGCACGATGCATTAAATCTAATCTGGTGCTTAGCTGGGAGAAAAGTCACTTCATGGTAAGAGAAGGCATTGTGCTAGGACACATTGTTTCAGAGAGGGGGATAGAAGTAGACAAGGCTAAGGTTGATCTGATTTTAAATCTTCCTCCCCCTTTGTCTGTCAGGCAAATTCGCTCTTTTCTTGGCCATGCGGGTTTTTATAGAAGATTCATTCAGAACTTCTCTACCATTACTTGCCCGCTCACTAAGCTGCTAGCCAAGGACACTCCATTCCAGCTAGATGAATCGTGTCTTGAGGCTTTACATTCCCTGAAGGCAGCCCTGACCCAAGCTCTGATTCTTCAATCACCGGATTGGTCACTACCGTTCGAAATCATGTGCGATGCCTCAGACTATGCCATAGGAGCTATCTTGGGGCAAAGGATTGATAGGAAACCTGTGGTGATCTATTATGCGAGTCGCACTCTCGCCGATGCTCAACTTAATTATACCACCACAGATAAAGAACTTATGGCCGTTGTTTTTGCCCTAGAGAAATTTCGCTCATACCTTTTGGGGGCCAAAGTCATCATCTATTCTGATCATGCTGCTTTGAAATATCTGCTCACCAAGAAGGATGCTAAACCCCGTTTGATTCAATGGATTCTATTACTGCAAGAATTTGATTTGGAAATAAAAGACAAGAAGGGGTTAGAGAATGTGGTGGCTGATCATTTGTCACGAATAGTGATACCTGAGAGTACTCCAATGTCTGATTCTTTTTAAGATGAACAATTATTATCCATCTCTCACACCGCAACCCCTTGGTACGCTCACATTGTCAACTTCTTGGCAGTAGGACAAATCTCGGGAGGGTGGACTAAGCAGGAAAAGGATCACTTCTTTGCTAAAGTCAAGCACTATTTTTGGGAGGACCCGAAATTATTTCATATGGGTCCTGATCAGATCATAAGAAGATGTGTCCTCGAGGAGGAGCAACAATCTATATTGAATTTTTGTCACAATCTAGTTTGTGGGGGGCACTTCTCAGAAAAGAAGACTTCGGCTAAGGTGTTGCAAAGTGAATTTTATTGGCCCACTTTATTTAAGGATGCATATGAATTTGGCAAAACATGTTTGAGGTGTCAAGCTGTGTAAAATAATTCGAAGAGAGATATGATGCCACTTAATCCCATTCTAGTTGTTGAAATCTTTGATGTTTGGGGTATTGATTTCATGGGACCATTTCCACCATCTTTTGGGAATGAATACATCTTGGTGGTAGTCGATTACATTTCAAAATGGATTGAAGCAGTAGCCACAAGGATCAATGATCACAAGGTAGTGATGAAACTTGTGAAGAAGAACATATTTTCAAGATTTGGGTGCCCTAGGGCTATGATTAGTGATGGGGGGTCCCATTTCATGAACTTCTAATTCCGAGCTTTACTTCGTAAATACGACATCACTCATAAGCTCGCTACCCCCTATCACCCCCAATCCAGTGGCCATGTGGAGGTTTTCAATAGGGAGATTAAGAACATTCTGCATAAGACAGTTAGGCCAGAGAGGAAAGACTGGTATGAGAGACTAGATAATGCACTTTGGGCCTATAGAATTACCTTTAAGACTCCCATTGGTATGTCTCCATATCGCCTCATTTTTGGAAAAGCATGCCACTTGCTCGTAGAGCTTGAACATAGGGCCTATTGGGCCATTAAGCAAGTCAATTTTGACTTAACTCAAGCTGGAGCCCAGAGAGCCTTACAACTCAATGAACTGGAAGAACTAAGGAACGAGGCCTATGAAAATTCTAGAATTTATAAAGCTAAAACTAAGGTTTTCCATGATAAGCATATTCATAGGAAAACTTTTCATGCTAATCAAAAGGTTTGGCTTTTCAATTCACGGCTACACTTGTTCCCCGGTAAGTTGAAATCTAGATGGGATGGACCGTTCATAGTTGTTAAAGCATTTGACCATGGAGCCATTCAAATTCTGAATCCATAAAATGGTCATATTTCTACTGTTAACGATCAAAGGTTGAAACCATACTTGGAAAATGAGTTGTTATCACCAAAAGAATCCATAGCATTATGTGATCAGGAATGAATTCCTTTTGAGGTTTCATGCGTCTGGCTGAAGACGGTAAATTTAGCACTTCTGGGAGGCAACCCAAGGTTTTTGAGATTTGATATTTTGTTTTAGTGTGTTTATTTTTTAGTTGTTAGGCCAAGAAGAGAAGGAGCCGTCGTCACTTTGCCCCACCTACCAGGTTGTATCCTTCCATCCCAACCATATTCTCTGTTACTTATTCTCTGATCTTTCTTTTTAATATGTCATCGAGGACAATGTCATTTAAGTTGGGGGGACAAAAATCATTCCATTGCACATGTTGCATTCATATACAACCTCAATTTTTTTTCAAAATTGCACATGTTGCATTCATATACAACCTCATTTTTTCAAAATGAAAAGAAAAAAATTCACAACAAAAATAAAACCCATTTTGAGTTTCATGATTCATTCTTCCATTGAAAGTAATTCTGGAATAAAAAAGACTGGGAGAAGGATGATGGAAAATTTATTTAATCTAGCCATGGAAAATTGATCTAAGAATCTCTTTAAAATTCATGTGCACTTTAGAAAAATGAAAATCACTTGCACGCTAGAAACATGACCAGACAAGCCTTCTGCTATTTTGGATATGTTGCCTGATATTCTGCACTTCGTAAAGAAGAGATCTTTTATAAGCTTTCTGCCAAGTTATCTCTCAAAAATTAGTGTAAAAGCATAATTGAAAAAAAAATTGAGAAAACAAAACACTATGAAAAATGCTCCGAATCTGAGTCACCGGGCCTACTCACCTAAGATGTGTTGAGGTTCGCGTCAAAAGGATAAGGGAACCTTGATCTGCGAAACCGGGCTTGCTTTAAGGTTCGCGCTAAACAGTGAAGGGTAGTGCAGCATCATGTGTGTAGAAAAATAAAAAGATCTCAAAAGGGACAAAACAATAAGGCAGATAAATAACCAATAAACATAATGCTCTGATTAAGAGGTGCAGGGTTGAAAGGTATTTGCTTAGAATAGCAAATGGGAGATGCAATTGTCTATGCTGTGGATTTAGTATTACACATGTACAAGTGCTATTGAACTTTGAGTTGAATTCTTGATCATGTACTTTAATTTCCAAATCTAAGACTAATGTGTGTTAACGTTTCCGGATTCCTAATCTTTAATTAATTCTGTAAAAGAAAAGCTGGATATGAAGGTCTGAACTTTGTAAACTCGTGTTGGTCCTAAATTTTTAATTATTTACATTGCTAAGGGACTAACAATGAGTAAGTTGGGGGGTGTGATAAATGTACATTTTTATATATTAATTAATGTTATAACATACTTTTATGAGCTTTAATATGCATCACTATATATTTATCACACTTAATCTCAATTTCAGATCAAAATATTTAATTACCTGATTTAATTAAATTTTGATTCTATTTTGCAGGCATAGAGAAAAAGATAACAAGAAGAATGAAAATAATAATAATAATAATAAGACAAATGGGTCAAAGCCCATTCACACATCCAAAGGCCCATAGGATTGTTTAAAAAGAAAATAAAAAATAAAAAATAATATTTATTGATCATTCTTGCCTTGGGAGAGTGCTACGTAGGGAGAGTTGGAGAGTGTTGTTTGAGAGTTTTTGGTGTAAACTTTGTGGGTTCCTATTATTGTTATGGATGTTTTTGAGATTTTAGCTCTTTCTTTGCCTCATTACTTGTTGTTATGATCTTCATTTCATCTTCTGGTATTCAAAAACCTTATTCATCTTTAAGTGTTCTACATTTTCTTCTTCTATCACTTCCTCTAAATCTCTCTCGTTTTTAAGTTAATTCACATTTTTCAACTTGATGTTGTAGAGCGTTACTGTTTATCCGAGATGATAGTCTCTACCATTCTTCCGTTTTGAAACCCTTCCAATCCTCTTTTCTTTCTGTATTTTTCACTAAAGTTTTCTCTCTCTCGTAGATCTTAACTTTCTTCTTCTACCACTTCCTCTACTTCTTCTTCGTTTTAAAGTTATTTTTATTTTTCCACAGTTCTATTTTCTGCTCAGTCACTGTTCACTCGCGCATATAGATCTTGATTTTTCACGTTTTGCACCTTTTTCCTCTCATTTTCTGTCTCTACACTCTTTATGAAACTTCTTTTTAACCCTCCGATCTTCAACTTTCTCTTCTGTCACTTCTTCTAATTATGTCTGGTTTTAAAATTATTTCTCTCCTTAACTTGCCCTATTTTCAGTATAATTTTCCCTGTGTTGTTCTTCTATCCACCTCCCTCTCTTCCCTATTTCTTCACACACCCCAAGGCAGTTATTCATCTCCCGGTCCCCTCTCGGCGTCGACTTCCAAGGCGGAGTGATCTACTCAAAGGCTCAACTAGGAGACGACGGCGTTCTTCATCCATCTCTTGGCTACAATTTTCTTCACTTTTCTCTTTTTATTTCAAAGTTGTAATTTTTATTTTTCATAGATTGTACTCTTTCACTTTCATAGAAATAAAAGTCATCTTTGTAAATTTTGGTATTTTCATCTTTCTATCTCTTCCAATTTCTCTTCTTTACCCCTCTCATATTATTTAATTTATTTTCATGTAATTTATTTCCTTTTTATTAGTTTAATCTCACTCAAAATTTGATTATCAAAGCATTAGGATATTTTTCTAACTTGTTCTATAAAGATTTTTCCTCCTCGTGGGATCGACTCCACTTATCACTATATATTTGATTTTTCCAATCTTTTAAAGTGAGTGAGTGTGAATATTTTTGAAATTGTGGCATGGCTTTTAAACGACGAGTTTGTGGCTATCAGGGGGAGGGCGAGCCCTTGGGATGGATGGCTCCTGACGGGCGGGCTCCTGAGGTCGAACCATGGGAGCCCTCTGATATGGGCCCGAAGAGCTACGGGGCTCGGCCCCATGATGAGGAAAGGGCCCCAACCGCTGGGCAGGCTGGAACTCTGCATCGAACTGCTCCAACTCGAGAGCAACCTGATACGCTTGTTCCAAAGTGGTCACATTGTGACGGAAAAGCTCATACTGATAGTTGATAAGTGTGCATTTATACATGTTAATTAATGTTATATCACGCTTTTATGAGCTTTAATATGTATCATTATGCATTTATCACACTTAATTATAATCGAGAGTAAAATATTTAATTTTATAGAATTAAGTAATTTTAATGAATAAACTTGCTCATTTTGCAGGCACAAAGAAGAAGCCAAAGTCCATTATGGTTGAAAAAAGAGAGAGAGAGAGAGAAAAAAGAAGATTATAAATGGGCCAAGGGCCCATGGACTTGTTTAAAAAGAAAAAAAAGTAAAAAAAGAAGAAAAGTAAAACTTATACTTATATATATAGCATATAGTTATATATATATATCATATATATAACATATATATGATATATATATATATATACATATATATATATATGTTATATATATATATATAAATATATATGTTATATATATATATATATATATATATATATATATATATATATATATATATATATATATATAGATACATATGGAGCGCCCCTCCCATGAGGTGAGCGCTGGTTTCAGCAGGAGGACAACATGCATGGCTTTGCCATGCATGCAGGTGGGCTTGGCAAGCTTCATATATGCAAGCAGCGCGGGTTCTCCAAGCGCCTAAGTCAACTACGCGGTTGGTGGCCAAGGCTTTAACGTGTTCATGGGCACGGCTAAGATGGCCAACACAGGCCAGCAGCAGGGCATGGAAGCGGCTAAGCTACCTTGGGCGGTCAACACGGGAGCTCTCCACGCGTCAGTTGGTTGGCGGGCGAGCCATGTCGGCTGGGCACTGCGGACAGCTTTTCACGCAGGCGTGCGCGAGGCCCATGAGGAGGCAGCTCGTAGGCAGGGTTTCGATGGGTGAAAGTCTCCAACGGCGGCTTGGGCGGTCAAAAGAAATGGCACGGAGGTGAGCTTCACGGATGCAGAGTCAGCGGCAGCAAGTGGCCGACGTGGAAAGGAAGAAAAGAACGAGATGGGAGGTTGGAAGACGCGCAATCGACGGGCGAATAAGTATGCAAGCGGCCAAAGCTTCTAGGCGTGCTCCACACAGCAGATGAAGGAGGTCTTCACGTGGGTGGCTAAGGTGGGTGGAGAAAAGAGAAGATGCAGTGTCAGCCAAGAAAAAAAGGGAGAGAAAGAGAAGAAAATTCAAATGGTGGGCAATCCCATTCACATGGAGCGAAGTGTTTGTTCTGGAGCCTTTAAAAGGGGGGTTGAGGTCTCTCTGTTCCTCTCTTCCCCACTCCATAAGATGCACATATGTAGATTTCTCTCCTTCTCCCCTTCTTTCACGTAGATAACAAGTCCTCATCATGTTTCCCTCTCATTTTTAGTGTTAGACCCTCTCTTTCTAGGTATTGTTTTATTATTTTTGTAATTTTCATTCACTTGTAAGTGTGTTTTAATTTATGTTTAATTTTAGTTGTGTTGTTATTTTTAATTTTATTTAGCATAATCTTCCCTTCTTCTCTTCCATCTATCTCCCTCTCTTCATATCTTCACACATCCCTATTGCGGAATTGCTTCTCTCGGTCCTCTCACGGCGGCGTTCTACTTCAAAGCGGGGCGACGATCAAAGGCTCGGCACGGCGTGGACGGTGTCAATCTTTCAATCCTCGGCTCATTTCTTTCCCTTATTCTTTTAATTTTCATAGTTGTACTTTTTATTTCCACAGCAATAAAATTCATTTTTGGTAAAATTATGTTCTTTTCTCTCTCTTTCTAAATTCCCTTCTTCAACCCTCTCATATTCTTTAGTTAGATTTATTTCTAGTCTTTATTTCATGTAATTTATTTTTCATTAGTTTTAACACACTCAAAGATTCGCTCTTCAAAACATAAGATTTTTCCAACTTATTTAAAATGAAATCTTTCTTCCCCGTGGGATCGACCCATATTCACCTCTTTGCTTGAATTTTAATATTTTTAAGTGAGTGAGTTCGGTAAATTTTTAAATTATGGCACGGTATTTTTAACGACGAGTGTCGAAGCGCATCAATTTTTGGCGCCGTTGTCGGGGAGAAAAATTATTTTTAATGTTGGGAAATTCTTGTGTTTGATGTATATATGTGAATACTACTTTTTCTATTTTTATTTTGTAGGAAAAATCAGAAAAAAAATCATAGAAATTCGGGCATGAAAATCTCAAAAAATAAACTGTCACAGAAAGTGTCGCTGAAAGCTAGAACTGTAGCAGAATGATGGAAATCAGAAAATTCAAGAAATTCAATCGTCGCTAAAGGTCAGTAAACGTAGGAAAATGTCCTATCTTGTTTATTTCTGAAAAATTCTGAACAAAATCTGAAAAGTTCCTGAAAAATCTATAAAAATTAGAAAAAAATCAGAACACACAAAAACATCATTTTAGACTTAATTTTGTAATAAATTTGCATATCTTTATCATTTTATTGTTTATAACTTCTTATATTCATCTCTTATTGAAAAATTCAAACAAAAAAAAATAATCTCTAAAAATTCTAAAAAAATCAAAAAATCTGAAAAACACAGAAATCATGATTTTAGATTTTCTTTTTCAATATGTTGGATGTTAATTAGTATTTTTAGTCAATATTTGTATTCTATCTATCTCTCTTTTTGAAAATCAAGAAAATATAAAAATAACTCTCTGAAAAAAAATTCAAAAATTCAGAAAACTTCAAAAATATAATTTTAAGCCTTACTGTTCAGTAGATTTACATGTTGTTTGGTATTTTTAGTTTATAATTTTTGTTTATTCATCTCTTCTTATAAATAAAAAAATTCTTGAAAAAAAATAAAATAAAAATCAAAAATCAGAAATCAGAAATCAGAAAACAAAAAAAATGTCTCATGCTATCATGTCCTCGTTTTAGTTGCATCAATTTCATATATTATGCATTTAGTTGAGTATTTATTCTTTGTTTTTGCATCATTTGAAATAAAAAAAATCACCATCTTCCTCTTCTTCTCCTTTCTCTTCTTCTCTATTTCTCCTTTTAAGGGCAAGATAGGTACACCTCTCTTGGAATTGGAAGGGCCCTCCATTGAGCACTCCGTCTCTTTGTATTGAAATTTCTTTTTCTAAGACCTCCTTAAGTTCCCGCACCCGTAGATTCTCTCACGGAAGCCGGGTAGGTTGTACCAAGAAGCACCCCAGAGTTAGATTGCCCTTAGAATGTTAAAAATAAGTTTTGGAATTTTTTACTATTTTAGAAAACTTGTGCCTAAGGCTAGAGGTCAACGGTAAACGCTATAAGCGGACTTGTGGTTATTTAATTAGGTCCCTACGAAAGTAGGGGGATCCTCCCACAACTCCACCTCTTACCTGGTCGGTGAACCAACTTGGTAGCAGGTCCCGACTCATCATTTGTAAAAAAATAATAAAATAAAAAAATAAAAAAATATCATGTTTGCATTCATATAGTGATTAATTCGTAACATTTGTATTTAGTAATTCATTCATCGTCCAATTCTTTAAAATTCAAAAAAAATCATCATCATTGTTGCATAAACCATTTTTTTAGGAATTAATTCATTGCATTGTTTCAATAAAACATAACAGAACAAAATAAAAAGAGTTTCCTGCAAAATAAAAATAAAATAAAAAAAATTAAAATAAAAAATCATCATCACTTTTTTGTGGGCCTTTTGCATTGCTTCGTCCACTTTTGTTCAGACACATTAATGGATTCTTTCATGTTCAACCATGCGGACTATTTGAATTCAAATATTTCATTTGTCCATTGTCATCAAACTCCTTCACTCTTCCACAATGGGGTTCACAATTCATCTTTCACCCAAGAACCATATCAATTGTCATCGTATTTTTCCACCTCTTTCTCTTACACAAATTCATATCCTAGGTGGGAAAACCAACAATCATCTTTTTGGGCACATTACCAAGACCCCATGCAAAATCCGTCAAACTTACATTTTTCAGATTGAGCTTCATATTCCAATGATCCTTACAATCAAGCCCATTCTCAAGGACAACCCATCTTTATTCATCCTAGTCTGAGTACAACCCAACACATTCAGCTCTCCCACAGTCAAATTTCAATAAGGAGGATAGGTTCAACCAACTGACTCAACTCATCTTGACCAATCAGTAGTCCCTTAAAGCTCAGAGTCAAATTATCCAAGCCCAGCTTGACCAACTTGATAGAGAGCTTGAAATGGACCAACATGCTAACCCTCTCACGGAAAACCTTGAAAATCTATTTCCTGATTACGATTATAATATCAGCTTGAATGATCCATCCAACAATCCTCAATTCAACAACTCTCAAATAATTTTCGATGATGAGGATAATATGGAGCAACCATATCAGGAAATTTGGGGGGAAGCTAATGAATCTCAATTTGTAATGGCCAAGGAAAATAATGAGGAGTCCAAGTTCGGGGGAGAAGAAGAGAATAATAAAAATCACTTTTGGGCCCCAAACTCTGATGACCATTATGAACCAGCCCAACATCACTCTCCTCCTTGCTATTCATCTCTTCCGTCCTCAAATACCAACCCAGATGATCAATTCTGTCAACTAATTCTCCTAAGTCAATCCCTCCAAGAGTAAATCGAGAGGCTAACCAAGGAAGTCAAAAACATGGAGGGAGATCAATTCTTTGATTACTCTGGACCCACTCCTACTCATCAAATTCTTGATACTGACTACGATCAATCCTTGAATTCCCACTATCATAACATTCAGATCCACTGTGACTTAGAAGATGAAGGAATTATGGAGAGATCTTGTCAGGAAAATTTGAATGAGGAACCTAGAAAATTTGAGGCGATTGAAGAATTTGCTGGAAAAGAAATAAAGGAAGGTGATGAATTAATGAATGATCATATTCCCCCTCCTAAAATTGAATTTGAGGAGCTTGTGCCTGATTATCCTTATGAGGAGAGTGCTAGAGAGGTGGATGATCTCCAGTTAGGGGGAGAGGAAGAGTATAATGAACCTCAAATCTTTAATCACATGTCTCTCCCTAAATTTAATGAAATTCTATTTGAAGATGAGAAGGAAGAAGAAGTAAAGATGGAACAAGATTTGAACATTTATTTTAACAATAAAGTTGGGGTTAATGAGGAATTGAATGAATTGAGAGTGCTGCATGATAATTTTAATCTGAGGGAGAGGGTAGAACTTTTGACAATTCGTGACCATAGTGATTCTTTTGAAATTCTTCCAACCAATTGGTCTAATCTTGCTCTACATCTAACTAATTTGTCTGATCCCATTGAATTTCATGAACATTGTGTCGAGGAGCACGTTTTTTTCACCCCTCATGTTGATAACCTCCTTGACACCAATCCATTCATGGGAACCTGTCACCCTCCAATATATTCTCACCTTAGTAACATTCATGAAATTCCCAAAATCCAGGTAGAAAATAATTTTTTAGAAGAAGATAACAAGGTCTGCATCATTCCATTCACACCTTTCACAGACCTTCAAGAGGAATATTTCATAATTCATGACATGATTTTTGCCAATGTTCCTCCTCTCTTCTCTGATCGGGATGGTCCTTTTGAGATACCTCCACCCCGATATATGCTTTGCCCTTATACTCACCAATTACAGTTGTTTCTCTCAGGGTATGAAAAAGAAAATTTTGAGAATGATAAAATTCTTTGGTGGCTCATTTTAAAATCAACTCGTTGGTTATAGAGCTTACATGCGTCTGGCTGAAGACGTTAAACTTAGTGCTTCTTGGGAGGCAACCCACAATTTTTATGATTTCCATATGCTAATAAATGACTTTTTGGGAGGCAACCCAAGTGTTTCTTGTGTTTTTGTTTTTATTTTACAGGTGTGAATAAAAGATAAGTTGGGGGGAGAGAAGATTGCTTGCTATGTTGTCTAGATTTTCAAAGTCAAGTACCGCCTTTTATTCCAGCAAGGATGCCCGTTGACGTTCACTTCCGTCAGGTTGTCCCGTTCCTTCACATATTTCATGTCTACACTAGTTTATTTTTCCATATTGTTCATGTCATTGAGGACAATGTCATTTAAGTTGGGGGGACGAAAATCATGTCATTGCACATGTTGCATTCATAGACAACCTCATTTTATTTTTTAAAAAATCAAAAAATAAATAAAACCCCATTTTGAGTTTCATGATTCAGGCTTCTATTGAAAGTAATTCTGGAATAGAAAAGACTGGGAGAAGGATGATGAAAAAATTATTTAATCTAGCCATGGAAAACCGATCTAAGAATCTCTTTAAAGTTCATGTGCACTTTAGAAAATTGAAACATCAGTTTGCACGCTAATGAAACATGCGGGATAAGCCTTCTGCTATTTTGGGTATGTTACCTGATATTCAACACTTCTTGAAGAAGTGATATTTTATAAGCTTTCTGCCAAGTTATCTATCAAAATTAGTGCAAAAGCATAATTTAAAAAAAATTAAGAAAACATCATGAAAAATGTTCCGAATCTGAGTAACCGGGCCTACTTCACCTAAGACGTGTTGAGGTTAGTGTCAAAAGGAAAATGGAACCTTGATCTGTGAAACCGGGCCTACTTCGAGGTTCACGTTAAACAGTGAAAGGTAGTGTAACATCATGTGTGTAGACAAATAATAATAAAAAAAGATCCCTAAGGGACGAAACAATAAGACAGATAAAAAGTTAATATGCTTAATGCTCTGATTAAGAGGTGCAGGGTTGAAAGGCACTTATTTGAAATAGCAAATGGGGAATGTAATTATCTACGCTGTGGATTTAGTATTTACACATGCACAAGTGCTATTGAACTTTGAGTTGAATTCTTGATCATGTACCTTAATTTTCAAATCTAAGGCTAGTGTATGTTAATGTTTTCGGATTCCTAATCTTTGGTTATTTCTGTAAAGGAAAAGTTAGATATGATGGTATGAACTTTGTAAACTCTTGTTGGTCCTAAATTTTTAATTATTTGCATTGCTAAGGGACAAGCAATGAGTAAGTTGGGGGGTGTGATAAGTGTGCATTTATACATGTTAATTAATGTTATATCACACTTTTATGAGCTTTAATATGTATCATTATGTATTTATCACACTTAATCATAATCTAGAGTAAAATATTTAGTTTTATAGAATTAAGTAATTTGAATGAATAAATTTGCTCATTTTGTAGGCACAAAGAAGAAGCCAAAGTCCATAATGGTTGAAAAAAAAAGAGAGAAAAAAAAGAAGAGTATAAATGGGCCAAGGGCCCATGGGCCCATGGGCTTGTTTAAAAAGAAAAAAAGAAAAAAAGAAAAAAAAAGAAAAGTAAAACTTATACTTATATATATATATATATATATATATATATATATATATATATATATATGGAGCGCCCCTCCCACGAGGTGAGCGCTGGTTTCAGCAGGAGGCCAACGTGCATGGCTTTACCATGCACGCAGGCGGGCTTGGCAAGCTTCATATATGCAAGCAGCGCGGCTTCTTCAAGCGCCTAAGTCAACCACGCGGTTTGTGGCCAAGGCTTCAACGTGTTCGTGGGCACGGCTAAGATGGCTAACACAGGCCAGCAGCAGGGCGTGGAAGTGGCTAACCGCCTTGGGCGGTCAACGCGGGAGCTCTCCACGCGTTAGTTGGCTGGCGGGCGAGCCATGTCGGCTGGGCATGGTGGATAGCTTTTCACGCAGGCGAGCGCGAGGTCCATGAGGAGGGAGCTCGCAGGTAGGGCTTCGACGGGTGAAAGTCTCCAATGGCAGCTTGAGCGGTCAAAAGAAATGGCACGGAGGTGAGCTTCGCGCACACAGAGTCAGGGACAGCAAGTGGCCGAGGCGGAAAGGAAGAAAAGAACGAGATGGGAGGTTGACAGAAGCGCAATCGATGGGCGAATAAGTATGCAAGCGGCCAAAGCTTCAAGGCGTGCTCCACGTAGCATGTGAAGGAGGTCTTCACGTTGGTGGCTAAGGTGGGTGGAGAAAAGAGAAGATGTAGTGTCGGCCAAGAAAAAAAGGGAGAGAAAGAAAAGAAAATTCAAATGGTAGGCAATCCCATTCACATGGAGCAAAGTGTTTGTTCTGGAGCCTATAAAAGGGCGGTTGGGGCCTCTCTGTTCCTCTCTCCCCCACTCCATAAGATGCACATATGTAGATTTCTCTCCCTCTCCTCTTCTTTCACGTAGATAGCAAGCCCTCATCATGTTTCCCTCTCATTTTTAGTGTTAGACCCTCTCTTTCTAGTTATTGTTTTATTATTTTTATAATTTTCATTCACTTGTAAGTGTGTTTTAATTTATGTTTAATTTTAGTTGTGTTTTTATTTTTAATTTTATTTAGCATAATCTTCCATTCTTCTCTTCCATCTATCTCCCTCTCTTCATATCTTCACACATCTCTATGGCGGAGTTGCTTCTCTCGGTCCTCTCACGGCGGCGTTCTACACCAAAGTGGGGCGACGATCAAAGGCTCGACACGACGTGGACGGCGTCAATATTCCAATCCTCGGCTCATTTCTTTCCCTTATTTTTTTAATTTTCATAGTTGTACTTTTTTTTATTTCCATAGCAATAAAATTCATTTTTGGCAAAATTGTGTTCTTTTCTCTCTCTTTCTAAATTCTCTTCTTCAACCCTCTCATATTCTTTAGTTAGATTTATTTCTAGTCTTTATTTCATGCAATTTATTTTTCATTAGTTTTAACTCACTCAAAGATTCACTCTTCAAAACATAAGATTTTTCCAACTTATTTAAAATGAAATCTTTCTTCCCCCTGGGATCGACCCGTATTCACCACTTTGCTTGAATTTTAATATTTTTAAGTTAGTGAGTTCGATAAATTTTTAAATTGTGGCATGACATTTTAAATGACGAATGTCGAAGTGCATCAATAGTGTAGCCGCAGACCCTTTCGGAAGTGAGAAATGGTCATGATGCTCTCTTCCGTAACTCCACATCGCAAATTGTATTCATCAAACTCAGCGATGTACTCGGTCATGGACCAATTCCCCTGGGTGAGGCTCTGCCATTTATCAATGAGACGCTGACGGTGTGTAGCAAGATGGTACTCCTGCCTCAATTTTGTCTTCATCTCATCCTAGGTACCGATCTGGGACTGACATCGCTGCATCAACAGGCTCTCCACATTGGTCCAATAGGTTTGCGCCTGCCCTTGCAACTTCATCTTCGCGTAGCGAACTCTTCGGTGGTCGGTCATCTCAAACCACTCGAAGTACCGATCCATACCGGCCTCCCAATTTGAATAGACTTTTGGGTCCAAGGACCCGTCAAAAAGGGGAGGGTCCGCACGCACGTTCCTAAGAACACGGTCATCTTCATCGTAATCACGATTCCGCCATTGGACACGACAGTCACGACCATAACCCCCATACTCGTTATCAGACTCATAATTATCCACCTCGGGGACTCGATGCCTCCTATCATCTACCCCTTGAGCCCTTGGCATAGTAGGTTGCTGAGCCGGCTCCTGTTCACCATTCATCGGTGCAAGGTACGCTCCAAACGGGGCTCTCTCTATAACGGAAACTCTCCCCACCAGACCCTGAATAGACTGGTCCGACGCTTTGACCCGATCCTCTAAGACCTTCATTCTCCCTTCCAGCATGTGCCTAAGCCATCCATACACATACTCAGCCCATCTATACGCATATCCAATTTATCCATAACAGTTCGGAACATGTCGACCACAGATGGCTCATTGGGACTACGGACTCGCGGATCCACCATAGGTGGTGGTGGTGGTGGTGGTGAGTATTGGGAACCTCTACGAGTGGGCATACAATGACACAGAGATTGAAGTGCATTGACTAATGCAAAATGAAGAACGTCGACTTAACCAATATCCAGTACGTGGAGGAGATAGTAATTCGAAGATTCAACTCACGCAAGGTTGTCACCTTCCCAATAAGCTTAACCTATCATTCCAGTAACACATTTTCATATACCATATACGGGAATGGAATGCAACACCTAGGATAAGACTACCCTACACTCAAACTGTGCTCCGATACTAATTTGATGCGGGATGAAGATGTGAACCTGAGACTCTAGGTGACGACACTACAAACTAGACAATGTGACCAGCAACGACGCGAACAACGAAGCTACCTCGGCTCGACACCAAGAGCTCTTAAGCGGGGAAATAGGCTTTCAACAAGAAATGTAGGCTCACAATCGTCCCAAGCGAGGGAAACGTGTGGATTTGCACGGTTGAGAAATTGACAGTGAGTCAAGGGTGGTCAGCTCACACTCATACTCGGATCGAGTCATGGGACGGTTTACGCTCACTCACTCACAGCGGTGGTTGAATTTGAGCGAGCTAGAATCCTATCGCGCACGCAAGCAGCGGCATCAAGAACACATACGGAATAAGCAAATGTGATGAGGAGGAGTGACAACATACCTCCACGCTCAGGCGGTGGGGAAGACTTCCCTGCCAAGACACGTAACCCCCGGTATAGTAAATAATAAATAATTGCATTTCCAAATTTACTACCCACTCCATGCAGGGAGATAAAAGGCTACACACTATTGTGCCCCTGTGGTTTTGATGATAGCAAACACTATAAGTCACCATGGGTCATCTATCATACATCATAACTTTGATTCTCATGTTTCATCTAGCATATAGGTCGGTGCATATGGGTGAAGTTCATGTCTTGCATGTCTGTGCAATCTTTGCATTAGGCAGACGCAAGTCGGTGCACATTATGTGTCCGTCTTATCTTGCGTCTCATTAGGCCTCGGTCGGTGCAAGTCCATGCATCGGTGTTTGGTGTCTATAAGGTCAGTGCATTATTTTACTTCATGCATTTATGAAGTCCGTGAACTTCACTGTTCAGGTCGGTGAAGTCTGTGTCTCATGCTTCGTCTGACGCACACACACGGTCAATACACATCTACGTCTACTCTTGCATCTCTATTTGCATCACATACATATTTTTACTTGCGTCTCTCATAGCTTAGACTCGGTGCATATCCAACGTCTCTGTTTACGTCTCTCATGGCTTAGGAGCTTGGTGCAAGTATTGCCTTGGTGCAATGTCTTCATTAGGTTAGTGCAGCTTTTGCTGCGAGCGCTTGAGGTCTGTGCATATGCTAGGTCAGTGCATGTTTTCACTCCATGCATAAGCACACATAGTCGGTGCAATCTTCTCGTATAGCACAAGCACGGTCGGTGCAAATTACTGTGTACTGCATTGTAGGTCTGTGCAACAATTGCACATTGCATATACATAGTCAGTGCATCCGTAGGCCTTGTGCTGAAATCAAGTCTGTGCATCTGCTTGTGCATAAATTTGAGTCTGTGCATATGTGTGTGAATGCCATATTGAATCTGTGCACTTCAGTTCTATCAGAATATCAACTCCGTGCAATCTCGTTACATCTCGTATAACTGTCTGAAGGTGACTTTATGTCTGATACCTTGGCAGGTGCCTTTTCGTGGAGGTTACGAATGGCACGTGATCCCAAATTGTAGGAGGTGTGCTGATCGTGACATCTGTAAAGCAGCCAAGCCAAGATGCTGCCACGTGGCCACTAACTCCAGATCTGGATCATGTAATTAGGCGGGAATCATGGAGAGCACACGCCCTACTTCTCTAATAGTACTATATATAATAAGCTTCTCCTTCAAGAGAAGACATCGTGCCAGAAGAGTATATCGTGATTTTGAGACTTGAGGTAGAGAGAGCAAGAGCCAGCACGATCCAGAGAAAAGAAGAAAGAGAGAGCAGATCAGAAAGAAGGAAGAGAAAGAATTTTGAGAGAGCTTGAGAGAATTGTTGAGATAGCTTTGTTTATCATTTTCCTGGTTCAGAACCGGAATTGATTGTGCTCATTGTTGAGCTACATTCCCCTCGTGGGTTTTGATTTTTCGTTTTGTTTCTTTTTGTTTCTAGAAACTCTTGTTCAAGCTGTCTGTCAGCAGAGGTGAAGCTGTAATTCCTTAGCGATTGTAGAGGTGTGGTATCCTCTGGTTGGGTGAAGCTGTAACTCCCCAGCAGTTGCAGAGGAGGACTCCTCTAGTCAGCGTAAGATGTAAGGCCCAGCAGTCTATAGGGATTTTACCCGAAGCTGTGTATCAGCAGTTAATCCACACTCTAGTTTGAGTGTGGGGTGGACGTAGACCTCGGGTTTGAGGTCGAACCACCTTAAAATTTCACTGTCCACTGTGCGATTGTTTGTGATTTGCAATTTTCCTTTATCTCTATTCATCGCTCAGTAGATGCTTGTTTAGTATCGCGTGAGAGCTGATCTGTTCGATTTGTTTCATTCTGATTGTGATTGAGTGCCTTTCGGACATCCTATAACAGTTTGATTATATTCCGCAACTGTTTCTGCTATAGTAAGTTTTTAGTGGGTGACCGATCTATTCACCCCCCTCTAGATCATCTACAGATACTCCATCTGTAGGTATAAGAGCGTCCATCTATTCTATCACTTGGTATCAGAGCCTAACTCTTTTGCAGGGATCAACGTCCTGAAGAGTCAACGGCCATGGACGCTATAGGGTTGACGGCTGAGGGTCACTCCACTACCAAGCCCCCATACGTCAATGGATCTAACTATGCATACTGGAAGAATCTTATGCACGTATTTCTGAGGGTGAAAGATTATGAGATCCTGAAAGTAGTAAGCAAAGGTTCGTTCGAGCTTCATGCGAACGAGGAAGTTTGGACAAGAGAGGAGATCAAGAAATCTACCCTCAATTGGAACGCAATTAATGCTATTCAGTGCGCACTTCATCCCACCGAGTTCTCCCGAGTTTCGTCATGCACCACTGTGAAGGAGATGTGGGATAAGTTGGAGGTCATCTACAAGGGAACCTCTAAAGTAAGGGAGACCAAGGCAAATTTGCTAGTCTCAGAGTGTGAATCCTTTCGAATGAAGCCCAGTGAGACCATCACAGAAATGTATGCGCGCCTCACGATCATTACCAATGGTCTCAAGAGTCTGGGAAAGAATTATTCGGATTATGAAATTGTGAGGAAGATTCTTCGGTCCCTGACTCCAGTATGGCATACAAAAGTTACAGTTATTGAGGAGTCAAGGGATCTGCAGAACATGAAGGTCGACGAGCTCATTGGTTCACTAATGACCTACGAGATGAACCTTCCCAAGACTGAGGAGCTCGAGAAGAGGAAGAAGCCTATTGCTCTGAAGCCCAGGCTCAGCAAATCGAGTAGATCCAGCCACAATGGATCATCAAGCGAGCAGAGCCTCTCTGGGTCAGAGATCGATGGAGACCAACTGGCCATGCTAACCAGAGAGTTTAGGCGATTTCTGAGAAAGGAGGGAAGAAACTTCAACCGAAGGCAGTTTGGTGGCGGCCAGAGGCAAACAAGGTATAGATCTAACCCTGCCAAGAAAGTTGACACTAATGTTTACCACTGCAGGAAGGCCGGCCATATGAAGGCAGATTGTCCCGAGCTCCAGAAGCTGAAAAATAAGTCAAAGAAGAAAGCTCTCAAAGGAAAGGCGATGGTGCACAAATGGAGTGACGAGGATGAGGGCACATTAAGCTGCACATCTGAGAGCGAGGATGAAGAAAAGCCCATCTGCCTGATGGCAAAAGATGATGAAGAAAAAGGAGAAGACTCCGATGAGGTATCATCTCTCTTTGAGCATTATACCATTTCTGATTGGAAAGATGCCTACGGAGATTTGTTAGACAAAGTAGATGATATTAAGAAAGAAAACATGCATTTGAAGATGAAGGTTAACTCTCTTTTGAATGATAAGACAATGTCTCATAAACTTGCCTGTTTACAGTCTGAGAATGATAGGTTAAAAAATTCTTGCTTTGAATTTGATGATTTAAAGCATGCTTTGATTGACTGTAGAAAAGAAAATGAAATGCTGAAAAATGTTATTGATGAATTGAAACTGAAACCACAAAAATTTGAAAATGTAATGAAAATTGTTGATGAAAAGTATGAAGTTGTCCTAGGTGTCAATAATGAATTAAAAAATTCAATCGAACAACTAGAGAAAGAAAATACTGACAAAGAGAAAATCATTGAAAACATGATCCAAGGATCTGATAATCTGAATGCTTTGTTGGGGTCAAAAGTTAATTTCAGACGAGAGGGTCTAGGCTTTAATCCTACTGCTAAAAAGAGCTTTGTAGTGAAAATAATTTCGTTTGTAGTTGAGAAGGAGAAAAGGCCCCTCATTAAGATGGATACTGAAAATTCTGCTGTTAAAAATGTTAACTCGAAAATACTCAGTGCTGAGGACAAGGGCAATCGAAAAGTTGGTGAGCCCAACAGAGCTGGCACACCTAGTCCCATTCCTAAAGGGAAGTCTCAGGTTAAGGGTCAGCCTACACGCACATCCAAACCCCAAGCTAAGGCCACCAAGTCTCCACCACCACCAGCAACCAAGAATAAGACCCAATATACATCTATGCACAAATCTGGTGGGCCAAAGGTGCAGGGGAGGTCTAGGTATCAGTCATATCCTACACAGTCTTATAGACCACATATCAGAAACTGGGTTGGAGAGTGTAGGACCTGGACTCCTAGGAATCAAGCTTTTAATGGTCAGCCTAGGACCAATTATGGCCACAATTTTATGAGTACCTATTGGCCCAGGCACTGGCACAGAAACACCAAATTTTCTAATAACAATGGTGCCAGGACATAGCACCAGAAAAAGAAGGCTCAATCTGTTGGTGCTGAGAAGAAAAGAAACAATGGAAAGAATGTTGGGAAATCCACTAAGCCAACCATGTTTAAACAAATGTGGATTCCCAAGAGTTTTCTATCTTGTTTGAATTGTTTTGCATCCGTTTCGGGGCCCAAATACTTTTGGGTTCCAAAATTTTCTCCCTGATTGTGTTTGCAGGTATGCCTGGCATCCAGGAACAACATGTGGTACCTGGATAGTGGCTGCTCCAGGCATATGATAAAAGACAAGGCCAAATTTTGCTTGCTGACAGAGAAGAATGGAGGCCTTGTCACCTTCGGTGGCAACACAAAGGGTAAAATCATCGGATCAGGTAAGGTAGGTAAGTGCACTACCTGTTGCATTGATGAAGTCCTGCTGGTGGATGGTTTAGCATATAATCTACTTAGTATCAGCCAATTTTGTGATAAAGGACACAAGGTAACATTTGATGCTCTTAATTGTAAAATTTTTGAACCTGATTCCGATGTTGTTAAATTTTTTGAAAAAAGAATGAATAACATTTACATGGTGGATCTAGATGATCTTGCACATTCTAACCTATGTCTCATTGCTAATAAAGAGGACTTAACGTTTTTGTGGCATCGTAGGTTAGGCCATGCTAGCTACACTGTCTTGCACAAATTGAACAAACATAACATGGTTAGAGGACTCCATGAAATATCCTTTAAGAAAGAAAATAAAGTGTGTGATGCATGTACACAATCCAAGCAGATTAGGAAGTCATTTAAATCAAGAACTGAAAACATGTCCTCCAAACCTTATGAGCGGATACATATGGATCTTTTTGGACCCACACGATCAGTCAGCTTATCAGGTAGGAGATATGGATATGTCTTAGTTGATGACTTCTCTAGGTATACTTTGGTCTTTTTCATCACTCACAAAAATGATGCATTTTCTGAATTTCAGGAGTTCTATTTGAAAATCAAACAGAAAAATGAAAATTTGATTAAAAATATTTTGTCCGATCATGGAGGTGAGTTTGAAAACTCACAATTTAATGATTTTTGCAGGGACAATGGGATTACTCATCGATTCTCCTCCCCAAGAACACTTAAGCAGAATGGAGTAGTGAAGAGGAGGAACCGAACACTTGTGGAGATGGCTCATACACTACTAGTTGAAGGTGGCTTACCAAGAAAATTCTGGGCAGAGGTAGTTAACACTACATGCCATGTAATCAACAGAGCTATGGTAAGGCCTTTCACTCAGAAAACTCCTTATGAGATTCTAACAGGTAAGAAGCCTTCAATTGCTTATTTCAAGGTCTTTGGATGTAAGTGTTTCATTCATGTTAATGATAAAAGAGACCTTGATAAATTCGAACCTAAAAGTGATCCAGAAATTTCCATTGGATATTCTGAAAATAATAGAGCATATAGAGTGTACAACCTTAATTCTAAATCTGTTGAGGAATCTCCACACATTGTCTTTGATGAGTCCTTGAATAACTCTGATGTTGGTCAATGCCGGAAAGAAGATAATGGAGAAATCCTTAAGGAAGAAAAATCTGAAGACCAATCAGACCAAGAAGAAGAAGCTGAAGAGATCAATGCAGAGGAGCCTGCTGTTCAGGGGGAGGTAAATGAAGGTCAAGGTAACCAAGTTATTAATGTCATATTTTTAAGAGATCATCCTGTTGAAAATGTCATTGGTGACTTGCATGAACCCCCTAGGACTAGAGGTTTCTTTAGAGCACAAAATGAATTGAATAATTTCGCATTAGTCTCTCATGCTGAACCCAAAACCATTGACAGTGCTCTCAAATATGTGCATTGGATCAATGCCATGCACGAGGAGCTTAATCAGTTTGACAGGAACAAGGTGTGGCACCTGGTCCCACCTCCTGATCATGGGACTGTCATTGGAACAAAATGGGTTTTTAGAAATAAAACTAATGAGTTAGGTAATGTAGTGAACAATAAGGCCAGACTTGTTGCTCAGGGGTACAACCAGGAATTCAGAATTGACTTTGAAGAGTCATTTTCCCTTATAGCTATGTTAGAGATAATTAGAATACTTTTGGCTTATGCATGCTCATTTGGAATAACTCTCCAGCAGATGGATGTAAAATCTACTTTCCTCAATGGGGAAATAAAAGAGGATGTCTATATCCGACAACCTCCTAGATTTGAATGCTTAGATTTTCCTTCTCATGTTTATAAATTGAATAAAGCTCTTTATGGCTTGAAGCAAGCTCCTAAAGCTTGGTATGATAGGCTCAGCAGATTCTTTACCGAGAAGAAATTCACAAGAGGTGAGGTTGACCAAACTTTGTTCACCAAGGTAAGTCATCCTGACATTCTCATTGTTCAGATTTATGTGGATGACATAGTTTTTGGTTCAATCAATCCTAAATTGAGTAAGGAATTTTCTGAACTTATGACACAAGAATTTGAGATGAGCTCAATGGGTGAGCTAAAACTATTTCTTGGACTACAGGTGACACAAACCAAAGATGGAACCTTCATCACTTAGTCCAAATACATAAGAGACCTCCTGAAGAAGTACAAATTTGATAACCTCAAGGACATTAGAGCTCCAATGGGTACTTCAACAAGTCTTGATGAAGATACCAAAGGTAAACCCTATGGATCAAAAGCTGTACAGAGGTATGATCGGATCCCTTTTGTATCTCACTGCATCTATGCCTGATATTCAATTTGCAGTGTGTTTATGTGCTAGATTTCAGGCTAGTCCTAAGGAATCACACTTTAGTGCAGTAAAAAGGATCTTTAGGTATTTATCAGGCATCCAAGAACTAGGCTTATGGTACCCTGCCAGATGTGAGCTAGAGCTTCTAGCCTACATTGATGCAGACTATGATGGGTGTCGGGTAGATAGAAAGAGCACTAGTGGCTATTGCTAATTCCTAGGTGGTTGCCTAGTATCTTGGGCTTCTAAAAAGGAACACACAGTGGCACTTTCCACTGCAAAGGCAGAGTATGTTGCTGCAGGCAACTGTGCTGCCCAGGTACTATGGATTAAACACCAGCTTTCAGATTATCAGATAAATTTGGGATGCATTTCACTTCTATGTGATAACACTAGTGCCATCTGCCTTACTAAAAATCATGTTCACCACTCTAGGACTAAGCACATTGAAATTAAACACCATTTTCTTAGAGATGTAGTGCGCAAGAATGAAATTGAATTAGTGTTTGTTGAAACTAAAAAATAGATTGCTGATATCTTTACTAAACCCCTTGGAAATGAGAGATTTAAATATCTAAGAAGAGAATTGGGGCCCTGTAAATTTCAGCAAGAAAATGATGAATGCTTTCATTCTTAAATAATTTGTTAAATTGTTTGAAATCTGTGTCAGCTTGTCTTTAGATTTCTGAATAATTGATTTGCTATGAATACGTTGATTGTTAGATGTTTGCACAAACTATTTCTGATGTAGATACATGAGTAGCACAGAGTCCTTTCTTATTGCACGTACTACACATAGTTAATGCATTGCATATTCGCACCAAGCATAAGTCTTTGCATGACTTGCATTCACTTAAGATTGATGCATGATGTCAGGGGGAGTTGAGTGGTGGTTGATCAGTGTTCAATTTCTTTCACTTTCTCTCCTCAATCTCTAAAAATTCACATCGTGTGACATCAATTGCATTTGTCCTATTTTTTTGAAAAATTCCTTGAGTTGCTCCTGTGCTTTCTTGTTTATTTCTTTCACCCTGATTGAATACCATTCTTGCTATCGGTTCATTACAGTAAGCTGCAGTTATCGCAACTCTTCATTTATAAGAATCATAGTTGCTCCTTGACTGAATTGAAGGTTTAACCTTAATAGACTGAAGAATTTAGAGACTGTTCATCAGATAATAAGGTGTTAGAAACTGTTTGTAGCTCTTAACTTTTTTTTTCTCATAGTTAGAATAAAAAAGGTCTTCACTGTACCTGAACATAGCAGACTTAGTGAAGTCTAGATGGAGAAAACTAGAGTGTGTATTGTCTTTAAATAGTCACTCTAAAAGTTATAAGGGCAGCAGAAATAAGATCATTAAAAGAAAAGAAATGAACAAAGTGGCAGAGAAATGACTGAATTGCACTGAGAAACTGAGGCCTCCATCAAAGAAATGGAGAATACCTTAAGTCATGAAGTGCTTCAGGTTAACTATGTTCATTTGGTCAAATCTATAGGGGTGGTTTCACTAAGTAACTAGGGGTACTGGCCTCTAATCAAGGTGTACCCTTAATGTCAAAGGTGCAAACTATCTTTGTAGCTTTTGATTAGAAACAGATATAGTAGTTTATACTTAGTAACTGGGGGTACTGGCCTCTGATCAAGGTGTACACCTAATGTCAATGGCATAAATGACACTTGTCTGTTAACTGAGTTCAGATTCAGAAACCAGAAGTGAAAAAGAACTGCTGTAACCCTTGGAAAACAAAAGTCATTGAGTGTCAACTGTTTAACTTCAATACAAATTCAAGTGACTTTCCTTGATATTCACTGGTTTCGAAATCAGTAAGGTACTATCCTTACTTAGTTTATTATGGCTATGTGTTTTAGGTTCATTGCTATAAACGAAGTCTATAGCCCTATTTCAGGAAGTCAGTTACTTTACTCTACTTTCTATAACTGTTAAACCTAAATTTAATTAAGAATGCACATTGTTGACTCTTATATACTAAGGGTTGTTTTATAATTTGCTCATTTTTTGAACCATTGCATGGAATGTTATTTAGTCTCCTTCATCCTCCTTGATTTCCATATAACTCTTCTCTTCCCTTCCTCCTTTTTTTGCTGAAGTCAAAGGGGGATAGAGAGACATACAGGGGGAGAATTATTTCTGAGTCATTTATCCAGGGGGAGTATAGCTCTTCTATGTCTTAATAATGTGTCAAAGGGGAAGATTCTACATCAATCATTTCATGCATGCTTATTTCTCTCTCTCAAACTATTTTCTTTTTGCTGAAGTCAAAGGGGGAGAATAATTTGACATGAGTCAGTGTGACTCATAGTGTTGCCATCATCAAAAAGGGGGAGATTGTTGTGCCCCTGTGATTTTGATGATAGCAAACACTATAAGTCACCATGGGTCATCTAGCATACATCATAACTTTGCGTCTCATGTTTCATCTAGCATATAGGTCGGTGCATATGGGTGAAGTTCATGTCTTGCATGTCCATGCAATCTTTGCATTAGGCAGACGCAAGTCGGTGCACATTATGTGTCCGTCTTATCTTGCATGTCATTAGGCCTCGGTTGGTGCAAGTCCTTGTATCGGTGTTTGGTGTCTATAAGGTCAGTGCATTATTTTACTTCATGCATTTATGAAGTCCGTGCACTTCACTGTTCAGGTCGGTGAAGTCTGTGTCTCATGCTTCATCTGACGCACACACACGGTCAATACACATCTACGTCTACTCTTGCATCTCTATTTGCATCACATACATATTTTTACTTGCATCTCTCATAGCTTAGACTCAGTGCATATCCAGCGTCTCTGTTTGCGTCTTACTTTGCATCTCTCATGGCTTAGGAGCTCAGTGCAAGTATTGTCTCGGTGCAATGTCTTCATTAGGTCAGTGAAACTTTTGCTGCGAGCGCTTGTGGTCGGTGCATATGCTATGTCAGTGCACGTTTTCACTCTATGCACAAGCACACATAGTCGGTGCAATCTTCTCGTATAGCACAAGCACGGTCGGTGCAAATCACTGTGTACTGCATTGTAGGTCTGTGCAACAATTGCACGTTGCATATACATAGTCAGTGCATCCGTAGGCCTTGTGCTGAAATCAAGTCTGTGCATAAATTTGAGTCTGTGCATATGTGTGTGAATGCCATATTGAACCTGTGCACTTCAGTTCTATCAGAATATCTACTCTATGCAATCTCTTTACATCTCGTATAACTGTTTGAAGGTGACTTTATGTCTAATACCTTGGCATGTGCCTTTTCGTGGAGGTTACGAATGGCACGTAATCCCAAATTGGAGGAGGTGTCCTGATCGTGACATCTGTAAAGCAGCCAAGCCAAGATGCTGCCACGTGGCCACTAACTCCAGATCTGGATTAGGTAATTAGGCGGGAATCGTCGAGAGCACACGCCCTACTTCTCTGCTAGTACTATATATAAGAAGCTTCTCCTTCAAGAGAAGACATCGTACCAGAAGAGTATATCGTGATTTTCAGACTTGAGGCAGAGAGAGCAAGAGCCAACACGATCTAGAGAAAAGAAGAAAGAGAGAGTAGATCGGAAAGAAGGAAGATAAAGAATTTTGAGAGAGCTTGAGAGAATTGTTGAGAGAGCTTTGTTTATCAGTTTCCTGGTTCAGAACCGGAACTTATTGTGCTCATTGTTGAGATACATTCCCCTCATGAGTTTTGATTTTTTGTTTTGTTTCTTTTCATTTCTAGAAACTCTTGTTCAAGCTGTCTGTCAGCAGAGGTGAAGCTGTAATTCCTCAGCGGTTGCAGAGGTGTGGTATCCTCTGGTCGGGTGAAGCTATAACTCCCCAGCAGTTGCAGAGGAGGACTCCTATGGTCGGCGTAAGCTGTAAGTCCCAGCGTTCTGTAGGGTTTTTACCCCGAAGCTGTGGATCAGCGGAAGCTGTGTATCAGTAGTTAAGCCACACTCTAGTTTGAGTGTGGGGTGGACGTAGACCTCGGGTTTGAAGTCGAACCACCTTAAAATTCCACTGTCCACTGTGCGATTGTTTGTGATTTGCATTTGTCCTTTATCTCTGTTCATCGCTCAGTAGATGATTGTTTAGTATCACGTGAGAGTCAATCTGTTTGATTTGTTTCATTCTGATTATGATTAAGTGCCTTCCGGACATCCTACAGTAGTTTGATTATATTCCGCAACTGTTTCTACTGTAGTAAGTTTTTAGTGGGTGACCGATCTATTCACCACCCTCTAGATCATCTACAGATACTCCATCTGTAGGTATAAGAGCGTCCATCTATTCTATCACACATTGGATCTGGGAGCGGCGAGCTTGGGTTGACGGGCCGCAAGCCGAAGGGGATTTCGGGGCGGGGGCAAGCTGCTGGTCCAACTGGGTACTGTTTAGATCGACAGGATAGCAAGCGCGTGCGATCTGTAGAATGGTGGCCTCCGAGTGTCTCCTGGTCGCGGTGACAGGTGTTGAGAGGTGGTAGGCAGATCTAGAAGGGAGGGGTGAATAGATCAGCCCCTTTTTACCCTTCTTTGCATAAATAAAAAGGAATCTAACACAAATGATGATAAGATAGATATTTAGTTCATAGCTAAGAAGCTGAACACACAAATGATATCCATGAATGGTCCTACCAAGCTTCTACCACTAGAACATAAAGGAAACCAAACCACAAGACACAATCTTTAAGTTGGTTCGGTCTCAATCTAGAGACCTACGTCCACCCCTCACCCAACACGGTGAGGCTTCACTAGTGTAAAAGCACATCTGTTGATTCACAGCTTCGATCAGAGAGATACACTCTCACAACTCCACCACCACACAGCTTGAGGGGTCACAACCCAAAACACACAGACCGGTTACCACACTATCTGTCTTCCTACTCACAGGTAGGGAACGAATGATATGAAGTGTGTTTTGAAGAAAGGCAAATTGAAAATGAAATAACCAGACAGAGTATAGTAATGAAGCACTATGAGAAAGAAGTCTCTTGTCTGGGAAAGAGCTTGAGGGCTCCTTGGCTCTCTTATTGTTCTTCAGTTCTTCACCACAACCCTTGTGATAGGATGATGATCTAGCTTTCAGCTTTCAAGGGTTCTGGACGGAGCTTCATAAGACCTTCCTGCTTGCAAGGAGTCCTCTCATCGTGAGGAAGAGGATCATCTTCTTTTTGTTGCACTCACGTAGGCAGAATCAGGAATAAGTGTATCTTCATTAGCAAGTCTTCCAACTTTTCATTTTCCTCTTGCTTGCTTGGATGCTCTTTTTCGAACTGGAGCCATGCTCCTCATATATTGGTGTCCTGGGGCGACACCAACGTTGTCCACTTATCAAGCAACACCCAGAATGTCATATCCACATTATTTGATTTGCCTCCATTTGCATAGTTGACTCCTTTTCTATCAAGTCTATAGATATGTGGGTAGGTAGGAGACCATAGCAGTAGAGGTATGATCTTCTTCAGAGGATATCTCTGCCAAGACACAGTCCTCTAACGAGGTAGTACTTTGATAGCTCTTTCCAGAGCAAACGGATCCTCTGGGTTAAGTTCCGGATCCTGAAGACCGCTTCCGTCAGATTCAGATCCATTCTGGTCGAACCAAATGTGTCGACACTTTCCTCTCACTATGTCGAGACATCCCATTGAAAACATTGAAGACAGCTTCTGCCGGTTTCAAAATCGTTCTGGTTGAACGTTGATGTGTCGACACTTTACACCCAGTGTGTCGGGACATCCAGTGAATGTCTTGAAGACCCATGGCAGATGTGTCGAGACATCCATAGTGCTGTGTCGGGACATATGTGCTTGGATCCGCGATGACACCATGACTGTGTCGAGACAGCACCAAACGGTGTCGAGACATGTGAGCCATGTGCAGAATTGTCGCATGAAGGTGTCGACATAGGAGCGCCATGTGCAGAGATTATCACACGAATGTGTCGACACTTTTCACTCAGTGTGTCGAGACATCGGTGAGTCCATAGGCCAGACAGAACGGCTTCAGCTTGATTTCTTCTGGAGGTGTCGAGACATGGGTCAGATGTGTCAACACATTCTTTTTATGCCGGAGCTCAAACGTTGAAGATTCAACACATTTTCTTCTAGGTGTGTCGGGACATCATTAGGCCGTGTCGAGACATCACTTAGAGAAGTTTTCCTACACTAGTTTAGTCAATTCATCAAGCCAAAATGTGTTAGATATTCCTCAGTTATCTATTAATGATTTATGATATGTTATCATCAAAACCAGGGGACACAACATTCTCTCCCTTTTTGATGATGACAACCATGAATCATTATGTCCAAGCATTCATATAGCATTACAATCAAATTGGTTTGAGGAGCCATCAACCAAGTGAGATTCATCCATTCACACAACAACTGAATGTTAGCATTTTTCAACATATATCATTTTTCAACAACACAACAAAATGCTTGTTTCATCGATCAACCATGGTTTTATACATATCAAGCAAAGATGTGTGCTCAAGCAGTTACATTACAAATCTAAATGCAAAAACTAAAATCTAGATGAAAAATCTAACTACATGCTAGATGCTAGATGATGCTTGTCTTCTCAGAAGATCTTCAGTACTTCTCCCCCTTTGTCATCAGCAAGGAGGGGGTAAAGGAGGAGGCTGATGTGCTGGAGGCATGGAGCTAGAACTGGCAAAGTGAAGGATATGTGCCTCTTGGAAGTAGTGATGCATGTGAGAGATTATTGTTGCTAGAGAGTCAACCCTCTGAGTTAGCTGCTCATCCCTTTTTCTGACAAACTGGTGCAAAGACTTGATATTTTCCTTGATGTCCTTGAGCCAGCCATGAATCATTTCACAGATGTATTCTGTTTCAGCCCTCTGCTGGGAGCATTGTGGTGGAAAACGAGAAGAGGTGGCTTCTGTTTGAGGAGGGCACCATTCATCACCTGCGTCGTGTAGGGCTGGTTGGAGTTGAGCTTTATGCAGTCGAATGAGTTCCAAGATTTCGGTACTGACCATATCCAATTTTCTGTACACTACATCCATTTTGGCCTCAGCTTTGGTGGTGCTGTTGACTGCTCGAGTTGTGTCTGTGTGTACAATTTCTGCAAGCTTGGAGGAGGCATCCAGTAGCTTGTTGGAGTCAGAGTACATCTTCCCTTTCAGCCGTTGAGAGGCATCCAGTAGTGGGGAAGAAGTAGCATTAATTGTTCTCTCCAGATTGGAGGTGGCATCAATGGATATGTTGGTCTCTACGGTCACATGTGCTCTTATGGATCTAGTTGCGCCAGCCGCTTGTGCTCAGATGGATGTAGTGGCGCCAGCCACTTGGTCAGCTAGCTGATTGAAGGAGTCCATCAGTTTGGCACACTTAATGTTGATATTACCTTGCTCTTCTCGTATGTCATATGCATGCCTCACCATGTCTGCAGTTTTCTCCTAGGTTTCAAGGTGAATTTGCCGACGCCTCTTCATTATTGTCCCAGCTCTTTCGCACACATTGACGATTGAGTTCATGAAGTTGTACAACCTTGCATCTAACCTGTGTTTGTCATGCACAAATTTTGTCTATCTGCTGGTTTGAACTTGCTCATTGTGGAGTTGGCTAGCTTCTATTCTGTCCACTTGCAAGCTGGGTTGTCGAAAGGAGGAGTTAATTCTCCCAAACTGAGCAGTGAGAAATTGGATAAGTGCAGGGTGAATGTCCATGAGACTATCAGTGGCACCAAAAGAAGGACCTCGTAAGGTGGAGGCCTCTGTATGAAATTCAGGAGGGGCATCTCTTGCATTGAACACTGTAGGCTCATTGTCCGGAGATAGAGGGGGTTGGATGCCAAAAGCCATCATCATCCCAGGCTGGTCCATGGGATCTGCAGACTGCTGCTGCTGAGGAGCCTGCTCAAAGTGGATATCTGCATGGAACATTTCCTCATGCTGATCTAACTGTGCATCTGAAGCTGGCTGGTCCTGTGCTGGCTGATCCTGTGCATGTTGTTCCTGTGCAGGCTGTGCCTATGGAGCTGGCTGTTCTGGAGGGTTGGGTAGATGTCTAGGCAGATTCCTTACAAGTTTGTCACCTTCCTTTTTGAAGTGCATGTAATTTTCTATGAACTTCATGCTATAGACATTGCTCCTGGGGATAGATATGGACTTCTCATTATCAAGAGGGATGCCAACCTTTTGAAAAATAGCAGTTAGCTGTGCCGCATAGGGCAGGCTACGCCGGTTGTAAGTGCAACTGTCCATAATCTGGAGCATGATCTCAGGTAAACAAACATGGTAATTGTTGAACAAGCAGTAAAACAGGAACCTCTGGGTCTCTATAAGTCTACTTCTGCCACCCCCTTGTGGGATAATCATGGTAGTAAAATTGTGATGCAGTAGACGTTGCAATGGGGGAAATCAATTTGTGTCAAAGGATTTGACAAGTAATTGGGTAGCATCCTGAGGGTCTCGAGGCTTTCCTGTCAGTATGGTGTAAGCTACAGACAAGTCAATCTGAATCTCAGATTCGATTTCCCCATCCTGGGGTAGGTGTAACGCTCTGTGAAGAAGTTTTGTTGTAAGCTTGATGGAAACCCCCTTCACTTCAGTCCGAAAGACTTTCTTGTGTTCATCAAAAAACAAGTTCTTGTAGAACTGCTGAGCTAAAAAGGGTAGTAGACCCTGTGATCAGATAGAAACCGTCGCCATCCTTGGAACTCAAATAAAGGAAGTAGTTCAGGAAAAGATTCAAGCATCTTGTGGTCACCAAAATCCGCATACCTAGGGAAGAGAATCCTGGTGGGATCACTGTCTTCTTCCCTGACGGAGGCAGCAGTATTGGGCTTCGGAGGGTCTGACTGAGCTTTTGCCTTCCCTTTTTCTTTGGCGGACAGCTGTGGCCGCTTGGCCTTTGGTGGCGGCGGCAAACCCTTATCAGTGTTGGACCCCTGGGCCTCGGCAGCCCCTCTCTTGGCTGGTTCTGCAGCTGGGCGGTCCTCAATACTCTTGGATCGCCCTTCTGTGTGGTCTTTGGAGACAGCGGCCTTCTTGGATGAAGCCGCGTCTTTCTTCTTGCCGTGGGTGACCGGTGGAGCCATGGAGAGAGTGGACGGAAAGGAGGAGAGGAGACGGATGGCTGCTAGGGCTAGCAGGGGAGATGGTTGCACAGGTGAAGAAGGATGGAGCTGGGTGTCGACCTCTACGGCGTGGATGTGCAGATTCGCCGGAGAGTTAATAGGGTTAGAAAGTGAGGAAAGGTAAAAGATTTGATTTTCACCGTCGAGTTAAAAAGGAAAGTTGAGATTTTTGAGTTTTAAAATAACATCTCTGAAATAAGAAATGGCGTATATACCCCTATGTTAAGTTCAAAATAGTTTAAAGCTTATATGCTCATTTTTGAGTAATGAAGGTTTGAGAAAAAACCATTTTTGCAACAAATAATATGACTAAAACATTTGAAAAAGTCAAGAGAATGGAACCAAGCCCATTTGGCTTACTTATCACTTTCATTAGACAATATTGGAAAAGGAAGATAAGCAAGTATTGGAAGAAAACAAAAAACCTTTTTGTTTGAAGCAAGGTATAGAGTCAACCCCAAACCATTTTTTTTTGAATTAATTAAACAGTGCGATATAACATTCGCTTTTTGACTCAAGGAAACATGTTGTTTAGACGCCAGAATCCCTGGTTACTCAGTGTAGCTTATCTGTCTGAATTTTTTTTTTGGAACAGAGTTGACTATCTTCATAATGACTAGATTATCCTTCATTTCATTGATGGAGGATCTAATTTCTCTGAAGAGAGGTCAATGCTCTAAAATTATAGCAACATGGTTTTTAGGGGGCGTATTCTCTAATAGACTTCAAGTTAGGTAACATGTTTAAAGACAATACATGCCAATCAATTCATAAACCAAGAAGCCTATTTTAAGTGAACTTTCAGATGCTTAGGCAATGGTCATTTTCAAGGACTTGAAGAATGCTTTACTCATATTATGAGAGCAAGGTTGGTAGAACTGAATGTAATGATTAATGAAAATGAGGATTATAAACAAGAAACCATTTCTTTAACATGAGTAATACACATGAACTCACTCAGGGTTGTATAGATGAATGAAAACATTCTCAACTCCCCCTCACTTAATGCTCGGTGAAAAGTGAAGGTTCAGAGGCAAAAGATTTGAGATGGAAATGAAGGAAGCATTGGGAAGAAGAAGTTAAGGAAACTCTCCATTTGGTCTTCAAAACCAAGGGCGGCTGAGAGATAGTCTCGACACATGACTGGAGGGTGTCGATCTGATCAACAGGTTCTATGATGCATGTCTCGACACATGTTAGTAGGGTGTCGTCCTGTTCAGCAGACTTTGTTCAGCATGTCTCGACACATATCGGCAGGGTGTCGACCTGTTCAAGAGACTTTGTCCAGCATGTCTCAACACATATCAGTACGGTGTCGACCTGTTCAAGGGGTTTGTTCAGCATGTCTCTACACCTAACTGTACAATAAACTGTTCTCAGCTAGCTTCTTTGAGTCTTCATTTTTGACATACACCTGCGAGCTTCTACTGCCAGTGCCGCTGACTTTCCTCTTTCAGACAATCAATCAAGAATGGTTTTACCTTTTGCTGCCACTGAGATGTGCTTTATTGGATGTTGAAGCTTTAAACATGCTTATGCATTAGAAATCAACTATACAGATAGCAATATGCATTTCTGACTTATGGTACTTGGCGGAGGCCTGTCCTCACACATGAGGAGAGTTTCTTGGCAGGCGTGACCTGTCTTTCCACTTCTCGTCATTTAATATACCATTCAGTCATAAGATGATGTTCAACTAAAAACAATCATAAATGCAAACAAGCTCCTCCTGAATGTGACCATCATTCAAAGCAAGGTTCATATAGCCAATGGACCAGTTCTAAATCAAAGCAGATATGCTTGTTTCAATCACAACAAAGACAAGTAAGTAGAGCATCGAAGGAGGAATAGATAGCTCAAACCTGAGTGGATTGAGGTCTGCATAGACCAAGCTCTCTCCTTAATGTTGTGAACCTGTCATTGCTTAAGGGTTTTGTGAAGATATCTACAATCTGATTTTTTGAGTCTACAAAATGGAGCTCGAAGTGATTTTTGAGGACTTCATCCCTTATAAAATGATGCCTAATTTCAATGTGTTTAGTCCTAGAGTGCATGACTGGATTTTTGTAAGATTTATAGCACTGGTGTTATCACACAGAATGGGAACACAGCCAAGATCTATTATATAGTCTTGGAGTTGGTGTTTGATCCACAGTACTTGGGTGCCATAACTCTCTACAGCAACATATTCTGCCTCTGCAGTTGAGAGGGCAACCGAGTGCTATTTCTTGGAGGCCCAAGAAACCAAGAATCCACTAAGAAATTGGCAATAGCCACTAGTGCTCTTGCGGTCCAGTTTGCATCTTGCATAATCTGCATCTGAATATGAAATAAGTGAAAGTTCACAAGATGTAGGATACCATAGTCCCAATTCTTGAGTGCCAGTAAGGTATCTAAAAATACGCTTGACAACAGTCAAGTGGGACTCTCTAGGACTAGACTGAAATCTAGCACAAAGGCAAACACTAAATTGAATGCCTGGTCTAGATGCAGTTAGATAGAGTAATGATCCTATCATACCTCTATACCTCTTTGCATCTACAAGAATACCTTGTTCATCTGCATCTAATGAAGTGGCATTCCCTATAGGAGTTCTTAATGGTTTGCAGTTGGTCAGATCAATTTTTTTTAGCAACTCCTTCACATATTTGGCTTGATTGATAAAGCAGCCTTCATTGCTTTGATTGATCTGCAAGCCAAGAAAGAATTGAAGCTCACCCATTAGACTCATTTCAAATTCATTGGTCATGAGTTTAGCAAACTCCTCACACATTTTAGGTTTAGTGGACTCAAACACTATGTCATCCACATAAATATGAACTATCAAGATATCCTTACCTTGTTTCTTAGTGAATAGTGTATGATCTATATTACCTCTTGAATATCCTTGTTCGGTGAGGTATGAGCTTAGTCTGTCATACCAAGCTCTAGGTGCCTGCTTCAAGCCATATAAAGCCCTGTCCAACTTATAAACATGATCTTTGAAATATGTACATTCAAAATCAGGGGGTTGCTCTACATAGACTTCTTCTTTAAATAGACCATTTAGAAAAGCACTCTTAACATCCATTTGCTACAGTTTGAATTTATGAGAACATGCAAATGCTAGCAAGATTCCAATGGCTTCAAGTCTAGCAACAGGAGCAAAAGATTCTTCATAATCTATGCCAAATTCTTGATTATACCCCTGAGCCACCAATATGAATTTGTTTCTTACTATCTTTCTATCTTCACTTAGTTTATTTCTGAAAACCCATTTGGTTCCTATGACTGATTTCTCTTGAGGTCTAGGAACAAGATGCCATACCTTATTTCTTTCAAACTGGTTTAATTCATCATGCATGGAATTGATCCAGTTTTCATCTTTTAAGGCCTCTACATTATTTTTGGGTTCAGTTTGAGACACAAGAGCAAGTTGTTCAATTTCATCTATAATTTTGAAATGAGACCTAGTTTTGGTTCGGTCATGCAGATTACCTAAGACGTTTTCCAACGGATGGTCTTTCAATACTCTTAGATCAAGTTGAGTATTACCTTCATCTGCTTCGGTGACTGGAGTATTACTTGGTTCTCCTTGGTCCTCATTTGCTTGTGTCTCCTCTTGTGGAAGTTCCTCTTTTCCTTTTACGTTTACGAATTCCTCATCATCATCTTCCCTGCAAGTGTTGTTATGATCAATCTCATCAAAGGTGATGTGAGGGGATTCTTCCACACAAAGGGTCTTAAGATTATAGACTCTATAAGCTCTAGACTTGTCGGAATATCCAAGAAATATTCCTTCTTCGCTCTTGGGCTCAAACTTGTCCAGAACTCTTTTATCATCATTAGTAACAAAGCACTTTGACCCAAAAACTTTCATGTGAAAGAGAGATGGCTTCTTATCTTTCAGCAGCTCATATGGAGTCATTTTGGTGAGTGGCCTTACCATTGAGCGGTTGATGATATAACATGCAATGTTTACCACTTCTGCACAAAATCTCCTTGGTAGATGCCTTTCAGCAAGCATTGTGCATGCCATTTCTATGAGAGTTCTGTTCTTCCTCTCAACAACGCCATTTTGTTTAGGAGTCCGTGGTGATGAAAACTTGTGAATGATTCCTTCAGTCCTACACAAATTTTCAAAGTCAGCATTGTCGAATTCACCACCATGATTTGAAATAATGTTGGAGATCTTAAACTTACCATCTTGCTTTACTTGCATATACAGTGCCTGAAACTCATCAAAGACATTATTTTTATGTGCAAGATAAAATACCCAAGTGAATCTAGTAAAGTCATCTACTAAGACGTAACCATATCTTTTACCACTTAAGCTAGCTATTTTGGTTGGACCAAACAAGTCCATATGGATTAGTTCAAGTGGTTTAGATGATGAGTTTTCAGTTCTACTTTTAAATGACTTTCTAGTCTGCTTTTCTTGAGCACATGCATCACAAATCTTAGTGTTCAGTTTGAATTTAATTTTAGGCAGACCTTTGACAATGGAATGCTTCACCAATTTATAAAGAGTATTGTAACTAACATGACCTAGTCTGCGATGCCACAATCAAGCTAATTCAGATTTGGGTGCTGCAAGATAAAGATTTATGTGAGCAGGGCCATCTAAGTCAATCATGTACACGTTGTTGACTCTTTTACCAGAAAACTTGGTTTCTTTTGAATTAGGTTGCAAGATCCTACATTCATTAGAGTCAAAAACTACAGTATGACCTTTATCACATAGTTGACTAATGCTCAACAAATTATACTCCAGACCATCAACAAGTAGTACACTATCAATTGAGTTGGAGGGGTTCTTACCAACTTTACCTGTACCGATGATTTTTCCTTTGTTGTTTCCTCCAAATGTGACATGTCCAGCTTCCTTTTCAACCAGGAGATAGAATTTGGTTTTGTCTCCAATCATGTGTCTTGAGCAGCCACTATCAAGATACCAACGGTTGTGTACGGTTGCAAGACACTCCTACACAAGGAATTAAGTGACAATGTTTGAACCCAAGGACAGTTGGGTCCCAATAATTTCTTCATTTTTGTAAAGTAAGATAACACTAATTTGAAATCCAAACTTTCTTAGCATCTTTGCTTTGTTGAGAGTTCTGGTTTTTCTTCTCTTTAGTCTTTTGGACTTTATGAGTTTTGGAAGTGATGGAGAAGGATTGTTGATTAAACCATCTGTTTCAGTTGGTTGGTCTAGATGAATAGGAGGTGTCATAGTGCCTAGGTTGTTGAGGTTGAGTGCGCTTGTGACCATAGGGAGCATAACTATTCCTAACCCAAGAAGGTGTCGACATATAGGAGGTAAAGTCTCGACTTGTCCAATGTTCAGTCCATCTATAACTGTCTCTGGATAAGGGATGTGTCGACCTCCTGTTTGGAAACTGTCGACATGTTGGTGCAAACCTGGAGCATTGTTGGGAGTTAGACCAAGTGGGTGTCGACCTATTCTAGGGAGTGTCCTGACCTGTTCTAGCATTGTAACTATCTCTTCCTTTGTGATGTGCAGGCTGAGGCTTGGACGGGTGTCGCCCTGTTTTGGATTATTGGTGAACCTTTTTGGGTTGTTGGGAAGTTTTGTTGATTGGTTCTCCTATTTTTTCTTTTCCCTTATTTTCAACATTTTCTTGGTGTATTGTTTTGGAGGTTGATGCTTCGGAAGATGAAACAAAGGTGGTAGTTTTTAACCCAAAAGTTTTCTTGTTGGTTGGCTCATACCCTAGCCCTTCTCTATTGAAGTTCATTTTGGTTCCTAGCAGGGCGTTCAAGTTCTCACTTCCATCAACAAATTTTTCAAGAGCAGTTTATTTATCTGCTAGGTCCTTCTAAAGTTTTTCATTTTCTTTTAATAGTTGTGAATTGACTTGTTTAAAGGCTTCTGACTTCTCATTGCACAGATTGTTGTCCTTCACATAGCTTTGCATTTTTAGTTTCAATTCATCAATTTCATCTCTTAGTGTTTCATTGTCATCTTCCAAGTCTCTCATCTCTTTTCTTCCTTCTTCAAGATTTTCATTCATTTTTCCGAGATCTTCAATTTCAGTTTCTAGAGAGATTATCTTTTCATTTAGAGTTTTATCTTGGCCAGAGGAGTCAACCTTCTTCTTTAAGTTTTATTTTCTTTTCTGTACACTTCATACTTATCCGTCAATTCGAAGTAAGCCTTTTCCCAATCATCAGTAGAGAAATGTTCAAAGGGAGAGCTCACCTCGCTGTCTTTTTCTCCTTTGGCCATTAGACAGAAATCATCTTTTTCTTCCCCAGAGGAGTTGTCTTCAGTCTCTTCCTCTTCTTCATCACTCCAAGTGCACACCATGGCCTACTTCTTCTTGCTCTTCCACCTGGGCATAGCTTTCTTAGCTTCTTCTGGACACTCAGACTTGATGTGTCCGGGTTTCCTACAAGAGTAGCAGACAAGCTTTTCAGACTTTTTAACATTTTTAGGTCTTGGCCTGAAACCTCTTTTTACCTGGGGCTTCTTCTTAGTGAAGCATGTACCTTCCTTTCTTAGAAATCTTCTGAACTTTCTTGTCAATAGAGCAACTTCATCTTCTTCAGTGTTGCTGCTTGAAGGCTCTTCATCTTCAGATAACTCCTTGGAGCTTGGTCTAGCTTTAAGAGCTAGAGACTTCTTTTTACTTACCTCAGCCTCTTTGTTCTTTAGATTCATCTCATAGGTCATCAGGGACTCTATGAGTTTTTCTACTTTGATGGTAGTTAAGTCTTTGATTCTTCAACCACTATGGCCTTTGTATGCCAAATAGGAGTTAGTGATCTCAGAATCTTCCTTACTAGTTCCTGCTCAGAGTAGGTCTTACCTAGCTCAGTCAAGCCATTAGTGAGCATTGTTAGCCTAGCGTACATGTCCGAAATAGACTCATCAGATTTCATTCTAAACTTCTCATATTCATAGCTTTGGTTGCACGTACCTGTTGTGTCCCTTCATATATTACCTCAAGACGGTCCCACACTTATTTTACAGTGACGCAAGTTGACACCCTTGAGTATTCAGTTGGATGAAGGGAGCACTACATGATGTGCTTGGCACCCCAGTTCAGAGTTGATTGCCTAAGCAGTTCTTTAGTCCATGTATCTTTGTCCGGAGGCAGCTCAAATGGTCCCTTGTTGATCACTCGCCAGACTTCATGATCCTGGGCTCTAATGAAGACCTGCATGCGTTTTTTCTAGTAAGGATAATTTGTCCCAGTGAAAAAGGGAGGCCTATTTACGGAATGTCCTTCAGCCATAGGACCTATAGTTGCCATATCACTAGTTCTCTCAAGGTCGTTAGACCACATACAGAGAGACTAGCTCTGATATCATGTGTTGAGTGGTGATAGGCAGATCTAGAAGGGAGGGGTGAAGAGATCAGCCCCTTTTTGCCCTTCTTTGCGGAAATAAAAAGGAATCTAACACAAATGATGATAAGATAGATATTTAGTTAATAGCTAAGAAGCTAAACACACAAATGATATCCATGAACGGTCCTACCAAGCTTCTACCGCTAGAACATAAAGGAAACCAAACCACAAGACACAATCTTTAAGGTGGTTCGGTCTCAATCTAGAGACCTACGTACACCCCTCACACAACACGGTGAGGCTTCACTAGTGCAAAAGCACATCTGCTGATTCACAGCTTCGATCAGAGAGATACACTCTCACAACTCCGCTGCCACACAGCTTGAGGGGTCACAACCCAAAACACACAGACCGGTTACCACACCGTCTGTCTTCCTACTCACAGGTAGGGAACTAATGGTATGAAGTGTGTTTTGAAGAAAGGCAAACTAAAATGAAACAACCAGACAGAGTATAGTAATGAAGCACTATGAGAAAGAAGTCTCTTGTCTGGGAAAGAGCTTGAGGGCTCCTTGGCTCTCTTCTTGTTCTTTAGTTCTTCACCACAACCCTTGTGATAGGATGATGATCTAGCTTTCAGCTTTCAAGGGTTCTGGACGGAGCTTCATAAGACCTTCCTGCTTGCAAGGAGTCCTCTCATCGTGAGGAAGAGGATCATCTTCTTTTTGTTGCACTCACGCAGGCAGCATTAGGAAGGAGTGTAGCTTCATCAGCAAGTCTTCCAGCTTTTCATTTACCTCTTGCTTGCTGTGGATGCTCTTTTTCGAAATGGAGCCATGCGCCTCATATATTGGTGTCCTGGGGCGACACCAACATTGTCCACTTATCAAGCAACACCCAGAATGTCATATCCACATTATTTGATTTGCCTCCATTTGCATAGTTGACTCCTTTTCTGTCAAGTCTGCAGATATGTGGGTAGGTAGGAGACCATAGCAGCAAAGGTACGATCTTCTTCAGAGGATATCTCTGCCAAGACACAGTCCTCTAACAAGGTAGTACTTTGACGGCTCTTTCCAAAGTAAACGGATCCTCTGGGCTAAGTTCGGATCCTGAAGATAGCTTCCGTCGGATTCAAATCCGTTCTTGTTGAACCAAATGTGTCGACACTTTCTCTCAGTGTGTCGAGACATCCCATTGAAAACCTTGAAGACAGCTTCTGCCGGTTTCAAAATCGTTCTGGTTGAACGTTGATGTGTCGACACTTTACACCCAGTGTGTCGGGACATCCAGTGAGTGTCTTGAAGACCCATGGCAGATGTGTCGAGACATCAATAGTGCTGTGTCGGGACTATGTGCTTGGCTCCGCGATGAGACCATGACTGTGTCGAGACAGCACCAAACGGTGTCGAGACATGTGAGCCATGTGCAGAATTATCGCATGAAGGTGTCGACACAGGAGCGCCATGCGCAGAGATTATCACACGAATGTGTCGACACTTTTCACTCAGTGTGTCGAGACATCGGTGAGTCCAGAGGCCAGACAGAACGGTTTTAGCTTGATTTCTTCTAGAGGTGTCGAGACATGGGTCAGATGTGTCGACACATTATTTTTTTGTCGGAGCTCAAACGTTGGAGACTCAACACATTTTCTTCTAGATGTGTCGGGACATCATTAGGCCATATCGAGACATCACTTAGAGAAGTTTTCCTGCACTAGTTTAGTCAATTCATCAAGCCAAAATATGTTAGATATTCCTCAATTATTTATTAATGATTTATGATCTGTTATCATCAAAACCAGGGGACACAACAATAGGCTGGGACGATGGCGGGGTGTCCCTCTTAGATCCCTGGGATTGGCGATGGCTGGATCTCAGCCGAAGTATTGAAGGGAGATCTGAAACCCAAATCTATCCCGCAGTCCTGTAACTGGACAGATCTGCGTGACCTGGTAAAAACAATCGATGTGCTCAGATCCGAAGTCGGATCTGGCTGAAATTAGTTCCATCGCATAGGGAACTCGACGATCTACAATATATCAGGATTTGAGTTCCATCCACCATGCTGTTTGTCCAGGAAAAACTCTAAAATAGGGACCTCGTTTGGGCAAGGTGTGCAGGGCAGACTGTAACCTGCCTGAAGATGGAGGTTGACCGAAGGGGAAATGATGGATCTGGATCAAGGGGTTAACATGGATAAAATAGGGGAAAGTGGGGCTCTTGCACACCAAATTTGGTGGCGATCAGAGAAGGTTTAGGGGCCGGAAAAATTAGTTTGCAGGGTTCTATCTCATAGGTCTGCAGACAGGTAGACTACGCGACGTGGAAAAAAAGGTGGCAAGGGTGTCAAATGGTGGTGGATTAGAGGAAAATTTGAACTGTGAAGAGAGGAGAACATGGGGATGAGGCTATCAAAGTTTGAAGATGATCAAATGGTGGGATTTAGCGAACCAACCTATTCTTTTAGGCTTTGTCCTACTTCACGCAGCTCTAGACAGCAAGCCAAAAGATGGCTTATGGCGGCTTGATGGCGGCACGGATGGCGACGGTGACGGGGGTGGCTGGATGTCGCACCCAGCGGAGATGATAGAGGCTGATAATCACTCCCAACTAAAGGGTTTCACACCCCAGATCTGTAGCTCTCTCAGCTGTGAGAAGGAGGAAGTAGGAGGATAGAGGGAGATGGCACCCCTTGGAGTTTCTTCCACAAAAATGATATTTCCTGTCTATTAAAATTATTACAAGCGAGATTAAATATGAAATCCTAGACCTAGGACAAAGACCTAAACTACCCTTGGTCAATGGGAGAGGGAAGGGCTTATGGGGAGGAGAATTATTCAAATCCCACATGGGGGAGTAGGTGGGGGGCGTCCCCCTCTCCATGGTCAAATTTGGCTCCTTGGTCATAGATGGTGACCATGGACCATTGACCATCATAATGGGCCCTCTAAGCTAGGAAGACCATAAGAGAGGGACTGGCCCAATTGGGCTTCAAGTGGCCTTGAGGCCCAATCTGAAAATAAACCCCCTAATGGACCCTCTTGATGACATTAGCCCAACTAGTACTCCCTTGGCCCAAAATTAACCTAAAAAATACAAGCACACACTACACACCAATTACACTCCAAATAAATAGTGAAAAATGTCAAGACTCAAGATGGAGACTCTAGACAGTCTCCAAGCCAAAGAGATCCCTACATAGCTCGAGTGGTACTGCATGTCCTGTAGTGTCGACCCACTGAGTCGTGCCGCTCGAAAGCTCTGGTGTCCGCTCCACTTATGGATGTAATGCCTTCGAGGGCGGGAAGACATTCTTTAGCCCCTGGCTCTTGTGAGTCACCATCGAAAATTGTGGCGGCTTCCACGAAGACGGACTCCCAACACCTGCATGAGGTAGCAGCTTCTTGATCATCATGTGCCTTCAGCTGAGATGGGCAGGAACTCTTTGACTTAGTGGATGGCTCTGACAGTTTGAAATCCCCCACTGATGTGAAACGGAAATTCAGATCGTGTGATTTTCTTTTCTCTTCATTTTCTCCCTTCTGTTTTTTTCTTTTCGAAAATAACTTCTCCCCACCCTTTTTTTTTCAGATCTTCACTATGATACCCGACCGATAATCAGAAATAATGTGCAAGCTTCTACGATTGCATACAGGATGAGTGTCCTTTGATCGCTTCCTTCTGATGGAACCGAGAAGACCTCGTATGATTGGAAATCTATCACTCAGGTGCTTCGGCATGCCTTAAACATCCGCAAGCAAAGTATTCTGGGAACTCAAGATGGGTCTTTGAGTTTGACTTATGATCTCATCAATCGGAGTGATACTTCCATGAATAGCAGCTCCTTCTCACAATAAATGCACCCTTGGAAACATGCTTCCAGTTGCCTTTGATTCACTAATACCATCTCTGACAGAACTAAAAAAAACTCATAATGCAGCCTCATAGAATTCAGGTTTCCCATGGTTCGTCTGAAATCATGTGTAAAGTCATGAAGTATGTAGAGGGGTGGGGGAGGGTATGGGAGAGTGGGAGTGTGTTGTGATCGGTTGTGGGGTGTTCTAGGCGTAGAACCTTGGAAATGGGAGGAGGGAGGATCTCCTGCAGATGGAGTTGGCCTATGACGATGGTGGGTCCCTGCAGGTTCAGAAGTAGATGGGCGTAGGGTGGGTTCCTGTAGGATCAGAAGAAGCGGGGGGCTGGGTGGGTCGACCCATCTGTCTTACCTGGCAGGACAGAACTCCAAAACAAGACTCTATTTTCAGACCCGAACGCCGTGGACGTCCGAGGAAGCTTGTGTGCAGGGTTTTAATGGTTGTATGAGGGGGGGGGGAGAAGGTATGTGAGATGGGGATGGCGAGAGTGTTAGAGAGGGAGGGGAAGCCATGTGTGGTGGAGGCTAGTGAGAGAAAGAGGGTGAGAGACAAAGGAGGGGAGGTCGCTACCGTGAGGTGTGCATGGCCGTATGGGGGGGGTGACACGGCGAGCTCCTCCTACTGCCAAGCTGGGTGAGGTGTGGAGTAGGTGGTGGCCAGAACGGGGTGGTGAGGGATGGGCATGGGATGATAGGTGTGGGGTGACGGGCCCGCCCAAGGGAGTGGAGAGGATGGCAGACGTGGGCATGGTGGGAAGCTACTTTGTGGCCAACAGTGATGGGACAGATGGTGAAAACGGAGCTCTGTTTTTTTTCTTCTTCTTCCCGCCATGCATGTCTGAGGTGCGAATGGTTGGGAGGTGTTAACCATGGGAGCAGGTGGAGAAGATGGTGTGGGACGTGGGGGTTAACTGTGCTGGAGATTCGTGTGTAGGTGGGTTGTGCCTTTTCTGGAGAAGATACTTGTAGTGGAAGTGGTGGTAGCAAGGGGTGGGAGGAGATGGTGAAGGCAGCGGGAGAGATGGGCAAGGTGGTGATCGGCAGCAGTGGAGTAGCCAGAGATGAAGGAGAAAGTGCGGTTGGGGCTTCTCACCCGACCCCATCTCAGGGCTGATGCAGTCGACTCTTCCTTCGACTCGGTGCTATGGATGACGGTGGTGGAGGCTCGAGCGTGATGCATCAGCAGGTCTGCGCAGCTGCTTCTCAGAGGAGGAGGACGGTGAGTAGGTGCATGTAGGCAAAGTGGAGTAGGGCTGGGTGCGGCGATGGCGAGCAGGTGACCTGCCGCATGAGAGCCGCCTGCTCTCCTGAGTGTAGCCGGAGCTGGCAGCGGCGAGCTTGTTTGTAGGGGCACTCTTTGCCGTTAACAGGTGGGGGAAAAGGGACAGTGGTCGACGGGTAACTGGGTGTAGATGGTAAGGTAGGGCTGTGGCGACGGAGGCGAAGTGGTAGATGGGCTGCGGCCCGTGCAGGAAGGAAGAGGAAAGGATGGCGGGCGGTGATGGCGGAGATGGCAAGTGAGGTGAGACGGAGAGAGAGCCGGATGGAGGGAAGGAAGTGGACGGTGGATAGGAGGGGCATCTCACCCCGGGGCATCTCACCTCATCTCCTTCTCGGAGAAGAGAACACATGAACAAGGCTTCACACCTCACAAAGATAGGTTTCCAAAAATTCTAATCACTTCATTGCCTTAAACAAAGATTACATGACCTTTTATAGACTCCACAAAGAAGACCAAAAGATAACTCACCTAACACCTACTTCCTACCACTCATACCTTTCTTGGGAAGACACTCTCTTGGGAAGACTAAAAGACATAAAATAAAAAAAAGACTCTTACATAATTTTTTGTGGACATAATTACTACAAACATAAAACATGACCCATTAAGCCCATACATGTGGCCCAATTAAAAAAAACATCTATTTGATCATTTTGTTGAAGCCGCTTGTCAATCCCTTCAAATTCAACCTCGAACTTTGAATCTTGAATCGACGATTCCATCACCCACGTATTCGTCGTAAATTTACCCCAGGGAGTCTTCACTTGTCAAAGTGGAGATGGAAAGCATATGAACCTCATAATAATCTTCTACAGAGAAACCCAATCCTGGGTCTTGGGTGATATGTAGTATTTTTTTATCCATATTCGGTGGATACCACAATTCCTTGAACATCTTCTTCTGACTGGAGGGCTGGCATAAGGGAATCCGTTGCTTCTTGGCCACCTTGACGACGCAGCTGGTTATATGAGGGAGTCCCATAATTGGGACAATGTTTGCGATGGGTTTTATCCGACCATCTTATTGTTTTATTTCATGTATATATGTACATATGTACATGTATACATGTCTTATTTCACGTGTCGATCAACCAATTAACTAACTGGTAATTAACTGACTAATTGACAACGCGGGCGTGCCAGTCACATGAGTGATAATTTTATGATGCGCTCATTCTGACCCGTGTCGGGCGAATGTGAGGTTCGGTCGGGACCAGCAGTCCGCCATACCATAAAGGCTATGGCGTTAATTACATCCCCCACGAGGAGGGAACACCTTTGATTAATTGCCGAGATAGCGGGCTGTCGAAGCCGGATTAAAAAAAGAACTACATGATGATCATGACGAAGACATGCAGGATGCACATGTTTATCGTGTAGAAGATGCATAGTTCATGGAATTATGGATCCTCGGTACGTGGCGGAGGATGTAAGTCCGAAGACCACCGCCGCGCACAGCGAAGACCTCTAACCAGACGTAATCCGGTTTTTCTGTCAACGCCATTTGATCTACTAGAGGATGTATACATGGATGCACACATTGGTGTCCCTGAGGTCATTTGAGTCATTCTGTGGTCACATGGGTCATTCGACATCATTCTATAGTCATATGAGTTTTGTGTATTCTTGGTTTTGATAATGGCTTAACACTATTAGTCATTGTTATTTTCCACGCTCTTATGACTGACATATGTGATATTTTTTTCATGACAGATATGCACATGAAAGCTCAATGTTGCGCCCTCGCACGCAGATCGACCTGCGCGGTCAGGTCGCGGGGGTCAAGGGGGCAGCGCCCCTTGCGGGGGTTTCCGGGGGCGGAGCCCCCGGAACAAAATTTGGCTTGAAGGCTCAGTAATAAAACTTCAAGACAATCAAGCTCCAGGAGAAGGTAACGATTCTACAAACATTAAAATCCTTAAGGATCATCCCTTGGAGAATGTCCTTGGCAGCTTGAATGACCCACCTAGAACAAGGTCACATTTTAAAATTGTGGAAGAATTAGATCAACTTGCTCTTGTCTCGCAGCTTGAACCCAAAAACATTGATGATGCTTTAAAAGATGAAAACTGGATAAATTCCATGCAAGAAGAGTTAAACCAGTTTGAAAGAAATAAAGTTTGACATCTTGTTCCTAGACCATCATCACAATCAGTAATAGGCACTAAATGGGTCTTTAGGAATAAACTAAGTGAGGATGGCAAGATAATAAGAAACAAAGCTAGATTGGTGGCTCAAGGGTATAATCAAGAGTTTGGGGTAGACTTTGATGAATCTTATGCCCCAGTTGCTAGACTTGAAGCCATCAGAATTTTACTTGCCTTTGCATGCTCCCTTAGAATAAAGCTGTATCAAATGGATGTCAAAAGTGCTTTCTTGAATGGCTTGCTCAAAGAAGAAGTCTATGTTGAGCAGCCCCCTGGCTTTGAGAACTCTAACAATGCAGATTTTGTATACAAGTTAGACAGGGCACTTTATGGACTTAAGCAAGCACCAAGAGCTTGGTATGAGAGGCTAAGCTCGTTCCTCATTGAAAAAGGGTACACACCAGGTAAGGTAGATCCAACACTTTTCACCAAGAAGCAAGGTAAGAATATCTTGATTGTTCAAATTTATGTTGATGACATTGTGTTTGGCTCTACAAAATCTGAAATGTGTGAGGAATTTGCTAACCTCATGACTAGTGAATTCGAGATGAGCCTAATGGGAGAACTCCAATTCTTTCTCGGTTTGCAGGTCAACCAAGGTGAAGACGGATGCTTCATAAATCAAGCCAAATATATTAAGGAGCTGTTGAAAAGATTTGACATGGCAAACCGTAAAATCATTGCAACTCCTATGAGCACCTCAACTTCACTGGATTCGGATGAAAATGGTAAATTGGTGGATGCAAAGGTCTATAGAGGTATGATTGGCTCTTTGCTTTACTTGACTGCATCTCGACCAGATATCCAGTTTAGTGTATGCCTTTGTGCTAGATTTCAAGCTAGTCCCAGAGAATCCCATTTGACTGCCGTCAAACGTATCCTTCGATATCTTGCCGGCACTCAAGATTTGGGATTGTGGTATCCGTCATCATGTGATTTATCTCTTATATCTTATTCTGATGCGGATTACGCTGGATGCAAGCTGGATCGTAAGAGTACTAGTGGCTATTGCCAGTTTCTAGGCGGGTGTCTAGTTTCTTGGGCTTCCAAGAAACAACACTCGGTTGCCCTCTCAACCGCGGAGGCAGAATATGTTGCTGCGGGGAGCTGTGGCACCCAAGTGTTGTGGATTAAACACCAACTCCAAGACTACTTGGTGGATCTTGGTTGTGTCCCGATTCTGTGTGATAACACTAGTGCTATCAACCTTGCAAAAAATCCAGTCCAGCACTCTAGGACTAAGCATATTGAGATTAGGCATCACTTCATTAGAGATGAGGTCAGTAAGAAAAACTTTGAACTGCATTTCGTTGATACATTGAATCAGATTGTTGATATCTTTACCAAGCCCTTGTGTAATGACAGGTTTTCAACACTCAGAAGGGAGCTTGGTCTTTGCTGACCTCAGGCCAATAAAAATTGAAATGATGATCATGTTCAATTAGTTGTGTGTTTTGCATGTTGGTATTCATGCATTGTTTATATGTCATTATGTCATTTTGCATGTGTGTCGCATTGCATGTAGATGCATAATAATGAATTGAGTTCATATTCATAATGCATTGGTGTAGCATCATTCTCACATGGCCATGGTATATGAAATGTTGCTGTATGGAAGGGCAGGTTATGCTTGCCTCGAAGCACTCAATATGCGTGAGGTTTCACCTCCGCCAAGTACCATGTGTCAATGTCACCTATAGGCCATATAGTAAGGGGGAGTTGTCCTTGTGCAACATTCATGCATATATTTAATCTTCACTCTGTTACATTTAATAAGTGTATAACCATGTGTTGGGTCATGCATCTCATGTCTGTCAAAATCATGTCAACCCATGCATGTTTCAGGTCATTCTCCTCTTGATAGTTATCATTCCACTTGCTTGCAAACATAACTCCTTCGAGCATCCATTGCATATCCTTAGGGGAAGTTTTGTTGAATCTCTTAACCTCTCGCAATCTACATTTCTTGGCTCACAATCTGAATATGAGCTCATGAGACTAGCGAAAATATGGTGTAAGAGCCATCTATTATGTGCCTTGATGATTGTCAATTCAATGAAAATGGTTCAGATTTAATGATTTCCTTGCAGTTCTGAAATTTTCGTTTTGAAATCATCTATATTCTGTGTATTTAATAGCCCTTAACTAGAGATTGCATATTATGCTTTGAATGACTATCCTGATATCTGAAAATCCCGACTTCATGACCATCTTGGTGATACTCTAGAGCTTCGTATTGTTTCTAAACGTCTTGATGAGCTGGAATTCTTGAAAATCAATTTGCAGAGCAATGATATTGTTGCACGGAGAAATATGTCACGTCATCAAATCAAGTGACGAATGATATGTCATGATGTGTCCATGTTATTTCTGTCATAAAACTTTTGGACTCTAGGCAGAGCAATGGCATAATTGCTGAGAAACATATCTTCTCATCAATGAAATGAGTTTGGATATGTCATGACGTGACTTTGTTATCTCTGTTTATCTTGAAACATGACAGTCAGTCTTGCCAAATACCTAGGAATACTGGCGTCTACACAACGTGTATTCTTACGGCTAGGAGGCATGTACTAGACTTGATTGCTCGTAAAATATGAGTCATGTGCCTTCAAATACTAAAGCTATTGAAAATCAAAATAATGAAACCTCTTGCTTCAATCATCCAATTCCATGCTCTAGTCATGATTGTTTAGCCTCAATACTAGCTTCTGTGTTATTCTCTTTGTAGTTCTTGAATAAGGATATATAAGACAAGGGACGGTTAAACAGTGCCATGATATGCATTTTTGGTTCATTTCTATTAAATCTTGAATGTAGCTGCTTTTCAAACTCCGTTGATGATCTTGGATTTCATTAGCTTTGAACCATATATGTGCTCACGGTCTACTTCAATTTTGCATATAATGGCTTGCTCTTCACTCCTTTCAGCCCTGGTCTCACAGACATTTCCCTTTCTCACTCCTTTTTTCTGTTGGCAAAGGGGGAGAATTCTATGTGTGAGTCTTTGTACGTGCTATGTGTAATCGCGTTGTCAAAAGGGAGAGCTTACTTGGTTTAAGTGTTGTCAAAGGGGGAGAGTGCATTGAGGACAAGGGAGAGTCCAAGGGAGAGAACCTTTGTGTGCGCGTTTGTGTATGTGATGGGGTTTGCATAATTTCATCACATTCATATGTCATATGTGTATTCACATGCTTTACTTCATGGATCTTGAGCTGCACATGTCACATAGCATAGCATTCATATCTGCATTCATATCTGCATTCACATGCTACTATCATGAATCTTGAGCTGCATATATTGCATTTGTTATAACTTGTGCCTTTTTAGACATTCATATCACATAATGACTCACAGTGTTGTAATCATCAAAAAGGGGGAGAATGTTGTGTCCCTGAGGTCATTTGAGTCATTCTATGGTCACATGAGTCATTCGACATCATTCTATAGTCATATGAGTTTTGTGTATTCTTGGTTCTGATAATGGCTTAACACTATTAGTCATTGTTATTTTCCACGCTCTTATGACTGACATATGTGATATTTTGTTCATGACAGATATGCACATGAAAGCTCAAGGAACAAAATTTGGCTTGAAGACTCAGTAATAAAACTTCAAGACAATCAAGGTCGATGCAACAAACATGAATGGGTGGCTAACGGACTCAAGCGACGGAGCTGGTGCGGCCAACGGACCGAACCGGGGTGACCCAGGCTCTGCCCAGCTGGTGGTCGAACGCTAGCACAGGGGCGGTCGACCGCCCCAGCCAGGGACCGCCCAGCTGCAGTTCTTCAGCTGGCGGTCGACCGCCAGCCAGTGGCGGTCGACCGAAATTCCCAGGGATCACCCATTTGCAGAGTTCTCAGTGCAGGTCGACCGCCAGAAGCTGTAGGTCGACCGCCACGCCCGATGCAGCCATGTTTGACTTCGAAATCAACCTCGTGGCCAGCCCCTTTCCATGGATTTGTTTAATCAAACCCTACCTAATCTTCCATGATTTGTGGATCTGGTCTGGGGGTGTCCAAGGACCATTCCAAGGGTTATAAAACCAACATATGAGGGCTTAGAAACCCTAATGCTTCAAGGCTTCAAGGGAGATCAAGGGAGCCCATTTTCGAGCTACTGTAGCACCTCCGTGAACAGTAGTTCGTGAAGGTGTTCTTCATCCAATCAAAGGGGAATCAAGCTCAAATCAAAGCCAGCAAACTTCAAGGAAGATTACATCAAAGCAAGGCTATCAAAGTGATCCAAGGAAGCCGGTTTGATTCAAGTTCTTCAAAGGAAATCATCTTCATCCATTCAAGTTCTTTCAACCTCATTCAAGGTGATATTTCAAACATTCAAACTCCTAGAAGCTAAAGAAGCAATCAAGGTTCAAGGTAGCTTCATCATCTCCTTCATTCCTTCAAAGAAATTCAAAGAGAAGAATTGAAGGAAGAGGTACTGTTCACGTGAACAGTACTCCGTGAAGAACATTCATCCAATCAAGGGTGAATCAAGAGGATTGAGTTGAAGCCAAGAGGAGCCTTGTTGCTGATCAACATTTCATACAAGGGCCAATTCATTTTAACTCATAACTCAATCTCTTGTTTTAGTTCCTTCACATTTGTTTTACTTTCAATATTGTCAAACATTGAAGTTGTGATTCGTCCCTACCGGTGGTTAGTAGGAAGGCAATTGGAGAGTGTTCCAATTTACGGTTGACGTCCCTACCAGGTGGTTAGTAGGAAGGCAATCGGAGTGTTTCCGATCTGCGGTGTTGACGTCCCTACCGGTGGTTAGTAGGAAGGCAATCGGTGGTTTCCGATTTGCGGTTTGGTGCGCTGCACAAGTGAAGCCTCACCGGGTTTTGTTGAGGGGTGGACGTAGGGCTGAGGATTCAGTCCGAACCACCTTAAAAATCCTGTCTAGTGTGGTTTGCTTATGTGATTGATTCGTTCTAGATGCATGATTAGGATCGAATTATTATATATCTTGCTTATCTTGCTAAGTGAATCATAGCGTTCTTGGAACCTAGTTTCTATTCCACTGCAATTCATTTTAACTAGCTGTTTAGAGGGCCGCATTACGAAAAGAGGGGCAGATCTATTCACCCCTCCCCTCTAGATCCGCTGTCCACTACACAACACACATGACGTTCATAACTATATTAAGCATGCTAACGGAATTATGGAAGCGAATGGTGATCAACCACGTTTATTACTCCCCATCGAGAAGAAGGAAGAAGGCAACACAAATATGATAGCGAAAGTAAAGTGCTAACGGATACGATAATGAAGATATGATAACAATATAGTTCAGGCTCGCTAGGCCCTTCTTTTATTCAATTTATTACCGGCTATGGCTTGTTGGCATCGACCCCGAGAGACGAGAATTGCCTTGGGGCAAATAAGCGATTTAAACGGCAACATGCTTCAAAACCGGCGCAACCATGCGAGAGGTAACTCATACGGCGCGATGAGACATCAGTATGGATGGCTAATACGGCGTGGCCCCATAACCGGCTAAAATGGCGCGCAAGAGGATGGGGCGCGTCGGAAAGTCGCAAGGAAAATTTTTTTGATTATGAGTGTGGGGTTAACCCAGAGCGGGGGGGTACCGCGCCGGTTTAAGGTGCGCCGGTTAAGACTGCGCCGTATTAACCTTATCTTTGTTAATTTTTGAATTGTTTCAAGTTTATTAAACTCCCATAGAACATTTTAGAGTTGTTTAGGCCAATTGATTATTTAATTGGAGCCCATGGGCTTCTAGGAATGAGGGAGCAAGTCAGTGCGAGGTTCATACTCAAGCACTGAGGTAATGAGCATTTTTTAAGGCTTATTCAATCTTAATCTGTCCAAAATTGGACAGCATCTCCCCTGAACCTGAAGAGTTGTAGGGGAGAAGCGGGGTCATGCTCACCTGTGGAACAAGCCCCTAAACCGTCGGTGTACACGGAGGCACCCAGCAAACCTCATTGGATAGGATACCCCGAGGACTAGCCTACGAGGGCACCAAGGCTCCGTAAGGGGAAAGATAGAGAGATGAGGTCATTGAGGATGGGAGCATCACCCCGAGGGCTAGCCTGCGAGGGGTGGACAACCCACAGCTTATGACTCATCCCGTGGAGGAACCGACCACCAAGAGGGTGAAGCTCCGAGGGCTGGCCTACGAGGAGCATACATCTCTCGGCCTCGATTGGGTCTCAGATTGTCAGGGCTAAGCCTGTTAGGCTAAGACCCCTGTTGCTATCTGCTATGGCCTTGGGGAAACATCTACCATTGAGGGGTAGAGTTCTCGATCGCCCAGCAGCTGTGTGAGGTAACGGGGAATGTCCCCCTCCCCGGACGATTAAGACGAAATAAAGGAATCTCGGAATGGTTCACATGACTATAATGCAGAGGGGTAATCAATGCACAGGCGAGACGAGCCAAAGATAGAGGCATATGCTCGAACAGTTACGGTGCAATGTTAAGTCGATGCATCTTGCAATCCCAAGAATGACTCCCACCTCGCGAGCCACAGGGCAACAGGAAGAGAGGAATCAAGGGGAGTTAGTCCCTTGACAACACGGTAGAAAGAAGCATATGCAGAAGCGCAGCTCTGTCCACGGAGGGTATGCGGAGGCCCTTAAATCAGACACGAGCACGGTCGAAAAGGGAAAACCCCGGGGAGGGGTGTTTCTGTAGCCCACAGTGCTTCGGGGCATGATCGGGGCTTCGGGGAAACCAGGACCAGAGAAAACGCACGGAAGACCTTGAACATACCCATCAATGTAGATAGAGAAGGAGACAGAAGTTTCAAATCACTCATTCGACCTGTTGGTCCAGACATTCAAATGCGCATTGCCATCCCAGAAACAGGAATGGGCCACTCATTTACACGTTAAGAATCCGGCGCCGGCATCATTGCTCGGTCGTCGTTCATCATTCGCAGGGGAAAATATAGTAAAGAGAAGAAATCACAGAGGAGGGGAGGGGTCAGCTCATATCATTGCCATCCCTCCCCTCTCTTGCTTACAGTTGGTAGACGGAGATTCCGAAAGAGGAAGATTCACGAAGAGCAGAGAGATAGACGCCGGCGCCCACCTGTTCTCAAAACAGAGTATCGGCTCGCCTCTCCTTCTCTGGCTCTGGAGGACTTCAACCAGAACAGAGGAAGACGACCGTCGAAGGACACTCGGACGGAAACTTCTCTTCCAAGAAAGCTCTCTCTCCCCTCGGAAGGCCTCTCTCGAAAGACACTGCTCTTAACGCTCTGTCTGCTTCCTCTTTCTATTTTTTTTCTTCGCCTCTTTTCTTGTTTTAGAATAGCCATCCGTCTATATACATGATCGAGCCCCAAGCCTTACACGGCGTGAAGAACTGCGCGCCGGGAAGGACGTCATGGGTCTTTGTGCGTCGGAATAGCCAGGCCCTGGATGGGGGTGCAGCGCGCCAGGATAGAGGGCGTAAAGTGAGGGGCGCGCCGGTTTAGGGCGCGCCGGGCTAACGCTCCTCGTGCGCTTCGAGCCAGTTGGTGAGTCCGGGGATGATTCCGGGGGTCACCGTGAACATTTATCTTGCCAATGCTCCTCAAAACTTCGACAAGATGTCTTGTAGAAGCTCCCAGGTTGACGCACGGCCATTCTCGAGCCTCCAGATAGCTTTGATTTCATCGTACGGGCTTTCCGCCGATACGGCCTTCAGCTCTACGATCCATGCTGTTAGTCCGGCCTGACTCGTACCCAGAGCTCTCTAGGAGGTTGGATAACACCAGAGATAGTTCAGCCTGCGCTGGGCGATCATTCGGCCACTAATAGGCCCATCTTGGCGGGAAGCTGTGCCCATGCCGGGCGATCGGGATCTTCCGCCGTCAGAGCTTTCGGTTCTCCGTTTCGGGAAGCCGGGGGGACTCTTTTATCCTCAGGAGAGCCTTTCATGAGGTGGGTATCCACCGGGTGGATCGTCGTCCTTGATCGGACAACGGGTGTAGTGTATGCAGCATGACAGAGTCATGCCGATTCATTGGGCAGGCTTGGTCGCACCGCCAGTTGGTTGTGAATTCGTCCCGGCTCCCTTGAGGTGAAGTCCCCGTACCTATACGGAGTGACTCGAGGCTCTGACAGCTCGAGAAGTCTTCAATAGGTTAATCCTTATCGGCTTCCGTACTTCGGTGGGCCGGGTCATTCGTCCTTATGACTTGGTCACCGATGATCATATTTCGAGTGCCAACAAATGCCCCCCAGACGTGGGTGTTGCGAGCAAGGCACGAGTGCAGCAGGGCCAACGGATGAGTTTCACCCAGAGCGATTCCCTCTTGGGTTGACAGGAGCCTGGGATGGCTTTTAATTTGGTATGGCTGTTAACCCGGCGCCGTTTAGATGTTAATACGGCGTGCATAATCCGGTGCACCCCCTTGGCCTTGGATGTTAATCCAGCGCGCCCACGCTACTCGCACGTTGATCCGACGCGGCCTCGGCACTGCGGGTTGTTGATCCGGCACGCCTTTTAACCCGACGCTCCTTCTGCTTACGGGCCTTTTAACCCGGCGCGCTAAATAGCGCGCTGGTTTAAGAATGGGGGGCTTCCCCTATATGTTTCTTTCTTCCTTATTTTTCCTTCATCGCCTTTCATTTGACGATTTTCTTTCTCTCTCCTCTCTTTCTTCTCTCCCTTTGGCACCAAGAGCGGCGATTTCTTCCTTCGGGTGAGTGGAGGTGCTGTCAATTTGGGTCTCGAAACCCATTCTTTGGACCCCGGGAGGCTTCTAGTAGGGCTTGCCCTCGGAGCTATTCCCCCGGGTGTTCCTCTGGCCTCGGTGTAATGCTGATGGCTGCCTTTTGTGGACCGTTCCTCAGTGGACGCGTTCCCACTTTTCTTCGGCAATTCCCTGTGCTGGGGAGACTCTGCCAAAATTTTGTCAGAAGTTCGCCTTTGATTAGCCATTTTCTGACTTTGCTTTTATTTGGTATGCCTCTTTTTGCAGCTATAATGGCATCCAGTTCTTCTTCTCGTGCCGTAGTGACATGGGAGAACGTCAATTCCCTCGACTGGGGGCACGGCCAGGTGGCCATAGTTGCAGAGTCTTCGGATTCAGAGACGGACACTGTAGACACCGATCGTCTCCTTATTCTCGGGGGCGACCCTTTTCATTATGATAGAGAGGGCGTGACCAGGAAGGATTATCCCAAGGACAAGCACCTAATGTCCCTTCTTCAGCGCTTCAACCTTCAGGGGAAGCGGGATGTGTTCGCCGTCCGGAAGGTCGAGCAGGCCCTGCTGGTGGAGAGAGATAGCCTGGCCGAATGTGTGACGCGGGGAAGACCCATCTATCTCCCCGGAGAGGTCAGGAAGTGAAGCGCTGTGCTGGGGCTGCAAGACCTGGCTCCGGCAGACGGACTGCTGACTAGAGCTCCCGAGTTCGTACCCGCTCGGTGGAATGATTCCGCGGGCAGAGTGGATCGGGAGAAGCCGATTTTTGGTTTATTCCTTGCCCCGTTGAGATGGGGATATAGGGATGAATCATTCTTGTTGGATTGCTTGGCAATTCACTTCAAGCACCAGATATCAGTGGGATGGTTTGCTGAGTTGAAAGCTACAGACGCCCATGCATTCAGGCCCGGGGCAGTAGAGTTTACAGACTACGTGCTGCATCATTACGCTCCTCTTCTAACCAGAGCTGGTGTATATCACAGCGTGTATGCTTCCAGGTATCGGTACCCAATTTCCCTGGGATTGTGCTGTGGCATGATCGAGGTGTTTTATCCTGAGTACAACACCTTCTATACTTCAGAGGGAGAGACTTCTTTGGACTTATGGAGCCTGTCTCAACTCAGCGGCCTGCCCATTGATGGAGAACCGTATGAAGAAGTTTGTTGGCCTGACTTGTTGAAAGACCAGACCGATGGTGACGGCCGGTATTTGGCGGGCTACGCCTATCGGTATCTGATGAAGGCGTATCGCACCCTTTTTCATTCGTCGCACGACACGAGGGAAGCTCGGAAGCCGGGTGAAAAGCGCCGGGTGCGGATGGGCGCCTGGCTTCAATATTTCTTCCATGGGAAGAGCAAGTATGAAGATTTTCCTCCCATAGCGCCAGTAGCCCAGAAGCGTAAGAAGAGGGTGCGACGCCAGGCCGCTTCATCATCTTCCTCGAGAGGAAGGCAGGGAGAGAACCCAAACCCTACTGGTGTTGATGCAGTGACTCACTATGCTGCATATCTAGTTTATTGGCTCTGCTCCTTCGCTCTTCCTCAAGGTGACGAGAGCGTGATCAGAGCAGAGGCCATCTACCCGGCCTGTCTTATGGCTTGGGGTATCAAGCTGTCTCTTTGTCCGGTGGCTTTGTGCCTCATCTATAAGATGTTGGGAGACTTTCACAAGACGCTTCTCCCTAAAAGCTTTCGGACGGTTGGTCTGTTACATTTCTTCAATGCCTGGGTCTGCACCCTATTCCCGGAGGCAGCTCCTCGGGCGTTACAAGCGGTTCCTCTGGTCCCGCGCATGATAGAGTTTGCAAGTGCCGAGCCATCATTGCTAACGGAGCAACTCTATGCCATTCGGGGTAAATTGACCCGTCTTCCCGTGGACTCGCCCGGGGTTCTTCATTTCTGGAGCTTAGCTGCTCACTCGAGCCCACTGACGAACAGGACGAGGCAATGCAAGCTTTTTGAAACTGAGGAGAACATTCATCCGATTTCCCAGGCCAATTATACCAAGCCTATTCTGGAGCCGGAGTTGGTTGATTGGGCACTGGCCATCAGGCCTAGTGTCCTTGTATTTCGCAAGAGCGGCATTCTGTGGCTGGAGCCATATTACCCGTTCCGTTTCAGTCGGAACTTTGGCTATGACCAGCAGATTCCATATTCTTCTTCACAATTTGCATTGCCCTACAGGCATAGAGCCGGGCAAATGTCCAGCGACGACGCCCGAATATGGTGGGACTTTTTCCATCGTCGCGAAGACATTTCTTTCCGAGTGCCCTCCCCTGCGCGCTTCCCTCGCGTCACGCCTGAATACGTCAAGTGGTGGAACGCGCGGACAGGATTCTACAGGACTTCCTGGAGAGAGTGCTGGGCTGTGGCGGAGCACAGATTCTTAGCTTCCCAGCCGGAGCCAGTTCTTGACATTGACGCATCTTATTTGAAGAAGTTGAAATCTTGGACTAATACGGGCGTGAAGGCCTATCTAGAGGCCCGCAAGCTCGTAAAAAGCCGCAAGATGAAAGTTGAGCTGAAGCTACCCCCGATCAACAAGGATGATTATGTGAAGACCCTTCGGGGTTTATGCCGGGTAAGCAGTGAGAGGGTGATCCTCCAGCAACTCCCTTTGCCAGTAGAGGAGCCCATCGCGGCAGTGGCCGACTGGCGTCCCGAGGTGGACAGGTTGTATCCCTACCGGACTTTTATTCGCTCGGAGGACAGGCGGGCTGACTTATATGCCAATACCCCCTGGCTGTTCGCACCCCTTCGGTCTCATGGCCTCTCGGTGGGTAGCCCCAGCGAAGCCATACTGGACCATCCTCTTCAGATCTCCTTCAAATATGCAGACAGGTGGGGGCTGGACCATCTGAGCCTGTATTATCTGCTGTCCTCCCGTGGACACGAGGACCTGGCATTACTGGCTGAGCCGAGCGAGAAGATTGGGGATCTGTGCTGGCTTGTTCGTGAGGCAACCTCAAGGGACCAAACGCCCTCGCTATTTTATTGGCCTCTCTTCCCCTTTTACACGGGGCCGGCAAGTACGTTCTATCTTTTCATTCAGGCCCTTCGGCCAGCTTCTTCTTTTCATTGTGGTTGTGTCATTCTCACCCTCGTGCGTATGCAGTCCGACCGACTTCGGAGGAGACCCAGCACTTCAGGGAGCTGATCATAAAGGCCAAAAAGCCGGCATATTTTGAAGTTCCTGAGCCGGCCCCGACCGCGACGCCACTGCCTCCTGGAGATTTGAGGAAGAGGACTAGGTCCCAAATGCGAGAGGCCGTCGGGAAGGCGAAAGCGGCGGTGACCCGGGTGACACAGGCACGCCGGAAGAAAGCTGTCGAGAAGGAATCGGCAATCGTCCTTCCTTCTGTTGTATCTTTTGAAGCGTTTGAGGCTTCTCGTGCACAAGGGCTAGAGGCCGAAGGTAGGCTCTTCTTTTCTTCAGAGTGCATTAGCTTGTCTCGACCGCTTGGGCTGGCCCATGCTGACAGTTGCCGATACAGTTGCCGCGGTCGTCGGACTGGAGGTGAGGGTAGATGTAGCGGCTAGGGACGGGGCAGAGGAAGTCCTTGCTACTCCCATAGAAAGGGATCTGCCCTCTCCAACACCCCGGCGGGAGATGGAAGGTAATCTATAGTTTAGTTGCGATAGCAACGTAAATCTTTGTATCTTCAGCCATCTTGACCCCTTTTTGCCGTGAATTGTAGTCGATATACAACCATCATTGTTTCCGGGCTCGGAGAGCGTAGAGGAGGTGATCCCCTCGGGGCAGGGAGAACCCGCCCCTGAGGTATCATCTATTGTTGCCCTTGGTGTGGAGAGCACCAGGAAAGTTTCCGCCGAGGGTGATGCTCCTACTGGCGAGGCTCCAACTTCGACGACGGAGCGTCTTGAGAGAGCAGAGGGGTCTTCCTCCTCTGAGCATGTAGATTATGGTGGCGGTTCCAGTGACGAGGAGCCACCACTGCTTGATTTTGAGACCGACGATGCTGGGGTATCCTCGGCCTATGAGAGCGACTATCTGACTTTCAGCCCGGCCCGGTTATCATGGGGCGGTCCTGTGCCATCATTATCGCTTACGAGTGAGGAGGCTGGCGCTGGGGAAGCTGCTCTTAAAGATTTAAGCTTAGTCCCGGCCGAGGTAAGGACCTATCCAGGGTCGATGCTTACCATGCTTCTTTTCTCCTCCTTCTAGCCAGGTTTTAAGTGTATATATCTTCGATGCAGACTGAGGTGGTGCTGCCAACTATGACGGTGCAGTTACCACTCCCGACCCTGGGAACAGGCCAGGCGACTTTCCCATCCGTCCTGCGGCCTATCGCATTGCGGTACCCAAAGGATCATGCAGCAGCGATGGTTCCAGTTGGTCCCGGAGCACTCGTGGAAGTTGATAGTTCGGCGATAGCCGGAGATTCTCTGTCAAGGGAGGCTGCACAGCAGTCAGTTCTGGAGAAGGGTGGCTCTGCTGAGGTAGAAGCCGGGGAGATTATCGAGGGACGGACGTCCCCGATCCTTGGGGTTCTTGTTGGACTCCCACCCCAGGGGGCCGGCAAAGAGATTGTTGTTGTTGAGGCTCCAGCCACTGCATCTGCCGGTGCGGTTGTTCCCGGTAGTAGTGGGCTGCAGCTCATGCCGTCGTCATCCTCCGGGACGGCTGATGATATATGGGCTGCCGTGGATAGCAGAGTAGAGTTCGAACTGCCCGAGACGTCGCCACTTGGTCTTCAATCCTCGAGTGATGTCGTGTGGCAGTTCCTGGGGACCCTCCAGCAGACCGTAACGGCCAGTAGGGATTTAACTTATGTTCAGCTGAGGGGCTTGATAGAGCATCTGTCCCGCTCGCTGTTGGCCCTCGGTTGTCTCATGGACGACTGGACTCCGCGGGTGATCCTGCTCCTGAAGTATGTGAACCGGAGGGAGTTCTTAGGCCGGGAGGCATCTTAGCAGCTGGCGGCCATATCATTGGAGCGGGCTGAAAGCAAGACGGCCCTTATTTCTCTGCAAGAGACCGCGGCGAGGGTGAGGGACGAAGCCAACGCCTCTTTACAACACCGGAGCTCCCTGACGGCCCGGATGACGGCATTGCAGGCCGAACTTTCCAGGATAGAGGCTGAACTTGAAGAAGTAGATCGCCTGGGGGTTCAAAAGGTTGAGGATGCCGAGATGGCCGAAGGACAAGCTGCTTCCCTGGAGGTGAAGCTATCTGAGCTGGAGGCCACCGAGTTCAAATTGCAAGAACTGACCTGTCATCCCTCCCTGGATATTCCTGTGCTGGAGGACATCTTCCGACGCCCTTTGCCGTAATCTCTTTTCTTTATTTGCTCCCTTTTAATGCACCTTATGTATTCCAGGGCATGGCCCATGTAATCATGTGCCTTTTACTTCATAGTAATGAAAAATCTCCGTCCTGATTTTGAATGAAGACTCCATCTTGTCATCGTTTTTTTCCTTTCATTTGCCCGTTGATTCTAGTCCGAGTGTATGAGTCACTAGGGCAGGAGAGCGCTCACGCCTTCAGGGAAGGGGTGAGGTGTTCACTCCATAGCGCCGCGACTTTTCTCAAGACTAGAAACGGCCTATGCCGGCCGAGAGTTCGGGGGACTCAGGAGGGTATAGTGAAACTGACGGATAAACGGTCCTACCGAGAACGGCCAGAACCGAGAACGGGTAGCGACCGATCTTGCCGATGGTGACAAGGGTCGAAAGGGGTAGACAGTCTTGCCGATGGTGGCAAAAATCGGATAGGTAGCGACCGATTTTGCCGATGGCGACAAGGGTCGAAAGGGGTAGACGGTCTTGCCGATGGTGATAAGAACCGGATAGGTAGCGACCGATCTTGCCGATGGTGACAAGGGTCGAAAGGGGTAGACGGTCTTGCCGATGGTGACACGAACCGGATAGGTAGAGACCGATCTTGCCGATGGTGACAACGGTCGAAAGGGGTAGATGGTCTTGCCGATGGTGACAAAAATCGGATAGGTAGCGACCGATCTTGCAGATGGTGACAAGGGTCGAAAGGGGTAGACAGTCTTGCCGATGGTGACAAGAACCGGATAGGTAGCGGCCGATCTTACCGATGGTGACAAGGGTCGAAAGGGGTAGACGGTCTTGCCGATGGTGACAAGAACCAGATAGGTAGCGACCGATCTTGCCGATGGTGACAAGGGTCGAAAGGGGTAGACGGTCTTGTCGATGGTGACAAGAACCGGATAGGTAGCGACCGATCTTGCCGATGGTGACAAGGGTCGAAAGAGGTAGACGGTCTTGCTGATGGTGACAAGAATCGGATAGGTAGCGACCGATCCTGCCGATGGTGACAAGGGTCGAAAAGGGGTAGACGGTCTTGCCGATGGTGACAAGAACCGGCTAGGTAGCTACCGATCTTGCCGATGGTGGCAAGGGTCGAAAGGGGTAGACAGTGGACGTGTATAAGTGGGATATCGGATGAAGACCCTCGCCCCGACCTCAAAAATGGCCTTTTGGACGGCAGATGGTTCATCACTATTCATCATTCAAAAAAAATTTATTCACATTACTGACCTAAGCGCCCTTTCGGGTTTTGCCAAGGCCAGCACCCTCTTGCTTTTGCCTGCGCCCCCTTTCGGGCTTTCACGCGGCGGGGTACCCGATTTTGCCCGCGACGCCCTTTCGCGTTTTCGCCACAACCGGGTTATAGCCATTTTTGCACTTGCCCCGATATAGGAACAAGTCTGGCGGTGTTTGACGCATTTATTTTTATTTAGTTTATCTTATTTATTTGTTTATTTATTTATCGGTTCATTTATTGGCGTGCCAGTCACCGAAGTGACAATTTTATTGTGCGCTCGATCTGACTTGGTCAGTCGATTGTGAATGATCGTGTCTGGACTAGAAGTCCATCATACCCTGAACGCTATGACGTTAATTACGTCCTCCCTAAGGAAGACAACCCTTGATTAAACGCTAGAGGTAGGAGGAAGGCAGCGGTAAAGCCGTGTGCTCAAAGAAGACAGAATTCATCTGTTTACAAGACGTTAAACGTATTTGAACAGAGCAGGGGTTTATTAATTACGGGGGAAACCTGACGGCATATTCCCACCATCTTGGATGATGCCAAGTGGGGAATAGGAAACCACCCATGCAGCGGCAGGGTAGGATCCATAAAAGATCGGGTATATACACATAACCCGGAATCCGGATGGGGACCGGCCTGATGTAACACACCCGGTACGAGTGCGATGTCTTATTAATATCCCCCTTCGGAGGGCCGTCGGAAATCACGCAAGGGCATAACTCCATGGGCCAGCGGGGTTAGAAGAGAATACCACACTCGATTGGTGGGGTATATGTAAATTTCGGCAGCATGTTCCCTCAACCTGGATTATGCCAAGGGAGGATAGATCATCGTCCACGGAGGGCCGGGGCAACGACCGAACAAAGATGGGCGCCAGGCCCAGGGACATCCCTTGCCTTCATATCATTGATCAATATTCCTTTGGAACCCATCAGAACACATGTAATGACATGGTTCTTTGGGTTCATAAGGCATCGGTGAAATCCGGATTCGGGACGAGAGCTGTAGGGGAGATCTTCCCCATTATTGTATCTCATTAAGACACAAGTGATGGTCTGTGAGTATCCCCTTAAACAGATGTAGGGGGGATTAAGAAGTTTGAAGAAAAATGGTGCAGAGATGGGCCTCGGAGTGGATTTCATTGACTGAAGGAGGGATCTCGGCATGGCTTTTGATCGGCAAGAAGGAGCTCTCGGCGTGGCTTTGATATTGGCCAAAGAGGGGTCCCGGCCTGGAGGCTTTCGGCGGCCAAAATAGGTCTCGGCCAGGGGGCTTTCAGCGGCCAAAGAAAGGCTGTCGGCCGGGGGTTCTCGGCGGCTAAAAGAGGCTCTCGGCGGGGGGTTCTCGGCGGCCAACAAAGGGGTCTCGGCCAGGGGTCTATCCGCCAAAAGAGGGAGGAAGGCCTCTCGGCCTGGGGCTTCTCAGCGGGCTCCTGGGCGCGCCGGAAAGGGGGGCGCCGAGAGGGGTATCATCAAGCTTTGGGCAAAAGGGTGTGAATGGCTGCAAAGGCAGAGGGGCTCTCGACAGAGGGCTTCCCGGTGCGCTCCTAGCCGCGCCGGGAATCTGCCGCCGGGAGCCTTGCACATAGCCTCACGTGGAAAGTATTGGTAACAGACTGGGTTGTCGTTTAGCAAAGGGGACAGATCTCTCGGCAGAAGAGTTTTCGGCGGGGAAACTCGCACGCCGAGAAGGTGGGATTGTTGCAGGACTTCAGGGTTTCAAGCTGAAATAAACAATGCTCTGTTCGGGTGTTTTCTGGGATTTCAAGCTCGAATTGATGCCGGGCCAGGAGTGCAAAAGGGGGAACTCATGGTTGTTTCTATTAGAAGGGTGCCAAGGGATTTTAATGGTGGAATCAAATGAACGAAATCAGACCATCACCTGATCCTGTGGAGGGTTTTGTCTGTCTGTTGCAGGCCATTTGGGGGAGTCAAGAGATGACTATCCTCCGACCCCTCTAGACGAGCCCAGTGATATTAAACAAACGGAGAAGGAGGGACTCTCAACGTATAAACTTCAGGCCCTAAGCATTCAATATTTAGAATGGAGGACCTGAGATCGGATCATCGTTTATGAGAGCTGGACAGCCCAGAAAACCAAGAGACTGATATCTCTGGTTCCTGAACCGCATAAGGGGGCTCATCAGAAAAACCCAGATTATATATATAGGGAAACAGCCATTGAGATCGGAGAGGGAAGAAGAGAACAGAACTCAATAACCCATTAGATGGGGGTAGGAGTCCTATCCTCGTCCCTCTTCGAAGAACAAACCAATACGATCGGCTCTGAAGCCCAAAGAGTCTAATCTATATTTCTTTCAGACAAAGACCATATACATAGAGAGACAGAGATCGGATGTCTTAATCCATCAATGCCCAGGCGGGCCATCTCGATGTTTCATTGCATTGCATAAAGAAGATCTTACACTGATCATGAAAGTAAAATGCAAGACAGAAAGCTAAAACATCAAGGTCGGAACTCTCCGGCTACAGTTGATAAATCGAGAAAGGACTCGTTATATTACACCAGATAAAAGAAAAACATGGAGGAGGGGAGGGTGGAGCATTGACTCCTCTCCCTCCCCAGTGCCCACCTGGAGCTTTCCTTCTTCTTCTCTTCTCTGTTGGTTGCAAGGGGGGAGGTTCTCTCTCTCTTTCCTTTCCTTTTTTCTTTCTGGCTATCCTTTCGATCTCTCCCTTTTTTTCTTCTACTGTCGCCGATCCCCCTTTGTTCGAAGGGAGGGTGCTTTTATAGCCATTTCCCTATTTTCGGCAGACACCATCTCGGCGCGCCTCAAACGGGCTTCCCGGCGCGCCTGCCTTCAGGCTCTCGGCGCCCCCCTTTGGCTTCAGCCAGTGGCTCTCGGCACCACCTTTATAAGCCCAATTAAGGCATTTTAGCCACTTTCACAGGCCCATTTGGGTCTTTCAAGGGCATCATCACCCGAAAGGGCTTTTTCATTGATGATATATCTTGTATCGAGATCATCTTAAGATTTCATCAGTTAGCAGGCTGGGATTTCATCAGTATTGCCATCTGAATGATGACGATAACACCGGACATTAGCTAGGCCTGAGATGGTCCTAGCCGGGCAATTGGTTGGTGGTGAGGATCCTCCCTCAATCCTAACTTTGCAGGCATCTTCCAGTCTTCGTTGCTGGTCTGGTCCCATCTTTATCTTTGTTCATATTTTAGCTGTCAACAAATGCCCCCCACCTGCAGATGGTGTAAGCGCAGAAGGTGCGGCACGGTGTCTGCAGGTGTATCATTGGCTCAATGCTATCGACTTATTCTTTCAGTTATAGCTTGGCAGTATCCCCATACTGGGAGTTCCTCCTGGCATGATCTTCTTGGCTTGAGCCTCGATTCGCTGAACAACTATCGGCTTGAGCCCTGATCAACTAGCATATCTGACATCTGTCGGTTTTAGGCCCCGATCAACAGCACATTTGACTTCTATCGGCTTTAAACCCTGATTGGCTGACCATCTGGCATCTGTCGGTTTTGAGCCTCGATCGGCTGTACATCTTCCATCTATCGGTTTTGAGCCCCGATCGGCTGTATATCTTGCCTCTGTCGGTTTTGAGCCCCGATTGGCTATACATTTGACATCTGTCAGTTTTAAGCCCTGATTGGCTGACCATCTGGCATCTATCGGTTTTGAGCCCCGATCGGCTGTACATCTTGCATCTGTCAGTTTTAAGCCCTGATTGGCTGACCATCTGGCATCTGTCAGTTTTGAGCCTCGCTCGGCTGTACATCTTGCATCTGTCAGTTTTAAGCCCTGATTGGCCGAACATCTGGCATCTATCGGTTTTGAGCCCCGATCGACTATACATCTTGCATCTGTCAGTTTTAAACCCTGATTGGCTGAACATCTGGAATCTGTCGGTTTTGAGCCCCGATCGGCTGTACATCTTGCATCTGTCAGTTTTAAGCCCTGATTGGCTGACCATCTGGCATCTATCGGTTTTGAGCCCCGATCGGCTGTACATCTTGCATCTGTCAGTTTTAAGCCCTGATTGGCTGAACATCTGCCGGATTGAAGCTTTGGCTAGCTGAACATCTGCCGGATTGAAGCTCCGGGTGGCTGAATATCTGTCGGATTGAAGCTCCGGATGGCTGAGTATCTGCCGGATTGAAGCTCCGGGTGGCTGAACATCTGCCGGATTGAAGCTCCGGGTGGCTGAACATCTACCGGATTGAAGCTCCGGGTGGCTGAACATCTGTCGGATTGAAGCTCCGGGTGGCTGAACATCTGCCGGATTGAAGCTCCGGGTGGCTGAGCCTCTGCCGGATTGAAGCTCCGGGTGGCTGAACATCTGCCGGATTGAAGCTCCGGGTGGCTGAACATCTGCCGGATTGAAGCTCCGGGTGGCTTGACATTTGCTTCGTGTGTTGTTATTTCCTTCGTATGGAAGAGTAGTGGTCTCAACAGCCTTCATGCGGATGACCCGTATTCAGCAGGAGAGCGTCCATCCTCTCAGGGAGAGAATGGGGGACTTGCTCCACCGCGTATCGGTATCTGATGGGATTGCCTTTGCTGGGCCTGTTAGCTGGCGGAAGACATGCATCTGGAACATACGAGAGGTCTGTTCCTCAAAGCTGACTGTGGCAATTTGCCGATCGTCCAGTGCGTGGTTCCATCGTCGACATTGGGCTCATGTCGATGCAAAGGAATTTAAGCTTCATCAGAATAGACGAAAGGTCTAAACTGGGTAGGTTCATTGCAGGTGGGACATGAAAGGATATGTAGTTTTCATCAGGACAGACGGAAGGTCTATCCCGGTAGGGTTTCATCGTTGATCGGGCGAGGTGCCAATCGATCAATAGTTTGTTTCATCATCGATATTGGGTTTATATCGATGCAAAGAAAGTGTTATAAATTTCATCAGAGTAGACGAAAGGTCTACACTGGCAGGGTTTCATCATTGATCAGGCGAGGTGCCAGTCGATCAATAGTTGGTTTCATCATCGATATTGGGTTTATATCGATGCAAGAAGGATTTATAAGTTTCCTCAGAATAGACGAAAGGTCTATACTGAGTAGGGTTTCATCATTGATCGGGCAAGGTGCCAATCGATCAACAGTCGATTTCATCATCGATATTGGATTTATATCGATGCAAAAAAGGATTTATAAGCTTCCTCAGAATAGACGAAAGGTCTAAACTGAGTAGGGTTTCATCATTGATCGGGCGAGGCGCCAATCGATCAACAGTTGATTTCATCATCGATATTAGATTTATATCGATGCAAAAAGAGTTTCATAAGTTTCATCAGAATAGATGAAAGGTCTAAACCAATATGTTTTATCGCTGGTGGGACTTTGCCAATAAATGCGTAGATTTTATCACGACAGACGTGAGGTCTGAACTGGATAGGCTTTAGCAAAATGGTGATGTGTTTCATTGTCGGTGGGACGTTTGAAAGAGGGTATGTGGATCTTATCAGGGTAAACGTAAGGTCTACCCCGGGAGGGTTTTATCATCGGTGGGGAATGGAGCTAGCTGACCGACGGAAGGTTTCATCAGTGAAGGGGAGGTGAAGGCAGCGTGCCGGTTGGCATGGAACTTTGAATTACCACATTACTGACCCAGGCGCCCTTTCGGGTTTTCACCAGAGCCAGCCCCCTCTTGCTTCTGCCCACGCGCCCTTTCGGGTTTTCACGTGGCGGGGTACCCGATTTTGCCTGCAGTGCCCTTTCGGGTTTTCACCACAGCTGGGTTTTGGCCATTTTTGCCCTTATCTGGGATATCCGAACAAGACTGGTGGGGTATCTCTATTTTTAACCCCATTTTTATTTATTTATTTATATATACGTATATATATCGCTTGAATTGGGACTTCAGCACGGATCAGGCGATGTGCTGCTTTATTGGCGGCTGCTCTTATCATCGGTATTGGGTATATACCGACGCAAGGATTTCATAGGTTTCATCAGGATAGACATAAGGTCTAAACTGGATGGGTTCCATCATTGACCGGGCAGGGTGCCAATCGATCGACAGTTGGTTTCATCATCGATATTGGGTTTATATCGATGCAAAGAAGAGTTTCATAAGTTTCATCGGCGTAGACGTAAGGTCTAAACCGGGCAGGTTTCATTACTGATCAGGCAGTGTGCCGATCGATCAACAGTTGGTTTCATCATCGGTATTGGGTATATACCAATGCAAGGAAGAGTTTCACAAGTTTCATCGGCATAGACGTAAGGTCTAAACCGGACAGGTTTCATTGCTGATCAGGCAGTGTGCCAATCGATCAACAGTTGGTTTCATCATCAGTATTGGGTATATACCAATGCAAGGATTTCGTAGGTTTCATCAGGATAGACGTAGGGTCTAAACTGGACAGGTTTCATTACTGCTCGGACCGTGTGCCCGCCGATCAGCAGCAGGCTTCATCACGGTGGGACAGGAAGAGATGCAAGTTTAATAGGACAGGTTTCTTCGTCGATCGGGCAGGGTGCCCATCGATCACAGGGGGTTTCATCATCGGTATTGGGTTTATACCAATGCAAAGATTTCATAGGTTTCATCGGGATAGACGTAAGGTCTAAGCCGGATAGGTTTCATCATTGACCGGGCAGTGCGCCAATCGATCAAAGGAGGTTTCATCATCGGTATTAGCTTTATACCAATGCAAAGATTTCATAGGTTTCATCGGGATAGACGTAAGGTCTAAGCCGGATAGGTTTCATTATTCGGGCAAGGCGCCAATCGATCAATAGTGGACTTCACCATGGTGGGACTTTGGCAAGGTATGAGGGTTTTATCAGGACAGACGTAGGATCTGTACTGGGTGGGTTTGATCGTTGATCGGGCAAGGTGCCGGTCGATCGACGAGGAGTTTATGGCGGGAGGTGAGGTTTCTTTAGGATCACCACATTACTGACTCAAGCGCCCTTTTCGGGTTTTCGCCGGAGCCAGCCCCCTCTTGCTTTTGCCCACGCGCCCTTTCGGGTTTTCACGTGGCGGGGTACCCGATTTTGCCTGCAGTGCCCTTTCGGGTTTTCACCACAGCTGGGTTTTGGCCATTTTTGCCCTTGTTCAGAGTATCTGAATAAGACTGGTGGGGTATCTCCATTTTTTAAACCCCATTTTGTCTCTTCTCTTTTTTTTTTCTTTTTTTTTTATCGGGACTTTAGCTTCGTAAATTGTTAAGCCATGTGCTCAACTTGTGTATGTATCATCATTGGTGTGGGTGCTGACACCAATGCAAGGGGTATAAGGTTTTCATCGTCTGCCTAGGCGGAAGGCCTGGGTCGACTTGAGTGTGTTTTGTGGCTTAGGCGTGAAGCCGTTCGCCGGGAGCATGGCTGTATTGTTGATGTGGGGATTGCCGTCAACCCAAGGGAATGGGATTTCATCATCCACCCAGACAGAAGGTCCGGATTGGCTCGAGGATGTGTGGAGCAGCTTAAGCACGAAACCATTCGCTGGAAATGTAGGTTTCATCGTTAATGTGGGGTTTAACATTAACGCAAAGGGATGAGGTTTTATCATCTATCCGGACGAAGGTCCGGGTTGATTTGAGAATGGGTGTAGCATTTTCATCAGAGTAGACGGAAAGTCTACCCCGGACGGGTTTTAACATTGCTCAGGCGGCTGGCCACCCCATTAGCAGCTGCTTTTATCATTGGTATTGGGTCTATACCAACGCAAGGATTTTATAGGTTTCATCAGAATAGACATAAGGTCTAAACTGGGTAGGTTTCATCATTGATCGGGCAATGTGCCAATCTATCCATAGTAAGTTTCATCATCGGTATTGGGTTTATACCAATGCAAGGATCTCATGTGTTTCATCAGGATAGACGTAGGGTCTAAACTGGATAGGTCTCATCATTGATCGGGCAATGTGCCGATCGCTCAACAGTAGGTTTCATCATCGGTATTGGGTTTATACCAATGCAAAGGAGAGTAGAGCTTCATCATGCAATTCAGACGGAAGGTCTGAACTGAAGTTCGTGCATGGCGGGCTTGGATATGAAGCTGTTTGCCGGGAATGTATGTTTTATCATCAATGTTGCGGTTTAACATTAACGCAAAGGGATAAGGTTTCATAATCAACCCAGACGAAAGGTCTAAATTGATTCAAAAATGTGTATGGCAGCTCGGGCACGGAGCCGTTCGCTGGAAGGCTATGTTTCATCGTTAATGTGGGGTTTGACATTAACGCAAAGGAATAGGGCTTCGTAATCAACCCAGACGAAAGGTCTGAATTGATTCAAAAATGTGTATGGCAGCTCGGGCACGAAGCCGTTCGCTGGAAGGGTATGTTTTATCGTTAATGTGGGGTTTGACATTAACGCAAAGGAATAGGGCTTCATAATCAACTCAGACGAAAGGTCTAAATTGATTCAAAAATGTGTATGGCAGCTCGGGCACGAAGCCGTTCGCTGGAAGGGTATGCTTCATTGCTGATGTGGTTCTGACCCGCTGGGTATCTACATCTTTGCATATTCACTGATTCTGTTGACTTTTCTTTGGCAATCTTTGACCATTGGTCGGCTTGAGTGCCGATGGAAGAATATCTGTCGGCCTGGGCACTGATAGCTAGAATTTTGATTTCTCTTAGCTGGCCATACTGGCAATCCATATTTGTGAGCATCTGTCATCTCGAATGCTGACGGTTAAACATCTCTGGCAGTCTAGAGGATCATCGGGCATCTTTCGGCCAGGGTACCGATGGCTGAATGATTGACATATGTCGGCTAAGACGCCGATGGTTGTTGGTTTGAAAGTCAATGATCGAACCCCGACATCCGTCGGCTTGGACGCCGATGGGCATACATTTGGCAACCGTGGAAAGTGGTTGAGCATCGGTTGGCGTGAACGCTGATGGTTGGGCGAGGTTCCATCGTTCTTCATTGATTCATCATTCATTGTTCATTGCCATCTGGACTCCCATCATTTGGACGGTTCCTGACATCAGCAGCAGACGTGCAGTGTAAGAGTCTGTGGTAGGATGATCCTTGAAGGGTCAATGCTCTAGTTTTATTTCTCATCACCCTAAGTGATCATTGCCCCTTTAAAGGAGTGAGCATGCCCAGCAACGGCCATGCATGCCGCCATTGGCATTTCATACATTTACCCCTAGAATGGGGGACCCATGTATGTCTTCCATCATCCTCTTGGCATACATTTGTCCCAAGAATGGGATACCATCAATACTTCTCATTGCTTGGCATACATCTGCCCCCGGAATGGGGTACCATCAATATTTCTCATTGTTTGGTATACATCTGCCCCCAGAATGGGGTACCATTTGGAACTTCCATCATCTCATAATCATCATTTTTTTCTTCATTTTTTTCCTTTTTTCTTCTTTTTTTTTTTTGATATGCATCCCCCTCCTCAGAATGGGGTATCATCTGCATCTTCCATCATTTTGTCATCTTTCTTTTTTTTTATTTCCATTTTTTTTGATGTGCATCGCCCCTCAAATGGGAGTACCATCTATATATATATATATATATATATATATATATATATATATATATATATATATATATATATATATATATTATTTCATCATCTCTCTTTTCTTTATCCTTTTTATTCCCATGTGCCCCCAGGATAGGGTATCATCCCCATGCCTTTCATCATTTTTTTTTTGTTAATACATCTGCCCCTAGGAAGGGGTATCATGGGCATCTCTTCATCATCATCATTCTCATTTTTTTTTATATTTTTCTCTTTTTTTTATTTCTTTTTTTTTTGTATGTACATCTGCACCCAGGAAGGGGTATCACTGGCATCTTTCACCATCATTCTTTTTGGCATACACCTATCCCAGAACGGGGTATCATTCGTATTGAAACTGCCCTTTAGAGCAGATCGCTCTTTGGCGGGTGTGGTGCGGCCATATCGGCTGCCTTCTTGAAATTGAGCATCCGATGGGGACGCGGTGGGTCCACTCTATATTCCCCTATCTGCAGCTCCCCTTTTTGTATCAAACTTTCTATAACATCTTTGAAGACGTAGCAGTCCTCAATAGGGTGTCCGAGCATTTGATGGTACGGACAGAAGCGAGGCTCGTCTTTCCTTGCGGCATCACCGGGCTTCTTTGGGGCCGGGAGTATGATCTTGCCATGGTGGGTGACCCATTCGAATAGGACCCGAGTCTTTTCCTTTGGAAAGGAGTAGGGTTTAGTCATTTTGCTGCTTAAGGAATGGCCTAGCTCGCCAGTCTTTGCTGGCGAAGAGCTAGCTGCCTCCTTCGCCTTTTTCTTCTCGAGAGCTTGGAAGTCGGCAATGTAAATATCTTTATGCATTGGCTGTTCACCAGCAGGCTTGCTCTTTTGTCTTAGGGCGGTAGCGGCCGGGTAATATTTCGCCAAAAAGGCCTCAATATCAGCCACAATCTCATTCAAGAGATCGAAGGACTTGACTTCGATGCCAACCAACCTTGTTAAGACTTCTGTCTTCAGGTTGCGCTTGCATATCTGGACAGCCTCCTCCTGGTTTGGTGGGTGCCGACATCTGGCATAAAGGTCCTTCCATCGGTAGATATAATCCAGAGCAGATTCATCGGCCCTTTGTTTGGTCTCATACAATTCTGCCTTAGTAACTTCTCCCTTGGCAGAGTTGATTTTCATTGTTTGTTTCATATCGGGTTTACCCATCACTGCCGGAGCTGGTGAGTCGAAGTGCAAACCAGGCAGATGCAAACCCATTTCATTCAGCTTGCTCTGCAACACTTTGACTTTTTGTAGTTTTTTAGATAGCTCTGTCATCATGGCAAGGCCAAGAACGTTGCCCCCGGCCCTAGTCTTAGGAGGGACTGACAGTACCCTATTACAGGCACCGGACGCGTCCAGGCTTTCAGAAATTAACATCTTGGCCCTCGTCCCCGCATATGGAGGAGGAGTGTGGTAGCATGCTTCTTCTTCTGGTAGCGGGAGGTGCCCAGGCTTCTTGCTGGCTTTATCATCAGGACAGGAGGCTGAAGCTTTGGCTTGCTCTGACCTTATCGGCATGAAGCATATCTCTTCATCGTCCCCTTCGAAAGTCTGGCCATTGTCGGGTAAAACTGACAGCATGTTACAGGAGAAGACTTTGTCATTCCTTGTGTTTGTTTGCATCTGCTCTCCCTTTCTTTCAGCAGTCGACATCTGCACCCATAACGGGTCATCTAGCACATCTGGCATTTTTGATTTATTTTTCATCTTATTCATCAAGCCTGGAGATTTGACATGCTCCCACAGGATGGGCTCATCGGTGTCTGTTTCTTTCAACATTTCTTTGGGCGATTGCTGGTATAAAGATATCATATTGACTGCTCTTTTTAACTCAGGCAACTCATGCAGGCATGGAGGGTCCACTCTATACTCACCCAGTTCGAGTTCCCCTTTTTTAATCATTCTTTCAATAATATCTTTAAATACATAGCAATCTTCAATAGGATGACCCAATGCTTGATGATATGGGCAGAAGTGGGGGTCATCTTTTCTTTTGGTATCATCAGGTCTCTTTGGATCCGGAAGGACAATCTTGTCAAATTGGGCCGCCCACTCAAACAGGAGTCGAGTCTTTTCCTTAGGAAAGGAATAAGGCTTGCTCATCCTGGCTCGCAGAGCGGGGCCATCCTTCTAATCAGCCGGCCTAGTGGGAGGAGGGCGAGCAACGCCTTTTTCTTTATCTTTTTGTTGCTCGAACATCTTGAAGTCTACTATACTGACTTCTGCAGGCATGGGCCGTTTATCAGCCGATCTAATTTTCTGGTACACAGCAGTAGCAACTGAAGGACTACTGGAGAGGAAGGCCTCGACCTCCGCCACGGCATTGTTTAGTCGGTCAAATGACCCTATCTCCATCCCGATCATCTTTTCGAGAGTCTCCCACTGAAGATTTTGCTTGCAAATCTGGACGGCGTCCTCATGACGTGGAGGCCGCCTGCATCTCATGGCGAGGTTTCTCCATCTTTTGATGTAATCCAGTGCAGTTTCATCCTGTTTCTGCCTGGTAGCATACAGCTCTGCTATTGTGATTTCCCTCTCCGTGACATGAAATCTATCGCGGAATTTTCTCTGCATATCAGGCCAATCAACCACTGACCCAGCTGGCAGGCTTGAGTACCATTCAAAGGCCAACCCAGTGAGGGACGAGCCAAAGAACTTGAGTAGATAAGCTTCATCGACTGCTAGGTCGCCCATAATTGTGGTGTAGTAAGCTATGTGCTCCCTGGGGGAGCCTTGGCCATTGAACTTCTCAAATTTCGGCGGCTTACTGACGCCTGGAGGTAGTCTTTTAGCAGCATATTGGGGAGGATACGGCACCTTGTACACATCATAGGTGCTAACATCGCTACCAGTCTTCTCAGACAGCTTCATCTCCACAATTCTTTCAATCATCAGCTTGTGGGCTATGGCTGGATCTATATCTTTTGGAAAGAAGTGAGCTTGTTGCTGGCTGTGAGGAGTTGTAATCACAGTGGCGCGCAAGATGGGCGCGGTAGGCTGTGTCTGAGACACAGAGGGCTGAGCCATTGTTTGCTGTGGAACAGGTTGGCTCGGTGCTTTGCCCTTATCAGCTAGGGGAGGATTAGTTAGGATAGTTGTTTCTGTGGAGCTGGATGTCTACCCCGTAGGTTCAGCTTGCTTCGAGACTGATGTAGCTTCCTGTCTCTCATTGAGCTGTCTTCGGAGAGCATTGATCTCCTGCTGGTATCTTCTGAACATCATCTGGATCATGGGATCCATGGTTGATGGGATTTGTATATCTTCAGAAGTCCCTTCAGCATCATCAACGAAGGGGTTATCTCCATCTTCCGCTGTTACCACATTAACTGTCATAGTGGTAACCCTGCGGGCTTCATCATCAATTTTCAATTTATCTTTCGCGGCCTGGCCTCTTCTTGTGACAGGACCCGGTCTAGTTGCCAGCCTGAGCAATTCATCTGGCTGAGTTGGTAGTATATCTTGCCCCCTGGCCAGTCCAGCCACATTGTAGGTGAAGATTTGCATTTTCCTTTCTGCCTGTAGACCTTTCTTTTTACCTGGTCAGGATATTTGAGTCGGTCAAAGACCGATATTCTTTCTTTGGCTTCTTCCCCGTGCAGGTCTTCTTCATCATATCCGGCCCTGAGGCCTTCTTCATAATCATTTGAATCGGAGGAAGAGACTCCGTGCATCACTTCTTGAGGGATTTCTTCTTCTTCCTCATCCACGGTACCCAAGGCACGGGATAATCTTTGTTGACCGAGGGCGGAGTTCCCAAGGTAGTGGAAGTAGTCTTGGACCACTTGCCTCATCTCTTCAGAGTTGTGCCTTTGCGGCTCAGGTTGGAACATCAGTCTTTCCTGGCTTCTTTGCTGATAGGCCAGTCTTGTCATCTGAGCATTCAAATGCTCGGCCTTGGAATATTTGAAGATGTCGGCCTGTCTGGCACAGGCCCTCGATCTTCTTGGGACGGCAACCATGGCTGGTTCACACATTCCCGCATCGCCATTCCGGCAGCAGTTGGCAGCAACATCATGATTCTTTCTCTGCCATCTTCTTCCCCCGGCCCTGGGGTGGGTGACAGCAAGGTCTTCTTTCTTCTCAAGTCTTCTACCCCTCATTATGGGGCGAGCAGCAGTCAGTTTTCTTTCTCCATCATTTCTTTCATCTTTCCTACCCCAGGCTCTGGGGTGAGCAGCAATAGCATTTCCTGTTTCTTTTCCCTCTCTTCTTTGGCTTCCCGCCCTGAAGCGGGCAACAGCATCATTGGTAGCCTTCTCCTCATCTTGAGCTGGAGCCCAGCTCTGCATCTTCTTCGGTCGCCAGACCTGTTTATATTTTGCTGGCTTGGGCGCCAGCGGCTTCCTCTCATCGGTCTCCCAGTTGGCATGCCTGGCGGCCAGAGTTTGGAATCTGTTGGCAGTGGGCACTTGCGGGATGATCACATCCGGCTTGACCGCCCTCGGGCAACCGTTCAGGTTCGCCCGGACACCGCCGATCATCATTGTCTTTCCGGAGTTGGAAAGACGGCGTTCAACAGCAACATACCGGCTCCTCCGGTTAGTTCTCTTCCCCTTTTGAGTAGCAGCGGGGACCATGTCCCTTTTCTGGATGTGGTGGACATAGCAGGCGACGGCCGTGGGGGCCGTCTTCTCTGGCAAGCTGTCCTTCTGGACAGTGGTCTTCATTGGGGCACTCGCGGCAGTGCCTTGCTCATTGTTATCGACCTTCAGAAAGTCGGTATAGACGACGCCCAAGCAGTTGGGCAGCCCGACAGCTGGGGGAAACGAGCCGAACGCCAGTGGTACCGCCAGGTATCCCTCCTGGACATGCATGTCCACCGGTTGTTTGTCGAAGCACACAGACGTGTTTTCAGTCGTCATTGCAGTTTCCTGAAAATAAGGAAGCACACGGAATCAGAATTTTGAGGGGGGGCCCGCGGGGCCTCCTATTTTAGCGTAAAGATGAAGGGAGACTCATGTCCCACCGGGCGTGCCAGACTTGTTTGACGCATTTATTTTTATTTAGTTTATCTTATTTATTTGTTTATTTATTTATTGGTTCATTTATTGGCGTGCCAGTCACCGAAGTGACAATTTTATTGTGCGCTCGATCTGACTTGGTCAGTCGATTGTGAATGATCGTGTCTGAACTAGAAGTCCGTCATACCCTGAACGCTATGACGTTAATTACGTCCTCCCTAAGGAAGACAACCCTTGATTAAACGCTAGAGGTAGGAGGAAGGCAGCGGTAAAGCCGTGTGCTCAAAGAAGACAGAATTCATCTGTTTACAAGACGTTAAACGTATTTGAACAGAGCAGGGGTTTATTAATTACGGGGGAAACCTGACGGCATATTCCCACCATCTTGGATGATGCCAAGTGGGGAATAGGAAACCACCCATGCAGCGGCAGGGTAGGATCCATAAAAGATCAGGTATATACACATAACCCGGAATCCGGATGGGGACCGGCCTGATGTAACACACCCGGTACGAGTGCGATGTCTTATTAATATCCCCCTTCGGAGGGCCGTCGGAAATCACGCAAGGGCATAACTCCATGGGCCAGCGGGGTTAGAAGAGAATACCACACTCGATTGGTGGGGTATATGTAAATTTCGGCAGCATGTTCCCTCAACCTGGATTATGCCAAGGGAGGATAGATCATCGTCCATGGAGGGCCGGGGCAACGACCGAACAAAGATGGGCACCAGGCCCAGGGACATCCCTTGCCTTCATATCATTGATCAATATTCCTTTGGAACCCATCAGAACACATGTAATGACATGGTTCTTTGGGTTCATAAGGCATCGGTGAAATCCGGATTCGGGACGAGAGCTGTAGGGGAGATCTTCCCCATTATTGTATCTCATTAAGACACAAGTGATGGTATGTGAGTATCCCCTTAAACAGATGTAGGGGGGATTAAGAAGTTTGAAGAAAAATGGTGCAGAGATGGGCCTCGGAGTGGATTTCATTGACTGAAGGAGGGATCTCGGCATGGCTTTTGATCGGCAAGAAGGAGCTCTCGGCGTGGCTTTGATATTGGCCAAAGAGGGGTCCCGGCCTGGAGGCTTTCGGCGGCCAAAACAGGTCTCGGCCAGGGGGCTTTCGGCGGCCAAAGAAAGGCTCTCGGCCGGGGGTTCTCGGCGGCCAAAAGAGGCTCTCGGCCGGGGGTTCTCGGCGGCCAACAAAGGGGTCTCGGCCAGGGGTCTATCCGCCAAAAGAGGGAGGAAGGCCTCTCGGCCTGGGGCTTCTCGGCGGGCTCCTGGGCGCGCCGGAAAGGGGGGCGCCGAGAGGGGTATCATCAAGCTTTGGGCAAAAGGGTGTGAATGGCTGCAAAGACAGAGGGGCTCTCGGCAGAGGGCTTCCTGGCGCGCTCCTGGCCGCGCCGGGAATCTGCCGCCGGGAGCCTTGCACATAGCCTCACGTGGAAAGTATTGGTAACAGACTGGGTTGTCGTTTAGCAAAGGGGACAGATCTCTCGGCAGAAGAGTTTTCGACGGGGAAACTCGCACGCCGAGAAGGTGGGATTGTTGCGGGACTTCAGGGTTTCAAGCTGAAATAAACGATGCTCTGTTCGGGTGTTTTCTGGGATTTCAAGCGCGAATTGATGCCGGGCCAGGAGTGCAAAAGGGGGAACTCATGGATGTTTCTATTAGAAGGGTGCCAAGGGATTTGAACGGTGGAATCAAATGAACGAAATCAGACCATCACCTGATCCTGTGGAGGGTTTTGTCTGTCTGTTGCAGGCCATTTGGGGGAGTCAAGAGATGACTATCCTCCGACCCCTCCAGACGAGCCCAGTGATATTAAACAAACGGAGAAGGAGGGACTCTCAACGTATAAACTTCAGGCCCTAAGCATTCAATATTTAGAATGGAGGACCTGAGATCGGATCATCGTTTATGAGAGCTGGACAGCCCAGGAAACCAAGAGACTGATATCTCTGGTTCCTGAACCGCATAAGGGGGCTCGTCAGAAAAACCCAGATTATATATATAGGGAAACAGCCATTGAGATCGGATGGGGAAGAAGAGAACAGAACTCAATAACCCATTAGATGGGGGTAGGAGTCCTATCCTCGTCCCTCTTCGAAGAACAAACCCATACGATCGGCTCTGAAGCCCAAAGAGTCTAATCTATATTTCTTTCAGACAAAGACCATATACATAGAGAGACAGAGATCGGATGTCTTAATCCATCAATGCCCAGGCGGGCCATCTCGATGTTTCATTGCATTGCATAAAGAAGATCTTACACTGATCATGAAAGAAAAATGCAAGACATAAAGCTAAAAAATCAAGGCCGGAACTCTCCGGCTACAGTTGATAAATCGAGAAAGGACTCGTTATATTACATCAGATAAAAGAAAAACATGGAGGAGGGGAGGGTGGAGCATTGACTCCTCTCCCTCCCCAGTGCCCACCTGGAGCTTTCCTTCTTCTTCTCTTCTCTGTTGGTTGAAAGGGGGGAGGTTCTCTCTCTCTTTCCTTTCCTTTTTTCTTTCTGGCTATCCTTTCGATCTCTCCCTTTTTTTCTTCTACTGCCGCCGATCCCCCTTTGTTCGAAGGGAGGGTGCTTTTATAGCCATTTCCCTATTTTCGGCAGACACCATCTTGGCGCGCCTCAAACGGGCTTCCCGGCGCGCTTGCCTTCAGGCTCTCGGCGCCCCCCTTTGGCTTCAGCCAGTGGCTCTCGGCACCACCTTTATAAGCCCAATTAAGGCATTTTAGCCACTTTCACAGGCCCATTTGGGTCTTTCAAGGGCATCATCACCCGAAAGGGTTTTTTCATTGATGATATATCTTGTATCGAGATCATCTTAAGATTTCATCAGTCAGCAGGCTGGGATTTCATCAGTATTGCCATCTGAATGATGACGATAACACCGGACATTAGCCAGGCCTGAGATGGTCCTAGTCGGGCAATTGGTTGGTGGTGAGGATCCTCCCTCAATCCTGACTTTGCAGGCATCTTCCAGTCTTCGTTGCTGGTCTGGTCCCATCTTTATCTTTGTTCATATTTTAGCTGTCAACAGGCGGGGTATCTCTATTTTTAACCCCATTTTCTTTTCTCTTTTTTTTTCTTTTTTTTGTATGGGGTACAGAAGAACTGGACCATGAAAAAGTTGACAGACCTTGTTGATGATGGCAAGGATTGAACCCTGCTTCGGTTCGTTGACACTGGCTAGATGTCGAAGCAAAGGATATGGTCTATTAACAAGGATGTAAGATTCGAGTTAAGAGTAAAGATCGACGATCTCGCCGATGATGGCGAGAGTCGAAAAGGGCTTATTCATCGGCATGGGTTTGTCAACAGGGACGTAAGGCCCAAGTTGAGGGTAGAGATCGACCGATCTCGCCGATGATGACGAGGGTCGGAGAGGGTTCGTTAAAGGATTTCCGGCGGGACTTTGATGATTGTCCCTTTCGGAGTTTTATTGGGTGGAGGATAGGAGAGGCATTTGGAAATTACCACTTTACTGACCCAAGCGCCCTTTCGGGTTTTTGCCGAAGTCAGCCCCCTCTTGCTTTTGCCCGCGACGCCCTTTCGGGTTTTCGCCACAGCCGGGTTATAGCCATTTTTGCACTTGCCCCGATATGGGAGCAAGACTGGGGGGGTATCACTATTTTTTTTTACCCCATTTTTATCTTTTTCCTTCTTTCTTTTTCTTTTTATTCGGACTGCGAGCCGAGGGAGGGTAGCTTGATCAGGGCGAAATGCCGCTAACCAAGGAGAGGTAGCTTGATTAGGGCGGAATGCCGCTAGCCAAGGAGAGGGTAGCTCGATCAGGGCAGAGTGCCACTGACCGATGAAAAGTAGCTTGATCAGGGCGGAATGCTGCTAACCAAGGGAAGGTAGCTTGATTAGGGTGGAATGCCGCTAATCAAGGAGACGGTAGCTCGATTAGGGCGGAGTGCCACTAAACCAAGGGAGAGGTAGCTTGGTTAGGACGGAATGCCACTAATCCTAGGGAAGGGTAATTTGGTTAAGGCGGAGTGCCACTAAACCAAGGAAAGGGTAGCTCGGTTAGGGCGGAGTGCCGCCAAACCAAGGAAAGGATAGCTCGGTTAGGGCGGAGTGCCATTTAACCAAGGGAGAGGTAGCTTGGTTAGGGCGGAATGCCATTTAACTAAGGGAGAGGTAGCTTGGTTAGGGCGGAATGCCATTAACCAAGGAAAGGGTAGCTCGATTAAGGCGGAGTGCCTTTAACCAAGGAAAAGTAGCTCGATTAGGGCGGAATGCCGCTAGCCAAGGAAAAGTAGCTCGATTAGGGCGGAATGCCGCTAACCAAGGAAAAGTAGCTCGATTAGGGCAGAATACTGCTAACCAAGGAGAAGGTAGCTTGGTTAGGGCGGGATGCCGCTAACCAAGGATAAGTGTGTTCCGACCGATCACTCGGGGTGTGTCGGCTGCGCTGCATGATATAGCTTAATGTGTTTTCCGTTGAGGGGAGAGAATTGGATGACTCCTTTGTGGTCTACAAGGACGTAGGCACCCCCTTCATATACTCGGCGGACGATATACGGTCCGAACCAGTTTTCGACCAGCTTTCCATTGGGGTTAGAAGCCATCACTTCTCTTCTTTTGACCATTACCAGGTCTCCTTTCTTGAACTCTCGACCCTTGACTAACTTGTCAAAAGCGCGGGCCATGCGAGCTTGGTAGAGTTGGATGTTTTGTTGCGCCAGGAGGCATTTTCCTTCGAGCTCAGCGAGCTCTTCCAATCTTCTTTCTACATTGGTCTACTCACCACTGACTAATCCGTGCTGGATGGCAACTCGCAATGAAGGAACTTCAAGTTCAATCGGCACTACAGCTTCCGACCCATAGACAAGGGAGAAAGGTGAACAGCCGGTTGGGGTCTTGTAGATAGTATGATAGGCCCAAAGTGCTTCGTATATCCTTTCATCCCAATCTTTTTTATTGGACTTGACAGTCTTTGCCAGCAACGTGCACAGTGTCTTGTTAAAGGCTTCTGCGAGTCCGTTGGCCTGAGGGTTGTAGGGGGACGATGTCCTCCAGTCAATTTTGTATTTGTCGGCCAGCCGATAAACCTTCTGATTTCTGAAATGGCTGCCATTGTCAGAGATGATTCGGCTGGGGATTCCGAACCAGAATATTACATTCTGCCGGAAGAATCTTGCAACTAGTTCTCCCGTCACATCTCTTAGTGCTATTGCTTCTGCCCATCTGGAGAAGTAGTCTGTAGCTGCTAAGATGTATTTGCACCCTGATGAAGATGCTGGTAACGGTCCTACCACGTCCGTGCCCCATTGAGCAAACGGCCAGCTTGGTGGGGTGGGATGCAGCGGCACTGGAGGTCTCCTTGCCACATTAGCATGCTCTTGACATTTCTGACAAGCTTTGGCAAACTTGCAGCAATCATTAAATATAGTGGGCCAATAATAATCCAGTTTCTTTATCTCAATTTTCATTTTCAGACCGGCCTGATGTGCCCCGGCCGATCCTGCATGAATTTCTTGCATCACCTGTCCTGCTTCCGCTAAAGACAAGCAACGGAGTAGGACCTTCCTTCGGGCATCTGCCATAATCTGGAATAAGGTCCCGCTTCTCATCTCGTAAGAATCCTTGATCCTCAGGAGCTTCATTCTCTGTTCCTTCTCTTTTGGAAGTTGCTGGTGTTGAAACCAGCGCAGGAGATGCTCTCGCCAATCGGGCTGCTGAACCCCTTCGATGACTGCTACTTCCATCTCTTGTTCGTCGGCCAGAACCTCTGTTACGCTGGGGACCTGTCGACGGTTGACCACTGTTACATTCAGGCTTGTGTCTGGCGGGACCGCCAATGAGTTGGCCAACTTAGCGAGGGCGTCTGCCTGAGCATTCCAGCCTCGATTGATGTGCTTGATGCTGATGAAGTAAAATCTCGACATCAGGCGAGTTGCTAACTGGTGATAGGGGACGAGATCTTGCTTTCGTACATCGAATTCTCCTTCCAGCTGTTTTATAACCAGCATGGAGTCTGCGAATGCTTCCAGCATCTGAATCCCCATGGACAGAGCGATTTGCAATCCAATTATCAGGGCTTCATATTTCGCTTCATTGTTCGTGCATGGTTTGTTTATGGGGCAGGATGTGTGCACCACTTCTCCTTCCGGAGATTTCAGGACTATACCTGCCCCTGCTCTGACCCTGGATGATCTGACGGCGGAGGTGTCAATTCTGGAAGCGCCATCGAAGTATAGCTGCCATAAGGAAGGCTGCACTTGAGCGGCTTCTAGGGTTTCATCTTCAGGAAGCTCCGACTCCCACGGGTAGTCCCCGAGTACCGGATGTTCAGCGAACAAGTCTGCAATAGCTTGACCTTTGATGGCCTTGCGCGGTACGTAGGAGACATCAAACTCCATAAGGATTACCGCCCATTTGCCTAGGCGGCCTTTGAGTGCCGGCTGGGACATGATATATTTCAGGGGATCCGCCTTGGACACCAAGCTGATTTCATGCGACAACATATAATGCCGGAGCTTTTTGACTGCAAAGACTAGTGCCAGGCAGATCTTCTCAATATAAGTGTATCTTTCTTCAGTTCTGACCAGTCTTCTACTGAGATAATAGAGGGCTTGCTCTTTCCATTCTTCATTATTCTGGGCCAGCATTGCCCCCAGAGAATTATGTGTAGCTGCTATATACAGTATCAACGGCCGTCCTTTCACCGGTGCGCCCAACACTGGAGGAGTCTTCAGATAGTCTTTTAGCTTGTCAAAGGCTGTCTGGCAATCCTCATCCCAATAAAAGGGAACATCTTTCATCATCAACTTATGAAAAGGCTGGCATCGCCCTGACAAATTGGAGATGAACCGCCGGATATAAGCCAAGCGGCCCTGTAGTGATCTCAGCTCGGAGATGTTCCTAGGTGGAGGTAGCTCCTGTATCGCCTTGATCTTTGCGGGGTCTATCTCAATCCCCTGGTATCAGACGATAAAGCCCAAGAATTTTCCGCTCGATACTCCGAACGCACATTTCATAGGGTTCATTTTCAGGTCATCCTGCCTCAGCCTCTGAAAGACAATATGGAGATCTTGTAGATGGTCCTCTTTCCTTCTGGTTTTGACCACCAGGTAATCTATGTAGCACTCGACCTTGTGGTAGAGAAATTCATCAAAAATCTTAGTCATTGCGCGCTAGTAAGTTGCGCCAGCATTCTTTAGTCTGAACGGCATTCTCTTGTAATGATAAATGCCTTTGGGGGTTCGGAAAGCAGTGTGGACTCGGTCGTGCTCCGCAATCCAAATCTGATTGTAGCCGGATGACCCATCCATGAATGATAGGGCCTCGTGGCCGATTGTAGCATCGATCATGACTTCCGTTATTGGCACCGGAAAGTCATCTTTAGGGCAGGCTTTATTTAGATCTCGGAAGTCAACACAAATCCGGATCTGTCCATTCTTCTTTTTCACAGGGACGATGTTCGCCAGCCATGTGGTATACTGATTCTCTTCAACAAATCCCACGTCAATGAGTTTGTCAACTTCGGCACAGATTTGGGTGATGAGCTCTGGCCTCATGCGCCGCGGTGGTTGCTTCACCGGCTCGGCTTCAGGGTTGATTGCCAGCTCATGTTGTGAGACGGCGGGGCTTAGACCTGGCATCTCTTTATAAGTCCAGGCGAAGCAATCTCGGTATTCTAGCAGCAGTTGAATGTACAGCTCCCGTTCTTCTGGAGACAGTTGGGCACTGAGGAAGGTAGGCCTAGGATCCCCATCATTTCCCAAGTTGACTTCTATTAGTTCATCGACCGTGGCCTGACCTCCGTCTTCTATTTCCGGAGGCGGTGGTTGGAGGTCGACGAAGTCTGGAACACCATCTTGAGGGTCGAGCATTTCGAGTTCCTCGTCGGACATCACCAGAGTTTCATGAGGCGTCTTGATTCCATGCGCCAGCGGCTGAGCGGATGGATCTATTGACGCATCCATTGCAGTCATAGCTCCTAAGGGTGAGAGAACGGCTTCAGTGTTCGTAGATGAGGTTGCAGCCATGACAGGCCAGTAGCTGTTTGCTGTCGGGCTCGGACAGCATGTTGGACTTGTAGTAGAAGTTGAGGGAGTCTCGCCTTCTGGGATAGCTGCATCTTCCTCAGAAGTGACTTTTTCTTTCATGGTAGCCGGCTCCCCTTGATTGGAGTTAACCACGGCTTCCCTGTCTGACAGAAAGGGTGTTGAGGTCGCCATTAGCATGACCCCTGTGGAGGGAGAGACTTCTGCCTCTTGAATGTCTTCGGCTTCGCTGCTGCTAGCCGTATCAAATTCGGCTTGAGGGGCTGCTTCTTCAGGATGGACCTGCTCCCAGCATCGGCAAGGGATCAAGGTCTCTATTTGTTGATTCCCGGATAGAGCCAATTCAGCATGTTCGGCTTCCACCGGATATTCATCAAAGGTTGCCCCCAGAGGGCCGTCTTCAGTTGGATAGAAGGCGGAGATAGTATCCACCTCATACCGCCCACTGTAATAGTAGTCTTCCAGGGTGAAGCCCAGCCCCGGGTGTTGAGAGACGCGTCTCATTTCTTTGTCCAGATTTGTAGGATGCCACATCTTCTGGAAAGCTTCTTTGCGCTTTTGAGATTGATCGGGAGGAATGTGTTGCTTCTGAAACATTATGGCCATCCGATCAGTTGTAAACGCCAGACCTTGGATAGGAACCGGTGGGTTGCTTATAACCTCGGGGAGGCTGCAATCTGTGTCTTCCCAGGTGGGATGCTCCTCAGCTGTATAGAACAGGGTGCTGGGCCCATCTTCCTGTGTCACCTCCCAAGCTTTGAAAGGTTCGATAGTGGGATCATTGAGGCCGAGGACTGGCTTGGTGAGGCCGGTCGGGACTCCGATGCGGTCGTGCTTTCGGTTGACCTGCACTTCCTTAGGTTTGGGGTATAATGCTGGGGGTGTCGCCCTGCCGATATTTCCAGAAGCCGTGATGTGGGAGATCGCCTTCGGCTTGACATATCCGCGGGGCGGTGGTGGATACCAACCGTCACCCGATCTATTCTTTGACGCCCTTACAGGGGCTTCAGCCTCAGAAACCTTCCGGGGAGACCCCGTATATAGGTTGGCGTCCGCCAAGTGACATTCAAACACCTCGAACGGGTGGATATCAGCAAATATCCTCTCCTCCTTCCCCTGGAGGCTGTATTTGATGCATTGGTGGAGCGTGGAGGGCACCACCATATTTTCATGCAGCCATGGGCGGTCGAGCAGTGCTTTGTAGGAGGTGCGAGAGTCGATGACATGAAACTGCACCGTTGTAGTGAAATCTGCCAGGGTCAGTGTGAACTATGCCACTCCCATAGATACTTCACATTTAAGGTTGAAGCCAGCGATACGCATATCCCTGACTTTCTCGAGATGCACATTAAAGTGGTACCTCTCGTATATTCTATATGGTAGGATGTTGACTGCTGCACCAGGATCGACCAGAATCCGGTTCAGTTCTCTTCCGTTCAGGTGCCCTTTCATATATAGCGGCCTGTTGTGGCTGGCAGTAGGCAGTAGCATGTCTTCTGGAGAGAAGGTCATACTGGCTTCTGGTATAGCCTCAGCTATGCAGGTTTCAAAATGAGCAGGCATCTGTAGAGCAGTGATGATCGCCTGACGAGTTTCTTCACTTAAAGAGAGAATTTCCCAGATCGTAAATCGAGCGGGGAGCTTCTTGAGCAACTTCATTATTCGGCTTCCAGCCCAGACATTGGAGAGCTTCATCTCTTCAGCCCATCTGGGCTTGGGGAGGTTTTGATTTGTGGGTCCAGACGGGCCTGCTTTATCTTCCTCGGACTCGGCGCCCTCTTGACTGGCACCGGCTGTCGGGTCTTCTTTATTAGCTGCTGTAGGGCAAGCTCCATCTGCATTCGCATCCTCAGTAGATTGCACTGGCTGCGGGTGAACGGCCCCGGGTGTAGGGTTAGCATCTTGGCAGGGCTGCTTCCCTTTTGACATCTTCATAAATTCAAGGAATGAAGGGAGTGCCTTGCCCCCACTCTTGTCATATAGGCCCAACGGAGGAGGGATTTGGACCCCCTTAACCTCCGACGGAGGCGTCTTGTAGGGTTGCTCTCCTCTGAACATAATGTTGTGATTGGGTGGTGGCTGGCGCCCCCATTTTCGGCCTGACCGAGTGGCATGTGCAGCAGTTGCGGCCTCGGCCTTGCCTCCCCCAGCATGGGGTGCGAAGCAAATTTCTTCTTCCTCCTCTTCTCCGGGTAGGTTGAAGAGTGCGGACAGGGTATTGCAGGAGACAACTTGTGCTTTATTGGCTCCAGCGGCCTTTCTTTTCTTCTTCTTTTGCTTTTTCTTCTTTTTGGTTTCTGCGGGTGCCTGCCCCCAGAACAGGTTGCTCTCTTGAGGTGGTGCTGCTTCAGCTTCCTCCCCTTGCTTGAGTGAGAGTTGCTCCAGCTCTTGCCATGGAACGTGGTCTCGTACCAGCAGAGGTTTCAGTTCGGGCTGCACATATTCATCTAGCCCTTCAATTAAGTGTTGCAGTCGAAGGACTCCAGGATTGGTTTCCTTAATTACTGGCAGCGGAGTTTGTCTCCTCCTGTTAGGTGTATGTATTCTGACAGCTGTAGGTGGAGTGACCCATACGGGTGCTGCCACTGGCGGAGCAGGCCGGGGTGTAATGCCACGGACATGTGCCCCCTCTTTTGGGCTGGGTGCCCTCTTCTTCTTGCGCTTCATAGGGATTTGTTGCCACCCCTGCTGTTCTTTCACGGGCTCTAGGAAATGGATTTCATAGGTGCTCCGTGTGCTTGCTTCAGAGATCTCCTCAGGTAATGCCAGGTAGAGGGAGACCATGTTGATTGCTGCCCTCCTAAAAGGGTCTTCATGTGGCTGAGGAGGGTCTACTTTGTACTCTCCCAGCTCTATCTCATTCTTCTTCACCATCCCTTCGATGACGTCTTTGAAAATATAGCAGTCTTCGATTGGATGTCCCAACATCTGGTGGTAGGGGCAAAATCTTGGACTATCTTTTCTTTTCAGGTCCTCCGGCCTCCTTGGTTCAGGCAGAGTGACCATGCTGTATTCTGTTACCCAGTCGAACAGGACTCGGGTCTTATCTTTTGGAAAGGAATAAGCTTTTTTCATTTTGTCCCTCAGCGAAGGACCTTCTTTATCATCTGGAGCTTTTGCAGGTTGCGAGGGAGCCGCTTTCTTGCCCTTCTCCTTCTGTTGTTCGAACGCCTTGATATCAAGCGCATTCACTTCTTTAGGTGTGGGGCGCCGCTCCGCAGTCTTGCCTTTCTGGGCTGTGTTGGCAGTCGACGTCGGGACAGGCTTGGCTAGAAAAGCCTCCACCTCAGCCACCACATTATTCAGCCGGTCGAACAACCGTATTTCCATACCAATCATCTTTTCCAGGACCTCCCTCCTGAGATTTTTTTTACATATTTGCACAGCGTCCTCCTGATGCGGGGGCCGCTTACATCTCATTCCGAGGTTCCTCCACCTCTTGATGTAGTCAAAGGCTGTCTCATCTGCCCTTTGTCTTGTTGAATAGAGTTCGGCCACTGTGACCTCCCTCTCTGTGACATGGAATCTTTCTCTGAACTTCCTCTGCATATCTGACCAGTCACTAATTGACCCGGCCGAGAGGCTGGAGTACCATTCAAATGTGAGCCCTGTCAGCAAGGACCCGAAGAATTTCAGCAGATATGACTCGTCAGTGGCCAGATCACCCATAACGGTCATATAATATGCAATATGCTCTTTTGGGGAACCTTTCCCGTTGAATTTGTCAAATTTGGGCGGCTTGTTGACTCCCGGGGGAAGTCGTTTAGCCGCATGGTGTTGCGGGTAGGGCACCCGATAGGCATCGAATGCGACGTAGTCGCCTTCACTTTTCTCTGCGAGCTTCAGCTCGATCATCCTCTCCACCATCATCCGGTTCACGACCGTGGGGTCGACTGGCTCCAGATAGAAGTGTGCTGGCTGCAGGTATGGGGTGACCAGGGTGGTCGCCTGTGGAGGACGCAGCAGCAGGGGTGTTGGGTGCACCTGAGGGAGCACCGGAGGTAGCAGCGGCTGAGGCTGTGGTGGCCGCTGTTGTGCTGTCGTCACGGTTGGTTCTGACGGCTGGGGTAGTGTATAGAGAGGTGGAGGGTCGTCTCGACGAGCCGCTCCCCGGGATGATTCACCCTGGACTTCGGGTGGTTTGGAAGCTGATGAGTGCTCAGTCTTTTCTATCAGCTGTTTCTTCATGGAATCTATTTCCCATTGATATTTTTGCAGCAGCATCAGAACTGATGGATCTATAGCGGTGGGGACACCCTCTGTTGTTTCCCCGGACGTACCCTCAGGCAGGATGTCGAGGAGTACGTCGTCTTCTTCTTCCGTCGTCACCACATTAGCGGTCAAGACGGGGGCTTTATCATCCCAGTGGAGGTAGACCTGGGGCTGTTTCTCTTTCATCATCGTCAGAAGCCCTCTTGCTGCTTCTGTCCTGCGGGTAGTTGGCCCCGGCCGTACGGCCAATTGAGCCAGTTCTTGGGGGTCTTCAGGAAGCTCCCCATATCGGCTGGACACACCAGCCATGTTGCAAGTGAAAACCTGCATCCTTCTTCTTTGTCGATGGACCCTCCGCCTGGCTTGTTGCGGAAAGGTCAGCCTCTCGAACACAGAAACCCTTCTTCATTTCTTCCCGCTCGGGGAAGGCTTCATCGGCTTCGATCTCAAAGCCGTCATCGTATCCATTGTCGTCGACCGACGACACCATCATTCTATCTTCCATGTCTTCTTCATGTGCTGCCGATGGGCAGTAATCTTCCTCAGTGGCGACTGTTTGCATCAACTGCTGCTGTCCGAGTGAGGGGTTGCCTAAACCTCGGAAATAGCTTCTGACCAAGCAGGTCATTTCTTCTCGACCCTGTTCTTGGCGTAGTACGGGGGATAGTGGTCGGCCTCCCACAGGAGGAATGTAGGCCAGTCGAGCTCTATCGGCTGGCTGTTGGAATCTTCGCCCCGTGGCAAGGACGTTGGCTTGAAGGGCCGCAGCCCGGAAACTTCTGTGGCGCGGAGGATCCGCAACCACCTCTTCTACCATCTTCGGGGGTAGGCCCATTTCTCTTATCACCTCCGCATCGTCATTCATAGGATGGCGGCGGATGGGTGTCAACTGGTGGACAGGTCGGGTCCGTTTGGGAACCCACACCTGTTTGAACTTCCTCGGCTTGAGTGCCGGGTTTCCTTGGCCATGGTGGCCGGCTTCTTCCATTTTCGCCCTTCTTCCAGCAAGGGCTTGATATGTGTTGTGGACAGGAACGTTGGGGATGACTCGGTCCGGGGTCACCCGTGCCGTGCGTCCGTTGAGGAAGACGCGAATGCCTCCAACCAACATTGATTTCCCGGACTGAGACACAGTTTCGGTGATCACAGTAGCGTTCCTGCGGACCTGGCGATGCTGACGTCCTCCAGGGTATTTGTTGGCGACAGCGGGGTGCGTCCCACGTACAACATGGTGCACCATACAGCTAGCGGCCGGGGCCGAATTCTTGAGCAAGTCGTCGCAGCGGGGAACCTTCAGAGGCTCCACCTCCTCCATAGCTTGCTTGGAAGGTTCCGGGGCTTTGACTTCCAGGATGTCGACGAAGGCCAAACCCAGAAAGTTGGGGAAGCCTACAGCGGCAGGGAAGGTGCCGAATTCCATGGGTACCGCCAGGTACCCTTGCGCGTGTCCAGCGACTATCGACTGATCGAAGTCGACGCCAGCTACTCCATGAGTTGTCATTGTTTGCCTACAAAGACAAACAGGGAGATAATCAGTAGTCTTTGAAAGGGCTTCGAAACCTGGATATCTCGGCAAAGAGATGAAAGGTGACACTAGTCCCACCGGGCGTGCCAGACTTGTTTGCGATGGGTTTTATCCGACCATCTTATTGTTTTATTTCATGTATATATGTACATAGGTACATGTATACATGTCTTATTTCACGTGTCGATCAACCAATTAACTAACTGGTAATTAACTGACTAATTGACGACGCGGGCGTGCCAGTCACATGAGTGACAATTTTATGATGCGCTCATTCTGACCCGTGTCGGGCGAATGTGAGGTTCGGTCGGGACCAGCAGTCCGCCATACCATAAAGGCTATGGCGTTAATTACATCCCCCACGAGGAGGGAACACCTTTGATTAATTGCCGAGATAGCGGGCTGTCGAAGTCGGATTAAAAAAAGAACTACATGATGATCATGACGAAGACATGCAGGATGCACATGTTTATCGTGTAGAAGATGCATAGTTCATGGAATTATGGATCCTCGGTACGTGGCGGAGGATGTAAGTCCGAAGACCACCGCCGCGCACAGCGAAGACCTTTGACCAGACGTAATCCGGCTTTTCTGTCAACGCCATTTGATCTACTCGAGGATGTATACATGGATGCACACATGACGTTCATAACTATATTAAGCATCAGAACGGAATTGTGGAAGCGAATGGTGATCAACCACGTTTATTACTCCCCATCGAGAAGAAGGAAGAAGGCAACACAAATATGATAGCGAAAGCAAAGTGCTAACGGATATGATAATGAAGATATGATAACAATATAGTTCGGGCTCGCTAGGCCCTTCTTTTATTCAATTTATTACCAGCTATGGCTTGTTGGCATCGACCCCGAGAGACGAGAATTGCCTTGGGGCAAATAAGCGATTTAAACGACAACATGCTTCAAAACTGGCGCAACCATGCGAGAGGTAACTCATACGGCGCGAGGAGACATCAGTATGGATGGCTAATACGGCGCGGCCCCATAACCGGCTAAAACGGCACGCAAGAGGATGGGGCGCGCCGGTTTGGGGCGCGCCGGAAAGTCGCAAGGAAAATTTTTTTGATTAAGAGTGTGGGGTTAACCCGGCGCTGGGGGGTACCGCGCCGGTTAAGACCGCGCCGTATTAACCTTATCTTTGTTAATTTTTGAACTGTTTCAAGTTTATTAAACTCTCATAGAACATTTTAGAGTTGTTTAGGCCAATTGATTGTTTAATTGGAACCCATGGGCTTCTAGGAATGAGGGAGCAAGTCAGTGCGAGGTTCATACTCAAGCACTGAGGTAATGAGCGTTTCATTAAGGCTTATTCAATCTTAATCTGTCCAAAATTGGACAGCATCTCCCCTGAACCTGAAGAGTTCCAGGGGAGAAGCGGGGTCATGCTCACCTGTGGATCAAGCCCCTAAACCGCCGATGTACACGGAGGCACCCAGCAAACCTCATCGGATAGGATAGCCCGAGGACTAGCCTACGAGGGGCACCAAGGCTCCGTAAGGAGAAAGATAGAGAGATGAGGTCATTGATGATGGGAGCATCACCTCGAGGGCTAGCCTGCGAGGGGTGGACAACCCACAGCTTATGACTCATCCCGTGGAGGAACCGACCACCAAGAGGGTGAAGCTCCGAGGGCTGGCCTACGAGGAGCATACATCTCTCGGCCTCGATTGGGTCTCAGATTGTCGGGGCTAAGCCTGTTAGGCTAAGACCCCTGTTGCTATCTGCTATGGCCTTGGGGAAACATCTACCATTGAGGGGTAGAGTTCTCGATCAGCCAGCAGCTGTGTGAGGTAACGGGGAATGTCCCCCTCCCCGGACGATTAAGACGAAATAAAGGAATCTCGGAACGGTTCACATGACTATAATGCAGAGGGGTAATCAATGCACAGGCGAGACGAGCCAAAGATAGAGGCATATGCTCGAATAGTTACGGCGCAATGTTAAGTCGATGCATCTTGCAATCCCAAGAACGACTCCCACCTCGCGAGCCACAGGGCAACAGGAAGAGAGGAATCGAGGGGAGTTAGTCCCTTGACAACACGGTAGAAAGAAGCATACGCAGAAGCGCAGCTCTGTCCACGGAGGGTATGCGGAGGCCCTTAAATCAGACACGAGCACGGTCGAAAAGGGAAAACCCTGGGGAGGGGTGTTTCTGTAGCCCACGGTGCTTCGGGGCATGATTGGGGCTTCGGGGAAACCAGGACCAGAGAAAACGCACGGAAGACCTTGAACATACCCATCGATGTAGATAGAGAAGGAGACAGAAGTTTCAAATCACTCATTCGACCTGTTGGTCCAGACATTCAAATGTGCATTGCCATCCCAGAAACAGGAATGGGCCACTCATTTACACGTTAAGAATCCGGCACCGGCATCATTGCTCGGTCGCCGTTCATCATTCGCAGGGGAAAATACAGTAAAGAGAAGAAATCACAGAGGAGGGGAGGGGTCGGGTCATATCATTGCCATCCCTCCCCTCTCTTGCTTACAGTTGGTAGACGAAGATTCTGAAAGAGGAAGATTCACGAAGAGCAGAGAGATAGACGCCGGCACCCACCTGTTCTCAAAACAGAGTATCGGCCCGCCTCTCCTTCTCCGGCTCCGGAGGACTTCAACCAGAACAGAGGAAGACGGCCGTCGAAGGACGCTCGGACGGAAACTTCTCTTCCAAGAAAGCTCTCTCTCCCCTCGGAAGGCCTCTCTCGAAAGACACTGCTCTTAACGCTCTGTCTGCTCCCTCTTTCTATTTTTTTTCTTCGCCTCTTTTCTTGTTTTCGAATAGCCATCCATCTATATACATGATCGAGCCCCAAGCCTTACACGGTGTGAAGAACTGCGCGCCGGGAAGGACGTCATGGGTCTTTGCGCGCCGGAATAGCCAGGCCCTGGATGGGGGTGCAGCGCGCCGGGATAGAGGGCGTAAAGTGAGGGGCGCGCCGGGCTAACGCTCCTCGTGCGCTTCGAGCCAGTTGGTGAGTCCGGGGATGATTCCGGGGGTCACCGTGAACATTTATCTTGCCAATGCTCCTCAAAACTTCGACAAGATGTCTTGTAGAAGCTCCCAGGTTGACGCACGGCCATTCTCGAGCCTCCAGATAGCTTTGATTTCATCGTACGGGCTTTCCGCCGATACGGCCTTCGGCTCTACGATCCATGCTGTTAGTCCGGCCTGACTCGTACCCAGAGCTCTCTAGGAGGTTGGATAACACCAGAGATAGTTCCGCCTGCGCTGGGCGATCATTCGGCCACTAATAGGCCCATCTTGGCGGGAAGCCGTGCCCATGCCGGGCGATCGGGATCTTCCGCCGTCAGAGCTTTCAGTTCTCCATTTCGGGAAGCCGGGGGGACTCTTTTATCCTCAGGAGAGCCTTTCATGAGGTGGGTATCCACCGGGTGGATCATCGTCCTTGATCGGACAATGGGTGTAGTGTATGCAGCATGATAGAGTCAATGCCGATTCATTGGGCAGGCTTGGTCGCACCGCCAGTTGGTTGTGAATTCGTCCCGGCTCCCTTGAGGTGAAGTCCCCGTACCTATACGGAGTGACTCGAGGCTCTGATAGCTCGAGAAGTCTTCAATAGGTTAATCCTTATCTGCTTCCATACTTCGGTGGGCCAGGTCATTCGTCCTTATGACTTGGTCACCGACGATCATATTTCGAGTGCCAACAGATAAGTGGATCACATATCTCTTTGGGGAATCTGCAGTCATCATCCCCTTTTACTGGCTGCTCCTTAGCTGCGTAAAGCATAGTGGGCTAGCCTTCAGGGTTAGGGACCTCCAGGGTTTTCAGTAATTCAACTATTTGACAATCTGCATCTGCTATAGGCTTAATGATCCCTGATGGGACTTTGACACCCCCGAGTAAATTTTCCAGTTCTGATGCCCCTTGCTTAGGGTAGATATCGGACTGAATTGCTCTGAGCACCCCTTCTGCTTCAGATATAAGTGACACTTCTAGAGGAGCCACATAATCAAGCAGTGGTGGAGGGAAACAATCACCAGACTTTAATTTCTTCTTCCCCTTGTCCTGAGCTGAGCGGGGAGTCTGCTTTGGCTTTTCTAGATACAATGATGCATCTAGCAGATGACATTCGAACACTTTGAAAGTATGTAAGTCAGCAAATATCCTTTCTTCTTTCCCATTCTGGGGGTACTTTATGTACTGGTGGAGAGTAGAGAGTACCACCCGATTTTGGTGCAGCCACGGTCGGCCTAGCAACACCTTATATGAGATGTTGGAATTTATTACATGGAACTGCATTTTAGTAGTGAAGTCACCTAGCGAGAGATCAAACTCCGTCACACCCATGGGGACTTCAAACTTTTGGTTGAACCCAGCAATTCTCATATCCCTGACCTCGATCAGGTGCACATCAAAATAATACTTCTGATATACCCGATAGGGGAGTATGTTCACTACTACCCCTGGGTCAACCAAAATCTTATTGATCGGCTGACCATTTAACTGCCCCCTCATGTAGAGCGGTCTATTGTGGCCGACGGAGGCAGAAGCATGTCTTCCTCTGTAAAAGTCACAGCTACACCAGCCTGCATCTCAGCAATGCAACTTTCAAAGTGTGCTGGGGTTTGCAAAGTCGCGATGACGGCTTGTCTAGTTTCTTTGTCCAGAGAAAGTATCTCCCAAATAGTGAATCTTGTAGGGATTCTCTTCAGTTGCTTCATTATTCGGTTGTTGGCCCTGACATTGGATAATTTCATCTCTTCAGTCTTGCCCCGCCTGTTGTCATTATGTGCTTGAGAAGCTGGCTCATAGGGTGGCTCATTTTCTTCTTCGGGTGCTGCCTGGACCCGCTGTGCCTATTTAACTAGCTCTTTTTCTTGCATGAATTTAGCGAGGTTTGGAATGCTAGTATGATTTTCATTCACCAGAGGGACAGCTAAGGATAGGGCCAGAGCATTCTTAGCCTTCAATTCCGCCCGCTGGCATGGCTACTTGCCCTTCTAGGATAATAGAAACTCGACAAATGAGGGGACCTCTCGACCGCTTACATCTTCAGGGTAGAGACTAGGTGGAGGCGGCACTTCTATGCCTTTCACTTCCGGTTCGGGGACTTGGTATGACTGTTCGCCCCTAAACATTATATTATGGTTAGCCTTAGGAGGGCCCATTTCCTTCCAGACCTAGTGGCATGCTGGGAGGTAGAAGCTTCAGCCTGATTTGCCTCTACTGGCGCGAGGCATATTTCTTCATCATCTTCTTTAGAAATTTGAGCCATGTCAAACAGGGCCGAGAGAGTGTTGCAAGAAATGGCAATGCCCTTTCTTTTATTCTTTGACCTCTTCTTCTTTTTCTTCCCCTTTGTAGTTGGTAATTGCACCTGTGGAGAGTTATTCTGCACGGTTGGCTTTTCTGCTTCAGCCCCAGTTTCTTCTGTCAAGTTGAGGGATTCGAGATGCTCCCAAGGGATGTACTCCTTCAACTGCATAGACTAGATCTTGGGATGTTCATATTCATCTATCCCATTTATAATTGCCTGAAGTTGTCCAACTCCTGGACTGGCTTCTTTATACACCCACAACGGGGTTTATTTCTTCTTGTTATTAGTGGGCCTTCTAGCAACCACTCGAGGGGTTGTTTCATGCCAGACTGGGGTTACAATAGGCGGAGCCGACTGAGGTGTGACGCCCCTTATCTGAACTCCCGGGTCACGATGAGGTGTTGACCTTCTTCTTGTCTTTGATGGCACAGTCTGTCAATTTCCTTGGTCCTTTGCTGGTGTTAGGATATAGGCCTCATAGGTGTACTAGGTGCAGGCCTCTAACACTTCTTCAGGTAGTTGTTGATATAATGATATCATGTTAACTACTACCCCCAGAGTAAGCATTTCATGTGGGCGTGGGGGATCAACTTTGTAATCCCCCATCTGCAGCTCCCCTTTCTTAATTAAAGACTCAATGATGTCTTTGAAGACATAACATTCCTCGATGGCATGCTTGAGCATCTACTGACACGGGGAAAAATGATGGTCATCTTTTCTCCTGAGGTCATTTGGCATTTTCGACTCTGGCAGGGTGACCTTATTGTATTTGGTAGCCCATTCAAACAAAACATGAGTCTTGTCTTGAGGAAATGAATATAATTTCTTCATCTTCTCTCGTAGGAAAGGACCCTCTCATCGCTCAGTAGGTTTAGCCGGGGGAGGATTACGTAGCTCTTTGTCTTTTTCTTTCTATCGCTCAAAGGCCTTGAAGTCGACTGTGTGAACTGCTTTAGGTGCTAGCCGCTTATCAACTGGCCTGGCCTTCTGGCCTGAGACAGCGGGAGCAGAGGAATACCTTGAGAGGAATGTTTCGATTTCTGCCACAATGTTGTTCAGCCAGTCAAAAGATTTAACATCAGTGCCTATCATTCTCTCCAAGACTTCCTTTCTCAAGTTCTGTTTACATATCTGAGCTGCATCCTCCTGGTGCGGTGGACGCTTGCATCTCAAGCTAAGATTCCTCCATCATTTAATAAATTCCAGGGTAGACTCATCGTTCCTCTACCTGGTCGAGTATAATTCTGCCATTGTCACCTCCCTTTCGGTGATGTGGAATCTCTCTTTGAATTTTCTTTGCATATCGGGCCAATCGATGATAGACCCGGCTGGCAGACTCGAATACCACTTGAAAGCGAGCCATGTTAAAGTGGACCCGAAGAATTTCAGCAGGTACGACTCGTTAGTGGCCAAGTCGACCATCACATTAATATAGTAGGTAATGTGCTCCCTTGGAGATCCCTGCCCATTAAACTTATCAAATTTTGGAGGCTTATTGATGCCAGGGGCCAGCCTCTTAGCAGCATGATGAGGTGGGTACGGTACCCTGTATACATCAAATGAGGCATAGTCACCATCACCCCTCTCTGCCAGCTTCATTTCTATCATCTGTTCTACCATTAGCTTATTCATCACTGCCGGGTCAACCAGACTTGGGTAGAAATGAGCATATTGCATGTGCAGCGTTGTCAACACCGTTGCCTGAGGTGTAGCAATGGTCCCTTGATGTGGGAGTGCTGGGGGCTACAACATAGTCGTGTGTTATTGTTGATGGAGAGGAATACCCCTAGTATAGCTAAGCGTTGGCTGGGATGCGGCCGCCTACAGCGAGGCTTCCAATGCCTGACTGCTGCCCCTCGACGTCCCGGGTGGGATTTTAGCCTATCTGGATGTAGAGACATGGGTATCCCTCTCATTTAGCTACTTTTTCAGCATTTCAATCTCCAGCTAATATTTCTATAGTAGCATTACTAAGGCCGGGTCATTTATAGAGGGGCTGGGGATGCCACCTCTTTCCTCAACTGGTACTTCTTCGGACGATGTAGACGGCATCCCACCGTCGTCTTCAACTATAATTATATTGGCAGTCAGGGTTGCCATAGCCTCCTCTGGCCTGGTTTTCTCAGCGAGGATCTGTAACACCTCGTTTGCAGCTTTTCTTCTTCTCGTGAGAGGACCCTGCCTCTCAGTGAGCCTGACAACTTCTTCATGTTCTACGGGCAAAGCCCCATAGCGGCTAGCCACTCCAACAATATTGCAACCATAAACAAGTAACCCTCCACCTTTTCTCATCGTCCTTCTCGACGACTTGTGCGGAAAGGTTAATCTTTCAAATACTGAAATTCTGGTCTTCACCTCCTCCGAGGTGGAGATTCATAGCAATCATTCTGACAAATTCTTGACTCTACACTGGGCAGATCTTGGGACTCGAGGCCTTCCCAGTCGATATCCATAGCCCATAGCACCCTTTGGTGACCTAGAGGGATACATCTTGTGAAGTCCCACGATCAATGACACCCAACAGAGGGGGGTGAATTGGGTAATTACAAAATTTATCAAAACCTTAACCGATTTAAACAAGTGTGAAGAACAGTAACAAAGAAGTTCATATCTATATACAAACTAGTAGATCTAACAAAATCTATCACACACAACGGATCCTTGGTACCGTTGCCGAGATGTGAATTCGAAGATTCTACTCATGCAAAGTGTTATCTTCCTGACAAGGTTTGCCTTGTCTATCCGAACCCACCTTTTAATATACCAAAAATCTGATGTGAGATAATAAGTTGTGCTAGATCTAACTCAAGAGATACAAATGATCTAATCAACGTGTGAGCTTACACAGAATGGAGATAGGAGAAACAGATCAAACCACACAAGAAACAACAATTTTTAGGTGGTTCAGATGCAACAACGGTAACCTACATCCACCCCTCACAAACTGTGAGGATTCACACACTATCTTGTAAGGGATTACAAGATCTGAACACACACACACATACGTAGGGAGATAGAAACTCCCACGAAGATGTAAACACACTGAAGCACACACAAATCTGACAGAAATCAAACACACACACACTGATCTAAAAAGATCCACACACACACGAATGTTTAGATATTACAAAAAGCACCCTGTTGAAACTCAGAGAATATGGAACAAGAAACACAAAAGAAAAACTCTGATTTGAGCTCCCCCTGAGTAGATGATGCAGATTTTGAATGAAGCTTGAGTCTCCACTTGATTTGGGCTTGATTGGCTTCATATTGATCTTGAGAAGCTTGGAGATGGATGAAGAATTCCTAGACGAAGCACTCTTCACGGAGCTACAGTAGCAGCCTTCTTTTACCCCTTGATTGCCTCCTTGATCTCCCTTGAGTGATTAGGGTTTCTTTGCCCTAAGAGGTGTTTTTATAACATTTGAATGGTCAAGGACAGGCCAAGACACATATCTACAATTCCAAGGATGTCTGGAGACTTTTGGGATTAAAAAAATCCTTGATGGATGCTTTCACCTCGTGAAGAAAATAAAGTCAAAGAAAGGGGCTTCGAAGGGTTCGGTCGACCGGATAGGGCTGGGCGGTTGACCTAACTTTTACAGGATTTTAAGCTTTCATTGCTGGGATGATCAGAACTCTGTAATTTTCCAGAGTTTTCAGCTCTGGGAGATTAGGTCGACCACCCCTGCTGGCCAGGTCGACCGAACTCTGAAAAACCTGCAAAATTAACATTGCCAGCCCATGAATCATATCCTTATAAAATATACTGTAAGACCACACTTTGTTCCATTCAATTAGAGTTGGTTTTGACTCATTCTACGATTTTGAAACACGATCTTTTTGAGCATATTCTTGGGATAAAAAAATAGCTTTGAGAGCCTATACGAGAACTTGCATATGTAAGAATGGAAGTAGTTAAACCGTTTGCCATACCGGGGTTTTTTTATCATCAAAATCACCTGGAAAAACTCAACAATCTCTCCCTTTTTGATGATGACAAAACTCTAGACTTTTTAAGTGCATTGGCGTGTTATTTAGGCGAATGGAGAACTTGTAAAATATTGCATTCAATCTGTGCAAGGATCCACATGATTCTTGTACGACGCGGAGTTTACACTCACGCATAGTGAAGGATTTCAGACTAGCTAGCTCATCTTTCATCCGACACCATTTGATATACAAAGAACTAGTCAAAACTTATAATCTATAAGGCGATCAAACCAGGTAATCATTTCATTAAGCCACATCCACTTAGGCCATTCAACCATTTTATTTGCCAAATCGAGATGAAATAAAAGATATGAACCAATCAAGTAATGTCAAATACCAAGTGCATTCTTTTCATCACTTCATACCATTTGTTCAGTACAAGTACATTGATGCTTGAGAGAATGCAAGACTTCTAGACACATGGCAAAAGCAAATGCAAGACTGACTCACAAAATGAACCTCACAAATGAGCATACACACAAACATAGAGACACGCATGCATAGTCTATATAGACCCGCACTTAACTAATTCTCCCCCTTTGGCATCATCAAAGAGGGGATGGGTTACAGAAAAGTGGACTCAAAAAGGAAACTACAGGACCCAACAACAATCACCAAAGAGAGGAACTAGAAACTCCTTAGATGCCATCTGCAGGAGAAGGAGGACCTTGGCCAGGTTGAGGGTCATGACCAGAATTGTTGAGGTGATGGATGATGGAGTTGAGAAGGTCATCCTAGCTTAGCATGTTGGCTGGATACCGACGAGAGAATTGGAGGTAGTGTGGAAGGCTTCGCTAGTGTCTTCATGGCGAGTAGAGAGAGTAGCCATGTTTTGAGTGACGGTAGCCATCTTGCCGTGCATTGATTCAAGTAAATTACCAATGGAGGCAAAGGATGTATCAATGTTACTCCCAAAGGTAGACAGTTGCTCCCCAAAGGTATCCACCTTAGTTTCTATGCTAGTGAGTCGCCTATCAAAGCCCTCAAAGTCTACCCAAGACGGCTGTCCAGCACCCTGAGAAGAGGATTCCCCGTGAAAGAATTGTGATGGAGGTGGCACATCTGGATCTGCATAGTGAGGAGGATGTGGAGGAGGTTGTTCCTCCACCTGAACTGGAGGGGGGGCTTCCCCTTGACCCTGCTGCTATTGTGGCTCTTCTTCCTCTTCTTCTTCAGATTCTTCTCCATAAATGGGCACATTTCTGCGAAGCTGACCATCTAGACCCCAATAGTATCCAAAATATGTGAAAATCTTATGCTTATTGTAGATATCATCTTGTCTAACTTGAACAAACAGTTCATCAGCCAAATTGATCCCAGCATATATAAATACTCCCGTCAACTGAGAAGCATAAAGCAAAGATCTTCTCATTTGGGTTCGGCATGTCCCAATCCAATCTGTCATCAGCCGACCCATGTTGACTAAAATTCCATTCATAACATGGTAAAACAAAAATTTGTGATCCTCTGTCACTTCATTCCAACTCCCACTTTTTGGATATATAAGTGAGGTGAACATGTGGTGCAGAATCTGGTGCAGTGGTGGAAAGTAATTTGCATTTAAGGTAATCAAATCACTAACACCATGCACATAGTCACAGTTCGTCATAGCAATAAATGTATCCTCAACTTTGCCATGACCAAAAACCATGTTAGCTCCCATGGTTGACACTCCTAGAGCATGTTCAAAAAGGTCCGGAGTAATGAGAATCTCAACTCCTTGAACAACTGTATATAACTCTTCATTCCTCTCAATCAAATGTCCATAAAATTGATGCACTAGATTTGTGTAATATCTGGTATATCTAGTGACAAAATCGGTCCAACCTTGTTGAATCTCAAAGACGACACATAGATCGGGCAGAATCTCATTCACCTTATTGAAGTCGACCAGTCGAGGGTCGATAATGGGCCATGGAGGCAACCGAGGTACGCGAAAAGGAGTAGGTGTAATATCCCAGACCTTTCGGATCCTTCTTTTTGGGTCTCGAATCTACTTTTTCGGAGTGTCTAGCTCCATTGTGTCTGAAATTTCATTTTGGATATCTTTTATGTTCGGATCGGCGCAATATGGAGTTGTTTCGGAGGCCCGGAGTGCGTCCGCGGCTTTTCCGCACGTGTTTTTCGATTTACGGTGCGGGTTCCGGCAAATCTTTCAGACTCTCGTTGCTGGTGAACCGGGTCGTTCACCTGGGCGAGAGTGGTACCATTGCGATCGGTGCATTTCAAGGATCACGAAAATGTGATTTTTGATTTTTCGGTATTTTCCAGAATTTATGGATTTTCTATAAATACCCCTCTCTTTTCTCTCTCACCCCACCTTCTCTTCTTCTTCCTCCCACCGTGAGCACCCCCTCTTCCCCTCTCTCTCCCATTCGACCGCGGCGGGCCTCTCTCCGGCTACAGACGGTGGCGGGGCGACAGAATGGCGACGTGGGCTGCAGCGAGGCGATCTCGTGGGCGTGCAGTGTTCGTGGGAGGCATGAAGGAGCGAAGATTCTAAAAGCTTTCTTCGGGATTTGTGGACGATCCGGCATGCCTCGAAGCGAGATTGAGGTAGGGTGATGTTCCCTAGCTCCCCGCGTTCCATTCCCGTGGTTTCTAGCCCGAGGGGAGGCCGAGAGATGGGTTTCCATGCCGGGTTGGGGTTTTCCATGATTTGGGGAGAGTTCGCCCGATCTGTATTTTTAGGCCGCGATTCGGCATTTTAATGGCTTAGATGCATGCTGGGGGTCCTTAGGGGGCTTCCCCCTTGATTTCCCCCTCTCCTATGGAGGCATGGGGGCGTGGTTGGTATTTTTGGGCATTTCATGCCGTTTCGCCATCGGGTCGGTGTGACGGTCCTTCCAGTGACCATCACATCCTGTGACGCCCCAAGGTGGGTGCGTCACAGCTCTGTTTTGGCCAACTCGGGGTCTGTGGGTTGTGACGGTCCCACGATAGACCGCCACGGCGCTATGACACGCCTAGGTAGGACCGTCAGGTGACGATCCGACCGTTGGCACTTGACCGTTGGTTTTTAACCGTTGGGGGTCAAGGCATGTGACTCACCCAGGGTGGCACGTCACAGTCTTGTAACGCCCGTGTATGGGTGCGTCAGAGCTGACGTGTATCCACCCTGTAACGCACCAGAGTTGGTCCGTTACAACCTGTGACGCACTGAGTGGCACACGTCACAGTTGGTTTCTTCTTGGCTTGTGACGCACCAGGGATGGCGCGTCACAGCCTGTGACGCACCAGGGTAGACGCGTTACACCCAGTTTTGCACCGAGCGTCTGACGCCCCGGTGTTGGGCCGTCAGATGGCTGTGACGGTCCAGCGACAGACCGTCAGAGCCTGTGGCGCGTCTAGAGTAGACCGCCAGGCTCAGGACTGCACCAGGTGGTTTACAGTCTCGTTTCTTTTCCGACCGTGGTCACCGTGCGATGGTGCGGGTATGTGGGATAGTCCCCGTACGTCGTCGAGTACGGACGTTGTTTTCCATTGACTTGAGAGTCTACTCCGTAGTGACCCTCCACTAGTCGTAGCCTGCTTACACGTTAGTGGTCCCACCTGGGAGAAGGTGAAGAGGCTTACCCTAAGGACGATTTTAGGTTGGTTTTCGTCAGGCCCCATGTCTAGCATCCAGAGTCCGACTGAGGGGAAAACCGGTCAAAGGGCCAGACCAGGGACGAACGGTCTGTGTGTGCACACATGGTTGGGGGCGGTTGGACCCACGTCGACGGGCATGACCCCAGCTAGTCACTTGTTTGTGGTTACTTGTACGGTGTCTCAGTTCCCGCTGGACCGGAGGGAGACTCCTGAGGCGCGGTCTAAGACGTCAGTGGACGCATCCGGCTTTGCTTCTAGTGGGAGGTACTCTTGTCGACTCGGGAGTGACAGACTGTCAGTCAGTCTTTGTGACTTCGACCTTCGGGTTTTTCGTCGGGTTGACCGATGAGTTTCGATTGTCTTGTCGTGGCGTGTGTGTGGGTTTTCACGTCGCGAAACCGGTGTTATAGTTGCAGGGTTTTCCCTTTCGAGGTACTCGCTTAGCCGCTAGCGTAGTGGTTTCCCATTTCGCGAGGTAGGGTTCGAGTGATCCCTACTAAGTCTTGTTCTGAGACTCATTCCCTGCGTGTTTTCACCGTGTTTCAGGTGAGGCGCGACCTCAGGGGAGCGCGACTGAGGCTCAGTGTGGTTCAGGTGCCCAGCGTTAGTTCCAGAGGTCAGAGCCGGGGCATGCCCCGTGTAGCTGTACTTTTCTTTCTTGTCTCTATACTAGTTGTGGACTACTGTTGTTATTTTGTTTTATCTTGTGGACCATGTATCATGTAAAATGTTAATTTATTTTCCTACTTAATTATATAAACTGTTTAATTTCTGTAATTATTTGTGATACTTGTGTAGTCTCCACACCATCCTTTTAACCCTTCCGAGTCTTCGGGCTCGTGGGTGGCGGTGCGAGTCTCGGGTTATCGGGCCTTCCCGGTAATCAGATTCGCGGGTCGTTACAGTAGGTGCCCGTTGTGGTGGATGAGCCGGAGCCTCACGTCTCCGAGCACTTGGTTCCCCTTGGGCAGAACGCCAAGAGCTTCGACGAGACGGCATCCTAGACTTAAATACCGATGTGGAAAGCCTTGAATCATGAACTTCTTCCCTCGGGAGTGGATGGAGACCAGATGAAACACCAAGAGATGGCGGAAGAACCGTCTCCACAAGCAGGACCTCAGGGAGTGGCTGCAAGGTCACACAAGCTGCGGTGGAGAGGTCGTCCCGAGGCGGTGATGAACACGTCGGATTTTGTGCGGATGGAGGAAAGATGAGGTTTTAGGGCTTGAGAAGTAGAGTTTGGGTGTTCTAGGGTTAGGGAAATGTGTTGGAGAGTGAATGGGGGTGATAGAATGAGAGAATGGGGTGTGAAGACCCCTTAAGTAGTGGGTCGGTTATTGGTTCGGCCGGGCCGGTTCGCCGGAAACGGTCGACTGGAGCATGGGCGGCGGTCGACCGAAGTGGTTGACCTAGCCCTAAAAAGCTCTTTTTTTGTTTATATCACCTTCACTCCTTTTTTTGTATCACCTTCACTCCCTTTTTTATCACCTTCACTCTTTTAAAAAAAAACACTTCATCAAACTTCCTTCTTAACTGAATCAACACCGTGGGGTATAGAGAAAGAGAGACTTATGGTAAGAGAAGATGGAATAGAAAGAAAATTCTCTAGCTCCCCCTCAGATAGTGCCTTGGATCCTGAGGTCTATGGGTCCATATTTATTTAATCAAGGAAATTTTGGCCTTAGAAAAGTTTCAAGAAAGGCTGTATGTATAAATACATTCAAGCATGCAGGGGTATCTATACACACAAGGTATAGAAAAATAAATACATAGAATATGCATGAAAATCTACCCGATATGCAAATGAGTTTCTTTATGTGCAACTTTTAACCTAAGTGCAAACCTAGATATGTATGCTCTCACCCTTGCATATGCCAAGTTCTCTTCTTATTTTGCTAAATTGTTCTTGATTTAGGGGTTTTGTGAAGATATCAGCTAACTGATTGTGTGTGTCAATGAAATTTAATTCAAAGACCCCTTTTCCTACATGATCTCTCAGAAAATGATACCGAATGTCAATATGCTTTATCCTAGAATGTTGTACAGGATTTTTAGACAAGCTGATTGCACTGGTGTTATCACATAAGATTGGAACATATTTCATTTCAACATCCAAATCAAGCAATTGATTTTTGATCCAGAGTACTGGGGCTCCACAACTTCCGGCGGCTACATATTCAGCCTCGGCCGTTGAGAGAGCTACTGAATGTTGTTTCTTGGAGGTCCATGAAACTAGGCACCCTCCGAGAAACTGACAGTACCCACTAGTACTCTTGCGATCTACAATACATCCAGCATAATCCGCATCGGTATATGCAATCAAATCAAATGAGCTACCGATGGGAAACCACAAGCCAAAATGTAATGTGCCAATTAAGCATCGAAAAATCTGTTTAACAGCCAATAAATGAGATTCTTTAGGACATGATTGAAAATGAGCACATAGACCTACGCTATAGTGAATGTCAGGACAACGTGCTGTGAGAAACAGTAATGATCCGATCATACCTCGAAACAGTGTGGGATCTACTATTTTACCATTTTCATCTTTGTCTAACTTCGTGGTTGTGGCCATCGGAGTTGACAGGGGTTTTGCTTCTACCATCCCATATTTCTTCAATAGCTACAAGGTATATTTGGCTTGATTTATGAATATGCATTCTGACGTTTGTTTAACTTGCAATCCAAGAAAAAATGTAAGTTCACCTATTAAGCTCATCTCAAATTCTCCTTGCATTATTTCTGCAAATTCATCACATAAGGCATTATTAGTAGCTCCAAAGATTATATCGTCAACATAAACTTGAACTACTAATATGTCTTTACCTGATTTTCTAGTGAAGAGTGTTTGGTCAACCTTACCTCTTTTGAACTCATTTTCAGTTAGGAATGAAGTGAGCCTTTCATACCATGCCCTTGGAGCTTGCTTCAATCCGTACAAGGCCTTCTACAACTTGTACACGTGCTTTGGATGTTTTGAGTCTTCAAAACCTAGAGGTTGTTCTACTAAAACATCCTCTTTGATGTACCCATTTAGAAAAGTAGATTTAACATCCATTTGAAATAATTTAAAGTTGGATGAGGAAGCATAGGACAAGAGAATCTGGATTGCTTCTAATCTAACAACCGGGGCAAAAGACTCATCAAAATCAATACCAATCTCCTGGTTATACCCTTTGGCTACAAGCCGGGCCTTGTTTCTAACAACCAATCCCGTGTCATTCAACTTGTTTCTAAAAACCCAACGGGTTCCTATTACGGGTTGATTCTTAGGACGCGACACAAGAGTCTACACCCTGTTTCTTTCGAACTGGTGCAGCTCTTCATGCATAGCCTGGATCTAGGATTCATTTTGAAGAGCTTCATGAATATCCTTAGGCTCTTCTTGAGAGATAAAGGCCATCAAATCCTCTTCTTCCACTTGCCTTAGAGAAGATCTTGTTCTTACCCCATCCTCAGGATTACCAATGATATTTTCAGTGGGGTGATCATTCAAGTATTTTGAAGCTCTAGGCAAGTCAGGGTGTTGTAGTGGTTGTTCTTGAAGTGTTTCAATTGATGGATCTTCATCATTTTCATCCTTGCTTGAATTTCTTTCAGTTGGTTCATCCTTAACCTCAGATGTTCCAGCATCATTTGATTGTTTAGGAGCTTCATTTGCATCCAAGGTAGAAGAAATTTGATTTGTCAGTTTTAATTCAAATTCATCAAAAATGACATGAGGACTTTCTTCAACAGCCAAAGTCCTTTTATTAAATAACCTGTAAGCTCTAGAATTTAGTGCATAACTTAGGAAGATTCCCTTGTCACTATTTTCATCAAACTTATCTAGGTTAGACTTACCGTTATTCAGGATGAAGCATGGGCATCCAAAGGGTTTAAGATAGAAAATATTTAGTTTCTTACCCTTGTAGAGCTCATATGGGATTTTCTTCAAAATGGGCATTACCATTGCCCTGTTGATGATATAGTATGATGTACTTACCGTCTCAGCCCAAAAATATTTGGGTAGGGAGTTCTCACTTAACATGATCCGTGCCATGCCTATTAAGGTTCTGTTTTTTCCCTCCACTACTCCATTTTGTTGAGGCGTCCTGGGTGATGAGAAGTTGTGCGTATATCCTTGCTCTTGGTAAAAACTATTGAATTCGTGATTTTCAAACTCACCACCATGATCACGTTGAATTGTGATGATGAGGTATTCTTTATCATTTTAGATTTTTCAGCAAAACACTTGAAACTCCATCAAGGCATCACTTTTATTGGCTAAAAATAACACCCATTTAAATCTGGAGTAATCATCAACAATTATAAATCCATAAGATTTTCCTCCTAGGCTGGATGTCCTAGTCGGACCAAAGAGATCAAGGTGCAACAGTTCTAAAGGCCGAGCGGTAGAAACAATGTTCTTATTTTTGAAAGATATGCGTGTTTGCTTGTCATTTGTGTAAGCCTCACAGATTTTATCACTTTCAAATTTTAACTTTCGCAAGCCATTCACCAAGTCATGTCTAGATAATTTGGAGATTACTCTAAAACTAGTATGACCTAGTCTTCGGTGCCATAGTCAAACATTATCATGGTTGTTTGCTACCAAGCACACATCATCATCGGAAACATCATCAAGATCAATAGTATATACATTGTTATTTCTTTTGCCGATGAATCTGATTTCATTAGAGATTTTATTCATGACAAGGCAGTGAGTTTCATCAAAAATAATTTTAAAACCCTTATCACACAATTGGGTTATGCTCAATAGGTTATTATTCAAGCCTTTCACTAAAAGGACATTTTCAATCAAGATTTCAGAATTCTTACCTATGTTGTCAATTCCAATTATTTTACCTTTGTCCTTTCCACCAATGGCAACTGAGCCTCTGTCCTTATCTTGCAGAGTAGAGAACACCTTCTTATCCCCTGTCATATGCCTTGAGCAATCGCTGTCTAGGTACCATTTTCTCCCCCTGGCTTCAAGGCATATCTGCAAGAAACAAAATTCTCATCCAATTGATTTTGGTACCCAAACTAATTTGGGTCCAGGAGAGTTAGTCTAATTCTGCATATATCTTTTCTTGGTCCAAGCAGCAATATTTCTTTGTGTGTTTTGTCTGAACCAACAATTAGCAATAACATGACCAAATCTACCACAATGAAAGTAGTTGACATTTGAAAATCTACTTTGGTATTTGTGTGGTTTAGATTGAACATGTATTTGCTTAGTGTGTGAGCATGATGCACAGTTATCGTTCTTATCATGAACAAAGGAAGTTGTGATCTTATTTTCAAAATATTTTTTGTTATGGGTAATGTACCCCAAATCTTCTTTTTGGAAATTAACCTTAACTCCCAACAAGTTATCTAAGTTTTGTTTGCCTTTGACAAATCTAGATAAGGTGGACTGCAGTTTAGCCACCTCTTCATTCATGCTCGCATTCTTCTTTGCATGTTTTGAATTTATGGATTTTAGAAATTCTTCTTCATTTTTCAATTTTTCAAAGCTCTTTTCTATTTCAGACATTTTACACACCAATTCAACTTTAGTTTTCTCAATATCTAAAATTATTTGAAGCAAGCTTTCTTTTTCTTCTGTTAATTCAAATCATTCTTGTTCGAGTTTTTCAAATTTAATAGAAGAGTCCTCATGAGTTAAATCTTCAAGTTTCTTTTTGAGAGATCTATTCTCAGATTTGATTTTCTTGTATTTTGTATACAACTTTTCATATTCTGACTCCCATTGTTGATTTGAAATAAAATCAGGATTAGAATTTACCTCGACTGAGTCATCCTCATGTGCCATGAGGCACAGGCTTTCCACGAGCTGTTCTAGCTCCTCTTTGGATTGCTCATCCTCTTCGTCGCTCTATGTGGCGACCATAGCTTTTGGCTTTATGATTTTTTCTTTCTTGAACTTTCTTTTCAGATCTGGGCACTCTCATCTCATGTGCCCGGGCTTCTTGCATTCATAGCAAATAACATTATTAGGCTTGCTCGGCTCACCCTTGGTTTGAAAGGGCTTCCTTTGTCCCTTTATGAAATTTCCTTGAAAATTCTTCTTTCTTCTCAAAAATTTCTTCACTTGGTGGGTCAGCATAGCCAAGTCTTCTTCTTCATTACTCCCTTCACTGGACTCCTCTTCTTGGGAGTCGTCATAAGACTGGTTGGCTTTCAAGCCCACTGTTTTCTTCTTTTTGGATTCTTCCTCCACAGTTATTTTGATGTTTATGTCATAGGTCATGAGTGACCCTATGAGCTCATCTAGGGAGAGTATGGACAGATTCTTCGAATCCTCAATGACTGTGGCTTTTGTGTGCCAGGCAGGTGGAAGATATCTTAACACCTTCCTCATGAGCTCGGAGTTTGTGTAATCCTTTCCAAGACTCTTGAGACCATTAGTGATCTCAGTCAGTCTTGCGGACATCTCAGAAATGGTTTCTTCGGGTTTCATTTTGAATAGCTCGTAATCTCTGACGAGAAGGTTGGCTTTGGTCTCCTTGACCTCGGAGGTTCCTTCATAGATGAGCCGTAGCTTGTCCCACATCTCCTTCATTGAGCTGCACATAGATACACGAGAAAATTCATTAGGATGGATGGCACACTACATAATGTTCCTAGCATTAAAATTTGTTGTGGATTTTTTAATATCTTCAAGGGTCCATTCGTCTTCATTTTTGGAAAGCTCATATGAGCCCTTGTCCACCACCCTCCAGATCTCATACTCTTGGACTCTTAGAAAAACATGCATTCTATTTTTCCAATAAGAGTAATTCGAGCCGTCAAAGTATGGAGGACGGTGGATTGGGTGACCCTTAGACATCATCCCCTTGCTGTCCATAGATCTGGATCTTACTCTAGATCGTTAGATCTGAAAAATATAGAGCCGTAGCTCTGATACCAATTGAAGTCCTGTGATCAATGACACCCAAGAGGGGCGGTGAATTGGGTAATTATAAAATTTAACAAAACTTTAACCGATTTAAACAAGTGTGAAGAACAGCAACAAAGAAGTTCAGATCTATATAGAAACTATTAGATCTAACAAAATCTATCACACACAATGGATCCTTGGTACCGTGGCGGAGATGTGAATCCGAAGATTCTACTCACGCAAAATGTTATCTCCCTGACAACGTTTGCCTTGTCTATCCGAACCCACCATTTAATATACTAGAGATCTGATGTAAAGATAATAAATTGTACTAGATCTAACTCAAGAGATACAAATGATTTAATCTACGTGTGAGCTTACACAAAATGGAGATAGGAGAAAGGGATCAAACCACACAAGAAACAACGATTTTTAGGTGGTTCGGATGCAACAATGGCAACCTACGTCCACCCCTTACAAACTGTGAGGATTCACACACTATCTTGTAAGGGATTACAAGATCTAAACACACACACACACACGTAGGGAGATAGAAACTTCCATGAAGGTGTAAACACATCGAAGCACACACAAATCTGACAGAAATCAAACACACACACACGGATCTGAAAAGATCCACACACACATGAATGTTTAGAGATTACAAAAAGCACACTGTTGAAACTCAAGGAATATGGAAGAAGAAACACAAAAGAAAACCTCTGATTTAAGCTCCCCCTGAGTAGATGATGCAGATTTTGAATGAAGCTTGAGTCTCCACTTGATTTGGGGTTGATTGGCTTCAGATTGATCTTGAGAAGCTTGGAGATGGATGAAGAATTCCTAGACGAAGTATTGTTCACGGAGCTACAGTAGAAGCTTTCTTTCTCCCCTTCATAGCCTCCTTGATTTCCCTTGAGTGATTAGGGTTTCTTTGCCCTAAGAGGTGTTTTTATAACACTTGAATGGTCAAGGATAGGCCAAGACACAGATCCATAATTCCAGGGATGTCTGGAGACTTTTGGGATTCAAAAAACCCTTGATGGATGCTTTCACCTTGTGAAGAAAACAAAGTCAAAGAAAGGGGCTTCAAAGGGTTCAGTCGACCAGATAGGGCTAGGCGGTTGTGACAACACGGGATCCGAGTACCGGAAAGGAACCGGCGCATCTCGAATCTCGGACTGCCAACCCACGAGCCCGAAGACTCGGAAGGGTAAAAAGGGATGGTGTGGGAGTACAAGAGAAGCTGAAGTAACTACAGAGATAGCACAACAATTTAAAATAAAATGCACAGCATAATATAAATAAAATGAACTGCTACAAGGCCCACAGAGTCTCATGTCCAAATAAAGTACAATCAATAGAAAGAAAAGTACAACTACACGGGGCATCCCCCAGCGTACAACTACACGAGGCATCCCCCGGTTCTGGCAGATTGGCGACTAACCCTGGCTAGAAGAACCACGCTAAAACTCGACCGCAGCTCTCGACGACCCCGCCTCACCTGAAAAGAAGGGGTGAGCCTCATTTCATTGGCCCAGTAGGGATCCCCCGGACCCCCACCACACGAAAAAAAAAATGGCTGAAAGGCGCGAGCATCCACGGAAGGTAACACCACCTAGCAGAAGTACGGTATAACTATACGCTGAAGCAGATAAACGGAAAAAGGCGCCTGCTCTACAGTACCGTACCACAACACCTCGGTTCGAAAAAACTTGAGTCTATACCTGCCAGCAAACAGGATCACCACCCACTAGAAGAACGACCGGATGCTTCCCCTGATGTCTTACACCGCGTGACAAGTGACTAGCTACAACGCCCCGGGCGCGAGACTCAGACACACACATTGACCAGTACCACAAAATAAGGACTAGCTGAGGGCGCGCTTGTCAGCCCGGGTCTAAAACCCTCAGCCTCGTGTGCACACTCAGACCATATGCCCTAGGCCTGTCCTCTAGCTGGTAGTTTCCCCTAAGCCCAGACTCGGCTGTACGCGGGGGCCCTACGGTAACCAGCCTACTCACCGTCTCTCTCGGGTCAGCCGCTCCACCACTCCCGGGTGGGTCAGCACCGCGTCCCGTAAGAAGGCTGCGACTAGTGGACGTGTCACCAGAGGTGAGACTCGACTCACGGAAACCATCGACTAACACACTAACACAGACTCTCGGTAACCAAACGGTAGGTATGGATGCCGGGGACACGCACGAGGTCCGACCGTCCCTCAAGCCACGCGGCACCCCTACCAAGGTAACTGATTCTCCGGGGACCCCCGGGCGCCCCTGTGGCTCTCACTGGGTGCCCACGGCAACCCTCGGGCCACACGCCACAACCGGACCCGAGACTCGCTCCACCGGAGGTACAATTATCGAAAGGAAACGTCGCTCGGGGAGGGGGATTAACGCACTAGGGACCCAGGACGTGACACTGTCGCGCTCTGGTCCCCTAGCGCGACCCCTGAAGAACGCGATAGCAGAATCAAGCACGTTCTCCAAGAAGTGTTGTGCCCTGTGGTTTTGATGATGGCAATTGTGGCTTTACTGATTGTTCTGATGATTGCAACACAGTGAGTGCTTTATGAGATTGTGTTTTGATGATAGCAACATAACTTGTTTTGTTGAGAATGCATGTGTATGACTAATATAGTGCTTGAGTTCTGATCTGTGCGTTGCTTTTCTATCTGCATGTAGTTGATGACTAGTAAGTCTATACACTCTTCATGCATGTGCATAGTCTATACATTGTGCATTTCGTTGACAAGTTTGCACACTCATGAAGTCTGCACATTGGACTCTTGATCAAGTCTACACATTCATTGTTAAGACAAAGTCTATACAACGTCAATTCATGCATTGTCTTAGGCGAAGTATGTACAGCCATGTCATATGCTCCTAAGTCTATGCATTACTGTTCATGTATCAGTCTTCATCAAGTCTGTACATTGACACGCCAACATCTTTGAAGTCTGTACATTGCTTCAGGAACTTCAAGTCTACACATCGCTTCGCTTCATGAAGTCTGTACATCCACAGTTAAACTTGAAGTCTGCACACTAGTCTTCACTGTCAAGTCTGCACATTGGTCTTCGATTTCAAGTCCATACATTGGACTGTTCTTCAATGTCTGTACATCAGACTGTTACAGTAAGTCGGTACATTAGCGTATTCTTCAAGTCTGTACAGCCGCTTGCTTTGGATTTCATATCTAGACATTGCACTGCAGCAACCATCGTCTTCGTGTTGAGTTTACTTCGTGTCGTTTCTTCTTTATTTAGTTGCTCATCTCGTGTCATCCTCTTTATGTTTACTTTTGTGTCTTCGTGTCATTTACTGTTGTTCTTCGAGTCGTTCATTCGAGCTATTTTGTGCTCGAGTTGTTTTTCTTATGTTTTCAAGTGTTTTTTTCCTTCACTTCGTGTCATTCTCCATGCTGTCTGTCACTTTGTGTTGTTCTCATAATTGTGTCTTCACGTTACTCTGCGTATCGTGTCTTCGTGTTGTTTTCGTAGTTTCCTATTTAGTTTGGCCTTCGTGTTGTGTCCGTGATTTTCGTATTAATTCAGTAGCTATGTCTTCGTGTTGGTTTTATGTACTCCGTGTCGTTTTCTTTGTTTCATTCTGTTCTCATCTCACTTCGAGTCGTTTCTTTGTATTCGTCTTCGTGTTGGTCTTTCGTTTTAGACTTCGTGTCTTTCTCGCTTTGACCACACTCCGTGTCGAATTCAGTTTTCGTCTTCATGCTGTTTTCAACTCGTGTCGGTTACTGTTTCATCTCCGTGTTGATTCATGTCTTCGTATCGTGTTTTCTACACCTCGTGTCGTTGTCTCTTTGTGACTTCACCTCGTGTCATTTTCATCGTCTTCGTGTCATTTTTATTCCATTGCGTGCAGGACATCGCAGCACTCCGTGTTACTTTCTGTGCAACTTCGTGTCGTTCTCTGTGTAGTGTGTGTTCTGTCACTACTGCACTTCGTGTCGTTCCTGTTGCACTACGTGTCGTTTCTGTTTCACTTAGTGTCGTTTCCGTATTATGACTTCGTGTCGTGTTTCCTAGACATCGTGTCTTTCGTGTGTTGAAACCACACTTCGTGTTGGTTTCTGTCTTGTCTCCATGTTGTCCTCGTGCCGTTCTCATTACTGGTTATTATATCATGTCGTTTTTACTTCGTGCTATAGTCACCATGTTGTTCTTCGTGTCGTCCTTTTTTTTACCTCGTGTTGTTTTATAACCTCACTTCGTGTCGTTCTCTTTGTTGTGTCTGTTCTGTCACAGTGTATCTCGTGTCATTCTTTCCTTACCTCGTGCTGTATTCACCTTGTGTATCTCGTGTCGTTCTCAGTGCATCTAGTATTTCTATTACATGCTTCGCGCAGCTTTAGTTCCTATGGCCCTCAGCTTTAATGGTTTTCATCTCCTTGCAGGTCCGAGGAAGAACATTCCACACACCTGGGCAGCACGTGATCCGAGGCTGGAATGAAGCCTGCTGAGAGACTGCCACGTGGTCCGAATACTTAGGGCTGAAAGTGTGGAGGTCACACGTTGGGGCTGATGCTGCTGCTGCTATATATATGAGCCTCCTTCCACAGAAGAAGGCTGATCGAGTTGGCGAGAAGAAAAGCTCATACAGAGAGCCACGATCGAGATAGAAAAAGAAAAGAGAAAGAAGAAGAGCAGAAGGAGAAGAAGAGAGGCAGAGAGCTCGAGAAGAGGGTGAAGAGAAGAAGAAGCAGAGAGTGAGAGGAGAGTAGAAGAAAGAGTGAAGAAGAAGAAGTGCAGCAGAGTGTGAGGGTTAAGAGAAAAAAGAAAGTAAGAGAGAGAAGAAGAGGAAGAGAAGCTTACCTGAAGATCTGTCTACTGGACTGTGGATCAAATCCAGGCCAGTCAGCTCCATGCGAGCCACATCTGTGTCATCTTTCTTTACAGCTTTCTGATCGCTGTGTATTTTTCCTTTTCTTATTTTTCCTGTTTCATTTGGTTATCTGTGTTCTTTCGATCCTCTGGTCTGAGGTCGGGTTCCCTCCGGTGTGGAGGAAGGGAGATTTGATCTCCGGTTGCAAGTAGCTGGGAGCTACTTGTGGGTTCCCTCCGGTTTGGAGGAAGGGAGACTTGTCTCCGGTTCTGGGCTTGTGGATTCAAGTCCAGGGGTTCCCTCCGGGTCTGGAGGAAGAGAGACCGTGCGTCTCTGGTTTGCTAGTGACTGGTGTCACTAGTGGTTCCCTCCGGTTGGGAGGAAGAGGGGAGGTTGTTCCCCTGGTCAAGCTGTTTGGCAGCATTTGTTGCAGACTGAGTCTGCTGTTTCTAGCGTGAGCTAGTGGAAGCCACACTCGGTTTGAGTGTGGGGTGGATGTAGGTCTGGAGGACCGAACCACCTAAAAACCCCTTGTGCTGTGATTTGGTTTATCTTCTTTTGCTTCCGCTAGATGATTGCATAGGGGCGCTCCATGTGTTTGCTAACTGATCGAACTAATAGTTGATTAGCCTTCGGTTTGGTAAATCTGTCTAGTTAGCATCATAGTTCTAGTTTGGGCGAAATTTTAATTGGGTGAAAGATATTTAAACGGGTTATATTCATTCACCCCCCCCCTCTGAATACTGCACCGAACCCAACAATTGGTATCGGAGCGGTTCTCTGATTGATCAGATCCAACGATCTGCAGAGGATCCTGTTGTCCCTCGGTGCTTATCTGTTTCTACCCTTTGCTGCATTAATCTGTTTGCGGATTTATTCAATGGATTCTCCACCTGTGTTCAATGGCTCTAACTTTAACTCATGGATTAGCAGTCTTCACAATTATGTGAAAATGATTAATCCGGATCTGTGGAAGTTAATTTCACAAGGTCCCCACGGATTGCCAAAGGAAAAGTCCAAATGGACTAAAAGTCACCAGTCAAAATATGGAGAAAATCAGAAGGCCTTTAACCTGATGAGAGCAGCCACTGACAAAACCTTATGGTCTTGTATTCATGATTGCAGGTCTGCCAAGGACATTATGGAGGAGCTGAAGCTTGCTCAGAAGGGAAATGTGGACAACTGTCTGATGGCTGACAAGAGCAACCATGCTAGTGATCAAAATGAATCCGAAGAACGTGATAATGAGGAGGTAAACCCTTTCGAGAATTTTTCATTAGACGATTGGGAAGATGCCTATGCTAATCTGTTAAGATCCCATAAGAAACTAGGGAAGAAATATAAAAGTCTGAAAAAGAAGCTGGAAAATCTAGGAGGTGAAAATCTTGAAACTCTGAAAACTGAAAATGAAATTTTAAGAAGACAACTACAAGACTTTGACTCTATTACTATAGATCTAGATCATTTGAAATCTGAAAAACAAACTCTTATGAAACAAATTGGTCTACACAAAAAGGAGAGTCAAAAGCTTGTTTGTGAAATTGTTGAATTAAAGGAAAGGCTTAGCTTCGTTGATCAGACTCATAACAATGACGTTGTTCAAAATGAAAGTTTGGTGAGAGATTTAGAGTGTATCAATTCTGAATTGAAAGAATTGAAATCTGAGAATGAAAAGCTCAAAAACCAATCCAAAGAATTTGAACATAAATCAATGAACCTTGAAAAAGAAAATGGTTTAATCTCTGAGAAATTGGAGGCTGAAAGAACAATGAATTCAGAGATTCAGAAAAATCTTGACAAATTTCAATCTGAAGAACTAAGAGAAATGTTTTATGAATGTCAGTCTTCAACAGATAAATGGGTGTTTGATGATGAAATCCTAGAGCAGAACAGTAAACTGAAAGAGGGAATCAATGAGTTGAAACACCTAAACACACAGTTGACAGATAGGCTAATGACAATTGAAAAAGGCAAGTGTGTTAGTGTGGATAGTTCTGATAGGTTGATGAATGCTGAACAAGAAATTGAGAGTCTAAAAACCATCAACTTAATGTTAAATGGAAATGTCAGTTGCAGTGAACAGAAAATAGCTGGATATGAGCTTACTATCACATCCCTTCAACAAGAAGTTGATGATCTTTACAAGTCCTTATCTAAAACTGACAAGGAAATAGAATTAAAATAGGAAGTTGAAAAACTCAAGAGTCTGAATGATGCCTTGCATCAACAAGTCATTTCCTGTGAAACAGATTTGTCCAAATATGAGGCTAAAATTGCTGATTGGAATTCTGAGATTAAAGATTTGAAAAATTCTCTATCAAAATTTGTCAAAGGAAAGGACAATCTGAATAAGCTTCTTGGAAAGAGTGATAACTTTGAGAGAAAGGGACTGGGCTATAGTCCGACAAATAAAAGGAGTAATGGGAATAAAACATACACTATTTTTGTTAAAGCTTCCAATCAGAACACAACCTCTGCTCCTTCTGTCTTTCAATTCACTGCACAAAAATCCACTGTGAAACCCAAAACTGTGGAACAAACTCCAAAACAGAAAAAGGGTGAAAATTCACAGAAAAAGGAAAAAGGGGCTCCTGTTGCTGTAAAGAAAACTGCACACAATTCACATGATCTCTCATACACTCACATTAAAAAGGATTCATGTTATTATTGTGGGAAAGGAGGTCACATAATGGAGGATTGTGGATTGATGTTAAAGGATGAGCATGCTAGTGGAACTTTACATTCTAGAAATTCTTTTGCTAAGAACCATGTTGCTACGAAGCCTGATGCCTCATGTTATTATTGTGGGAAGCATGGTCATCTCATGAATGAATGTTTTATCATGAAAGAAGACAATAAACCACATGGCAAGTCTTCCATGCACTTTTATGATCCATATGGATCTAAACATAATTCTAGTCAGCACATTGTGTGCTTCAACTGTAATAAGCCTGGGCACAAGGCTGCTGAGTGCTGGTTTAGATCTACTTGGGGTAAAAATAGTTTTCATAGAAGAAATTCTTTTGCATGCTCCCACTGTGGGAAAAATGGGCATACAGTCAAGGACTGTTGGTATGTTCAAAAAAACTATGTTAAACCTCATTTTGTCAAATCCCCTGCAAAACCTTTTGTGAAAATTTCATGCTATAACTGTGGGAAGCCAGGCCATAAATCTGCTGAATGTTGGATGGTTAAGAACAAGCATCAAACTGCTCATGCATATAACAGAAAATCTTATGAACATATTTATAAACATCACCCTGCTATTAACATGTATCATAAGAACCAAAAACCAGCCATTTCATGTAGATACTGTGGACAAGTTGGACATTCTATGGATGACTGTTCACTGATGAAATTGGATGATAATCTTGCTATGAAAATGTTTAGAATACCTGTTAGAGCTAATGCAGGACCCAAAGCTGCTTGGGTCCCTGCAGGATCAAAATGATCAATATTTTGCAGGTGTGCCTTGGAAGCTGAAGCATGAAAAGGGGTTAACCAAGGCACTCAAAAAGAAAACCCCAGGACTCAATTTAGGTCAGTTCTGAAATTTGTTTCAATTTCACTATCTGAAATTGTTGTTTTGCTTGGTTGATTTTTGATGCTCTTCTCATGCTGTTGTTTGCATTAAATAAATGAGATTGCCTTGCACTGCATATGTCATTTGTATGACCATCATGGTATATGAAATGGAACAGGGCTGGAGGGTAGATGAAGTATGTTTGGTTGCTACTGCCTTGTGTGAGGTGGTCCTTGGACCAAGTCCTCCGCCCAGTACCATGGGTTAAGTCATATAGAGCAGTGTTATTGCATACCATGTTGATCTGTTGGAGCTAAACCGAAGTTTTCTGGAATATGAATTGAACAATCATGCTTATAGCAATTCTCTTCTGTCTAATGTGCATGAATCATATTTGAATGCTCTGATGCTTGAATAATCATCTTGCATAAATTGCATCAATTCAGGGGGAGCAGTTGAGTCTTATGTGAGTCACTGCATGTAGACAAGGGGGAGCATTATTAAATTGTTGTCTCCTTTTGATATTCACTCTCTACACTCTTTCAAATCATCAAATCTGAAATGGTGGCTGCTAATCCTCAATCTGTTGAAGAAAGAGTGTCTCATTCTGTCTGACTGAAATAAATTTCAACCTGTATTGAGTGATTGACTCTGCTAGTGGCTTTAAACCTTATTCTCTCTTGCTGATTGACTCTTCCACCAGCCTGTACTCCTCCTTCATATATCTCTTAGCTGGTGTGACTATTTTGGATCCATTATTGAATTGTTGGTCAGTTAAATTTATTGTTCTGATCTGAGGAACTTAAACTGCATGTCATGCAATTCAGTCTGAGATTGCGGTAGAAACTCCTATCATATGGGCTTAAGAATTATCACTGAATCAGACTGATATAAGATTAATGTATTCTCAGCTTTGTAATTAAATGGATTGAAAATATCTGTTGATAAGGCTTAATAAACTTTAACCTCTTGTGTCATGTAATCCTTAAAGTCTCTCATCTGATATCTGAAAATTTAAAATCTAGGCTACTTTGGTAGAGATACATAGAGTGAGTATTGTGGTTATTCTTTAACTTGAAAAAGTTGACTAAATGAAAATTGTGAAGTCAGAGCAATGACTCACTCACTGAGAAACTGAGTTCTTTATCAATGAAATAAAGTAACTCGTGTCATGAGGTGCCACAGTTATCTCTGATAAAAATTTTAGTGAAACAAAACCTGACAGAGCAATAGCTTATTTGTGTTGAGTAGCTGGGGAGACTGGCCTCTGATAAAGGTGTCTTCTTATGTAAAAAGACACTCATATTGCTAACTCTGCTCTCAAAGTGAGAGGCAATGCCAGTTATCACACTGAGTAACTGGGTCACTTCAACTAAGACTTGTTGTGCCTCATGTAAAAAGGTGTTGATCAACTTAAATTGCACAGGAAAAATATAATGTGCTTCAAATAAAATTATCTTGAAAAAAAAAATCTGTCAACTCATGTTCTTGAAAAAGTGTTTATTTTCAGTACTAACCTGTGTATTTTTTTAAAGGTGCTTTTGAGATCACATTTGCAAGATAAAAGATGATTGTTTTTGAGTGTTTTCTGACGATTTGATTCACTTTTATTAAAACTTGGATTCAGATATGAGTATTGAGTTTAATTTGGCAAAGCTGGTATACATCAAAATTAAATCAGATTGATAATGTTGCTATTTCATAACTCTTTATGATAGAAGAGTCTACATTTTTTAAGACTTATTGAAGTGATGTATGCATTCAAAACCCTCATGATCAGATTCATGCATGATCAACAAAAACTGTTTAGTCAACTCCTCTCCTATCAGTTGACTGATTCCTTCTGCATTTTTTTTTGACCATACAAATGTGAGGTGCCACTCCCATTATTACCTTGTTCACTTGCAGCCCTCTGAACTTCAGATTCCTTATGGTGGTGGATTTCAGATTGATTTATTGGATAACCAGAGTCCATTCCTGTGCTTCAAGTGGAGAGTAGTCAATCATGCATGTTGATAGGGGGAGAGCTGTTTCATTGTCATAAGGGTGATCTTCATTTTTAAGAACCATGACTCATTCTCATGTCAAAGGGGGGTCTTTTGCCATGTCAAAGGGGGAGTATTGTTGCATATGCATGATTGCATAAGTTGTTTGACTTAGGGGGAGACTTGTTCTAAATTGCGTCTGATTTGGTGTTACCCCCATCTGCTGATCTACCTTGTGTGTCTCATATGACATCACTGGATTATCTTTCTCAAACTATTTTCTTTTTGATGAAGTCAAAGGGGGAGAATAATTTGAGTCATCAGACTGACTCACTGTGTAGTGTTGCCATCATCAAAAAGGGGGAGATTGTTGTGCCCTGTGGTTTTGATGATGGCAATTGTGGCTTCACTGATTGTTCTGATGATTGCAACACAGTGAGTGCTTTATGAGATTATGTTTTGATGATAGCAACATAACTTGTTTTGTTGAGAATGCATGTGTATGACTAATATAGTGCTTGAGTTCTGATCTGTGCGTTGCTTTTCTATCTGCATGTAGTTTGATGACTAGTAAGTCTATACACTCTTCATGCATGTGCATAGTCTATACATTGTGCATTTCGTTGACAAGTTTGCACACTCATGAAGTCTGCACATTGGACTCTTGATCAAGTCTACACATTCATTGTTAAGACAAAGTCTATACAACGTCAGTTCATGCATTGTCTTAGGCGAAGTATGTACAGCCGTGTCATATGCTCCTAAGTCTATGCATTACTGTTCATGTATCAGTCTTCATCAAGTCTGTACATTGACACGCCAACATCTTTGAAGTCTGTACATTGCTTCAGGAACTTCAAGTCTACACATCGCTTCGCTTCATGAAGTCTGTACATCCACAGTTAAACTTGAAGTCTGCACACTAGTCTTCACTGTCAAGTCTGCACATTGGTCTTCGATTTCAAGTCCATACATTGGACTGTTCTTCAATGTCTATACATCAGACTGTTACAGTAAGTCGGTACATTGGCTTATTCTTCAAGTCTGTATAGCCGCTTGCTTTGGATTTCATATCTAGACATTGCACTGCAGCAACCATCGTCTTCGTGTTGAGTTTACTTCGTGTCGTTTCTTCTTTATTTAGTTGCTCATCTCGTGTCATCCTCTTTATGTTTACTTTTGTGTCTTCGTGTCATTTACTATTGTTCTTCGAGTCGTTCATTCGAGCTATTTTGTGCTCGAGTTGTTTTTCTTATGTTTTCAAGTGTTGTTTTCCTTCACTTCGTGTCGTTCTCCATGCTGTCTGTCACTTTGTGTTGTTCTCATAATTGTGTCTTCACGTTACTCTGCGTATCGTGTCTTCGTGTTGTTTTCGTAGTTTCCTATTTAGTTTGGCCTTCGTGTTGTGTCCGTGATTTTCGTATTAATTCAGTAGCTATGTCTTCGTGTTGGTTTTATGTACTCCGTGTCGTTTTCTTTGTTTCATTCTGTTCTCATCTCACTTCGAGTCGTTTCTTTGTATTCATCTTCGTGTTGGTCTTTCATTTTAGACTTCGTGTCTTTCTCGCTTTGACCACACTCCGTGTCGAATTCAGTTTTCGTCTTCATGCTGTTTTCAACTCGTGTCGGTTACTGTTTCGTCTCCGTGTTGATTCATGTCTTCGTATCGTGTTTTCTACACCTCGTGTCGTTGTCTCTTTGTGACTTCACCTCGTGTCATTTTCATCGTCTTCGTGTCGTTTTTATTCCATTGCGTGCAGGACATTGCAGCACTCCGTGTTACTTTCTGTGCAACTTCGTGTCGTTCTCTGTGTAGTGTGTGTTCTGTCACTACTGCACTTCGTGTCGTTCCTGTTGCACTACGTGTCGTTTCTATTTCACTTAGTGTCGTTTCCGTATTATGACTTCGTGTCGTGTTTCCTAGACATCGTGTCTTTCGTGTGTTGAAACCACACTTCGTGTTGGTTTCTGTCTTGTCTCCATGTTGTCCTCGTGCCGTTCTCATTACTGGTTATTATATCATGTCGTTTTTACTTCGTGCTATAGTCACCATGTTGTTCTTCGTGTCGTTCTTTTTTTTTACCTCGTGTTGTTTTATAACCTCACTTCGTGTCGTTCTCTTTGTTGTGTCTGTTCTGTCACAGTGTATCTCGTGTCATTCTTTCCTTACCTCGTGCTGTATTCACCTTGTGTATCTCGTGTCGTTCTCAGTGCATCTAGTATTTCTATTACATGCTTCGTGCAGCTTTAGTTCCTATGGCCCTCAGCTTTAATGGTTTTCATCTCCTTGCAGGTCCGAGGAAGAACATTCCACACACCTGGGCAGCACGTGATCCGAGGCTGGAATGAAGCCTGCTGAGAGACTGCCACGTGGTCCGAATACTTAGGGCTGAAAGTGTGGAGGTCACACGTTGGGGCTGATGCTGCTGCTGCTATATATATGAGCCTCCTTCCACAGAAGAAGGCTGATCGAGTTGGCGAGAATAAAAGCTCATACAGAGAGCCACAATCGAGATAGAAAAAGAAAAGAGAAAGAAGAAGAGCAGAAGGAGAAGAAGAGAGGCAGAGAGCTCGAGAAGAGGGTGAAGAGAAGAAGAAGCAGAGAGTGAGAGGAGAGTAGAAGAAAGAGTGAAGAAGAAGAAGTGCAGCAGAGTGTGAGGGTTAAGAGAAAAAGAAAGTAAGAGAGAGAAGAAGAGTAAGAGAAGCTTACCTGAAGATCTGTCTACTGGACCGTGGATCAAATCCAGGCCAGTCAGCTCCATGCGAGCCACATCTGTGTCATCTTTCTTTACAGCTTTCTGATCGCTGTGTATTTTTCCTTTTCTTATTTTTCCTGTTTCATTTGGTTATCTGTGTTCTTTCGATCCTCTGGTCTGAGGTCGGGTTCCCTCCGGTGTGGAGGAAGGGAGATTTGATCTCCGGTTGCAAGTAGCTGGGAGCTACTTGTGGGTTCCCTCCGGTTTGGAGGAAGGGAGACTTGTCTCCGGTTCTGGGCTTGTGGATTCAAGTCCAGGGGTTCCCTCCGGGTCTGGAGGAAGAGAGACCGTGCGTCTCTGGTTTGCTAGTGACTGGTGTCACTAGTGGTTCCCTCCGGTTGGGAGGAAGAGGGGAGGTTGTTCCCCTGGTCAAGCTGTTTGGCAGCATTTGTTGCAGACTGAGTCTGCTGTTTCTAGCGTGAGCTAGTGGAAGCCACACTCGGTTTGAGTGTGGGGTGGATGTAGGTCTGGAGGACCGAACCACCTAAAAACCCCTTGTGCTGTGATTTGATTTATTTTCTTTTGCTTCCGCTAGATAATTGCATAGGGGCGCTCCATGTGTTTGCTAACTGATCGAACTAATAGTTGATTAGCCTTCGGTTTGGTAAATCTGTCTAGTTAGCATCATAGTTCTAGTTTGGGCGAAATTTTAATTGGGTGAAAGATATTTAAACGGGTTATATTCATTCACCCCCCCCTCTGAATACTGCACCGAACCCAACAAGAAGGTGCTAGCCTAAGCTAGCGCGTTCATAAAGAACGCATTAGGAAGGGCTAGCACGTTCTCCAAGAACGTGCTACCTACCCCAAGCGTGACATGGAGCCCCATACTGTTCATCTTCTCAAACGAACGCGCTCGGATGACACAGTGCGTTCAAACAGAACGTGCCCCTGGTACCTGGCGCGACAACGGGCCGAGCCCGGTTCGTGAAATATGTCCGAAAATCTGAAAACCACGCCCAATCACCCCCCCCCCCCCCCCGGTGAAGGGAAAACAACGGGGAATCATCCCCCAGACGTCCTAGCATGCATCTAGAGCCCCAAATCGATCAAAAAGCCCAAAAATCAATGGATCCGGTGCTCAAACACCAAGCATGAAAATATCCCTCCCGGCATGAATCTAGCCCCTCTCGGCCTCTCCACGGCCTAGAAATCACGTGGAATGCTGTAAAGAGGGCAAGGATCCGTCCCCCTACCTCAATGAAGCTCGAAATCCGCCGGGAAGTCACCGATCTTCAAATCTAGCTCGAACACGAACTCCACCCACGCGCCACAAAGAGGGCAGCACCGCGATCCTCTCGCCACTGCCGTCGTCACCGCGCCGTCGCCGTCGTCCACCACCTGTCGCCGGAGGAGGAAGGGGCACCGCGAGGCCCAACGGGCAAGAAGGGGGAGGAGGTGACCGTTGCGCTTACGGGGGAGGAAAGAAGAAAGAAGAAAAGGAGATGAAAAATGAAAAAGAAAAGGGCTATAAATAGAAAATCTGGAAAATGCCAAAAATACCAAAAAATAGAAAAATACATATTCTTAATCCTCGGGACGTACCGATCACAACGGTATCACTCTCGCCTAGGTGAATGACCCAGTTCACCTGCAACGAGATTCCAAAGGAATTGCTGAAACACACACCGGGAATCAAAAAACACGTGCGAGAAAGTCGCGGACGCACTCCGGGCCTCCGAAACAACTCCGGATCGCACCGATCCGAACACGAAAGATGTCCGAAACGAAATTTCGAACACAACGGAGCCAGACACTCTGAGAAACCAGATCTGGGACCCAAAAAGAAGGATCCGAAAAACTCGGGACATCACAGCCCTCCCCCCTTAAATGAATTTCATCCTCGAAATTAAGGACATGGCATAGGGACAGGGGAGAAGACTCACCATAACAAATAAGGATACAGCTGTCGCATCTCATCCTCACGCTCCCACGATGCCTCACCACCAGAGTGACGCTGCCAGACCACCTTAACTAGAGGAATAACCTTTTTCCGCAGGCGCTGCTCACGCCGATCCTCAATACGGACATGGTACTCTGGAAAGGACAAGTCTGGGGTCACCTCAGGCCAAACGGCATCCTACAGAACATGGTAATCATCGGGCATATACCTCCAAAGCATAGACACGTGAAACACATCATGCACAGAAGATAGCTCCGGGGGTAACTGCAACCGATAGGCAACCTCACCGATACGCTCGACAATGAGGAAAGGACCAATGTAGCGGGGACTCAGCTTCCCACGCCTGCCGAAGCGCATCGCACCCTTCATAGGAGAAACTCGCAAAAATACCCGATCACCTACAGCAAAACTGAGGGGCCGTCTCCTCCGATCGGCATAGCTCTTCTGCCGGCTCTGTACACCCAATATCTTCTGCCGGATCAGATGCACCACCTCAGTGCACTACTGCACCAAATCCAATCCTGTCAGGACACGCTCTCCCACCTCGAACCAATCAAGCGGAGTTCGACAATGTCGCTCGTATAACGCCTCGTACGGTGCCATACCAATGATCGAATGATAGCCATTGTTGTAGGCAAACTCCACTAACGGTAAGTGGTGGATCCAACTCCCTTACCACTCCAGGCAACACGACCTCAACATGTCCTCCAAAGTCTGGATGGTCCTCTCATACTGACCATCCGACTGAGGATGATACGTCGAGCTAAATGCCAAATCAGTGCCTAGAGCCTTTTTGAAGCTCCTCCAGAATCCAGAAGTGAAGCGGGGATCACGATCAGACACAATGGAGATGGGAACTCCATGCAACGGGATGATCCGCTCCATATACAAACGAGCGAAACGATGCACGCTCCAACTGACCTTCACCGGCAGCAACCGCGCCGTCTTCATCAGTCTATCCACTAGCACCCAGATACTATCCTGCCCACTAGATGTCCTCGACAACCCCACCACGAAATCAGTGGTCACGTGGTCCCACTTCCACGTACGAATATCCAAGGGATGAAGTGTACCCCTCGGTCGTTGGTGCTCAGCCTTCACCTGCTGACAGATCAGGCACTTGGCCACGAACTCCGCAATATCTCTCTTCATACCAGGCCACCAAAATTGCCTCTTCATGTTCTGGTACATCTTCGCCGATCCGGGGTGCACGGCATACCGGCTCCCATGAGCCTCTCGCAACACCACGCGTCTCGTCTGCTCCTTGGCTGGGACGTACAACCTACCTCGGAACCTCACGGCTCCATCCTCACCAAACTCCACCTTGGCCAATGACAAAATCTGAGGTAGCTTGGGGTCCACATGCTGAGCCTCAGTCACCTGACGACGAATAGCTGGCGTGACAGTCAAGCTCGCAAGAACAGCCGAACCCTGATCCTGGGGGATCTTGAGCCTAAAAGTCATGGCCGGAACCTACTCCCATAACCTCCACTTCCTCAACAACATCTAACTGACCACCACCTTCCTGCTCAAGGCATCAGCCACGACATTCATCCTGCCAGGCTGATACGACAGAGTAAAATCATAATCCTTCATGTACTCCATCCACCTCCTCTGCCTGAGGTTAAGATCCTTCTAGGTAAACACGTACCTCAAACTCTGATGGTCAGTGAACATCTCGAACTTCTCACCATACAGATAGTGCCTCCAGATCTTTAGAGCAAAAATCACCGTCGCCAACTCAAGATCATGAGTAGGGTAGTTCTCCTCATGTGGCTTCAACTGCCGAGATGCATACACCAGAACTCCACCGTGCTACATCAGCATAGCACCCAAACCTACCCCGGAAGCGTCTGTACACACCACAAAGCCTCCCGATCCCAAAGGCAGCACCAACACCGGAGTAGTCGTGAGCAATCTCTTCAGCTCCATGAAGCTCCGCTCACACTCCTCCGTCCAGACGAACGGCACATCCTTCCGCGTAAGCCTGGTCATCGGGGCCGCAATACAAGAAAAATGCTGGATGAACCTCCGATAATAGCCTGCAAGCCCCAAAAAGCTCCGAATCTCCGTGACAGAACTCGACCTCGGCCACTGCACCACAGCCTCGCTAGGTCCACGGAAACACCATCACCAGAAATCACGTGCCCCAAAAAGTGCACCCCACGGAGCAAAAACTCACACTTGCTGAGCTTGGCATACAACTGGTGATCACGAAGGGTCTGCAACACCACTCTCAAATGATGCACATGCTCCTCGGTAGACCGCGAATACACAAGGATGTCGTCCACGAACACGACCACGAACTGGTCTAGATATGGACGGAACACCCTATGCATCAAATCCATAAATGCCGCAGGGGCATTGGTGAGCCTAAAAGGCATCACCAAGAACTCATAATGCCCATACCTCGAGCGAAAGGCCATCTTCTCCACATCGGACTCTCGAATCCGCAGCTGGTGATAACCCGATCTCAAATCAATCCGCGAAAACACCCGGGCTGACTGAAGCTGATCAAACAAGTCATCAATTCGGGGCAACGGACACTTGTTCTTAACAGTCGCCTGGTTCAACTGCCGGTAGTCGATGCACAGCCTCAAACTACCATCCTTCTTCTTCACAAACAACACCGGCGCACCCCAAGGGGAGAAGCTAGGACGAATGTACCCCTTGGCTAGCAACTCCTGCAACTACGCCCTCAGCTCTCTCAACTCCACCGGGGCCATACGGTAAGGGGCCTTCGACATAGTGCCGTACCAGGTACCACCTCAATCACGAAGTCAATCTCTCGCTGCGGTGGCAACCCTGGCAACTCCTCGGGAAAAACATCAGAAAACTCATACACAATTGGGAGGTCCTCCACATCCTGCCACCGCCAATCGACCAAAACCATAGAAGCGAGAAAACCTTGACAACCCGTGTCAAGCAGTCTGCGAGCCCTAATAGCCGAAAAAAGAAAATGGGAGGAGGAAGACTGGATACCTTGAAAATAAAAGGTGGGTCCATGAAGCTGCCGGAAGTAGACCCTCTTCGAGCCGCAATCCACCAAGGCATGATGGGCCTCGAGCCAATCCATGCCCAAAATCACATCAAAGTCCTGAAGCGGCAATGCATAAAGCCTGGCCGATAAGTTCCGCCCATCCACCCACACAGGCACCTTCTCGAAGAAGTACAGGGTGAGCATGAAGTCACCGGTAGGCAAATCCACTGCCAGATCACAGGACACCTCAGCTGCCGACTCCTCGGCACTCTGAGCAAACTCCTCTAAAATAAACGAATGAGATGCATCGGAATCAAACAAAACTCAAGCCGTGCAACCAAGAATCGGAATAGTACCTTCCACCAACTGGGACACCTCAGACACTGCTCTGGTAATGTGGGTAACTCTGCCTCGGGCTCTCTGCCTCCCTATGGTAGCAGACCGAGTCAACTGAGGATACTGACCCTGCTGCTGGTACTGCTACAGCTGCGACGACATCTGCTGGGGCTGGAACTACTGTTGCTGCTAAAACTCGTGCGGTTGACGCGGTCTCTGCGGACAATCACGCGCCATGTGCCCTGGTTGGTCACACCTAAAGCAAACTACGGGCGCCGTACACTGCCTACCTGGATGAGAATCGTCGCACCTAGGACACCCGCCCTGAGAACCACTCACTGAATCATGACGCTGGAACTGGGTAGGCTGCTGAACACTACCCACAGACTGCTGCGCCTGATCTCCGCGACCATGGTACCTCCTGCCAAAACCAGTTTCCTTGAGCAACTTCTTGAGCTTCGATCCCAGAGATGACGAATCTACCGCTGACGTCCCGGACGGGGATGTCCTTGAACCACATGCTGAAATCTGGACAGAGCTCTGCTGCTACACGGACGCTGGCTGACCAAAACTTGTCTGTATCTGACCCACACTGCCCTGACCTGGAACCTTCTGCATGTCTCTCTCTAATGCCGATGCTGCTCTGCAAGCCGCATCCACGTTGGTCAACCCTGATGCAAGCAAAGGATGCCTAAGCTCCAACCTCATACTCCCAATAAACTGATTGGTCCGCACCATCTCATCCGCCACAATATGCGGTGCATAACGGCCGAACTCAATGAACCTAGACCTGTACTGCACCACGGTCATGTCACCCTGGACTAGGTCCAAAAACTCATGCAGCTTCTGTGACCTGAGAAAAGATAGACAAAAAGAACGCTCGAAATTCGAGACTAACTCCTGCCACAAGATCTGCCAAAGGGGACGGGACTGAAACACTGCTCCCCACTCGGACGTCCACCAAGTCCGGGCTGGCCCCTGTAATCGATACGTAGCCAACACCACCTTCTCTTCCACATGACACTCCATTGAACTGAACACTCGCTCCATGTCATCTAACCACTCTCTGGCCACCTCTGAATCTGGGTGCCCGTTGAAAGTAGACGGCTGATACTGCAAGAAATCTCTCAGCGCACGGTTACCCAGAGAGGATGAGCCCTCACCAGCATCACCGCCCTGCTATTGCTGTGGCGGCTGCTGATACTACTGCTGCTGAATAACATACTGGTACATGCCCTGGAGGAACTCCTCTGGTCTAGGAACTCTCGCCCCCTCAGCTGCATCTGTTGGGAGCTCTGCTTTGCTCTGCCCTTCCTGGCCGCCACCTGACTCTCCCTGCTGGGAACGAGTCACTCTCCTGGGCGCCATAACACCTGCTAACAAAATAATCAACGATGTTAACAAAACACGCGGAGCCCTACGCCAGTCGCCCACTGTACATGACATTCATGGACCTTTGGACCACTGCAATCGTTTCAAGTTCCGATGTACCTCCACAACCTACGCTCTGATACCAACTGTGACGACCCGGGATTCGAGTACCGGAAAGGAACCGGCGCGTCTCGAATCTCGGCCCGCCAACCCACGAGCCCGAAGACTCGGAAGGGTAAAAAGGGATGGTGAGGGAGTACAAGAGAAGCTGAAGCAACTGCAGAGATAGCACAACAATCTCAAATAAAATGCACAGCATAATATAAATAAAATGAACTGCTACAAGGTCCACAGAGTCTCATGTCCAAATAAAATACAGTCAACATAAAGAAAAGTACAACTACACGGGGCATCCCCCCGACGTACAACTACACGGGGCATCCCCCGGCTCTGGCAGACTGGCGACTAACCCTGGCTAGAAGAATCACGCTGAAACTCGGCCGCAGCTCTCGACGACCCCGCCTCACCTGAAAAGCAGGGGTGAGCCTCATTTCATTGGCCCAGTAGGGATCCCCCGGACCCCCACCGCACAACAAAAAAATGGCTGAAAGGTGCGAGCAACCACGGAAGGTAACACCACCTAGCAGAAGTATGGTATAATGATACACTGAAGCAGATAAACGGAAAAAGGCGCCTACTCTACAGTACCGTACCACAACACCTCGGTCTGACAAAACTCGAGTCTATACCTGCCAGTAAATAGTAGCACCACCCACTGGAAGAACGACCGGATGCGTCCCCTGACGTCTTACACCGCGTCATAAGTGTCTAGCTACAACGCCCCGAGCGCGAGACTCAGACACACATAGTGACCAGTACCACAAAACAAGGACTAGCTGAGGGCGCGCTCATCAGTGCGGGTCCGAAACCCTCAGCCCCGTGTGCACACTCAGACCATACGCCCTAGGCCTGTCCTCTACCTGGTAGTTCTCCCTAAGCCCGGACTCGGCTGTACGCGGGGGCCCTATGGTAACCAGCCTACTCACCGTCTCTCTCGGGTCAGCCGCTCCACCACTCCCGGGTGGGTCAACACCGTGTGCCGTAAGAAGGCTACGACTAGTGGACATGTCACCAGAGGTGAGACTCGACTCACGGAAACCACCGACTAACACACTAACATAGACTCTCGGTAACCAAACGGTAGGTATGTATGTCGGGGACACGCATGAGGTCCGACCATACCTCAAGTCACGCGGCACCCCTACCAAGGTAACTGATTCTACGGGGACCCCCGGGCGCCCCTATGGCACTCACTGGGTGCCCACGGCAACCCTCGGGCCACACGCCACAACCGGATCTGAGACTCGCTCCACCGGAGGCACAATTACCGAAAGGAAACGCTGCTCGGGGAGGGGGGTTAACGCACTAGGGACCCAGGGTGCGACACTGTCGCGCTCTGGTCCCCTAGCGCGACCCCTGAAGAACGCGCTAGCAGAAGCTAGCACGTTCTCCAAGAAGGCGCTAGCCTAAGCTAGCGCGTTCATAAAGAACACGTTAGGAAAGGCTAGTGCGTTCTCCAAGAACGTGCTACCTGCCCCAGGCGTGAGATGAACCGCCATACTATTCATCTTCTCGGACGAACGCGCTCGGACGACACAACGCGTTCAAACAGAATGCGCCCCTGGTACCTAGCGCGACAACGGGCCGAGCCCGGTTCGCGAAATACGTCCGAAAATCTGAAAACCACGCCCAATCACCCCCCCCCCCCCCCGGTGAAGGGAAAACAACGAGGAATCATCCCCCAGACGTCCTAGCATGCATCTAGAGCCCCAAATCGATCAAAAACCCCAAAAATTAATGGATCCGGCGCTCAAACCCCAAGCATGAAAATAACCCTCCCGGCATGAATCTAGCCCCTTTTGGCCTCTCCACGGCCTAGAAATCACGGGGAATGCTGTAAAGAGGGCAAGGATCCGTCCCCCTACCTTAATGAAGCTCGAAATCCGTCGGGAAGTCGCCGATCTTCAAATCTAGCTCGAACACGAACTCCACCCACGCGCCACGAAGAGGGCATTGTCGCGATCCTCTCGCCGCCGTCGTCGTCACCGCGCGTCGTCGTCGTCCGCCACCCGTCGCCGGAGGAGGAAGGGTCGTTGCGAGGCCCAATGGGCAAGAATGGGGAGGAGGTGACCGCTGCACTCACGGGGGAGGAAAGAAGAAAGAAGAAAAGGAGAAGAAAAAGGAAAAAAGAAAAGGGCTATAAATAGAAAATTTGGAAAATGCCAAAAATACCAAAAAATAGAAAAATACATATTCTCGATCCTCGGGACATACCGATCATAACGGTACCACTCTCGCCTAGGTGAACGACCCGGTTCACCCACAACGAGGTTCCGAAGGAATTGCCGAAACACACACAGAGAATCAGAAAACACGTGCGGGAAAGCCGCGGATGCACTCCGGGCCTCCGAAATAACTCCAGATCGCACCGATCCAAACACGAAAGATGTCCAAAATAAAATGTCAGACACAATGGAGCCAAACGCTCCGAGAAACCAGATCCAGGACCCAAAAAGAAGGATCTAAAAAACACGGGACATCACAGCGGTCGACCTAACTTTTACAGGATTTGAAGCTTTCGTTGCTGGGAGGATCGGTCAACCAGTCTAGTGGGGGCGGTCGACCAAACTTTTTAATTTTTCAGAGTTTTCAGCTCTGGGAGATTAGGTCGATCGCCCCTGCTGGCTGATGGATCCCGTTGGGTCCTATGTGGTGAGCTCTGATACCAATTGATGGATCCCGCAGGGTCCTATATGGTGAGCTCTGATACCAATTGATGGAGCCTATGGAGGCTCTTACACAAACAGAAGCGGTGCTAGGCCCGGATTCAGAAGGGGGGTTGAATGAATCCCCTATTAAAAATTACGCCTAATAAAAAACCAGTGGAAAGGCAAAGATGCGAAAGCAATGTGATCAAGTGCCTAGACTGAACTGGGTGGTCTCTCCGAATGACGAGATGATAATGGAAGAACTGAATTTCTGAACGCTGCAGAGAAAAACAAATGAACAGTCCCAAAATCACCCAACTCACATGAGACCAAAAACAAACGCGTAGTGTGTAATTTAAACACTCACTAGATTGGAAAGATAGAATGATCGCGCCTAAGCATTCATTTAGCAAAATCGAACCTGAATCAAGTGTTCAATATGCAAACCAAGTTTCCACTAGACTGAAGAAACAGATCGTGCCTATGCATGCATCTATCGAATCGAACAAGGCAATCAAACCACAGAAGACAAGGGAATTTTTTAGGTGGTTTAGTCCGGAGACCTACGTCCACCCCACACTCCAAACAGAGTATGGCTTTCCACTGATATACAGCTTAACCGTTGGGCCTCACAGCTTGCCTACATCCGCTGAGCATCACAGCTTGCTTCCGCTGGGTAATACAGCTTAGCCATCTGCTGACACACAGCTTGACCGCTGAGCAATACAGCTTCGCCGTCCAGAGGATATCACCCCTCTGCAAACGCTGGGGCTTACAGCTTAACCCGTCCAGAGGAATCCTCCTCTGCAACAGCTGAGCGACACAGCTTGCTTTGTTGACAAACAGCTTGAAATAACTATAAAAAGGAAAACAAGGAACGGGAAATGACAGCGACTGAAAGCTGTAAACACTAAAATGCAGATATGGCTCTCAAGGAGCTGACTGGATAAGATTTGATCCTGATTCCAGTGGGGACTAATCTTCAGATGAAGCTTGTCTTCTTCTCTTCTCAAACTCTCGATCTTTCTCTCTTTCTGTCTACTTCTTCTTCTTCTGCGTTTCTCTGCTGCTCTCTCTTTTTTCTCTCTTGAACTCTCCTATTCTTTTCTCTGCTCTTCCCTTCTTCTGCTCCCCAATAGTTCTTCTTGATCTTGCCCAAGAGAGTTGTCTTCTTGACTTGTAGAAGGATGACTTATATACTCCCTCAGACTGAGGTCACGCACTCATGCCCAAGGCGTGTGGAGGGAACACTCCCGCCTAGAAGCTTTAGGAGAATCTTGCCACGTGTCAAAATCTGAACGATTGGGACCCCACGTGGCGGCTTCTTCCAATAAGGATCACCCTTGGATCACGCGCCAGTTAATTATTTTGTTGTTCTCACGTGCCCTTGTTCTTCTATTCTTTATAAGTTAGATATTCAGGTGCACGTATGTTGCTCAAACTATGGCTTCCCTGGCTTGCACAAGTTCCATAGACTGCACATACTGGGAACGATTGCACCGAGCTTGTTCTATCAGAACTGGGTAAAAGCATTGCACCATCTTAGATTGGTGTCCTGAAGAATGGTTTGCACTGATTGGCTTCTTCTGAAGTCACGCGTTGCACCGAGTATCCTCAGAGGTTGCACCGAGCTCATTTTCTTGACCAGACACTGCACCAACCTGCTCACGCTGAGAAACCTACCCTTGATGAGAAGGAGTGCTTCAACTTTAAAGCTCACACGTATGAAGATTTGCTCACACAGCATACGATTGCACCAACTCAGCTATACGTACCTGCCAATGTGCACAAACTCAATAGAGATAAGGAAACTATGCACAGGTATGACTTGAGTATATAAGAAAGAGATGCACAAGCTTTATGCACACGGAGGAAGAAATGCACTGACTCAATTACATGTCATAGCATGAGATGCATCGACCGTGTGAAGGTAAGAAATGCATAATGCACCGAGTTTAAGCATGAGCACGCTAAGAATGCACTAGGTTAAGTACTCGCAGCAACATGAGTTGCACAAACTGAAACTCCATGGAGTATCATGTGAGTATAATAATGCACTGACCTAATGCGAAGGAGGCATAGAGAAGGTATGCACCGATGCATGACTTAATTAGCGTGCAATACCAGAGGTTGCACTGATGCACATAACACATGAAGGCGTTGCACCGGCCAAGCACTGATAGAGTGCACAGACTCTGAGATGCGAGCTAAGCAATGCACCGACCTAACACTCGCCAAGGCTGCGTGCATAGAGAATGGAGTGCACAGACCTTAATGCCCATGAACGGTGATATGCACCAGGTTTGTTTGGACAGCCTGACTGACACGTATGCACGATCCTTAGATATAACCTGAATGCACCGACTTAACTGATTGTGTGCATGCATAGACGTTTAAAGCCATGACATGTTCAGACCTAGACCAGTAGAGTTAAACGCACATCAATGTATATATATATGCAACTATGACACTCAATCAAGCACATGAAGTGACTTAGCTATCATCAAAACAAGTGGTGACTCATAGTGTTGCTAGCATCAAAACTCATGAAGCAAAACATCATCAAGGCACAGGGACACAACACTGGCCAGATCGATTGAACTCTAAAAAAACCTGCATAATTAACATTGTCAGCCCATGAATCATATCCTTATAAAATATACTGTAAGACCACACTTTGTTCCATTCAATTAGAGTTGGTTTTGACTCATTCTGGGCTTTTGAAACATGATCATTTTGTGCATATTCTTGGGATAAAAAAATAGCTTTGAGAGCCTATACGAGCACTTACATCTGTAAGAATGGATGTACTTAAACCGTTTGCCATACTGAGGTTTTGTTATCATCAAAATCACCTTGAAAAACTCAACATCTTGGACCCTGCTGATAACTCCTTAGAGTATCACTTACTTCCTCCCGCGCCTGCGAGGAGCAGAAAGTAGGTGACAATGCCCTCTCTTCTACAAGGGGCTTGTGAAACAAAAGCCCTGGGCGGGCAACTCTGTTGTGGTGGTTGGAGCAGTGACAGATATTTTCTCACTGTGCATGTGTAGCAAATGCCGACGGGGGGTGAATTGGGGATACTAGCTGTTGACATCCGTTTTTAGCCCACAAGTCGAGTCATTTCTCTTATTAATCATTTTTGATGTCCCAAATTACCCATTGTTTTGGAGCCTTCCTTGGATGGATTTTGAGCCCATTTCATTGTTCCATTCCCTTTGAGCCTTGGAGATCATTATTTCATACAGCCTGGAGCTTATCTTATCAACTTCCAGCTTCCCAACTCAACTTACGGCCCATTTAGGCCGGCTTCCCTCAAGCATTCAGCCCCCTTTCACTGCGCAATCTTGAAAATGGTCCTTTTTTCACCCCCTTCTATTCCCCTATTTAAAATGTGCCCTTCACCAACGTTGTTCATCTTTCAAACCTCTACAATTTCTTATTCTATGTCATTGACCAGTTCTGCACCTATTTCAAGTTATTCACATTTTTCTGGCAGACTACACTGTTCACCTACGTCTCGATATTTTTCCTCTCTATTCTTGCCCCATTTTCTCTCTATTTAGATTATTTTCTCATCTTACTCTCTTCATGAAAGTTGTTCATTTTTAAGTTATCTACAATTTCTTTGTTTACCACTTTCTCTAATTCTACACCGTTTTCAAGATATGTTCCAATTTCCAAAGTTGCGCGAGCTTGGCAGAAAATGGTCAGCAGTTGACCGTCCCATGAATAAACGGTCATGAGATGACCGCCCCATGAATAAAATGGTCAACAGTTGACCGTTTATGAACAGTAACTTTTTAATTTTTTTAATTTTTATTTTATTTTTATTGTTTTTAAAATGTCATAAAATGATCTTCTTAGGACCGCCTCATTCAAAAAACGGTATGTGGATGACCGTTTAGTCTATTTTTATGCCAAAAGTCTCCCGGTCGTCCCCAGGTCTTAGCGGTCTACTGCTAGACCGCCCCATTTAACAAACGGTCGCGCGATAGACCATCTATATAATAAAGAGTCCAAAAGTTCCTGAACTCCGTCTTCTTTCCCAACGGATTCTAAGGTCGAACTTGTGCAACGGGGCCTCCTTGTTAGGGCTCTATCTTCTAGAATACTCCACGAAATTGAGCCTTGTTTGTTACTGTGTCTTCCCCTTTGTATTAACTTGAATTTCGTATATGGAGCATGATTTTTAATTGATTATATCTCCTGGAATCTTGGGCGCAAGTTAAGGTTTTATGCATTTCGTGCAACAAAAACTCCTACAGATTAGGTTCCAAAGGCTTCTTCCAAGAGCCATAACTTCCACATCCTTCCACCAAAAAGAGTCCCATTTGTTCCTACACCTTATCTTGACTATTATCTCGAGAATGATCTAGAGATCTCGAGATTTGGTGGACTCTATCTTCTGGAATCGTTAGAGAAAGTCGGTATTTCACCACTTTTCTATAAATAAGTGCCTAGTTCACCTGCGCGACGGGGGGCTCTTCTTCGACCTGGGGCGAAGCCATGCCGGATCGTCCACTCAACCGTTCGACCCCAGGATATTGAGGGAAGTATAGGCTTCATTTTGATACCTTATTTGCTGGATTTCATCTTCGTTTACCCTCCTAACTTCGCCCATACTTTTTGCAAATCATCACGAGTTCTTGAACCTGTGCGACGGGGCGCCCTTCATCGGCTCGGGGCGGAGTCATCCGGCATCCTCTTCGTCCTCCATTGGTCCCATCCTGAAGAGGGGAGTATCTTCTTCGTTTCTCATCTCTCCGGACTCTATTTCTTCACACCTAGGCTTAGTTCACTCCCTCTACTTTTCACAAATCGTCACAGTTTTACACTTAGTTTTTTTGCACTGTTGCTGCACGTTTATGCATTTTTATCCATTTTGCACAACATTTTTCTCCCTCATTTCTCAAGCAAAATTCGTGATTTTAAATCCTATGCATGCACAACACTCCCACCTTTCTTTTGCACCAATTTATAGGAGTTAAAAACCCTCCCCCGGTGCGTTCTCCCCCTTTCTTCCATGCTATTTTATCATTCCGAGGCACATACTACACCATCATGATCTAATGGGTTTGCTCTTATTTTCATGGCTTTGTTTTGCATGAGATTATCAATATGAACATGAGGCCCTCTTCCTCTAGCCGGCTGGAAGGAGAGGAGGTCCAATCCCACTAGTTCCCACACCCTTCTTCAAGGCGCGATCACGTTGTAGCGGCTCACCTTCGGGCCGCATCTTCTTCCTCATTTTCCAAGGTATACGGCACCATCTTCATCTGTTTCTCATCCTTTTGGTGCTGTAGAACTTTGGTGGCGATCACGGTTTATTTCTTCTCTTCATCGCCCTTAGTTTCATTGTTCACATCGCATATTTATGCATGTTCATTTATTAGTTCGGGGCGGGGTAGATTAGAACAATCTTTGTATTTACACCAGCTCAGCCCGTTCATCTTGTCTTGGCCTCCTCTAGTGGGCCTCTCTGGGCCTCACTTGGACCAGTGGAGTAACTCGAGCCCCTTTCGGTACCCAGACTTGCTTAAACTTGGCTGGCCTATGGGCCAGCTCGTTCTTCGGCCCGCGGGCCGCATCAGCATATTTCTTTTCAACTTAACCCAGTACCTAAAAAGAATTATGCACGGGGATAGTTGGCACGATCCGATCTGGGATCATTTAGGTCTTTTGCCATTCAAATGAACTCTGACATTCCCAATAAGGACTGACTTGCCAGTGGTAGAAACTCGGCCCCTGGAAGTAGTAGTGACGACATTCTTTCGGATCCTTCTATGGTGGGATATCAACTTCTTGTTGGTCGGGCCGACGTTGTGACACACATGATGCACAAAGCAGCCGACTGTCCCAGCCACTATGCAGTTAGCAGAGTTTGCCGATGGTCCGGCGGTGATGGCTTTTGCCTTAGCAGCTCCAGCAGAGGGAATGACAGTCTTTGCAAGTTTGGCTTCTTTAGTTTCCAACTGGGTCACAAAGGCCACCCGTAAGAAGTTAGGGAAGCCAACCACCGGAGGGAAGCTGTCGAACCTTGTTGGCACTGCCAGGTAGCCATACCTAGTGTGGTTGCGAACAATAGAAGGTCCAAAGGTGACTGCAACCATTTGAGCTATGAGAATGTAACCTGTAATTTATTAAACTGGCAGTTAGAATCTCATAAGAAGGCCATAGAGCCCTTGGTCCTGGCTAGGAGATGGAGGGAGGCTCCAGTCCCACCGGGCGTGCCAGTCTTGTGGGGACATTTTTTATTACTTATTTTATTTGGTTCGTTTGTTTATTTTGGCCTATTAGTGCGCAGGCGTGCCGACCACAATGTGATAATTTATTCAGACTCCGATGACTGAAGTGGTCCGGAGTCAAGACTGTGTGCACCGTCTGACTGATTAGATGATAGTAGGGTCGAGTCGGGATTGAGACCCGCCGTGCCATAAAGGCTAAGATGTTAATTACATCTCTCCAAGGGGAGAAAACCCTTGATTAATCGCCAGGAGAAAGGGCCCTATGGCCTGAAACTCAAAATATTGAAAGAGAAGAAATGCTATAAAATTCAGTATGGTGAGACAACCCATGCCAGAGGTAAGGGTGTTCGAACCATCTCACTCATTCATAATTGATCATTTTTTAAGACCATTCCAAGTTGAAAGTACGACAACGTCGCGAATAATCCTTCATGTAAATGTTTGCAGGTGGAATGGCATAATTTGATGTTTGACGATGGGGAAAATGGGGATAGGTTAAACCCTGAGAGGTTGTCGGCCCCGGGGGGAAGTCAGATTCTAGCCATGGAAGGGGGGAATCCCAAGGATCTGGACTTGACCTGCGATAGGCGTCGTTTGTATTCCATGCGCCCAGGATTTAGGGGATGGGACTCCGGAGGAGACATCGCTGATTAATTTTTTTTATGTTATCACATTTTTTTGATTGCATGTTATTTGTTATTTTTAATTTCATGGCAGGTTTCGTTACTTATATGTGTATATAAATTTTGTATTTTCTTGTTTCTTTAGTTTGCCGTACTTCGCGTTGATTTAACCTTAGAGCATGCTTTCTCATTATCTATTATCTATTTGTTCATTCCCTCCCCATTTTTAACTTGTTTCTTATCTATGTCATTTTTTATTTATTATATATATATTATTTATCTTTGTCATTTTTTTATTTTTTATTACCGTTCTAGCACCTACAAATGCTTAAAATCACAAACACAGGGAAACCGACTGAACCGGTCGACCGGTGTCATAAATAGGTCGATCTGTGCCATGCATAGGTCGACCGACCTATGAACAGGTCAACCTATGGTAGGCACAGGTCGACCGGCCCCCATTTCTCGCTAACTTCCTTTTCTTCCCCTCTTCTTCTTTTTTAAACTTTTTTTGTGTTGAAGAAAGAGGAGGATGGGAGAGCGCTGTCGACTTGTTCCAAGCATAGGTCGACCAACCTCCCCTTCCTTCTCTCTTTTTTTTGTTTGATGCCGGATTAACCAGTCTGGGTTGTTGTCAAACGAAGGAGGAGAAAGTCTGTCGGTTAAAGGATAAAGGCCCACCGTTTAAGCACAGCTAGGCCTGTCGGTTAAGGGCCGATGGTGCTGTCGATTATTCCTGCGCCTTATTCTCTATTTGGTTAAGAAGAAGTTTTATATACGCATCTATATGTATATACTTATTTAGAGTTAATGCTACTACCATTATTTCTCTTTGATTTACCATTGCCATTATCATCATTCATTTTTTTGTTTATTCCTCTCATTTATCACCCTATCATCTGGTGAAATTTTGACAGCATCTCCCCGGGACCGGCGGCGTTTAGGGGTGTGTGATATGGGTGCTAAACCACGGGAAACCGAGATATCCCCTTACTCATTATGGTGCGCTTGGAGCGGCAACACTCACAACAGTGGAACTTTGCAATTCCACAACATTGCAACTTGTAAGGGGGTCTGGTCCTCGGAGTCATATCCATGGCATTGAATAAACTCCGAGCCCGGATACCCCTTTCAAAAATATACTCATTCTTCTTTAAATCAATCATCTCACCTGTCTCCCTCCCCCATCTAAAATAAGTGACGAGAACGTAAATAACGAGTAGAAAGGAAATGGAGGGAGATGAACGCATTCAACACAGGGCAAACGGAAACGTGCACACAAACCACAGGAGGAACCTTTCATGCAAACATCTTATTCATCGAACTGGGTCGCAACAGCGATTGCAAGCGGAGAAGACGCAAGGAAAGAATGAAAGAAAATAGGGGATGCATTCCATTCTTACCTCGCAAAGAAACAACATACACTAAAAAAAGAAAGGAACAAAAAACAAAGATACATAAAGGGCAAAATATGGAAACGCGAGGCCGGGGAAGAAGAGCGGAGCGTTGACTCCTTCTCTTTCCCCCGACCTCACCTATCCTCACTCTGTATCCTCTCCTACAGACTCACTTTCTATTCACCTCACTCTTTCTTCTCTCAAAGTTCTCTCGTCATCTCTCTTCGTATGCCTCCTCTTGCGCTTCTCTGTATCCCTTTCTCCTATCTCCTTTTTCCTCTCCCCTTTCTCCTTTTTTTTCTTTCTTGTGCCTCATGGCCCTTTATATAGAGGTGGACGTGAGGGGTGGTGTTACACTGTTAGACGGGCCGTGGATGACTGCCAGATGAAGCTTCAGCGGTGCTGCCGTTCAAGCTATGTCGGAGCTACCGTGAATGCCTTGGCATTGCCATTTAAGAGTCCGACAGGCTGCCAGTTAAGTGCCCACCATGCTGTAGGGTGAAGACCCATAGGGGCTGTCATTAATGCCATACGGGTAGCCATTTAAATGCCCATGGTTCTGCCTTGCCCAGACGAGCTACTGTTGAAGTGCTTAGTGAGCTGTCGTTGAAGTGTTTGGAAGCTGTCATTTAAACATTTGGTGAGCTACCGGTTAAGTCTTCTGGCAAGCTATCGTTTAAGCCGATGATAGGCTTCCATTTAATACTTTGGGAGGTACCAGATAAGGCTTGGGCTAGCCGCCGGTTAAGGTGTTTAGGTGGCCACCGGTTAAGATATTTAAAGCTTCCATTTAAGGCTTTTTCCTTCTCTTTTCTTCTATTCTTCATTCTCCTCATGATGCCTCGGCTTTCACAACTTGGCCCGTGGCCATATATCTTCAGGAGCACCTTAAATTCCTTTGATTACAAATTCAATTCTCCCCTCGGGACGCAAGTTCATGGTGTATCAACACCACTTGACTATTGATGAAAGTGTTGTTGGTCTTTTTCGGAGGCTCGGGTGTCTCGAGCCTGTCCTTATATCTTTCGCTGCTAAGTACTCATGGCCGAGTCCGTAATAGGGTATTGCTCAGGGGCGCTTCGGCTTCCTACAAATTGTAATTCATTAGGTGAGACGTGCGTTGATGTTTCATGGGGATATCCCCATTGTGTCTTTTCGCTGCCAGGTCATTAAGGTCAAATTCGTGGTAGTGCACTTCAAGGAACACTTTGCCTTCCCACAAACTCTATAACACTGTGGTGTATTATAGTGTTCAAATTTTGCATGTCAACAGCAGCAGAATGAAAATGGATAAGGAGAAGAAAGGGTTGCTCGTCAAACCAGGGAGGTGGCCAGATGCACGGCCGTTTGGAAGAGCTGAGCCTAGCCGTTCAGATGAACTAGGCAGTCAGGGATATGGCCATCCTCTGTTGGAGAAGGGGGGTTCTAGCAGCACGCGATGACGACTATCCATAGAGAACTCTTGTGCATCTCTTGGCCTCTGTCCCACTATGGGAAGGTAGCAGGAACAGGTAGGAATTGCTCGCAGCTCACAGGGTCACTCCCTCCAACCATCCCTCTACCCTGGACTCTCTCTTCAATCTGTTCACCTCTCCACCCTCCCCTAGGGTGCCAGAGGGCATTTTTCAGGGATCGGAGGTTTTCTTCTGTGATTTGAAGTTCAAAACGCCACCTGGATCTATGGGAGCACCTCTTGGGTCAATCTCTTGGTTGGGAAGTGCGTTCTTGTCCATGCAATTGTTGACACCTATTTTAAGCTTGCAAGTCAAGTTATCTCTCTTATTCACCTCCGTGATGCCCTGAATTAATCATTATTTTAGAGCATTCTTTGAGCCTATTTTGAGCCCATTTCTTGACTATTTTTCAAGCCCATTGAGCCTTGGAAGCTTTTATCTTCAATTCTCCAACTTTTGGGACCATTTCGGGTCAATTCGGAGCTCAAACGAACGCCCGGAGCTCAATCTCTTGAAGCTGCTAAGACCGCATTTTCCCGTATTTAAAAAAATTGAAAATCAGCACCTAGCGGTCTTCCCAAGACCGCTACCCCCCAATTTGTGCCAGAATCGCCCCGTGTCGCTCATCTCGCCTTGCGGTCACCCCTAGACCGTTTGGTGTCCCCTTGCGGTCCTCCCATGACCATTTGCTCCCTAGGCAGCCCGCGATAGACCGTTTGCCCAATAGAGAGTCCAGAACCTCCTAAACTCTGATTTCTTCGCCCGAGGACTCTTTGGAGACCTTGTTTGATCCATTTTCTCCGAGAATACCCCTCCAAATCGATTCTAATCCACCTTGGGGATATATTACGACTATTATCCACTGATTAATTCATCTAAATCCCCTATTTTGGGTGTTTATCCTCAGATTTAAACCTAGGGTTTCCTACACCTCTATATAAAGAACCTAGTTCATATTGTTCGGAGGGGGGCTCTTTCTTGGTTCAGGGCGAAGCCATGCTGCGACGCCGACTCAATTCTTCGACCCTGGCCTGAAGAGGGAAGTATTAGCTTTCAATTCCACGCTCAAGGGATGTCTATCTCTCTCTCTACTCTTAGTTCTAGTCCTCCCAATTCTAAAAATCACCACAGTTTACACTATTTTTCTGCTACACATTCATTTTTCTCTATTTTGCATAGCATATTCTCGCTATTGTGTTGCATGATTTTTCCTCTTCTTTGTCTTATTTTCATCACAACACACACACCTATCTTTTGCACCCTTCCCAGGGGTTAAAAACCTCCCCCCGATGCATTCTCCCTCAATTTCTACCCCTATTTTATCACTTCGGGATTTAATACGACACTTCATATTTCTAATGGGTTTTTCTCTTGTGTTTGACTTTATTTTGCAGGAGAGCATGCATAGGACGTGAGGCCCTCTTCCTCTAGCCGGCTGGAAGGAGAGGAGGTTGATTCCACATCATTTCCCGCACCCCTTTGTTCAAGCGTGATCAAGTCGTCATCTTTCCAAGGTACACGGCACCGTTGCATTCTATCCCTACATCTTTTGGCGTTGTTAATCCTTGATGGCGATCACGGTCAGTTTCCTATATCTTCATCGCCCCTTTGTTCATGTTCATGCATATATATTAGTTTGGGGGCGGGATAGATAGTTTATCTACAACCCCTATTTTTTGGCTATCACGGTGGGACACCTAGTGCCCATCACGTTATTCATGCTCCCTTGTAAGTTGGGTGTGTGTATGTGCATATTTAGATAGCATTTTATCCATTTTCCTGCTGTTCAGGGTGTTTTCGGGTCTGTTAGGGGTTTGCAGTCCTCTCTGAGGCCACCAAACACTGCTAGCGGCCATCACAGGGCCGCCAGGCCTATCTACTAGCTTGGCGGTCTTCCAGGAGACCGCATAGTGATAAAAATGACCATCCAGAAGACCACTTGCTGATTCTGGCAGTACTGGCGCAGTGCTCACAGGGCCATGTTCGTTGATGCATAACTTGGGCTCTCGGGGTCCGATTACGCTGATTTTTGCTCCATTGTCTTCTCCTTCATATTATCTTCATGTCCATATAAAATTTGCTTTTATTGGGTCACATTTGCATAATTAAAAGTTGTCTCCATTTTTGTATTATGTGCATAAAGTCTGCAGGCAGACCTGGGATAGCGCTCAGGTACGTCCTTCGTTGATGCATAACTTTGCCTTCCAGGGTCTGATCGTGCTATTTTTTTGGCTCTATCTTGTAGTCCTTTGTATTATCTTCATTTCCATATATTATTTGGATGCATTGGGTCCCATTTTCATAATTAAATATTGCCTCCATTTTTGCATTTTGCACATAAAATCTGCATGCAGGTCCAGGGGCAGACTCACAGGTATGCTTTGCATTGATGATTTAATTGCCTTCCGGGTTCTGTTTGTGCTTTTTTTCTGGTCTTTCCTGTTGTCTTTCGTATTATCTTTGTTTTCATATATTGTTTGCACCCATATCATTATGTTTGCATAGTTTAATATTGACTTTATTTTTCACTTTTATGCTAGATTTCTGCATGCACTCCGGTGCACATAGGATCATGTATTGCATATCATAGTTGCATTCTTACCTTGGTAAGTGATCCTCTCGCCTCCATATTCCTTGGGGTCGACTAGGTGATCTTATCCGGGACCTCCGTAAGTCCCCGTGAGCCGTGGATTCCCACACGGACACCGGGCCGGTTGTACCTTTCCACCCCTTAGGTTCGCATTTGCATACGTGTGAGGGAGTTAACCTTAGTCAACCTAAAATTTGGATCTTATTCCCATAGGATACCTATCTTGAGGGAATTACTCTTAATTCAAAACATTAAAAGGTCCTTTGAAACTCTAAAATAACTTAACGATCATTTCAACTTGTTTGGCTTTGGTGAAATCCCCTTGCATATTGTCATTGTATGTTCATATGGTTTTGCATTCTTTGCATAGTCCCCCATATTTTGTGTGTTGCATTTCCCTCATCATCTAGTTTGTCTCATCTGTTTGCATAGTCCACCCCTTGTGTTATCTTGGTTTGTCCGTCCGTATATCTCAGAGTCCATCAGCGGTCCTTACTGGGCCGTTTCTGTCCATTAGCAGTCTCCCCAGGACCGCCTCTTCCCCTGTGGGCCCCGTCCTCTTCCTTGGCCCCCTCCTCATCAAGCCCTTGCTTCCCGAGCTGTATTCCCATTGATTTTCTTGTATTAAGTCTCCATTTTCCCTCATGGAGCATCATTCTAACCCCTTGTACCATTCTTCTCCCCAATTTTCTTCTTATTCCAGCGTGGAATCCTCTTCCCACGCGGGCCCATCCTCCCGTGGTCCCTCTGACCCATCCGAGGAATAGGCTAATCTCATGGCCCATCTTTCAAGCCTTGTTCGTCAAATGGACCCGGCCCTGGCCCAACATCTTATTGCAAATCATCTTAATGGGCCTCATCATCATAATGGGTCTTCCCCTCATAATGGGCATTCTTACCTTCATGGGCCCCCTTCTTCTCCTTCCCATACTGTTGGCCCAGTTTCTAATGTCCAATTTCACCTTCATGGGCCTTATTTTCTTACTGGGCCTCATTCTTCGTCTCCTCATGTCGCTGGCCCAATGGGTCCTTGTGCTAATGCTTCTTCTAGGCCCACATACCCTTCCATTCCTGGAATGGGCCCATATTCTTCTTAGATCGGATCCTCTCATCTGGTCCATCCTGGTCCAAATTCGCAACCTGTTGCTCAAGTTGGCCCATACCATTCTCGATCTCTCCCTACTCCGGAGATGATTTCTCAAGCCCAACGCCAGCTTGATGAGCTTCAACGCCGAATTGATCCGAGTCCTCCTTGAGTGTACCATTCACTTTTCAACATCTTCGGCTTCCGCCATCTTTGCAAATTCCTGCATATCGCCATTATGGTGGAGTTTGTGATCCGTATGTGCACTTGAAGGAGTTTCTGTATGAGTCGGCCCAGTTTTGACATGATCAGCGGTTTATGGCCTATTTATTTGTGTTGTGCCCCTGCGTATTTTCTCATCGTGGAGCGCATTGGCGAGGTTGCTTATCGGTTGCAGCTACCTCCTGAGTTTGCAGCGGTGCATGACGTGTTCCATGTCTCGATGTTAAGGAAGTATATGCCCGATGATTCTCATGTGTTGGAGGATTCTATTTGGCCCGTGGTGACTCCCGATCTGTCTCTACCAGAGTTCCCTATCCGTATTGAGGATCGGCGAGAGCAACACCTGCGGAACAAGGTTATCCCTCTAGTAAAGGTGGTGTGGCAGCGACACTCTGGTGGTGAGACTTCTTGGGAGCGTGAGGACGAGATGCGTCAGCAGTTCCCTTACATGTTCGAGTGAGTTTTCTTTTTCTTCCCCTATACTTCATTTTAAATTTCAAGGATAAAATTTGTTTAAGGGGGAGGGCTGTAATATCCCGGACCCTTCGGATCCCTCTCCTTGGGTCCCAAATTTATTTTCTCGGAGAATTTGTTCTCATTTTGCCCGAAATTATCTTTCGGATATTTTTCGGGTTCGGATCCGTGCGTTTCAGAGGTCCCGGAACGTGTTCCACGGTTTTCTGTATTTTTTCCTGACAGGACCTACGGAACCCTGTAGCGGGTGAACCGGGTCGTTCACCTACTCATGAATGGTACCACGGCGATCAGCGTGTTCTGAGGATCACAGGGGTATATTTTTCTATTTTTTGTATTTTTCATAAAATCCAGATTTTCTATATAACCCCATTTCTTTTTCTTTTTCTTTTTCTTTTCTCCTTTCTCTTTTTTCTTCTTCTTCCTCCCTTTCTCTCCCGTGAGCACACACGGCCGTGACCGGCCCCCTCTCCCATGGACGCGACGGCGTGCTCCCCTCCGGCTGCAGACGGCGGTGGGCGACAGCGTGGTGGCAAGGGTGACGGCGTGGCGATCCTGACGGCGTTCGGTGCTCAGTGAGATCGTGGGAGCTCGTGAAGGTTTAAGTGGGTTTTTGAAGATTGGCGGCGATCCGCCGCGTTTCGGACGAATCCGAGGTAGGGTGACGGTCCTTAGCTCGGTATTTCTCTTCCCTGTGATTCCTAGGCCGAGGCGAGGTCGAGTGTGGGCTATTTTGAGCCGGGAAGGGAAAATCATATTTTGGGGTGTGAGTGCCCGATCTAGTGTGTCAATGCATGCTTTTGTGGTTTGTTAGCATTAAAAGATGCTTTGGGGGCTTGGGAACAAGTTTCTCTTTTGTTTCCCCTTCACCCGGGGGTGAATGGGGCGTGGAATGGCAAATTTGGGGTTTTCCCGCCGTTCTCGATTTTCCGGAAGTGTGGCGGCCCTTCCAGTGACCGCCACTTCCTTTTGGCGGTCCCCGTTCGACCGTTTCAATCTTTCCGTTTGTGGGTTTGGCATGGCAGACTCACGATGAGCCGCCAGAGCCCAGGTGACGGCTGAAGGTCCGACCGCTAAGCCCAGTTGGCCGGTGTGGCCTTCGAGGCATTTTAATCGTTAGTTTTTGACCGTTGGAGGCTTTTGGGTCTGGCGGCCGAGGGTACGCCCGCCTCATTACTTTTGGCGGCCCTATCTAAGACCGCTTGTTCTTTCGCGACCCAGGGTGTGGCGGCCCATTGTTGAACCGCTACAGTACGTGTGACGGCCTAATGTTGGACAGCTAGCTCTTGTGGCGGCCCAAAGGTGGACCGACAGCGGTTCATGTCCAACCGGAGTTATGTTTTGCCGATTCGAGTCCCTGATGAGTAGACCTCGATCCACGTGCTGACCCGTAGTCTGACTGATGCTGGGCATCATGCGGGGGCCACACGTTAGGGTGCCGTGGGATCCTGGGAGTTGGTGTTTTCGGCTCGTGTCACCGTGAGTCGGTGTCGGTACGAGGAGCGGACCTTGTACTTTGTCCGGTTTAGACATTATTTTCCATTGACTAGAGACTCTACCCTTTCAGTGACGCTCCACTAGTCGTAGCCTTCCGACACGCGAGTGGTCCCACCAGGGAGTGGGGGCGAGGCTACCCGGAGAGACAGTTTTTAGACTGGTTTCCGTCAGGCCCCACATCTTGCAGCCAGAGTCCGACTGAGGGGAAAATCAGTCAGACGGCCAGACCTAGGACGCATGGTCTGTGTGTGCACATGTGGTTGGGGGTGGTTGGACCCGCCCTGACGAGCGCGACCCCAGCTTGTCACTTGTTCTATGGTTACTTGTACGGTGTCTCAGTTCCCGCTGGGCCGGAGGGAGACACCCGAGGCGCGGTTTAAGTCATCAGTGGACGCATCCGGCCTTGCTTCTAGTAGGTTGGTACTCATGTCTTCGTCTGGTAGTGACTCTTGGGTTTCTCTTACGTTTTGACGAGTTGTCTCGGTTTTCATGCCGTGCGTTCGGTACTAGCCGTAGTGGTAGCTCGTAGTTAGTTTCCACGATGTTTCTCGGTTTACGAGGTGGGTACCGGATGATCCCTGCTGAGCCTTTTGTTTTGAGGCTCATTCCCTGCGTGTTTTCCGTGTTTCAGGTGAGACGCGACTTTAGGGGAGCGCTTCCGAGGCTCCACGATGTTCAGGTGCCGAGGGTTAGTTGCCAGTTGCCAGTTCTGGGGTATGTCCCGTGTAGTTGTACTTTTCTCTTTGGACTGTCTAGTTGTGGACTACTGTTATGTTTTAGACTACTATTTTTTTGTGGACCATGTAATTTGATTAATGTCATTATTTATCTCTTGCTTATCCATATTAATTGTGTTATTATGCAAATATTTAGATTCTTGTGTATCTCCACACCATCCCTTTTAACCCTTCCGAGTCTTCGGGCTCATGGGTGACGCTTTGATGAATGTGAGTCAAGTTGATAGGTTCCATGAATGGTTATCAATGTGCTAAGCATGATATTTACTATTGCTGGATGATTTTTCAATTGGGTCTCAACATGTGAATGAGTTGAGCTTGCATTGGACTGAACATGGAATTCATGAATGCTTTGCTTGAACTGAATTGATATGTGGACTTGTAAAGAATGTGGATTGGAAATGTGTGAATCACTTAGACATATAGCAGCATTTCAATATACTAACTAGCCGGTTGGGAGAGGCAGTCTTGTGTGAAGAACTGCATTGAAGTTGGTTTCTTCATATGCATAGATTAAAGGTGACATGATATTGAGTTTCTAAATGGTGCAGGTTCAATGATACCCATAAATCATTGTAGTCATGGTAAGATTTTATGTCTGAATGCATTTCAAGTGGCTAAATGGGGCTTGACCCCTTTTTAATGTTTTTGGGGTAGTCTTATGTATATAAATCATGCTTTTCATGTGTTAGAGTTATCTCCTTTAATTTTCACAAAATCTCAATTTTTCTGAACTTCGGTCGACCGGCCCTTCCACTTAGGTCGACCGAGTTTCCCAACGTCGCTGGGATCAGAACCTGTGAAAAATCGGTCGACCGACCACCTTGCATCGGTGGACCGAATTTCCCAGAGCTCCCTGTAAATTTTCTGAAAAAAATTTGGTCGACCGATCCTTTCGACCGGTCGACCAAATACGGCGGGCGAACCCATTTTTGTGTGTTCGAAACCCACTTAAACCAGATCTGTTTTGACTCAAACTTGACCCTAATACCCTTAGGACATCCATACATATGTTAGACACATATTGAATGATTTTTCTGTTGGGCGTTTAAGTCTTTTTGCATCTTGTTTCTTTGGGTATAAGGAGGCTGTGAACTCCATTCGAGAAAGGGTTCTCCAAAGGCTAATAGTTCTATTCTTACAGGAAAGGAGGTGAGGGCGACGCACATAGCAGGAGGAGGAAGAAGAAGCCACTGAAGACGCCATCCATGTGCCTGAGCTTCAATCTGAAGGCTATTGTTGCTCATTCTACAAGGCTGGCCGCTTTCCACTCCGAGAATCAACTTTTCAAGCGCACTCTACCATCCTATCTACGGGATTTGTTGAAGATCTGAAGGGGAATTTCTTGTTCTTTCACTTCCATATTTCTATTTGAGCATAGATCTAAATCTGGACTGTGCTTTATATTTTCCATCCTTTTCATCCATATACGATTTCGGAGCATTGTCTCCGTGTGCATGTGTTCTCGTCGTGGCGCGAGAACACGCGTGTATGTGTGGGGTCGTTGTGCCCGTGTGTGTTTGTTTTGCTGCCATTGTGTAGCGTGGTTAGTGGAATCCTCTCAAGTTGAGAGAGGTGGACGTAGGACTGCACTAGGTGCGTCCGAACCACCTAAAAATTCTTGTGTTGTGGTTTGCTATCTGTGTGACTGTCGCTTTACATTGTCTGTCTTTATTGCGTGTGTGATGCGGTGAGTGGAGAGTGGAGAGTTATATATATATATATATATATATATATATAATCAGTGCGCATTTCACACTTTGTCCGAGTGGTTCATATAAATTATCGTTGGAGAGCTATGTGATCTTGCTTTCTATTCACTCTGCTAACCCTTTTTGTTCTGAGATTAGAGTGTTTTATAATCTCATCTAATCATCACAACATTTACTTTTTAAAAAGGGGGCGCAATCAATTCACCCCCCCTCTTGCTTGCATTCCTAATCGGGCCAACAATTGGTATCAGAGCCTTGGCTCTGTCTTATTTTGAAACCTCGCGATTTAGAGTGATCTATTAGGAATGGCTAACAAAGGGTTGATGCCCGAAGGGCATTCTATACATAGGCCTCCCTACTTCGATGGAAATAACTATAGTTATTGGAAAAATAGAATGATGGTTTTCCTCCGTTCTCAAAGTCATGAAATATGGACTATTGTTAAGAATGGTCCATACACTTTACCCCCAGATGAGGAGTAGTGGAATGATGATCATATAAATAAGTTTACTATGAATTTCAATGCTTTAAATATTATTCAGTGTGCTATTCGCCCGACTGAATATGCTCGTGTTTCTATGTGCAGCAGTGCGAAAGAGATGTGGGATAAGCTGAGATTGATTTATGAAGGAATCTCAGAGGTTAAGAAGACGAATGCCAACATGCTTATCCGAGATTATGAGATGTTTCATATGAAGGGCAAGGAAATGATCTCCGAGATGTTTGCACATCTTATAGAGATTACAAATGGACTGAAGTCACTTGGAAGGATTTCAAGGATACCGACTTGGTCAGAAAGGTGCTGGGGTCGTTGTCACCCAGTTGGCACACCAAGGCAACAGTGATAGAAGACTTAAAGGATATATCAACACTTTCATTGGATGAACTCATAGGGTCCTTAATGGCTTATGAGATAAATATCAAGAGGACGGAAGAGGACACGAAGAAGAAGAAGCCAATAGCTTTGAAAGCAAACCCAGACCCAATCTAAAGCCAGGAGGATTCCATGGACAACATAGATGATGAAGAAGTCACCATGCTTACAAGAACGGTCAGGTAGTTTCTGCGCCAAAGAAGAAGGTTTGGTGGAAAGTTTAGGAAGGGAAAAGGCAATTCAAGCAGAAAAATGAACCATCCAAACCGACTGAAATCATGTGTTATGAGTGCAAGAAAATGGGGCACATGAGAGGTGAATGCCCCAAGTTGCAGAAAAAGGCCAATAAGGATAAAGGGAAAAAGCCAAAGGCCATGAAGGGCACTTGGAGTGATGAGGACGAGGATGAGTCTACATCTGAAGAAGAAGAAAATATTGAGGAGATTGTCAAGAGCTTGTGCCTTATGGCACAAGAGGATCATGAACATGTAACTTCTGACTCTGAGCCAATTACAAATGATCAATGGCAATTGGCATATGAAGATTTGTATGAAAATTACAAGAGGATCAGAAGTGAAAATAAAAATCTAAGGAAGAAAATTCATGAGATTGTTCAATCATCCAATTCTTGTGAAAAATGTAGTTTGTTTTAAATTCAAGTTCAAAATTTCAAAAATGCTAATGAAACTCTTGAATCAAGATTGGCCTTGTTTGAAGATGAAATTTCTTGTTAAGAGGTAGAAAAACAAAGTGCATTTAAACTGAAAGAAGAAATTCAAGAGAAGAATGAAATGTTGGAAAGGGAGCTAAATGAATTGAATGTGAAAATGAGTGAGTGTGAGAAAGTCAAGGTCAAAGTAGAGAACAAAGTTGAATCACTCACCACAGAATTGAATGAGATGAAAGTGGCTCATGAAAACCTGTTGAAGGTGAAAGAAAATCATGTTAAGAAAAATTCACATTTTATGCATGGCAATACAAGTGCTTTTCATCACAAAATCAAAAGTTCACAAAATCATGGAGAGTGTTCACACACACACACACAAACACAAAATGTTCATTCTCAATTCCCCTCTGCAACTAGGAGTGTAAATAAAAGAAACAATTTTGGTAGAAAAGGACCCACTTATTTTTGTTGTGGGAGAGTAGGACATGACATGTATATATGCCAGTTGATGAAACTTGATGATGATTTGTTCTTGAGAAAATACAGTTACACCACTATGTATGCTAACGCCAAAGGACCCAAGCTTGCTTGGGTACCTAAACCAAAATGAGAATTTTTGGTTGCTCTTGTAGGTCTGCATGAAGGTGATGTAAAATAAATGGTACCTAGACAGTAAATGCTCCAGGCACATGACTGGAAATAAAGAACTTTTTACAGACCTAGCAGACAAAAATGGAGGTGCGGTAAATTTTGGTAGACAGGACAGAGGTAAAATAATTGGTATTGGGAGAGTTGGTAAGGTTCTCAACCACTGCATCTAAGATGTTTTACTTGTTAGAGGTCTGAACCATAATTTGTTGAGCATCAGTCAACTTTGTGACAAAGGTCACAAGGTCATTTTTGAATCGTCTCACTACTCTATCATTGATGCAAATACTCATGAAATTAAATTCATAGGTGTGAGAAGTGATAATACTTATCATGTGGATTTCAGTGAACTTGCTTCTGAAAATATGTGCTTAGTTGCAAATAAAAATGATGATGTGTGGTTGTGGCATCGCCGTTTAGGGCATACTAGTTTTAATGTCATTAGGAAGTTGAATAGAAATAATTTAGTTAGAGGTCTTCCATGCTTAAATTTTGAAACTTCAAAAATCTGTGAAGCATGTAATAAAGGAAAACAAACCAGAGTTCCTTTCAAATGCAAAAACATTGTTTCCACTGAAAAACCCCTACAATTGCTACATTTGGATTTGTTTGGTCCCACCAAGACACACAGTCTTGGAGGGAAACTATATGGCTTTGTTATTATTGATGATTTTTCCAGATATGCATGGGTGTTATTCTTGGCTAACAAAAGTGATGCATTCAAAGAATTTGCTAATTTTTGTATGAAAGTTCAAAATGAAAAGGCTACTCTATTCAAAAAATTCAAAGTGACCATTGAAAGAAATCTGACAACTCTGAGTTTGATGAATTTTGCAGGAAGCAGGGCTATGAACATCATTTTTCAACACCAAGGACCCCACAACAAAATGCAGTGGTCGAGAGAAAGAATAGAACGCTCCTGGAGATGACGCATACCATGTTGGCAGAAACTGGTCTTCCACGGTACTTCTGGGCAGAAGCAATCAACACTGCTTGTTACATCACGAACCGAGCAATGGTAAGACCGATCCTTAAGAAAACTCCCTACGAGCTATACAAAGGTAAGAAACCGAACATATCTCATTTCAAGCCATTTGGATCCACTTGCTATATCATAAACAATGGTAAGGATAATATGGAAAATTTTGATGCTAAAAGTGATAGAGGAATTTTCCTTGGGTATTCATTGACATATAGGGCTTATCGAGTGTGTAACTCTAGATCTCTAGTAGTCAAGGAAAGTCCTCATGTTGTGGTAGATGAGTTTACTTTGAGAAAGTCAAATGATGATGAACATTTTCTTGTTTCAGGTGAAGGTGAGAATGAGAAAGGAGAGTCTAGCAAACAAGGTGAGGCAAAAAGTCAAGAAAAGGATGAGCAAAAAGAACAAGAAGAGGACCCAATATAGCAGACCCTTCCACGCCAATGGACAACACATAAGGATCATCCTCTGCAGAATGTAATTGGCGGTGTGGATGAAGGAATACGGACACAGGCTTCAATCAGGGAAGTTGAACTTCATGATAATCTTGCATTACTTTCCAATGTTGAGCCTAATTCTATAGAAGATGCTCTTAATGATAATTCTTGGGTTCTCACCATGCAAGAAGAACTACACCAATTCCAAAGGAATCGGGTGTGGTTCCTCGTGCCCTGGCCTGATAATCATCCCATAATCGGAACTAAGTAGGTTTTCGAAACAAACTTAGTGAAGACGGGGTGGTTGTGAGTAATAAGGCAAGATTAGTAGCTAAGGGCTACTCCCAAGAATTCGATATTGATTTTGATGAATCTTTCGCTCCTGTGGCTACATTAGAGGCAGTAAGAATTTTTCTTACTTATTCATGTCACAGGAACATCAAGTTTTTTCAAATGGGCGTCAAGAGTGCCTTCCTCAATGGAGTCATCAAGGAAGAAGTATACATGGAGTAACCATCGGGCTTCGAAGATGAAAAATTTTCGCACCACGTCTACAATTTGGAGGCACTGTATGGATTAAAACAAGCTCCCCGGGCATGGTATGATCGTTTAAGTTTATTTTTGATTGATAATGGCTTCAAACGAGGTAATATAGACCAAAAAATGTTTACAAAGACTTGTGATGAACATGCTCTAATTGTGCAAGTTTATGTAGATGATATAATTTTTGGAGCCATGAACATTAAAATGAATGATGATTTTGCCCAACTTATGCAAGGAGAGTTCAAGATGAGCTTGATGAGCGAGTTGAACTTCTTCTTGGGGCTTCAAATAAAGCAATTGGATGATGGTATTTTTATAAACCAAAAGAAGTATACTCAAGAAATTATGAAAAAGTTTCAATTAAAGAATGCCAAACCTTTTGCTACACCAATGTCCACTTCACTCAAATTGAAAGATGAGAAAGGTAATATCGTTGATCAAATGCTTTTTAGGGGTATGATAGGTTCATTGTTATGTCTTACTGCTAGTAGGCCTGACATTCACTTTAGTGTGTGTCTCTGTGCAAGATATCAATCTTGTCCAAGGGAATCTCATTTGTCGGCCATGAAAAGAATTTTCAGGTATTTAAATGGAACGATTGATCTTGGTTTGGGGTATCCTAAGAATAACTCATTTGATTTGATTGCTTACACTGATTCTGACTATGCTGGGTGTAAAATGGATCGTAATAGCACAAGCGGTCACTGCCAGTTTCTAGGGGGCTGCATGGTTTCATGGGCCTCAAAGAAACAACATTGTGTGGCTTTGTCAACTGTTGAAGCCGAATATGTGGCTACAGGCAGTTGTGCGGCCCAAGTACTCTGGATCCAACACCAGTTGTTAGATTTTGGTATTTGCATGAAAAACACTCCCATCATGTGTGATGACACTTCTGTAATAAATTTTTCCAAAAATCATGTCCAACACTCTTGCACAAAGCACATAGAAGTTAGACACCACTTTATCAGAGATCACATCAATAAATGCGATTTCGAGTTAACTTTTGTAGATACAAAACAACAACTTGAAGATATTTTTACAAAGCCTTTGAATTCTGATCAGTTTGCCTTTCTTAGGAGAGAATTAGGTGTGTGCAAATTAGATATCTAAAATCTTTTTGATGCATTGGTCTGTATATACTTTCACTCACAAATCTTTAATAAATCATCTGTGCATACTGGTTTACTCTCTTGCACATAAAAATGTTTCCCATTGCATTTAGGTTCCAATCTTTTCTCTAATGTGCATAACACACTGAATAACATTTAACTTTCATGCATATCTTTATTCCTTTGCATCCATATGTACATAACTTCATATATCTTAAACTTGTGTGCTTGAATGCCATGATTTTCGGTATATGAAATGACGATTGCAGAAGGTTGGATTATGTCCAGCTGGAAGCTGTCCTCATGTACGATGGTGGTCTTCGGACCTACGTTCTTCGCCACGTACCGGTAATCAACCTGTGTGAAAATTTTATCTCAATGCATGTTTGAGTGTATATAACATATCACCCTTCTTTTTGATTCCTCCTATGACTTTTTTCCTTGCTAAACAAAATTCCATTGATTTAGACATGTTTGTTACATGGCAAATATTAAGGGGGAGGTTCAATTCATAATTGTGCATACATTTAGGGAGAGACATAACAGTGATTAGACTAATTCATCTCTTACATTCAGTATAATATCTCACACAATTTGCACTTTTGAGATAAATGACTCTATTTAATAAGGATTTCAGTTATTCCACTCAACACATTTGAGGGCACTTGATTCCCTACATAGTAGTCACATGACTCGTGAGGAAAAATCTATCAACCCCACCAAAATTCTGAATAAGTGTGATTTAGCACCAAGTAGTTGGGAATCCCCCCTGAAACAAAGGAGGAAACTCGCGTCGAAAAGTGAAAATAAATCAACAACAAAAATAAATGACGAAACTGAGTAGCCGGGAAGTGCCCTTGAAACAAAGGGTACGACTCATATCAAAAGGTTAGTCATCTTTTTAGTATTAGTAAACAAAAAAAATGGGGTTGTGCGTAGCTACCAAAAGTCGAGCACTGTGTATGAATGTAGGGAGGAGAGGTTCTTTCCAGTGTTCTTCAGAAAATCTGATAATCCATATTGCTATGGATCTCATGTCTCATCTTTCACATACACACTTCAGATCGATTGTGTGAATGTACTTTATGAATCAGTCATATTTCACATCTTATGCAGTACCATCATTTTGTAAGCATGACCTTCTTAGTATTATTCACGGTCATCATGTTCATAAATCAAAAGCATTGTTCTTAACCTATCCATACAGGACTTGCTTGATTCTATATCTTACAATGGATGCATGTATGCTTGCGTGATCATCTATTGCACTTTCCAAGCTTTACAATGAGTTAAATGTACATATGAGGCATTCCATGTTATTTCCATCTTTGTTCAACCCCTATTTCACTTTGACAAAAATGGGGAGGAATAATTTGTCTTTGCATTGACAAGGTGAATGAATGTTTTGAACTATTTTAAACTTGTTTTGAAAGCTTTGGTTACCGAGAACTTCAAATGGGTGATGTTGGTCTCATCTCATTCATGCAAATAAAGAAGTTTTGTCTTCGTCAAAAAGGGGGAGATTGTTGTGTCCCGACGTATTTTAATGAAGACAAAATGTGATGTTTTGTGTAATTTGCATTGCATATCCTTTGATGATTGTGAGTCAATTTGATAGGTTCCATGAATGGTTATCAATGAGCTAAGCATGATATTTACTATTGTTGGATGATTTTTCAACTGGGTCTCAACATGTGAATGAGTTGAGCTTGCATTGGATTGAACATGGAATTCATGAATGCTTTGCTTGAACTGAATTGATATGTGGACTTGTAAAGAATGTGGATTGGAAATGTGTGAATCACTTAGACATATAGCTGCATTTCAATATACTAACTTGCAGGTTGGGAGAGGCAGTCTTGTGTAAAGAACTGCATTGAAGTTGGTTTCTTCATATGCATAGATTAAAGGTGACATGATATTGAGTTTCTAAATGGTGCATGTTCAATAATACCCACAAATCATTATAGTCATGGTAAGATTTTATGTCTGAATGCATTTCAAGTGGCTAAATGGGGCTTGATCCATTTTTAATGTTTTTTGGATCTTATGTATATAAATCTTGCTTTTCATGTGTTAGAGTTATCTCCTTTAATTTTCATAAAATCTCAATTTTTCTGAACTTCGGTCGACCGGCCCTTCCACTTAGGTCGACTGAGTTTCCCAGCGAACCTGGAATCAGAACCTGTGAAAAATTGGTTGACCGACCACCTTGCCCCGAGCGACTGACCACCTTGCCCCGGTCGATCGAATTTCCCAGAGCTCCCTGTAAATTTTCTGAAAAAAATTTGGTCGACTGATCCTTTCGACCGGTCGACCGAATACGGCGGGCGGACCCGTTTTTGTGTGTTCGAAACCCACTTAAACCAGATCCGTTTTGACTCAAATTTGACCCTAATACCCTTAGGGCATCCATACATATGTTAGACACATATTGAAGGATTTTTCTACTTGGCATTTAAGTCTTTTTGCATCTTGTTTCTTTGGGTATAAAGAGGTTGTGAACTCCATTCGAGATAGGGTTCTCCAATGGCTAATAGTTCTATTCTTGCATGAAAGGAGGTGAGGGCAACGCACATAGCAGGAGGAGGAAGAAGAAGCCGTTGAAGACGCCATCCATGAGCATGTTGTTGCTGTGCTTCGCGGTCGACTCTCTTGGGCACCTCATTCTACAAGGCTGGCCGCTTTCCACTCTGTGAATCAACTTTTCAAGCGCACTCCACCCATCTTATCTATGGGATTTGTTGAAGATCTGAAGGGGAATTTCTTGTTCTTTCACTTCCATATTTCTATTTGAGCATAGATCTAAATCTGGATTGGGCTTTGTATTTTCCATCCTTTTCATCCATATACGATTTTGGAGCATCGTCTCTGTGTGCGTGTCTTCTCGTCGTCGCGCGAGAACATGTGTGTGTGTGTAGGGCCGTTGTGCCCGTGTGTGTTTGTTTTGCTGCCATTGTGTAGCGTGGTTAGTGGAATCCTCTCAAGTTGAGAGGGGTGGACGTAAGACTGCACTAGGTGCATCCGAACCACCTAAAAATTCTTATGTTGTGGTTTGCTATCTCTGTGATTGTCGCTTTACATTGTCCGTCTTGGTTGCGTGTGTGATGCGGTGAGTGGAGAGTTATATATATACATATAATCTGTGCGCATTTCACACTTTTTCCGAGTGGTTCATATAAATTGTCATTGGAGAGCTGTGTGATCTTGCTTGCTATTCACTCTGCTAACCCTTTTTGTTCTGAGATTTAAGTGTTTTATAATCTCATCTAATCATCACAACATTTAGTTTTTAAAAAGGGGGCGCAATCAATTTACCCCCCTCTTGCTTGCATTCCTAATCGGGCCAACAATTTGGTCTGTCATTGGAAGGCCCAACTTGGGATTGGTTCTTTTCCCTCCCGCAAGAGCAGATTGTGAATTTCCAAGTCATCCAAAAGAGATTCATTCAGCAATTTCAAGACCAGGTTGGGCCCAGGTTTTCTGTTGTGGATTTGGCCCAAGAGAAGATGAAGCCTGACGATGATTTTTGCGCCTTTGCTTAACATTGGCATCACCTTGCCCCGCAAGTCTCGGGGCACATTCCGGAGGGAGAACAAATCAAGATGTTGATCTCCAATGCAACGCCCGAATATCGATTTATCTTAACCCTGAATGATGTTACCTCCTGGCAACAACTTTATAACCGTGCCCGCTTAATTCATCAACAAATCTACAATTCCCTTGACCCTGAGTCTCCTTCACCTTCTATGCCCACATACACCCCGTCGTCCACATATCCTTCCATGAGTCAGCCTTCCCCCACCTACTCGCCATCCACGGGTCAGCCTTCCACCACATATTCCTCCACGAGTCGACCATACGCCTCCACATATCAGCCTCCCATAAGTCTCGCATATCAACCTTCCACGAGTCAGCCGTCCACTCATTCATATCCTCATGTGTCTCCGCCTGTGTCTCCACCTCCAGTCAAGGAAGCACCACACCCCGAGCAAGTGGATGCCGTCCACTATATTCCCACTCCTGCACTATTGCCTAGTCCCTCCACTAGCCATGAACCCTTTCTTACGCAACCTACACTTCCGTCTCCGCAACCTTCTACTCCACCATCTCACACCCCTCGGCATCCACCTTACCCGAAGTGGGCTCCTCATTCTCTGTTGCCGGAGTCGTTTACCACTATCTTCAGGGCTTTGATGGCCACTCATGCATTGCAGCTCCCTCCAGTTTTGCCTTGTCAACCCGCGGTTGGGAACATGCTTCAGTTCTGTGATTTCCATCCCTAGCATGGGCATTTGGTCGAGGCTTGTCCCGAGTTCCGAGAGTTTGTTTATGATATGGAAAATGAGAAGAGGATTGATTGGCCGGCTATTCATAAGGCCATTTTATATCTTCACAGCAAGCAGCAGCAGTAGCAGGCACTGCCCAGGCAGCCGTCTCCATCTCTACAAGACCAGGGGCACCCCTGTGGTTCTTTATTTAGCAATGCACCCGCTCCATTACCAATTCTCCCACCTATCCCATCTCAATCGACCTCATCCCCATCACCATCTCCTACGCCTTCACCTACCCAAGCCCTTGCTCAGTCTAGTGCCTCCCCTTCTTCTCCCACTTCTGCTACCGCCGCTTCCACTCCCAACGCTACCCGACGTGTTGTGTCGATACGTCGACGATGGGTGCCACGGCTTTCCATTTTGCCTTCATCACCACCATTATTACCTCCATTACCATCCTCGTTACCTATTCCACCATCCTCACCACTTCCTCCATCACTACCCTCGCCTCCCGAGCTTGAGCAAGCCACACCTTTATCTTTGCCTTCACCTTTGCCACCACCCGAGCCTATCTTTGCCACGTCACCTTTGCCACCACTTGATATCACTCCACCACCTATCATGCCTTCCAAACCTATTACCTTCATTCCTTCTCCGTCCACTCCTACCCCATGGAGCGCGTGTGCGCTTCCTTAGGTGCCCCTCGGGTCTAGTCCCCAGAGAGATTGTGAGTCGAATCAGGATGATTCGTTGCCGATTCTTCAGTTCAAGCTTCAAGATTTCATCTGTCGCATGCCAATACATGTCCTGATCTCAAGCTATTCTGGGGATGATGCACCTCAACTTTCGATGATGGTTGTCAAGAAGAGTTCCTCTTTTTTTGAACCTATTTTAAAATATTTCCTTTCCGTCTGAAACCTTGGCGAAAAGCCTTAGTGCCAGTTTCTTCGAGAGCGAGACCGGTTACAATCCCTTTGCTCGCCGGAGGACTTATTATTGATGTTGTTATCACTTCTTGCTCCATTGTTGTTCAGTTCATTGGCCAAGAGGGGTTCTCTACCCGCATTGTCCTCACTCGTACAGCATCAAAGAGTTTGTGGGATTCTATATTCGAGGGGCAATTGGCCGTATCTTCTACACTCTCGAAGGACATTCTACACATTTGATGCAATCTCCCTCTGTTTATCAGTAAGTCGATCGTGTCAACATCGCGTGTTACTCTCCCTCAGTTTCATCCTGTTCTTCTATCAAGAGAGTTGTGCTTCAAGTCTGATTTCCAAGTGGAATTGCCGAACCTTATACTCTTTGTGCCGAGGGATAAAACTTCATGGTTCTCTGATATTCATCACTCCAAGGAGTTAATTGTTCATGAATGTCCAACAATTGTTAGCACCGAATATCTAGGGGCAATTGCCCCAATGAAGCTGCATGTTCATAACTGGGCTAGGCTGTTTGTCAGGTGGGCCCATCATTTGAGAAGACATTGCAAGTTGAGAAGGCCAAAGGTACGAGCCCAGGCCAGGCGGGTCCGTTACAAGTAAGTTTCTACCAAGAAGAGGCGGCGACGCAAGTTCAAAAGCAGTCAGCTGTGCACTCGAGGGGCCACCACTTCCTCTTCCCCTCCTTTCCATTCATCATTTCTGCTGCTTAGCTCCCACCCTTGGGTGGTGTATTTTCCCTCATCCAATCCTACTTCTATGATTTTCTCCGCTCTTCCTGGGTTCGTTAACCACCATTCTTCTCATTCCCATCCGGATCCTCCATATTTTCTATCCTCTCACAATGCTAGGCCTCGGCCTATGTCATCCTTTCATCCCGATTTCGGGACATCACCTGATTCTTCTTCCCCGAGACTCTTGGGTGTTGCCTCTGATCCTTCTCTAACTCTGTCAGATGATCATCATTATCCCTCTCCGACCATGTCGAATGTCCATGAGAATTCTTCTCCGACCCTGTCGGATGTCCATGATTCTTCTTTTCCGACCCTGTCGGATGTCCACAACTCTTCTTCTCCGACCACGTCGGATGATCTCTCCTTTTCTTCCTCATCTTTGCCACAATCTACGCATTATCTCTCTATTCCCTTTGTTTCACCCTTTCGGGGTTCTTGCCCTTTTTCTTGCTAGTTTAGAGGCTTTAGTCCGCCTTGATCTCAGTTAATCTTTGTTTATTCTGTATATGGTTCCTTATTATCAGGGTCTCTACGTCTTAACGAGGGAGTTCTAGCCCTCGTCTCTCTTCCTTTTTATCCTTCTTCATCCAGTTTGATGTCTGCCACTCCTCCATATAGAGGAATCTTGAAACCTTGTCATCATCTCCTTTTTATCCTGTCAAGCAAGGAATACAAAGCTTGCGCTACTCAAAGCTCGATGGTCAAGATTGCTTCAGGACGCTGGTTTTTGCTCCATGGATTGCAAGGTATCTTTTATTTTTGCATAAGAACATGTTATTATTCCTACGCATTGTTATTATGACGTTGGTTCCTCAACACGATTGAGTGGCATTAGTTGAGTTTGCTTAGTTAGGTCAAAAATGAGTTCGCTTCTGCATCATCCTTGGGCTGGTGTTAGCTCCGTGCTGGGAGTCTAGTTTCTTTCCCCAATCGTTGAGGGTGACCCTTTTGCATGGGTTTTTCACACACTTCCCGATTCCTCTGAGGCACACTGTTGCTACTTTTGCCATACTTTGGGTACGCACAAATGTCTTTTCTTTTCTCTGCTCGGCCAAGTGCAGGGGCAAGAGATTGATGGATAAGATGACCAACCTAGGCGCTCCCTAATACGAGAGAAGTCTCAGATAGGGGTAGTCTTGACCCTCAAAAGTGAACTTTATTGCACAATCTAGCCAATGAGGGCTATCAAAAATAAATCAAGGAGAATGAATCAAATACAAAATTATGGAATCAAAGGCATGGCAAGAGTTGCAATACTGTTTCCTGCGGGAAGTCATGAGCCCAGTCGCATGCATGCCTGATAAATATGGGTCTCAAAATCAAAGACACAAAGCCCCAGCGTAACAGATTGTATCTTTGAGGGGTAGTGCCCTCGAAGAAATTCAAATCCTGATATTTCCCATCCTGCATAAAGCTTGTCTCCAATTTTCTTCCATTTTTCCCTCTTAGGCTCGGTTGTATCCCGGGTATGGCCTTAGTAGGGGCACCATTATTTGAAGACGGTTGGTTGTGGTAAGCCACCCTCAAATGCACGCCCTCCTCAAGGGGATTCTTTAATGAGGGGGGAGGAATGATGACCCCTAGCCAATAGTTTAAGCCTGTGTCTGGGTGTTGCAGATAGCTTTGTCAAAATCCCCCCAAAAAATTAATTAAATATGTTCAAAATCTCAAAAATAATCAAATATGTCAAAATCCAAAAAAAAAATTTAAATATGTTCAAAAACCCCAAAATTTAAATATTGTCAAAAATCTGAAAAAAAAATAAAATATGTCAAAATCCCCCAAAAAATCAAATATGTCAAAAAATTTTAAAAATTAAATATGTCAAAAAAATCAATCAAATATTGTTGAAAATAAAAAAAATCTAAAAATTACAAAAATCTAAAAAATGTGTCATTTTGTCCCCTTTTCTATTTGTTTTAAGAATGGATATAATTCATTTGCTAAGTGTGCAGGTTTCAAGTGCTCAAAGCTTCCTTGTTCTTTGTCTACTGTTCATATCTTGTTATCTGAGCTGTTCTATCTTCTTCGATCCACTCTCTCGATCTTTCTGAAGCTTATGTCCTTCTCAGCTTTTCCTTCGCTTCATATCATCATATCTCCATGAGAGGGCATTGCCTCATGATTACAAACCTGGTGGTTCTACTTCATTTGATCTTAGGCTTTGATTGAAGAGCGTATTTGTCATGTCTTTTGTCATGCCGTGTCCTTGTTACACGTGTCTATGTCCCTCCGTGTCCTTGTCACGTGGGTTGTTATCCCTCCGTGTCTGTCATGTCTTCGTCCCACTATGTTTTCGTCCCACTGTGTCACCATGTCGTGTGTTGTTGTTGTCATCCCACACATGTGTTGTCCGTGTCTTTTGCCCATGGTTGTTCGTCCCACATGTCTTTGTCCCACCATAGTATTATCCCACCGCGTGTGCTGTCCCGTCGAGTGGTGTTGTCTTGTCCCACCGTTTCTTCAATCCCATGCACGCTTGTTCCTGTGGTATTTGCTATATGTTTTGTCCATCCTTGTTATGTTATGTTCAGTTCATGTTCACTATGCTTCATTCACCTTCATGTTGTTATATGCTTCATTCGCCTTTGTGATGTTCTTTTGTTGTTTGGTGTCTTATATTTGAAAAATGTAAAAAATCAAAATCCAAAAAAGATGTCGTTTCGCTTGGCAGGTAAGTCAGGTATGGCTCTCTATCCCTGCTCATTGTTGCATTACTATATAGTAATCTACCTTATTATAGCCTCTCAAGGACCGGCTGGTTGCCCATGTGTTATGGGATCTGATGTTCCCAACAAAAACGATGATGATCTAAGAGCATATGGTTAATCGTTGGATAAGCCGTTAGTTTGAGTCGGGTGGGGGACGATGGACTCTGTCTCGCACGCCGTAGTTACAAAAAGACTCTTGACCCCGTCTTACTTAGTCTAGCAGTAGTATTCTTAAGTACTTTCTATTTTATCTTTCTTTGCATTCATTTTGATGGTTTCTTTATTTTAACCCAGCATGCATCATGTCATTTTGAGCATTCATGCCTTGTAATTCTTTCTAGATTTCTCCTCAGCAATGGTTGATTACACTTCAATTCTCTTGAATAAGAGATCCTCATTCCACTATGAATTTGAACGATTTCTCTGATCTACCCGCTTGGTCTGGTTGGCCAGTGTGATTCATGTTTGGATTTTATCTCTGTTTTATTTCTCTTTTCCAACTTTTCAGTTGTGTTCATCTGATCCCCTCATTGGTCGTGGATTGTGTCCCCCAATGACGTTTGGTCGTGTTTCCTTTTTCTCCCTTGGTTAGTTCTCCAGGTATGTCTCATCCTTGTCATCCAGTCCTTGTGGTTAGTTCGGTGTTTTCGGGAGAATTCATGTCGCTGGTTGGTTGTGACGGGTGTCTTTTCCTTGATGCCCGCTTTTTAGTTCTCTCTGCTTCATCTCCATTTCTCGTCGCTATCACTTTCGCTCTATCTCCTTTCCATTTCACCTCCGCTTCACTTTCGCTCGTTCCCTTGTAAAACGGACATCAAGGAGGGGCATCTGTTGACACCCGTTTTAAGTCTGCAAGTCGAGTTATCTCTCTTATTTACCTCCGTGATGCCCTGAATTAATCATTATTTTGGAGCATTCTTTGAGCCTATTTCAAGCCCATTTCTTGACCATTTTTCAAGCCCATTGAGCCTTGAAAGCTTTTATCTTCAATTCCCCAACTTTCAAGACCGTTTTGGGTCAATTCATAGCTCAAACGGATGCCCGGGGCTCGATCGCGCGAAGCTGCCCAAGACCGTGTTTTCCCTTATTTTAAAAAAAATTGAAAATCATCAGCTAGCGGTCTAGGGAAGACCGCTACCCCCCAATTTGTGCCAGAATCACCCCGTGTCGCTGATGTCGCCTTGCGATCACCCCTAGACCGTTTGGTGTCCCATTGCGGTCCTCCCATGACCGTTTTCTCCCTTGGCGGCCCCGCGATAGACCGTTTGCTCAACAGAGATTCTAGAACCTCCTGAACTATAATTTCTTCGCTCGAGGACTCTTTGGAGACCTTGTTTGATCCATTTTCTCTGATAATATCCCTACAAATCGATTCTAATCCACCTTGGGGATATATTCCGACTATTATCCACGGATTAATTCATCTAAATCCCCTATTTTGAATGTTTATCCTCGGATTTAAACCTAGGGTTTCCTGCACCTCTATATAAAGAACTCAGTTCACAGTGTGCGGAGGGGGGCTCTTTCTTGGTTCGGGCAAAGCCATGCTGCGACGCCGACTCAATTCTTCAACCCTAGCCTGAAGAGGGAAGTATTAGCTTTTTTTTTCAATCCGCCCAATACCTGACAAGGCAAAAGAAAAGGAGAGCAGTCACCCCTTCAAGAAGGGAAGGTACGCTCCACCCCCAATCGCCAGGCAGGGAATAAAGTAGTATTAAATGAGGGAAGTATTAGCTTTAATTCCATGCTCAAGGACTGTCTATCTGTCTCTCTACTCTTAGTTCTAGTCCTCCCAATTCTCAAAATCATCACAGTTTACACTATTTTTCTACTACACATGCATTTTTCTCCATTTTGTATAGCATATTCCCATAGTTGTGCTGCATGATTTTTCCTCTTCTTTATCTTATTTACATCACAACACACACACCTATCTTTTACACCCTTCCACAGGGGTTAAAAACCTCCCCCCAGTGCGTTCTACCTCAATTTCTACCTCTATTTTATCACTTCGGGATTTGATGCTACAGTCATGACAGTCATGACAGTCAGAGGAATATAGCCAACCAATAAAAGGCAGTACTGATAGACACAATGAGGCCAGAATTAAAAAAAATATAATTTTATTGATATCAAGACTTCCAAATTACAAATTTTAACTCGACTTATAATAATGGACTCACATAAAAGGAAAAGAAAAGGGAAAAGGAACAAGACTTCGGTGGTGGCCGCTCGTCTACCTGGCCTGCCGTGGGCGCTTTGGGCCCCCCTCCTCTCACTGCCCACGTTGTCCTTCAGTCTATCATCCCACCGTCCCTCTCCTTAGCCATCCACCCCCAGCCCTTATAGATGCAGGGGAACTGGCCACCTTCTTCCCCCTCGATGAAGTCAGGGAGTCCTACTAGCCCCTCCAGTTCGCCATCATCGCCCGGACGCCTCACGACCGCCCTCTGTTTCAGGATATCCGTGGGCATCTAGCCCAATGCTTCCCCTTCAAGCATGACTTCCTCATAAGTGCCCTTGACGGCCGACACCTCATTCTTCGATTTCAAAATATGGAAGACTAGCTACGGGTCTTCCTCAAGGAGTCCATGCTCATCCATGGGCGCATCTTTAGGTTCTTCCAATGGTCGATTCACTTCTTCCCACATGCCGACTCTCCTATTGTTCTGGTCTAGCTCGAGTTGCCTGGACTTCCGGCCAATTTCTTCACCGACGTCATGATCCGCTCCATCGCCAGGAGCATTGGCTCTGTCCTCAAAGTCGACAGGAACACCACTTGTCTGCTCAAGGCCCACGCTGCTAGGGTCTGCGTTTTGCTCAACATCTCTAAGCCACTCCCCACTCGCGTGTTGGTTGGCATCGGGGGCGGTGGGACATGGCAAGCCATCATCTACCCTGACCCCCCTTTGTTTTGCCCTGGGTGTTCACACCTGGGCCACGGCCTGTAAAAGTTTAAGAAGAAGTTGCAGCCTACTGCGGTGTCTCCCCCCCTTCCTCTGCTGATTCAGGTGCCATCTCCGCTGCTACCCGTCTCCTTCCAGTGCCTGCCAATGCCTGGCGGCCCGTTCATGATGGCACTCCTGCTATGGTTGATCTGCATGTCCATCCTATGCCTCTGCCCCTTCCTCTGGGTGTGCCCCTTGCGAAACTACCTGGTTTGGTTGGTGGCTTTGATCCTGTGGAGCCCGATGCTTTGGTGCCCGCCGTTGCTAGCCTGTCGGTAGGTGTTGCCTCTCCAGTTGGCCTTCCAGCCGTTGGTTCGGGCCTTGCCTCGCCTACTGTGGTGCCTCCTGCCTTGGCCTCCTATGAGTCATTTCCTGAGGTGCTGCCTTTGCCCCTTCCTCTGGCTCTGTTCTTGGCCATTCCAACTGCTCCTTCGGTGGGCCCTGGGCTCGTCGCTTGCAATCTCCCTACTGCTGCTATGGCCAAGGCTATTACTGGAGGCCATGCTATTGTTGATGGTTCAGCTCCAACGTCCTCTGCTATTCCCCCGGTGGCAGCTCCTTCTGCTCCTTCGGTGGGCCCTATGTTCGTCCCATCCCCTCCCCCTGCCTTGGCTGTTGCGGCTGGTGCTGCGCCTTGCCAAGGCGGTGCTACTAACTCTCTACCCCCTGCTACAGCTGGTCTCGGGCCTGGCCTCAGGCCACCCCCCAGCCCTTCCTGTGTTCTTGATCCGCCAAAGGTCGACCCTACCTCCCATGGGGTCGACCCCTGCCTCACTCCCACAGCTGCTGGCCCTCCTCGGACCATCGCTGCTGCTGTCCCCCTGGAGCCATCCTTGCCTACTCCAAAGGCCCATGTCGTGGTGTTGTCCCTACCCGCTAGCCCCCTGATGTTGCACTTCCCCCCATTGCTGCTCTTGCGATTTGTCTTCAGCCTTCTGCCGGGGTGCTTGGGGTTACCTCGTCTGCTGCTACCCATCGATCCTTCGCGCAAGCTTTGCAACGGGACGTCTCCTCGTCGGATCGTGATCGTGATGAGCATGCTCTCTAGACCCCACCCCCTTGTGCGGTTCGTATCCCCGTCCAGCCTCCTGAGGATGCGCCCTTCACACCATGCCCGGACGACTACGTTTCTCTCTGGCGCTACCAGACCAGGAATTCACGGCGCCTTGCTCCGAAGTCAGCTTCTTCCTCACCAAGCTCTGGGTCCCACGTTGCGGATGTTGTTCCTCCTGGCGGCTTCTAGCCAATCTTTGTTGGGTGGCTTGTGGTTAGGTTCTTCATGTCTTGTGGTTTTTGCATTTTGGTCTGTAGTTGTTTTAGCTGGATATCTTTCTGGGTTCTTTGGGCTTTGGGGCTTGCGTGTATCAGCCTCTTGCCTCTCTAGCAGGCCGTCCCCCCTCCCCGGAGCTTGCTCTCCCTTGTACCCCCCTCCTCCTCTCTTTTTTCAGCATGCCTTATATAAAATCCACTTGCCTGGTGGCCGGGGTGGAACGTCCATCACCTTCTGAAATGAAGGGATGGCCGATCTTCCTCGTCTCCACCTTGCAAGTATTACCTTTGAGTGAAAAAAAACAAGACTCACGACTCCAACTAGACTCAAGAAAACAAGAAAAAGACTCGGGTCTCTAAAGCTCTAGGTCCACTCGATCACTCTTACCCGTTCCTAATGGCATGTACTCCAGCTTCTATAATTCCTAAAAAATGTTAAAGAAATGAGGGTGAGCAAGAAGCTCAGTGAGATTTATATCTCTATCGCCAGGCAGAATTTTAAGTAATTAGAAATTTAATATTATGGAAAGAACTATATGCATGAACGATATGAATCCATAAACAAGTAAATCCGAGAGACGATAACCAGAAGCAAAGTCATGATTAGCAGGAATTGAAGAGAGTTGAGTAGATGAGTTCATGTATATAAATTCAATTCGTTCAAGGCATAAGGAACAAGTATCATGAGAGCTATTACATAATCAAGTGAATCAATAATTATGCATGTACAAGTGGTCAATAATTATAGAGTTGGCCATTCATCAAGTAAATTCAAGCAAGCAAGTACTTTCATGTATTCATGTCGAATGAATGTATATAGTTCACGTAGAAGTGGAATGTCGTAGACTCAAATACGCTAGCAAGTACTTCGGTGCGATGCCACACCTTGTCATTACACTCCCATGGGCAACAAGAACTTTTCGGCACTCCTCTCAGGACCAGACCGGGCCCTTAATGATGCGTTGGCATTGAGAGGTGGATCAGAGATCGCAAGTAAAATCTAGACATCCACGTTTAATTTAATGGCCAAGGAATTCCAATAACAAGTTCATGTAGTCAAGGCAATCAAGCCAATAAGATAGTAAGTTATCAAAGAAATGAAATCAAGGTATAAACTCATCAAATGAAAAGAGTCAAGGACATAACCCTAAGAAGGGTCTAGGATGGCAAGAAAATAGTCATGAGAGGCTAGAATAAAATCCATAATTTCCATGAAAAATAGACCTTTCCGAGAAACTAGGTTGAATGCGGTTGGTAACCACCCCGCGACACTCATAACGCAGTCAGGGGTATGGCTACGTTCAGTGCAGAGAGGACGGGTCTATCGACAGAGACAAGCGGTCAGTCAACAGAGACAATCAACTTACCCAAGATGAGGCAAACGCCGTCTATAGACCCACCGCGATCAACATGGACGCGGTCAGGTCAAGGTCCGTGATCCAGTTAGGGTAGAAAAGAACGTGGTCTAACGGTCCACCACCATCAGGAATAGAGGGTTGAATGTGGTTCTTGCATGGCCCCGTTCACAACAGAGTTGGCAGAACCTCGTTCCGCCCTTTCAAAAGCCAGTTGAACCCCATCCTACTCAGTAGGACATGGATTCTAGTGGGTATCAAAAATTTTAGGGTACAACCTACTCGGCATCCTAGTGAAAATCCCAGACTCGTGGAGACTTACGGAGACCTTGTTATAGTGGTTCCAGTCCGACAGAAGGAATATTTGACAGAGGGTTCCAACTACACCAAGAATTTGGGGTGTGCAGTAACACGGAAACTAGTAGAATGGTGAGTCAATACCACCGATGTGGCATGACCTTTAAAATACAATTCTATTCTAAGGAAAACAACAAATAATCATTTACGCTAGCATGTCACAAAAGCACAGAAGTCTATGACTTCTAAATAATTTGAATCAATAAGTTAATCTACTCTTTTACTGCATGAGATATCAAGGGGATGGTACAAGTCTCAAGAGGGATGAGGGAAACATGGATCTAGTCAAGTTACTGAACATTTAACAATATTTTGTGAGTCCTAATTATATAATGCGTTCTGAACCCATTTATAACTTAGGAACATGTTGTCTAATAGTGAATAGCAGAGATTAAACACGGACAAAAACTAGGATTCTGTTGGGAAACTCGGGGCCAGAACTCAGTCTGGTCTCTAGCCGCGATCACGTAGACATGGTCTTCCAAGAGAACGCGATCAGGCAATCTTATAAAATTTTTGGAAATTTTGGAATATCAAAGAAAAGCTTAAGTAGCAGTCTATTGCGGTGTCGCATTTAGAATCGCGATCACTGTTAGTACCGCAATATGAAACAGAAACTATCCTTCCGGCCAACGGTGACACACCTCGGTTCAAACCAATATTTTGATCGATATAGTTAATAAAAATTGGGCAAAAAGATATCATATGAAATGGGACTTAAAGATGAACATTTTGATATACAAAATTGCAAGTTTGACCCGAGAGAACACCTCCCTTAGACGATCTAAGAAGAGGAAGACGATGAACACCGGAACCCTAGACAACCTCACCCTCGCCCGTTGAATCCTCCCTGGATCTAGCATGCCACCATCCTCTGGAGCAAATAGGGTTTGCTAGGAGGCGTGGCCTTCAATTTATAGAGCTAGGAAGCCCTCTAGAGTCCTAATTCGATCAAGATAAATCATGGGAGAAAAATCCACCCAAAACCCATGATTTGCCTTATCTAGCGTCGCCAACCCAAATTAGGGGTTCCTAGGGTTAGGGTTTCAAGGTATGATCGACCACCAATGGTGGGCTAGGGTTTAGGCTTCGATTTCAGCCCAATAAGTCAAGGAGTGGTGTCCAATTAGGCTAGTTATGGGTGGATTTTTCCTAAACTCCGAGTTTAACCCAATAAGCCCTAATTTAGCCCAATACTCTTATTTTGAATTTTCTTTTGGGGTTTTCCACTTTAGCAATTATGTTAGAAATTCTCTTTTCAACATGTTTATATATTTTCATATTTTTATTATTTTTCTCACTTTGAATTTGGGAAGGTAATTAAATATTCTTAATTTATTGATTATTTTATTCCGGGTTGCTACAAGCCTCCTCCCACTCTAACCCTAATTAGACTAGGATTTACGTAAGGAACGACCTCAACTTAATGGGCTAGGGTTTGGTTACGGAATTACCATATTATGATATTTTTTTCATTATTACTTGGCCTAAATCATTATTATATGAATTTTTGTTAGCTTATTCCTTAAATTTACAATTAATGCAAAGTTCCTATTTAGCTCATAATCATTTAATGGAATTATCTTTATTTTATTCCTTGAATTATATTTATTCAGGTATTTGATTTATTTTAAATCTGGGTTTGTATGATTGTGCCTCTAAAATACTAAGTTTCCTTTATTGTTATTTGAATTGAATTCATAGCGAATTATTCACTCTCATTTATTTAGTTTGGCCCTTTTTAAAACAACTAAATACTATAGTAACTTTTAAATAAAGAGGATTGTTGAAGTTATTAGATGCTAATTAAGTTAATTAGGAATTCGAATGTATATAAATATTTTAACCCGTGCAAAAGATTGACTTTACTTAAAATTTAGTTGGACCTTAAATCAATTTTTTCTAACTATATCACTAATTTGTTCTTCTTTCGTTCCCTTTTATTTATTCACATAAAATTCTATTGAATTCAAATTTTTTAAAGTGAAATTACTAGACTTATTTCGTAGCACCATTTCATATATTTCTTGTTTCTCATTTTTTATTTTAATTATATACATTATTTATATTTTTAACCTTTATTAATTGACTGTGGTGTTACATTAGTTGACCAAAGAGCAAGGCCTCATGCCTGGATTCCTGCCTATTCCTATCAAGACACTTAAACAAGGAAAAAACCCAATTAAACTATGAACAAGTGAAGCATCTATCCCTCAAAATAATGAATCATACAAAAGGAGGGAAACGTAGATGGAGGGTTGGGTTTTAAACCCCCGTGGGGCCAAAAATAATAGGGGTGTGTGTATGAGATAGAAACGAAGTAGAAATATCCTAGGCTAGGATGCCATGATATGACGAAATAATGCAAAGATAATAGAAGAATAATAAAGAGATGATGAAAGAGAAAGCCCTAGGCTACTCCCTAACCGAGGAAGGATGAAGTAAAGATTCTACAAAGTAACATGACCTCGCCAACCTTGAATGTTGCATCTCTCTAAGCCCTATACTCAAGAGGTCAATTTATAGGGGAAGAGAAACCCTAATTTAGAGTTGAAAGATAACCTCTAGAAAGCAGAGTCCTAAGGTGATAAATCCACCAAGAAATTGTTGGAAAATGTTTCTAAGATGGCTAGGAACATGTTTAGATCCAAACAATCGCCAAAAACCTCCCAGACTTGGATTTCAAGGTGATCACGACCGAAAGAGATGTGTTCTGGCTAGTGTTGGCGCTTGTTTATTTTCTTTAATTAATTGAGGATTAAGCATAGGGAAATACTCCCTAAATAGAGCAAAACGACACAACCCCAAAGATGCTCTACTAGTCAAGGTGAGCTTGAAAATCGAGACATTCTGCCCGATCAAACGGCACACCATAACAAGCGGGGGTCACCCCGACTACCAGACAAACGGCATCATCACGCCGATACCCTAGTTATCGGGCCAACCCGAGACTCCCAGCAACCCATCGTGCTACGTGGTGCATGATGGAGGAGCGGGGAACAACTCCGGACACACCTTCTGTAAGCACCCAAACACTGGCAGATCCGACAGTCACATCACACCCGGGTTCACCGCATTTAAGACGGAGCTCACGCGAGCACCGAGTCCGGTTGATCCGGGGCTAGAATCAAGTAAGTTATTTTGTCACCCAGTCCACCTGACCCTTGTAACCCCAACTCACCTAACTAACCTAGACCCCTGAATCCAACCAGTCATTCCGGCCCACCTAAATCCCAGGCTCATGCAACTATGGCCCATTAAAACCCTTTGCTCCAGCCCATCTTAACTCCCAATAGGACCTGCATGACCTTTCCCTCTCTTCCAGGTCAAATCCAGCCATTCCGGTCCATCCAAACCCCCTAGGGGGAGAGGTTTACCCAAACCAAGAAGCCCCCAACCTCTCTGGCCCGCGTAAACCCCCTTTACGCGAACTAGCCTGCCTGTTTCTGAACGCAGTATCCTTCACAACCGCGTTATGGAGGGAAAAATGGTCGGTCAAACCCGCATAAACCCTGGCCCGCATGTCAAGGGGAACGCGGTCGTCTAGGCAACCACGTTCACGATAAGGCGGTCACCAGAGCGACCGCGTTCCTAAAAGTCGAGTCAAATCTTCCTAAACCATGGCCCACGTGTCAAGGAAAATGTGGTCTCTAAGGAAACCACATACTAGAGGGAAAAACCCCCCGGTCAAACACGCCTAAAGCCCTGGCCCACTGTCAGGTTTGAGAGCTGAGCGCGGCCGCTTAAGCGATCACATTTTTGATAATGTGGTTGCCTAGGCGACCACGTTCAGGAATGCCTAATCAAACCCGCGTAAACCCCCCCTTTACGCGGACCAACTCATACGCTTCGAGTTGGTCCACCTAAACCCCTCTCCAAACTCTATAACCCCCCCCCTGGGTGGCCTAGGGTAATAAGATGCATAGAGCTCACCCCCAAGACTACAACGGCGTGCAAAGGACTTGGTTAGCTGGTTGTGTGTTTCCTAGGCTCACGCCGAGGGCATGTCGCATGCTTATCCCTCATACGGTGTCTAGCCCAAACACAAAACTCGTAAAAGGTGGCCCCTACTTTGATGAACGCACTATATTTGGATGTCGTTTGACGATCGCATGTTGCCCTGATAATGCTTGATGAAAGCACCATGCACGGCCTTGCCTTGATATTTGTGCACAGCCCCAGATGTTGCATGATGAAAGCACCATGTCCGGTCTCTGTCTCGACATTCATGCACCATCGGATGCTGCTTGATGAAAGCACCTTGCCCGGCCTCTTCCTCGATAACTACGCATTGCTGGATGTTGTTTGATGAGAGCACCCCGCCTGATCCCTACCCCGATGATCATGCACCACCGTGGTGTCACCTCGATAAGTGTGCCCTCAATGTTATTACCCGAACAATGGGCACACTTCACGAGTCTTGATGCAATATGAAGTTTCAAGCCCCTGCCTCTATGAACACTCCCCGAGCATGACCATCGAGGTCTCATGGCACCCAGCTACCCCAGTCATAACGGTGCCCCCGACACCCGACTGCTAGCTACTCCAGTCACGACGGGGCCCGCGACGCCCAATCGCATAAAACACTCTAGTCACAACGGTGCCCCCGGCACTCGACTACCCAGCTACTGCAGTCACAACGCTGCCAGCTACTCCAGTCATGCACAAGAAGAGGGAAATGTGAGGCCCTTGCCCCTTGGCAGGCCTTGGAGCAAGGAAGGAATCAACCTCCACATCCTGGTGCTGCTCAGATAATGCAACCATTCCTTTTACCGTGTTCCTGAAGAACGCACCCATAAGGAGCACCGCGTTAATCACCAAGCCCTCCTTTAGCCTCCTTTCAATTTTCGAGTCAGGGCCCACGGCACCCCAACTGCTCAGTCACTCCAGTCATGATGGGGCCCACGACATTCGATCGCTCAACAACTTCAGTCACAACGGTGCCCCCGGCACCCGACTGTCAGGTACTCAAGTCACGACAGGGCCCGCAGCACCTGATCGCTCAACCACTCTAGTCACAGCGGTGCCCCTGGCACTCGACTACCCAACTACTTCAGTCACAATGGTGCCCCCGGGACCCGATTGCCAGCTACTCCAGTCACGCACAAGAAGAGGGAAGTGTGAGACCCTTGCCCCTTGGCCGGCCTTGGAGCAAGGAAGGAATCAACCTCTGCATCCCACTGTTGCTCTGACAACGTGACCATTCCTTTTACCGCGTTCCTCAAGAACGAGCCCATATGAAGCACCGCGTTAATCACCAGGCCCTCCTTCGGCCTCCTTTCAATTTTTGAGTCGGGGCCCGTGGCACCTGACTGCTCAGTTACTCTAGCCACAACGGTGCCCTTGGCACCCGATTGTCAATCTCAACTGTGCCGAACCACCAGGGTCTCCTGGTGCCCAGCTCCCTCAGCTACTCCAACTACAACTGTGCCCTCGCCACCCGATTGCCTAGCCACTCCAGTCATAATGGTGCCCCACGGCACCCGATCGCCCAGCTACTCTGGTCACTACCGTGCCAACGGCACCCAAATGTCCAGTTAATCCAGCTACAACGGTACCCATGGCACCCGATTGCCCAGCCCCGGTGACGCCTGGCTACTTCAGCCCTAGCTGCGCTCAGGCTCACCAGTCTCACCGGTGTTCATGGCACCTAGTCGTTCCAGCAACAGTGTCGACGGCACCCAACTCTCCCAGTTCCAATAGCGCATGGTCGCCCCAATCACGGTAGTGCTCAGGGCACCCAATTTCTCCAGTCACCACCGTGCCAACGGCACCCAACTACTCCAGTCAAAGTGATGCCTACGGCCTCGACTGCCCCAGTCACAATGGTGCTTATGGCACCCGACGGTTCCAAGCTCAACGGCACTTGGTCGGTTTAGGCATGGTGACACTCACGCTGTCCAACTGCTCCAGCATGACGGTGCCCACGGAACCCCAACTTCCCCGATCTCGACACTGTCTCATATCGGGAATACATTATGACGCCCCTCGGGCGACATCCTGCCAAGTCACAAGTCCTTTGATGGACACTACGCGCAAATGCGGAAATACCCGCACAATAATGCAATGACCCAGGGACCGTCATAAATGATGGAACTTTCCCGTGGCTTGCACACATTTGTAATCAGGCTTGCACACCCCGTATAAACGCCTCTCATGGAATATAGTGATGTAATCCAGTCCGGGAATTGATCCCCATCCTCGCCAGCTACCAGTCTCAACGCCGTCCAATAGACTGTCATCTATCTCCCAGCTCGGTCCTAACCCATGAACCCAGATAGACCCTATACCCGAGCCAGATCCTGCCTGCTCCCTGTCGAGCCAATGTCCGCTACTCCTTTGTCCGAGTCAATACCTCATTCTCATAAATCCAGAATGCATACCCCCTCTAGTGTCTGCACTGGAACCAGTCTCTCTACCCCAGTTATCCCCATTGTGTTGCTGTTGTTCTGTCACTGTTGCATGGACTAAGCCCTCCCGACGTTGCGGCTCCCAGGGTCCCTAACTCTCTCTTCGATAGTAGAAATAAAGGTGCTCTGATTCAATCCGATATAAAATAAACATCAGTTACTTGCGGCCGGTGGGGAAAGACGTCTAGTACACGAATCCCCATAATTGCCTGTGCACTCATACCAGCAGAACCTCCTCCTCTCCACGTGACGCATGACATTTCGTGCTCACGCGTCGTGCCCTGGCGGCATATCCCTAGTCGAACACTTGGTTTCGCAGGTGATCGTCGAGAAATCGACTGACACGCCCGCATTCCATCCTGCCATCCTTGTTCCAGTCTTCTAGAACGATTAACCATACCCCATTCCTTCTTGTGTGTTCCTATCATTCTTTTCACCTTCTTTTCAATACCCTCGAAATTCCCGCGTGCCAAGTCGACCTATCTCGGCCTTCCGTAAAAGGCAAGTATGCGTCCCCATCGCGAGGAAAAAATAGAACGGACTTCCCCGCGCGCGTAAACAACTGGGCTGCATGATTTTTTTTCGGAATGACATCTATCTAATGATCGCGACCTAAGTGAACATGGCCTATTGCACGACCTCAACCTGAAGTGAACGTAGTCATACGATAGCCTGCATTTAGGCTAACATGTCCAGAACAAGGGTTTTCATGAAATTTAGACTCCAAGGCCTAATGGGCTGAAAGATGAGTTGAATGGGCTCATAATGGGCCAGGGAATCACTCAAAACAATGACCAATTTAGGGTGTTATCAGTAAGAACTAGAGAATGACTCAACTTATGGGCCAAAAATGGGTGTCTACAGCAGTTTGCGGGCGCAAGCTAGGAACCTTTCCTAGAGGCACACTTGGGCCCTTGGGCATCTAGTGGTTGGTGGCAGGGGCGCTTTGCCAATGGTAGTGTTGTGGCTTAGCTACCTTAGATATGCTAACCATGGCCTTGAGGGGACCTTGTCGGGCTCCCAAACTAGGTAGTCCAAGGTGTCCTCCACCTTGAGAGGATCTTATCTAGTTCTTTTCTGTAAGAGACATTATCACAAGGGTGGGAGTTCCCCGGGAGAACCCTCCAATGCTCAAGCCAGTAGGTGCTTTGGTACAAGGAAGAAGGGTGCTTCTCTCTTGTGGAGGATGCCCAGAGGCTGCCGAAGCAGTCCAGTGGAGGTAGAGAAAAAGGGGGAAAGCCTTGGCTAAGGAGTCATGGTTCCGTGGCTAGGTCATGGAAAAGGGCATCAGCTTGTAGGCCCCTCTAGGCTTCTACTCCTTACTAGGTGTGAAGGATTGCTTCTACATTGTGGGGTTTTTCTATCCCTTGGGCATACCATGACAAGCCATGGAGACCTCCTTATATAGATGCTAGAGCTCTTTGAAGTTGGTGAAGCTTTTCCATTACCGAGGTCGAAGAGACTCTTCAGGGTGGCCTGTCAGGACTACACGATTTACGGGATTCGCAATGTATCACAATCTTTGGGAAGGGATGTAGATCCACTAGTGTTGTAATGACACTTGGGCTCCTCGAAACCATGCACCTATCACGGGCTTAATGGGGCATCGACCATGTGGCAAGGACTTAGCACAACTTTTACCCTCCCATGTACCTTGGGGGTGCGGGCACAGGGTGGCCCTGGTGCCCTTGATTGGGCTCCAATTTTTGATGTGCCACCTCGCAATTCCCCGGGGCAGGTTTGATTGAGCATGATGGCTTGTTGCAGTTGTTTTGGCTTCAGGACTTGCATGGCCAGGGGGCAATGCCTGGGCCATCTTCAGAAGTGGTGGACATGGAGGTGCTGTTGGACATCCTTCAACCATGCTGCGTAAGTGGGGGCTTAACGCTCAATGCCAAACTCAAGGTGGCTCGAAATCTCGGGGCCGAGTTAAAGCTCTAGGCCTCTTGAGTGTTATAGCCTAGTTATCTCTTGATGCCTCCTAATGCCTCGGCACAGAGTTAAACCTCCAGGCCTCCTGAGAGTTATGACCTAGTTATCTCTTGAGGCCTCTTAATGCCTTGGGGTAGAGTTAAAGCTCTAGGCCTCCTGAGGGCTAGGGCCAAGTTGTCTCTCAAGGCCTCCTAATGTCTCGAGGCCGAGTTAAGGCTCGAGGCCTTTCGAGGGTTATAATTGTGTTATCTCTCTCGGCCTCCTAATGTCTTAGGATCGAGTTAAAGCTCTAGAACTCCTGAGAATTGGGGTCGAGTTGTCTCTCGAGGCCTCCTAGTAGCTTAGAACCGAGTCAAGTCTCTAGTCCTTTTCGAGCAAATACCTCGGTGCTTTCCTTATGACTCTTAGGCTGGCGAAGGGGCACGTGGCTTTCCTTCTAGCTTCCAACCTTGCAAAGGGGCACCAGGGCTCTCATGTTGTTTGGATATGGCGGGCCAACTTTAGTGGGCCATGATCGAATGCGAAGCTCGTCGTTAAAAACTCGCGCACTCAATTTCAAAAATTCCGTACTCACACAACAAAATTAAGATTTTGAATATAGTGGAGAATATGAGTCGAATCCACGGAGAGGCTAATATTTTGAAGTTGAAAATTCTATTTCTCTTTTATTTCTAACAAAATCAAATGAAGTTGTTGGAAGGTTTTTTTTATGAGAAACACCTAAAATAGCGTAAAATTAAAATCTACCTAAAGAAACTTGGAGGGGTATAGGAGAGAAATAGGGAGAGAGAGAGAGGGAGAGGAAACCACAAATTTAGACAGAGAATCGCAAATATTTTGCTTAATGATCAAAACAAAATGTTTACAATACATAGAGGTTCAAATAAACAAAGTACAATGCTCAGAATAAAATCTAACTAAAACTAAAAATTAAAGAACAAGAGAAAGAGAGAGTAGCTAGGAAGACGAAGTCATCGTCGCCCATGCCTTTGGGCCTTTGAATGGCTGCCCAACTTGGACTAGATGCTGCCGCGAGTGAGCCTTATAGAGGAGTTTAGATAGGGATAGAGAGATAAGAGAGAAAAAGATAGAGAGATATAGAGAGAAAGAGGGGGAGCTGGGATTTAAATCACGTAAAGTAAAAGGAGAGAAAAAAATGAAAACCATGTGTGTAGATGAGAGAGAAAGATAGAGATTGGGAGAATGGCAGAGACGATAGATAGGGGGGCTACGCAGTGCGACTGTGCATGGGTTGTGTGCGAAGGTTGGGGAGAGAACGTGAGAGGGGTAAGAATGCTACCTACGTGTGTGTGTGTGCGTGTGCAAGGGGAGACGACCGATGTATGTGCATGGGAGGGTCGATGATGCATTCATGTGTGCATGAGGAAACGGCTGTGCGAGTGTGTGAGGTGTGGGTGCAGGAGAGTGTGCAGTGAAGGGTGGAGATGAGAGGGTGGATCGCTGCTACGTGTGTGTGTGTATGAGAAGGGAGAGTGAGGGGTGACACAGTGTGTTGAGGGGGAGTCAACACGATAGACGCCGGTGGTGGTGTGTCCGTGGGTGAGGAGGAAGAGAGGGATAGCAGAGAGAGGTGTCTGCGGGTGTGTGCATGTGTATGGGAGATAGAGTGGCTATGTGAGGTGTGTGTGGTGAAGGGTGAGGCCGTTTGTAGGTGCGGGTGTGCAGGGAGACACAACAGAGAGAGGGGGAGTTGGGAGGGCAGTATGAGTGTGAAAGAGAGAGGGTGAGAGAGTCGTGAGAGGCAAAGAAAGAGGGAGCGAGAGTAAGAGAGAGAGCTGGGGTGTGAGAGGAAAAGGGTGGTTGCGGTGCCTCTGTTCCAAACAGGGGCACAGTATCGGCGTGGAGTTGAGAGGGAGAGAGAGAGAGAGAGGCAGGGAGAGAGAAGAAGTGGGAGAGGGATTGTAGGGGTTAAGGAAGGGAGAGGGGGACCGGGAGGAGAAGTGTGAAAGAGGGAGGAGGAGAGATGAGAATAGAGAGAGGAGGGGGGCGAAGGGTAGAGAGAGAGAGAGAGTTGAGAGAAGAGGGAAGGAGAAGAGGAAGGAGGAGACAGAAGTAGTAGGAGAGGGGAGAGAGGAGAAGGAGAGGGGGAAAAGAATTTTCCAAGGGGAAGGTGTGCTGGGATTTTATAGGGGGTCTAGGGACGAGGCCGCTGCTGCCAGTCAGCTGTCCACACGCCTGCATGTTTATGCCGCTAGCTTGCCTGCCATTATTGCTATAGAGTTTGTCAGCTTCCCCCAATGATCTTGTTGTGTTCCCGAAGCTTGCCAACTCCCCATGCTTCTGCTCAAGCCCCTGTTGTTCGCCTTGATAGAAACGGTGGTGCCCTGATATGGATCCAGAGGGGGGGTGAATGGATCTTCTCTACAAAAAGAATACCCAATTAAAATGTTTGCTCTCTAGAAGGGAAGCAGAAGACAAGGAGCAAACCCACAAAGCCAATACGATTTGGAAATCACTAGGTGTGATAAAGAGTAGAAGACTCACCACAACGATGCTCACAGATGACTAGCAAATCTCATGGAACCTAACATGAATGCTTAACACATAGTGAGACAATCACAAGTGGATGCAGATAATAAATAGAGAAACCAATCCAAACCATGATTAAACATTGTGGCCTATAGAACCGTATGCAACACTAAACGTGTAGACCTCACAACAGGCCATAACTCTTAGTGCTTAAAAACATCACAATGAATATCTTGTGCGCACAACCGACCTTGTGAAGAAAGGTAGAGAAAAAGGAGCAAACGCACAAGGCAAACCATAGCACACTTGACTTTTAGGTGGTTCGGCCAGACACCAGTCTGCCTACATCCACCCCTCACTCAAACCTGAGTGAGGATTCCCTTGCCAAAGCAAGACGTAGACTCATTCCGCAAACAACTACTGTAAAATAGCTTGAGACTGAGGGAGATAAATCCCTCGACACCAATCCTGCAATCCACAGGATCGGCACCCATTGCTACCCACAGTGACCGGAGAGTCCAACTCTACCTTCTCCTACAACCACAGAAGGAACCGTGAGTAACGCCGAGTTGCCCACAACCAGAGGACTAGTCCTCTCTTCCTCTGATGCATAGAGGGAACTCGTGAGTGACACCCAGCCACTCACAACCTGAGACCCAAGTCTCCCTTCTTCTGATTGCTCAGAAGGAACCCCGATCCCAGAACAGGGAATCAAAAAAACACAAAATAAATGGAAGAGAACAACGGAAAAATCAAAAGAAAAAACAAAAGAAACAGATATAGCTCCGAGGAGCACAATGACTCTCGATTTGATCCACGAGTTGAAACACTGACAGATCTGAACTAATGCTATGGCTGCTCTTCTTTCTCTCACCCACTGACTGCTTCTCTCTTCTTCTTTCTCAGCTCTCACGTTCGATCTTTTTTCTTCTGAAGGCCCTCTCTCTTTTTCTTCTTTTTTTAGCTTTTCTCTCTGGCGGCTCCTTCTATATTCCGCACCTTTCTATGGAGGAAGATACCTCCTATTTATACTAAAAACAGGGGCTCCGGAAAAGCTCTTTGGGTAAAGTGATTTTATTCCATTTCTTTCCTATTGGGCCACATGGCAAGAAGGGGAAGAATATTTCTGACAATGAATCCTCGGATCACGTACCCATCACTACGCACTTGGGTTCACGTGTCACTCGCCTGTTGTATCAATGATTGATCGAACTCACGTGTTTTCTTATACCCAGTCACGTGGCTGCCTTCAGTTCTGTCACTGCTGCCTTCCTTGTGTTCACCAGATTGCCAAACTTAGTTGCTTCAGGTATATTGGCCTTTTTCATCTGTACCTTTGATGCTACTTAGTTGAAGTGCTGTGAGCTACACGAGCTAGTTGCTTCCATTAATATGTCCATTGAGTATGGTTGCTAAAGCTTGGTCTTTAACTTGGTTTACCAGGATTGCTTAAGGCTTGTAAAGATTCAGATCCAAGCTTGATTGAGTGCATTGAGGCAGTGGCTTGATTTTCGACCTCTCCTTTGGGTGCTTAGACCTTTCTATAAATGTGCATCGACCTTCTAATGCAAAATGTATATGTATACCGACCTTGTAAACAAATGTGCATCGACCTTCATGCACAAAATATATGTGCATCGACCTTGTAAGAAAATGTGCATCGACCTTCATGCATAAAATATATGTGCACCAACTTGTATTAAATATGCTCCGACCTTATTAACAAGAACTTCGTCATGTGCGTTGACCTTACTTAGGCATGAGCACTGACCTGAACTGTATGTTCACCGACCTGAGCTTGGCCATGTGCATCGACCTCAACTGTATGTGCACCGACCTAAACTATATGTGCATTGACCTGAGCTTGGCCAGGTGCATCGACCTTAACTGTATGTGCACCGACCTGAACAGTATGTGCACCGACCTGAGCGTGCCCATGTGCATCGACCTTAACTGTATGTGCACCGACCTGAACAGTATGTGCACCGACCTGAGCTTGGCCATGTGCATCGACCTTGATAGCTTCAAGTCTTCATATGCATCGACTTGTTTTAACAAGTGCACTGACCTTAGTAGGTAGCATCGACACGAGTAGTCACCAACAAGAGTAGATACATCGGCCTTTCTTTGCTGAATGGCTAAAGATGCACCGACCTTCTTCACGTGCTGGCATGATGTGCATCGACCTTCATTCAGCCCTGGCTCGATGCCATCGACCTTGGTCCTGTGCTGGTTCAATGTGCACGGACCTTGGCTGCGTGCTAGCGAGAGGTGCACCGACCTTGTGGTAGTGATGACAGAACATGCACCGACCTTATGGCAGTGATGGCAAAACATGCACTGACCTTGTTGTCAACCATTAGTACAGCTTGTATTGTCTGAAATTTTGATAGGCCAAACAAGACTATTGACTTTTCTTGTTGAATGTGCATTGACTTCATTTACCATGTTGACTTTTATTTTGACTGTGCATTGACTTCTGATTTTTAACTGGCTTTCAACCTGTTCTTTGTTGCAACTTGAACATCTCAACAACACAAGCATAAACATGAGAACATATGCATGATTCTTTATCAACAATACACAATGTTTGATTATTTTAATGATGGGAATCGACTCCGAGCACTAACTTTTTAGTTTATATTTGTGTCCTTTATTTGCATGTATATCCTTGGGAAATTATGTTTGCAATTGTAAGGCTTTATAAGCCAATTTGTCATTCCTTAAGGATGTTTGGGTTTATTTGTAAAAGTCCAGTAGGTCCAGTAAGGGCCCCCACCTCCTTCCCCGGCCATTGGTCCACCTAGGCTCTAGGGCCCATATGGGACTGGTCAAATGTGCAAGGTGGGCTTCTAGAAGACTTGACCATTCAAGGGGACAAATGGGTTAAAAAGTCCAATATTCCCTCCCTTAAGGTCAAGGGGGCGCCCCCCTCCACTTAATGTATTTTATTTTTTATTTTTTGACCACATGTGGGATTAATGTGTTATCCCTTGTATACCCCTCCCCTAACCTAGATGTGAGGATAGTTTAGGTCATTTTGTATTTCATATAAATAGCTTGTATTTCCCATTTTGATAGAATTAATGAAGAAGATTTTATGAGAAATTGTGCAAGGCCCTTGGGCGCCCCTTGTCTCTCTCCTCTCTCCCCCTTGTAGATGGATTTCTGCCCTTCTTCTGAGGTGTGATGCCTCCCTCCTATCCCCCTTCCTGAGTGAGACGCTCAGCACCGCCGCCGCCATCGTGCTACCATCGCACCGCCACCGCCATCGCCGGAGTTCTATCCAAATTAGGACAGAACCTCAAAGCCATAATTTTATCCTTTTCTTATATTATCTGATCGACCCCAAATTTTGAGGGTTTGTTCATCTTGTTATCCTTAGCCTCCAATATATTTTTTGTGTCATTCCGCCACCGTTTGGTATTTTTCCCGTATTTTTGTTCTTCCCCTCAATAATCTGCCATTTTGCAGATCTGCGGGACAGTGTCCTGTTGTGGTATTTTTCCCACCCCCTTAGCCCTCTTCAGAAAATCCTCAAAAATTACCAAGTGTTCCTCACGTACCCCCCTTCCACCATAATTTTTATGGAGTCTAGATATTTCATTTTCCCTTCGGTCAAAATTCATTTTTAGGGTCAACTCAGTATGTCCTGTGTGTCTATCAGTCTGAGCCAGCAAAAACATTTTTGGCACAGTCGTTTTAATTTTCAATCCATTCACTTGATGGATCAAAAAAATATATATGTTGTAGATCTATGAGTCTTCTTTCCAACGGCACTAACCACGCCTCGATCCGCCTCCGGATCTGAGCACAAAATTCCAGTCGTGGAGGCGCGCAAATCTGTTCTGTGAATAGACCAGTAGAGGCAGTAGCAAAATAAATCTTGCAAAAATATCAAAGCTCAATTTCAGGAGACGCCACTTCAGGGAGTCGACTAGGGACGTCCCGCCATCGTCCCAGCCAAGCGCCGCCTTCAGAAGACTCAAGGAGGATGACGTCCCTTTGGAGGCCATTACTTGTTGTCCTGCAACTCAGAACCGAGTCGGCGCAGTACCGAGTCGGACCAACAGCCTGGTCCCTCCCCGAGAGCCCTTCCGACTTGCTGCCCATCAACTCAGGATCGGTCCTCCCGGTCCCCACTTGTAGCCCTTTACCTCCCTGCGTGGAGTGGGTATAAATTCATTTGCTGTAATTATTATAATATTTTTACCGGGAGTTACCGTACTTGGCCGGGATCGTCTTCCCCACGCCCGGAGCGTGGAGGTATCGTGCCCACTCCCCCTCTCGGCATTTGCTTTCCTCGTATATTTTCTTATGCCGCTACATGTGATAGGATTTTTAGCTCGTTATATTTTTATATCATCGCTGCGAGAGAGTGAGTGAACCCGTCCTGTGACTCAATCCGAGTACACGCGGAATAGCCAAATACCCGAGATTCATTGCCGGTTCCTCAACTGTGCACGATCCCGCGTTTCCCTTGTTAGGGACGAGTTGCGAGCTAGAGTCCCAGGTTTGCGTGTCCGTCCCGCATTAAATTGGTATCAGAGAGAAAGGTTGAGTCTATAGTAGTTTTGGTTAAAAATAAAAAAAAAGTGTCTAAGTCTAGTTGTCGCATTTGCATTCCTTTATTCGGTATATCAAAAGGTGTTGCCCGAACGTTAGGTTACGCCTATCGGGAAGGTCGCACATTTGCGAGAGAGGATCTTCGGATCCCGTAACTCTGCCAAGTACCGACTATGGGTTGAGTATAGGTTTATATTATCCGCATTTTTACCCCTTTTCACCATTTAAAGTCGTGTCTTGGTGCTTGCATTAGTCTTGCATAAAAGTTTTGAATAAAAAATAAACAAAAAAGTGTTCCAATGCATGCCCACTCCTAGGGAAACCAATTCCCATCTTATGTGCAACTATGACCAACCCATGTACCCCGAGTAGACCCGTCCAAGGCAACAAGTCAGTGATTGAGTACATTCCGGAGTACGATGTGTACCGGTTGGAATATGGCATTAGAGAGGAGGTGATCTCGATCGCCTTTCAGTTTCGAAGAAGTTTGCGACTTCACTTCCAGTTTGAATGTCTTTGCCGTAACGCGTCCACTCTGGCGCAGTCTTATCTGGTTGCTCTCAAGGTTGAGCCTTTTGAGATAAGGTTTGATGCCGCCCTTCGACAAGCAGATGCCGCCCTTCGGCAAGCATCTACCTCTCAGCCGATTTCCGAGCCTGTCGGACAGCCTACCCTACGGCCTTCCCCACCCCAGTATGGGAACCCTTCCCTTAGAGCTCCTTTGCCATCTATGTCCAATCTTTATTCGGAGCCATCTCATTTGGAGCCACCTCAGCCCGAGTCACCCGTGTTTCTAACGGGAACGCTTTTCATTGCTGAGCCACTACTTAGTTGGCTCAAGAATGGTTTGGTCCCACCTTCCTATCCATCCGTGGATCTAGCCCTCCCAATAGTCCCCATTAACTTCTTTCACACCACGTTCAAATCCTTTTGCTTTGTAGACACTGTAAAAGATCTACTAAGGAGTCTAGAATGTCAGTGGGAGCTGACATATACATTGGCCTTAGGGTCTGACCAACCCTATACTCATAGCTTTATGCTCCCAGCTTTGGGGGCTGTTACCTCGGTGTACACCTTGGCTCCTATCACCACCGAGGTCCTATTGTTCTTCCCTGTTCCCGATGACTTGGATTTCACCCCCTCTTACGGTATTACCATCCCAAGGGAGGAACCTTCCACCTACCATGATAAATGAAGGTGAGCACCTACACCTTCAAGAACCCCACACATGGGTCCATGTCATGGGGCAGTCCCTCTCATGGGGTCATACATTCTTTGATCCCTTCGACCCCTTCACCAGTGAACCTCCCAAGCTATCATCTTCACTCCACCTCTTCCGAGGAGTTCACTCTCACACCCCTACCCCACTGTCTAGTCCACCTCCCCTAGCCAAGAGGCTGTTGATTGGGAAAGGTGGCATGCCTTACCTACATCTAGGGGTGATGAAGAAGGTAGTTTTGGATCTCCTAGCCATCCCACACCCAAGTCCCATAGGAAGTCAATGCATGATTGGGTCATACTTGGACGTCTAGGAGTCCCCCACGCCATCAACCTCCGTTTACATAACATGCATGTATGGCACACATTCGGATGTCCTGGTCCACCATGGCATATGTATGGGTCGGACTAACAGTAGGTTTGTTTAGGGCCATGTGTGAGTCTTTATTTTGTACAGTTTGTCTGTCGAGTGCATAGTGAGTCTGCATGCATCGAGTCGAGTCGGTCTTTGTACGCTCACGTTGTTAGTTCCTTTCGAGTGCGAGGCAAGTCGGATCTATTGTGTACATTGTAGACTTTCCAGAATTTGGGATCGTCTCTACCTCAACATATCGGATCTAGTCACATAAAGGGACCCAGCGGTGATTCCTAGTGAGTCTTCGAGCCGCCTCCTTCCCTTTGAGAGTGACCCCACCCCGGAGTGTCCACCTCTAGCCTCATTCCCCAGCAGCGTGAGCATATCGAACCTGTACGGGATGAGCAGGTGTCGATTACTTGGAGTGGAGCGTACTCCGGGCTTCAAGGTTCGGTGACGGATCCGTAGGAGCTACTTGCGCAGCCGCACCCCTTACTCGACGGGGTCGAGTTCTTCCCACCCGGGGAGAATTGATGGGAATCGACTCCAAGCACTAACTTCTTAGTTTACATTTGTGTCCTTTTATTTACATTTATATCCTTAGAAAAATATGTTTGCAATTGTAAGACTTTATAAGTCAATTTGTCATTCCTTAAGGATGTTTGGGTTTATTTGTAAAAGTCCAGTAGGTCCAGCAAGGGGCCCCCACCTCCTTTCCTATTGGTCCACCTAGGCTCTAGGGCCCATGTGGGGCTGGTCAAATGTCCAAGGTGGGCTTCTAGAAGACTTGGCCATTCAAGGGGACAAATGGGTTAAAAAGTCCAATATTCCCTCCCTTAAGGTCAAGGGGGCGCCCCCCTCCACTTAATGTATTTTATTTTTTGTTTTTTGACCACATGTGGGATTAATGTGTTATCCCTTGTAAACCCTTCCCCTAACCTAGATCTGAGGATAGTTTAGGTCATTTTGTATTTCATATAAATAGCTTATATTTCCCATTTTGATAGAATTAATGAAGAAGATTTTATGAGAAATTGTGCAAGGCCCTTGGGCGCCCCTTGTCTCTCTCCTCTCTCCCCCTTGCAGATAGATTTCTGCCCTTCTTCTGAGGTGTGATGCCTCCCTCCTATCCCCCTTCCTGAGTGAGATGCTCAGCACCGCCGCCGTCGCTGCCATCGTGCCGCCATCGCTGGAGTTCTATCCAAATCAGGATAAAACCTCAAAGCCATAATTTTATCTTTTTCTCTTTTTTTCTGATCGACCCCAAATTTTGATGGTTTGTTTGTCTTGTTATCCTTAGCCTCCAGTTTAATTTTTGTGTCATTCTGCCGCCATTTGGTATTTTTCCCGTATTTTTTTCTTCCCCTCAGGAATTTGCCAGTTTACAGATCTGCGGGACAGTGTCCTGTTGTGGTATTTTTCCCACCCCCTTAGCCCTCTTCAGAAAATCCTCAAAAATTACCAAGTGTTCCTCACGTACCCCCCTTCCACCATAATTTTTATGGAGTCTAGATATTTCATTTTCCCTTCAGTCAAAATTCATTTTTAGGGTCAACTCAGTATGTCCTGTGTGTCTATCAGTCTGAGCCAGCAAAAACATTTTTGGCACAGTCGTTTTAATTTTCAATCCATTCACTTGATGGATCGAAAAAATATATATGTTGTAGATCTATGAGTCTTCTTTCCAACGGCACTAACCACGCCTCGACCCGCCTCCGGATCTGAGCACAAAATTCCAGTCGTGGAGGCGCGCAAATCTGTTCTGTGAATAGACCAGTAGAGGCAGTAGCAAAATAAATCTTGCAAAAATACCAAAGCTCAATTTCAGGAGCCGCCACTTCAGGGAGTCGACTAGGGACGTCCCGCCATCATCCCAGCCAAGCGCCGCCTTCAGAAGACTCAAGGAGGACGGCGTACCTTTGGAGGCCATTACTTGTTGTCCTACAACCCAGAACCGAGTCGGCGCAGTACCGAGTTGGACCAGCAGCCCGGGTCCGCCCCGAGAGCCCTTCCGACTTGCTGCCCGTCAACTCAGGATCGGTCCTCCCGGGCCCCACTTGTAGCCCTTTACCTCCCTGCGTGGAGTGGGCATAAATTCATTTGTTGTAATTATTGTAATATTTTTATCGGGAGTTACCGTACTTGGCCGGGATCGTCTTCCCCATGCTCGGAGCGTGGGGGTATCGTGTCCGCTCCCCCTCTTGGCATTTGCTTTCCTCGTATATTTTATTATGCCACTGCATGTGATAGGATTATTAGCTCGTTATATTTTTATATCACCGCTGCGAGAGAGTGAGTGAACCCGTCCCGTGACTCAATCCGAGTACACGCGGAAGAGCCGAATACTCGAGACTTATTGTCGGTTCCTCAACCACGCACGATCCCGCATTTCTCTCATTAGGGGCATGTTGTGAGCTAGAGTCCCAGGTTCGCGTGTTCGTCCCGCATCATTTAAAGAGTATACATGACTATAGTTTTTGACAACATCAAAACATAGGGACACAACAATCTCCCCATTTTGTATGATGGCAAAACTATGAGTCACTATAAGTTATTTCAATCAAATAACTAACTCCAATCAACGAATAATCAATGTATGAATCATGTATCATGCAACTAAATAAATAATCAATGTATGCATCATGTATCATGCAACTAAATAAACAATCAATGACCTCTGACCTCTATGACACAACCAAACTATTCTCCCCCTTTGACATTATTTAAAAAGAAGGAACAATAAGGATGGAAGTGAATAACAATGAGCATAGCAAATAAATCACAGTGGGGATAGGAATGTAACAATGAAGTAGATCAAGGTAATAAGATGCTGATGAAGCAATCTCCCCCTTTGATAGTATAGAGGGATTGGAATGGATGTAAATCATCAGACATACAGAATTAAACACGCACAAATTCAGTGATAGTTGCAGCAAAAACACAGGGACAGACATAAATGAGTTCAGGTCATGATAGATTTCATCAAGAGCAGTGAGCTGATTCAGATAGAAGAAGTGAATAACAATGAGTAGAATTTGATAAAGAATTAAATTCTAGTGAAGTAGAAGGTTTTCAATGAGATACCAATTTCATAAATCTAAATTTAAAGGTGTTTTAGAGTCTTCAATTACAGGGGCTTATGAAGGAATCTTTATTGGGCAGCATGGTTTAAATATAATGTATTCAGAGATAGTCCAAATAAACTTTCTGTACTCATATATGAAGTCAATTTTAATAAAAATGAACCATGCCTTCATGTTAACATCTAGTTTAACCTCCCTTCATCTTACACTACAAGAAAAAGAGGTATTAGTGACGGAAATTTCAGACGAACGAATTTTCGTCGCAAATCCATCTGTAAATTCGGGCGGATGATTTCATCGCAAATTCTATATGTATTTCAGACATAATATTACATGTCTGAATATCCATCTCAATTTGTGACGGTATTTGAGACGGATATTCGGACGAACAATACTACGTCTGAAATTTGAGATGGATCATTCTGTCTGAAGTTCTGTCGCAAAATTTCATCCTCCCGCCTCGATCCACACCCCCATTCCCCCCCCACCTTCCCTCTCACTCTCACTCTTTCTCCTCTCCGTTGTCGCCGTCGGAGCCGCCATCGTCCTCCCTCCCTCCCTCTCGTCGTCGCCGCACGACGCTGCCGCCGTCTGCGCCGTCGCCGCCGGCCTCCGTCCCTCTTATCGTCGCCGCCGCCTCCGACCTCCTCCCTCCCGCCCTCTTGGTCACGGGAGAAGCACCGGTGCCACGATCGGTTGTCTCCGGACTACGCCATCACCGTCCTCGGCCGCCATTCGCTCTGGTAAGTCCCCTCCCCCTCCCTCGCCAGCGCCAGTGCCATTGTTCTTTTTCTTTTTTTTTTAGGTTGGGGATCATCGGAGTGGTTCCAGTGGGGGGGTTCAGGGAGGGTGGGGGGAAGGGGGAGGTTGTCGGTGGGAGGGGAGGGTGGGGGGGGAGGGGGAGCTCGGAGGGGGAGGGAGAGCTCGTCGGTGGGAGGGGGTTTAGGGAGGGTGGGGGGGAGGGGGAGGTCGCCGGTGGGAGGGGAGGGGGGGTTCAGGGAGGGTGGGGGGGAGGGGTATCTCGGAGGGGGAGGGGGAGCTCGGAGGTGGGAGGGGGGTTCGGGGAGGGTGGGGGGGAGGGGGAGCTCGCCGGTGGGAGGCGAGGGGGGTTCAGGGATGTCGTGGGAGGGGGGGTTCAGGGAGGGTGGGGGGGGGGGGAGTTCGCCGGTGGGAGGGGGGGAGGGGGAGCTCGTGGGAGGGGGAGGGGGGGTTCAGGGAGGGTGGGGGGTGGAGCTCGGTGGGGAGGGGGGGCTCAGGGAGGGTGCGGTGGGATCGGCGTGGCGTCTGTGGAGCCGGCCGAACCGAGGGCGGCTGGGGCGAACAGGCCAAGCCTAGACGGGGCCAAGGGCGATGGGTGGTCGGGGACGGTGGCTGTAGTGAGGGCCTATTTTTTACAAGAGATTTCCAACTTGTATTCAACTTAATCGGACAGTTTATTAATATTGGTGCTCTTTAAGTTATACCATTGATTTCTTTTGTTGAGACTTTCACAGTGAGAATAGTTTTTCTATCCACCTATATTTGTTAGGCATTTTAATTAAGAAATATATTTCACCGAGCAATATATATATATATATATATATATATATATATATATATATATATATATATATATATATATATATATTGCTGGATGAAGGCAATGGCCGAAGGAGAAGATTTCTTAGAGTGGTCTCTAGGAGGATTTGAGAATTAAATCTTTATTTTATTATTAAAATGTTAGATAATATTTTTATTAGAGCTCCAATATCAATAAGAGTGTCTATTAGGGATTTTTTTAAAAGAAACTTTAGAAATGTTCTATGTGGAGATGACTACAATCTGATGGCAACATAACTCTGCACATTAAATGGTGTGCATGATCCACCCTAACCCCATATATAATCATGTGCAAACTGAAGTGTGGAGGGCTGAGAAAAACCCAAAAGGTTAAAGGATTTTTTAACATATGTACCCTTATAAACTTATATATTTAAATCCCGCATTTAGACGTTTTACTATAGGTATCCATGATATATCTAAAATGTCTGAGATTATACCCATGTGGTTCTCATGCTGTTAACGATGGAAGAATATGTTCGTGTGAATATGTCGTAGAAATTATTAGGCCACCCACCTCATCCTCTCCTTGGTGGTGGCATCGGTACGGTGAGAGATGCCCCCTCTCATGCCCAAGGTTCTCTGTCGCGACCCCCTTTTAGATATGTCTCCTCTTTCCCTATCGTGAAGGGGGAGGACAAGGGAAGACATGCGAGGCTGAGGCCCGTGGTGGGCGCCATGGAGGGACAGCGTATGCGACAGTTGATGTTCCTCTGGCTGGAAGTCCTAAGCACACCCATGTGGCTCTCATGAGTGGCAACCACGGCACTGCCAAGTTGTGTATCTGCTAACTCCACATCCCTACCACCGATGCTATTTGTGTAGGGGTACACTGCACAAGGGTCGACCCTTGCAGACTGGGGGTTCGACCCTTCCATGGCTATTGCCTTCAGCCCGTCTCCCCTTTTGGGCTTCGTATGCATAAGGCCAAGAAAAAAATAAAATTCACCTATTGCTGGGAAGGAGTCGACTCCCTCCCTGCTCCCTGCTGCCACTTGGGCCGCTCCCTGGGGGGTGTTGACTCTGGAAGTTGACACCTTCCCAGCCCCCCCCTCCGTTGTCTAGCCCGCTGACTGGGGGTGTCGACTCTGGGAGTCGACACCTCCCCAGCCGATCCTACTGTTCTTTGCAATGTGTCCCCTGCTGTTCTTTGCAGCATGTCCATCCTTTAAAAAAAAGGAAAGGGGGGAATAGAAAGAGAAATAAAGAAACACAAGGGCAAGAAATGAACCAAACCATGGCACATCCAAATTAGTCCATTTTTGGGTTCCCCTTTTTCTGCAGTTTGAACCCCCCCCCCCCCAAGAAAAGAAACAGAACAGCCAAAAAAAAGAAGGAAGGGGAAGAAGACTCAGAGGTTCCTTTGGGTTTGCACAGGCAGCAGAGAAGGGTGGAGGGCCCACCGACCTCTCCCCCTTTCTCTCTGCAATGCGGTGGTCTTAATAGAAAAAGAAAAGAGAGCAGAACAAAAGAGAAAAATAAAAGAAAAGGGGAAGGAGAAGAAAGCCTTGAAGGTCCCACCTCAGGGTTCTGTGCTGTGCAACCTGAACAGGAACAAAAGGGGACATCAACAAAATGGGGAAGAAGAAGACCCGGAGGTCCCACCTCCGGGTTGTGCAATTAGCCTCTCCCATTGGCCTCCCCTCTCTGCTTTGTGTAAAACGAAAAAGAAAGAGAGAAGAGAAAGAGAGAAAGAAGAAAAAAAGAGGGAATCATAGCGGCACATCTCCAGGTCACGGGACCCTCTAGGCTGCCCCTTCCCTAGGTCGGCAGACCCGAACTCATTTAAATGAGATCATTCACCTTAAAAAAAAGGGACCCCCTGGGCTGCCCTCGCACTAAACAAACAAATCAACCAGATAAATAGATGAATAAAATTATTTTTCAAAATTTAGTGCGTCCACAGCAACAGTCGACTTATAGCAATAGGTAAATACTCCAAAAATTATGCTTGTGATTTCAAACTTTGTGGATTTTAATTGCATATAAATGTGTTTTTAAATCTGATTTTAACAGAAATTTGATGTTGATCTGACTCAAAAATGTGGATTGTTTAGCTTTGATGTTCTTCATTTGAATATTTTTTTAAATTAGATATTATTTAGATGGATGTATGCAGAATGATAAGTGCGATGTTATTTAATTTTATGTTATATTAACACATGGGGTATTCCATGTGAGCTGAGGTGCGTGGGTGCGACCTAACATTACACGCACCTCAGGAGAGCGTGTTAAACCCGTGTCAATGAACCTTCCCGTTCAAGACTTTGGGATTGATGTGTATGTTCTCATTTTTTTTATGAGAATGTATCTATCTACCTCAAAGTCTTGAATTGTCCCGTTTGGACAGTCTGTAAATGTTTGATCGCACTTAGGCAGTCATTTACTATATGTGTTTGTATGGTTTGCTGAAAATGTCGGTTGCGTCTCCTCACTCTTCTTCGATATACCTTTATTAATTTTGAGTGTTTTCTTAACCACTTACTTATAAGTGTTTAAGAAAACTTTAAAATCAATAAATAGTTTTGGTATATCGGAGAAGTGTGGGGAGATGCTGCCAAAATTTTCAGTAAATTGTGCAACACATATAGTAAGTGATTGTGCGATCAAACCTTCATGGACGGGTTAAAAAGTGATAATCTAAATAATAGTCCTCATCCAACTACAAATGGTCTGCGACCAACGATGTGAGGAATGGGTCGGGTTTATTTTCAAGAGTAATGATTTAAAAGTTACTTGTGTATTAACATTTATTGGGTGCAGGCGAAATGTTGACAGATCGTTTATGGATGTATCGTAGAATAGTTGACCGGGTGGTGTCGGATGATTTTAAGCATGGAGTTGAGAGTTTGGACGTGTCATGGTGAGGAATTCTGGAGGTTTGAGCCTGACAATATTGCAACCAGAAGTTCTTACGTGGATATGGTTGTGGATGCAGCTGGTCCTAGTTTTAATGTTAATGGCGAACATGCATATATGGAAGAAGTGCCGAATAAGAGAGCCGGAATATTTTATCAACTACTTAGTGATACTGATGAGCCGCTATGGGATGGTTGTGAAAAGCACACTTGGTTGTCTGCAGTGTCACAGTTGTTGAACTTAAAATCTGAATTTCACATCAGTGAGACTTGTTTTGACTGTCTCCTCCTCTTGATCAAGAGTATGTTGCCTTGAGACGAGAAGTTGCCAGAAACTTATTATCGTGCAAAAAAGATGGTCAATGAGCTAGGACTTGGATATGTGAAAATATATGCATGCCCGAATCATTGTATGTTATATTACAAAGATGATGCAGATAAGATATCATGTTCTATTTGCGGCCATGACAGATTCAAACCTAAGGGAGGTGTCAATTCAAAGCGAAAAGATGTACCTTACAAGGCATTGTGATACTTCCCTCTTGTGCCTAGGCTGCAGCGGCTGTATATGTCCTCAAAGATATCTCTACATATGACATGGCACAGTGAAAGAGTACGCCATGCCGATGATATAATAAGTCATCCTGCCGATGGTGAAGCGTGGATCCACTTCAATCGTACTCATCTTACTTTCTCAAAGGAGCCACGTAATGTTAGGTTGGGTTTATGCACAGATGGTTTTAATCCATTCGGTGGTTCAGTGGCATCTTATTCTTGTTGTCCAGTGTTCATGACATCGTACAACCTTCCGCCAGACATGTGCATGAAGCGAGAAAATCTATTTTTGTCTTTAGTAATTCCTAGTCCAAAAAGTCCCGAAAAAAATTTGGACATATATCTCAGGCCGTTGATTGATGAGCTCAATTTTTTATGGACTGATGGAGTTGTTACTTATGATGCACGTAGGAAGCAAAATTTTATTATGAAGGCTGCACTAATGTGGACAATAAGTGACGTCCCTGCATATGGAATGCTATCTGGTTGGAGCACACATGGGAGGTTAGCATGTCCCTACTGTATGGAAGATACCAAATCATTTGTATTGAAACATGGTGGAAAAGCATGCTGGTTTGATTGCCATCGGCGGTTGCTACCAAGTGACCATCCTTTTCGAAGGCAAAAAGACTCGTTTAAAAAAAATACTGTTGAAGTAGATGAAGCAGACTTGCAACGGGTGTCGGGTCGACATATGGCGACACGGGTGCAAAATTTACCAGATGTAGTACAATTGTCTGGTAGCACACGACAACTGAATAGTTTTGGAAAGGATCACAACTGGAACAAGAAAAGTATTTTTTGGGAATTGCCTTATTGGTCAACTCTTCTTGTACGACACAATCTAGATGTCATGCATATCGAGAAGAATTTTTTTGATAATGTGTTCAACACGGTCATGAATGTTAAAGGCAAAATAAAGGACAACGCCAAAGCCACATGGACTTAAAGATGCTTTGTAAACGTCCAGAACTTGAACTACAAAACATAAATGGAAGGGTTGTGCAGCCAAAAGCAACTTACGTGCTTAATGATACATAGATCAAGGAAGTGTGCCAGTGGTTGAAACAATTGAGATTTCCAAATGGATATGCATCCAACATAGCCCGTTGTGTGAATGTTAATAATGGAAAAATATATGGTCTGAAAAGTCACGACTGTCATGTGTTCATGGAGAGGCTAGTGCCCATTACATTTCGTGATTTGTTACCGAAGCCTATATGGGGAGCACTGACCGAGCTGAGTCAGTTTTTCAAGATTTTATGTGCATCAGAACTCAGACTTCGGGACGTACAAACTCTTGAAGAAAATGTGGTCAAAACTATTTGTAAGTTAGAGAAGATATTTCCTCGGCATTCTTTGATTCGATGGAGCACCTGGTCGTCCATCTGCCATACGAGGCTATTGTCGGAGGGCCAGTACAATTCCGATGGATGTAACCATTTGAGAGGTATGTGAGAATTTTCATGAAGACATACATGTTGTCCATGGTCGCTACATGTCATTGCCATCTGAATTGTTGTTGTAGGTGCATGCATGAATTGAAAATGAAAGTTCGCAACAAGGCAAAGGTGGAAGGTTCGATTGCTGAGGCATATGTTATTGAAGAAATTTTAAACTTCTGTTCCATGTAGTTTAAGCTAGATATTCAAACTCGTCATACTCGACCTCCACGTAATGATGATGGGGGAGTTGATGATTTGTCAGATCGGCTCTCTATATTTAAGCATCTGGACGTGCTTTCGGACGTTGCTCGACCCGCACGCTCGAAGATAGAGAGTTGTACGCTGCTGAGATATATATTCTTCTGAATTGTAATGAGATTGAACCTTATGTTGAGTAAGTTCTTAACTCACATTTCCAGCAATGCCATAACTTTCTCATCCTTCTTCTGTAGTTCATTTAAAGTAGTAGTGCATTTATATTGCAGACAATTTGATTCAGAATTAGCACAAAAATTTCCAAATATCCAGGACGTAGAGATTGAAAAAGAACGTGAGAAGTTTTTTGCCAAATGGTTGAGATATCAAGTTAGTGTCGATCGTTCAATATATATGTTTGCATTTACTAATATTGACGTAATTGTTCAAAAATATTTAACTACTCTACTTTACATTTAGGTTGAACAAGGTCTCATTAGTGATCAGAGAGTACAAGAGATAAGTTATGGCCCCTCCAATGTTGCACGTGCCTATCCAGGATATATTGTGAATGGATACAGATTTCATACGAGGGATTATGGATGAAGTAAGTCTACGATGAATAGTGACGTATCTGTTAAGGGAAGTGTATACAATGAAGTGGAATTAGACTACTATGGTATTCTTGAGGAAGTCATAGAACTTCAGTATTTGGGATGAGACAATCATGTATACCTATTTAAAACTCATTGGTTTGATCCTAATTCAGTTCGACATGACACGTCACCTGGGATTGTCGATGTCAAACATAGGTACAAACTTAATACCTATGAACCGTTCATTTTAGCCGCACAAGCCCACCAAGTGTATTATTCAAGGTATCCATCATCCAAGAATAAAGATTGGTGGGTAGTTTGCAGGGTTAAAGCAAAATATTTTCCCACTTATGAGTTAAATATGAGTGAAAATGTCTCAGAGCTTGGCAGCGCCGAATATTTTCAATCAGATGAAGTTGGCCTTATCGGCTCCACACATGTTAATCTGGATGAATCTGATGAGCCACTGTCATTACGTAAGGAAGATGAAGTGGAAGAAATCGATCCGACGGAGTTAAATGTTCATGTTAGAGGGGAGGAGGAGTCAGATGAAGAGGAAGAGTTCGAATCTGATGAGACTACGATGGATGACGAAGATGATGATGATGAGCTAGATATATCAACATGAGGGAGGCATGTTTTGATAATTTAGTAAGCTGATTCTTACTTTTTAAGCATAATTTTAAATAACATTTGTCTAGCCTTATATAATTGTGGATTAATATGTATTAATTATTTTGTTATTAATAAGGAAATGGTGCGAGGAGGTCGTACTAGGAGTGGGAGGAGACAAGGCAGTGAGAGGGGCGCTACTCCCTCCTCGTTAGCATCTTCTTCAGCCACAGGTATATTTGATCAATAAGTTAGCTATATGAATATTTTAATTATTTACGAACTTAAAAGAATTTTTTTATAGGTCTAAGTGTCGGCTCACCACCACTTGTACAGACGCCACCACCACTTCCCGCTAGTGCCCTCCCACCACCTCCCGCTACAGGTATATCTATTTTAATTTTCAGTAACATGTTGCATTTACTTATGAAAATTAATGCTTTCCCACCTAGGTATTTCTTTGAATTTCTAGCAAAATATTCATTTATCTAATGTGAATTAATTCTTACAGGTCCTAGTGCCCTCCCACCACCTCCCGCTACAGGTATATCTATTTTAATTTTCAGTAACATGTTGCATTTATTTATGAAAATTAATGCTTTCCCACCTATGTATTTCTTTGAATTTCTAGAAAAATATTCAGTTATCTAATGTGAATTAATTCTTACAGGTCCTAGTGCCCTCCCACCACCTCCCGCTACAGGTATATCTATTTTAATTTTCAGTAACATGTTGCGTTTACTTATGAAAGTTAATGCTTTCCCACCTATGTATTTCTTTGAATTTCTAGCAAAATATTCATTTATCTAATGTGAATTAATTCTTACAGGTCCTAGTGCCCTCCCACCACCTCCCGCTACAAGTATATCTATTTTAATTTTCAATAACATGTTGCATTTACTTATGAAAATTAATGCGTTCCCACCTATGTATTTCTTTGAATTTCTAGCAAAATATTCATTTATCTAATGTGAATTAATTCTTACAGGTCCTAGTGCCCTCCCACCACCTCCCGCTACAGGTATATCTATTTTAATTTTCAGTAACATATTGCATTTACTTATGAAAATTAATACTTTCCCACCTATGTATTTCTTTGAATTTCTAGCAAAATATTCATTTATCTAATGTGAATTAATTCTTACAGGTCCTAGTGCCCTCCTACCACCTGTACAGACGCCACCCCCACCACCTCCCGCTACAGGTATATCTATTTTAATTTTCAGTAACATGTTGCATTTACTTATGAAAATTAATACTTACAGCCCTCCCACCACCTCTGACTTCTACAGGGCCCCCCCCACCACTCAGCAGCCAGTTGACGATGCCAGCAGTCATCACGAGGGAGGCACTGTCCATGATGGACGTCGCCCCTGCTGGATCTCCGGGTATATTTATAAGGCTATTTTACATTCATTAATTATTAGCGGTAAGTTTCTAATATGAATACTTTGACATTTGCAATTCCAGGAAAAAAATTAGAACCTTCCAATGTTGTCCATCATGCTATTAGCCTAGTAATGACACATGTGCCCGTGCCACATTTGTCTTTCAAAGAATTTTCGATGGGCGTCCGCGATTCATTGTTCGACATGTTCTTAGTAAGTAATTATGTCATTTAATTCAAGTCTTTTCCAAACCCAATTCACAACAGTATATTAATTGTGAAGCTTAATTTATTTACAGCGGACTTATCGATTCACGGGTGGACATGATGCGGCACGATGTTGTTCTGCCTGGGAGTCTATTGTGAAGACAAATTATCGAAAGAGAGTATATGCGGCTCAGAGGAAGGCTAAAAAAATGCTGGTGGGAGTGAAGACCGACAGCTGTGGAAGGAGCACCGTCCTCTATGGATGAGGAAGGAGGATTGGGACATACTATGTGACAAATTTGCCGACCCCAAGTGGATAGAAAAGTCCCAAAAAGCCAAATCAAATAGGGCGTCACAACCGGAGGCAAATTTGCATACATGTGGGTCCGTCTCTTTCGCGACTCATAAAAATAAAATGGTAAGTAATGTTTCAATTTATCTTCTTACATTTTATTAATATATATGACAATTTTTTACTATGAATTATATAACAGGCTGTGGAGCTTAATCGAGCTCCGACGTTCCTCGAGGTGTTCGATAGAACACACAAAAAGAAGGCGACAGGTCAATTTGTGAGTGCGAGAGCTCGTTCAGTAGCGGTAAGTTTATCTACGTGTGCAACTTCTACTGTTCATTTAAATCAGATTGATTCATATGAAATTGACTAATTATTTTATTTTATTTGTAGGAAACATATAGCAGAGCTGTGATAGAGAAGTACGGGGAGGGAGAGGGGCAGCAGCCAGAGTTGGATCCGGCAGAATGGGTGGTCGCAACTGGTGTACCGAAGAAGGGCCGGATATATGGTTTTGGGGAGAGCATGGACTCTAGCGCGGTGATATCATCGTGTGCGAGTGCGAACTCTGCCCAAACCAGTACTTCTGCCTTCAGTATACCTCAACTTGCCCCTAGTACTTCTGCCAGCGATGTCAGAGACATCGTCCGATCAGAGATGTCTAGCCAGATTTCTGATTTGCAGCTGCAGATGCAGCGGTAGTTCCGAGAGGAGATGTCTACCCAGCAGGCAACCATGTTGTAGGCACTCACTGGCCTACTCTCCCAAGCGGGCATTCTCTCTCATGCATCCACCACCACGGCACAAGCGGCACAGGTGATTCTTTTCCATGAGTCTTTTCCATGAGCTCAATTTGGCAGAATTATTTAAAATTAAAGACGACCTGGGTAATTCCGATTATTCCAACACGACCTGGGAGGTAGACGTGACTTGTGAGAGCTGACGGATTTTAAATCGGACATCCGGTTTGAGCCCGACGCTAAAAAGTGCATTTTGTAAATGCACTTGGTTTAAAATTAAAGCAGTCGGGTCCGGGGGTCCAGAATGTGAAATACTAATGCGATCGGCATTCCGATCGTTCCAACACAACCTAGGAAGCAGACGTGACTTGTCAGAGCTGACGGATTCCAAATCGGACATCCGGTTTGAGCCCGATGCTCAAAAGTGCACTTTGTAAATGCACTTGGTTTAAAATTAAAGCAGTTGGGTCCGAGGGTCCAGAATATGAAATACTGATCCGATCGGCATTCCGATCGTTCCAACATGACCTGGGAGGTAGACATGACTTGTCAGAGCTGACGGATTCCAAATCGGACATCCGGTTTGAGCCCGACGCTAAAATAACTCAATTTAAAACTAAGTTAGTTTTCAAAATTAACTTAGTTTAGAATAATTCAAAAAAGTAGGGGTTCGGGGGACCAGAATGTGAAATACTGATGCGATCGGCATTCCGATCGTTCCAACACGACCTGGGAAGTAGATGTGACTTCTCAGAGCTGACGGATTCCAATTCGGACATCCGGTTTGAGCCCGACGCTCAAAAGTGCATTTTGTAAATGCACTTGGTTTAAAATTTAAGCAGTCGGGTCCGGGGATCCAGAATGTGAAATACTGATCCGATCGGCATTCCGACCATTCCAACACGACTTGGAGGTAGACGTGACTTTTGAGAGCTGACGGATTCCAAATCGGACATCCGGTTTGAGCCCGACGCTAAAAAGTACATTTTGTAAATGCACTTGGTTTAAAATTAAAGCAGTCGGGTCCGGGGGTCCAGAATGTGAAATACTGATCGATCGGCATTCTGATCGTTCCAACACGACCTGGGAGGTAGACGTGACTTGTCAGAGCTGATGGATTCCAAATCGGACATCCAGTTTGAGCCCGACGCTCAAAAGTGCATTTTGTAAATGCACTTGGTTTAAAATTAAAGCAGTCGGGTCCGGGGGTCCAGAATGTGAAATGCTGATCCGATCGGCATTCCGATCGTTCCAACATGACCTGGGAGGTAGACGTGACTTGTCAGAGCTGACGGATTCTAAATCGGACATCCGGTTTGAGCCCGACGCTAAAATAACTCAATTTAAAACTAAGTTAGTTTTCAAAACTAACTTAGTTTAGAATAATTCAAAAAAGTAGGGGTTCGAGGGTCCAGAATGTGAAATACTGATGCGATCGACATTCCGATCATTCCAACACGACCTGGGAGGTAGACGTGACTTGTCAGAGCTGACGGATTCCAAATCGGACATCCGGTTTGAGCCCGACGCTCAAAAGTGTATTTTGTAAATGCACTTGGTTTAAAATTTAAGCAGTCGGGTCTGGGGTCCAGAATGTGAAATACTGATCCGATCGGCATTCCGATCGTTCCAAGACGACCTTGAAGGTAGACGTGACTTGTCAGAGCTGACGGATTCCAAATCAGACATCCGGGTTGAGCCCGACGCTCAAAAATACATTTTGTAAATGCACTTGGTTTAAAATTAAAGCAGTCGGGTCCGGGGGTCCAGAATGTGAAATACTGATGCGATCGGCATTCCGATCGTTCCAACACGACCTGGGAGGCAGACGTGACTTGTCAGAGCTGACGGATTCCAAATCGGACATCCGGTTTGAGCCCGACGCTCAAAAGTATATTTTGTAAATGCACTTGGTTTAAAATTAAAGCAGTCGGGTCCGGGGGTCCAGAATGTGAAATACTGATCCGATCGGCATTCCGATTGTTCCAACACGACCTGGGAGGTAGACGTGACTTGTCAGAGCTGACGGATTCCAAATCGGACATCCGGTTTGAGCCCGACACTAAAAAGTACATTTTGTAAATGCACTTGGTTTAAAATTAAAGCAGTCAGGTCCGGGGGTCCAGAATGTGAAATACTGATCCGATCGGCATTCCGATCGTTCCAACACGACCTGGGAGGTAGACGTGACTTGTCAGAGCTGATGGATTCCAAATCGGACATCCAGTTTGAGCCCGACGCTAAAATAACTCAATTTAAAACTAAGTTAGTTTTCAAAACTAACTTAGTTTAGAATAATTCAAAAAAGTAGGGGTTCGGGGGTCCCGAATGTGAAATACTGATTCGATCGGCATTCCAATTATTCCAACACGACCTGATAGGTAGACGTGACTTGTCAAAGCTGACGGATTCCAAATCGGACATCCGGTTTGAGCCCGACGCTAAAATAACTCAATTCAAAACTAAGTTAGTTTTCAAAACTAACTTAGTTTAGAATAATTCAAAAAAGTAGGGGTTCGGGGGTCCAGAATGTGAAATACTGATCCTATTGGCATTCCAATCGTTCCAACACGACCTGAGAGGTAGACGTGACTTGTCAGAGCTGACGGATTTCAAATCGGACATCCGGTTTGAGCCCGACGCTCAAATAACTCAATTCAAAACTAAGTTAGTTTTCAAAACTAACTTAGTTTAGAATAAATCAAAAGGTAGGGGTTGGGGGTCCAGAATGTGAAATACTGATGGGACCGGCATTCTGATCGTTCCAACACGACCTGGGAGGTAGACGTGACTTGTCAGAGCTGACGGATTCCAAATCGGACTTCCAGTTTGAGCCCGACACTCAAAAGTGCATTTTGTAAATGCACTTGGTTTAAAATTAAAGCAGTCGGGTCCGGGGGTCCAGAATGTGAATTACTGATCCGATCAGCATTCCGATCATTCCAACACCACCTGGGAGGTAGACGTGACTTATCAGAGCTGACGGATTCCAAATCGGACATCCGGTTTGAGCCTGACGCTCAAAAGTGTATTTTATAAATGCACTTGGTTTAAAATTAAAGCAGTCGTGTCCGGGGGTCCAGAATGTGAAATACTGATCCGATCGGCATTCCAATCGTTCCAACACGACCTGGGAGGTAGACGTGACTTGTCAGAGCTGACAGATTCCAAATCGGACATCCGGTTTGAGCCCGACGCTAAAAAGTGCATTTTGTAAATGCACTTGGTTTAAAATTAAAGCAGTCGGGTCTGGGGGTCCAGAATGTGAAATACTGATCCGATCGGCATTTCGATCGTTCCAACACGACCTGGGAGGTAGACGTGACTTGTCAGAGTTGACGGGGGTCTACAATTGGATATCTTTACAGTCATCGATTTGATATTATGTTTGATTTAAATTCATGTAATCTAATAAAATATTTAATTTATCTTCTATGTATGTTTTTTTAATATAGGAGGATTCTTCTGCGAGCGGCAGCACAGGAGATGAGCAGGGCGGGGGGGATGAAGATATGGACGATCTGGAGGATATTTGTTGATTTTGTTGTATATTTTTCTATGTAACGCTGATGAGTTTATTGTGATATTTGATGTAATTTTAATTAAACAGATTTTTTATTTTTGTTCGTGTGTATTTTTTGTTTTCGGTGATTTATTAAACAGGTTTTTAATACAAATTCTTTGTTTAAAAAAAAGAGAAAAAATATTTCGGACGGATTTTGAGACGGATCATCTGAAATTTGCGACGGATATAAGGACGGAAATAAATCTATCTGAAATGCAAGATGGATTTAAGACGACTAAGTTCGAAAGTACAGATGGATATTTAGACAGAATTTTTTAGTCGCAAACATCATAGGGATTTTGAGACGGATCCGTCTGTAATTTACGACGGATATCACGACAGAAATTAATTTGCGTCGGAAAATTTGAGATGGATATTTAGACGGAATTATTCCATCGCAAAATTCAGACGGATTGTAAGACGGAACATTCCGTCCGAAGTACCAACGAAATTTGCGACGGATTTTTATTCCGTCTGAAATTTAGGACAGAATTTAGGATGGAATGAAATCTGTCAGTTATTTGTGACTAATTTTTGTAGACGGCCTTATTCCGTCGCAATTCCGTCGTAAATCCGTCGCAAAACTATTAGCGACAGATTTTGCGACGGAATTGCGATGGAATATGGCCGTCGCAAAAGTCGCTTTTTCTTGTAGTGTTAATCATTCAATTTCAATAACTCCTTTTGTGGTTATATGAAGTAGTATTGAGGTTAAACACTCGTGAATGCACCTAATTATGTCTATGCTTTCAGCAATTTTTCTGTTACACTTGTTTTCAGATTTTTCTTTTGGCAAACATTTTCAGATGTTTCTCTTGTTCAGTAACAATTCTCATATTCACATTTCAAGAGCATTTGAGTTTAGTACACCCTTGTAACTAGAGGATACACGTTGTTTAGACGCCAATATCCCTAAGCACTTGGAATGACTAACTTTCATGCTTTAAATTGAACAGAGATAAGATTAGCATGGCTTTTACGTGAGGGACAACACGTCTTAGGTGAAGTGACCCAGTTACTCAACACACATCATGTCATTGCTCTGCCATTATTATTTTTTTACAGATATTTCATCAACTTTTCAGCAGAGGTAACTATGGCACTTCATGACTCAAGTTTACTCCATTTCTTTGACAGAGGACCCAGTTTCTCGGTGACCAAAGTCATTGCTCTGACTATTTTAAGACATTACTCAGAACAATCAAATGTTTAACAGCAATACTCACTTGATGTAACTCAACCAAAATAAGTCATGATTTTAGAACTTTCAGATTTCAGAAAGTTTTACATGATACAACATGAATCAACTGCTTAAAGTTTATTAAAAAGATTGATTCAGATATTTTCAAGATGTTCAAATCCAACCTCAAGAAATACATGAAACTTAAACCACATGAATCTTTCAGGCATTCATAATTCTGTATAATAGAAGATTCTTCTTATAGATATTTTTCAGATTTATGATCAGGATATGCACACTGAAATCCTCATGAATATCAAATAAAGAAAAAACATTCCAAAAGCAGTTAGTATATCTGCTAATAGAGAGCATTTAGCAGTGGTGTGAAAAACTGATGTAGCATCTGAATTCAAATTGATAGCCAATAGTGAGTAGAGAGTGATAATAAAGATAAGCTTAGAGAAATAGCAGTGATGTCCAAGAGTCCATCAAACAGATGATTTTCAAGCAGCAAATGAATTTCGATCAGATGATATTAACATGGCAAGCCCCCTTACAGTAAAAACAGAAGCAACAGACAGTAGCTTCCAAGGCCATGTAAGTAAAGTACTCAGAAGATTTCAATAGAGATATTAGTGAAATTCAGAATAGCTGAAAACAGGTAAGAACCCAGAGATCAGAACAGCTAAGTGGACTTGAATTCAATCACATATTTCAAGGGGCTGAGTTAAATTCCACTTCACATGAAGCATAGGGTCTTACTCAAACAGATCATAGACAAGATAGCACAGACTGAATCAAGGAGCATCGGTTGACCGAAGTGAGCAGTTTGGTCGACCGAGATAGACAGAGAGTGAGTGATGAAATAGATATCTAAACACCTATTTTTAGAATCCTAAAAATGCGCCCCCTGAGTGTATGCATGAGCTAGTAAGCAAGAAATATCAGACTGAAGAGATAACCTTCCTGAATGCAAATAATTTTCAGGTGTTATTATGCATATGAGCGACCTAATGCACCGAGATAGACTCTAGAATGCATGAGCTCCACCTATATATGTGCATGCATGTCAAGCACTCTTTTTGATGTTTTCAGTATGAATGATATGTATGAGCCAACTGACTTGACATATCAACGTCAAGAAATGACATATGTGAATGCAGACAATGGTCAAGCACTATGATGCATGTGAATAGCCTAGTGCATATGAACAACCTACAGAAAGCATGAACATCTCCTATGTGTATGCATGCTTGTCATGCAATCAGTTCTGGCTTTTCAATAGGAATATCATGTAATCTGTTTTGAAATGAATGTATGTCACGCCCCGAGCGCGGAAGATACTCGAGGTCGTGGTCAGCTTATATAGAACCATTCAGAGCAATATACATATTTTAAATTTGACAAAAGATAGAGTATGCAAAGACTAATAATAATAACTGAAACTAATTTTTTTCCAAGATGACACCAATAGTCCAAGATGATAACTATTACAATTAACCAACTGCTGACAATTTCACATTATTTAAATCCACTACCATTCTTCAAGTCTTAACAAGTTTCACTCAACTATATAAGGTAGGACTCAACGCAAATGGCATGACTAGTCGGCGGTAGACGACTGGTGACTCTAGCACTCTTCACTCGGTCTCATTCCCATCTGGGTGAAGGTCGCTATTCAAATTACCTGAAAATGTTAGAATGCCACTGGGTGAGCGAATCGCTCAGTAGGAATTATATCTCAAGTTCTCACAATCTTTAAGTTAATTACATCTTCAGTGCAGTATAATGATGCATGTAGGATCGAGCGAGAATATCAAGAATAGTATTAAAAAATTATCACAAGAATTTCAATGAGATGTATCAATAAGAAAATTGCAAGTAATTTGCAAATAATTGGACAAGTACTTCCCAAGGATACTGTATTCAAGCAAGTATTCAAGAATTTAACATTCGAGTATTCAAGCAAATATCTCAAGCTCAAGTAATATCAAGTAGTATAATGGAATTGGCTATTTCATTCAATACATTCAAGCAAGTAATTGCCCTTTTTTGGGCTAAACAATTCATGTCAAGCAAGTCAAGCATGTCACAAGAGAGGGAGTGGGAATGTCTGAAGTCAAGCAAGTACTTCGGTGCAATGCCAGACACAGTGGTCAATAAACTCCCATGGGCACAAGTACCTTCGGGTGCTCCTCCCAAGACCAGATCGGGCCCTATACGCACAGCATTTCATGTATACTTTTGGCATTCACTCTCATTTATATAGCCAATATAGAATTCCAAGAGTTTACACATGGTAGGAATGTAAAGTGGATTTTTCAGGAACAGATTTCAAGGACAAATGCATGTAAATGATGATATGATGACTTAACCTTAAGAAGAGGGCAAAAAGTCATGTATAGAAAGTCAACACTACTGTTGGTCAAAGTCAACGCTACTGGTTAAAGGTGTCAATCGGTCAAGGTCGGGCAGCATTTTTCTTATGCAAAACGAGATCGATGCATATCATTATTCATGCATATAGAAGTCTATGCATGTTACTATTCGTGCCTATAGAAAGTCTGTACAATTCACTATTTATGCCTATAGAAAGTCTGTACAATTTACTATTCATGCCTATAGAAAGTGTGTACAATTCAAAGAAAGTCTATACAATTCACTATTCATGCCTATATAAAGTCTGTACAATTTACTATTCATGCCTATAGAAAGTTTGTATAATTCATAGAAAGTCTGTACACTTCACTGTTCACGCCTATAGAAAGTATGTACAATTCACTGTTCATGCCTATAGAAAGTATGTACAATTCATTGTTCATGCCTATAGAAAGTCTGTACAATTCACTATTCATGCCTATAGAAAGTCTGTACAATTCACTATTCATGTCTATAGAAAGTTTGTACAATTCATAGAAAGTATGTACAATTCACTGTTCATGCCTATAGAAAGTCTGTACAATTTACTATTCATGCCTATAAAAAGTTTGTACTATTCATGCCTATAAAAAGTTTGTATAGAAAGTCTATACAATTCAATGTTCATGCCTATAGAAAGTCTATACAATTCACTGTTCATGCCTATAGAAAGTATGTACAATTCATTGTTCATGCCTATAGAAAGTCTGTATAATTCACTATTCATACTTATAGAAAGTCTATACAATTCAATGGTCATGCCTATAGAAAGTCTGTACAATTCACTGTTCATGCCTATAGAAAGTCTGTACAATTCACTGTTCATGCCTATAGAAAGTCTATACAATTCAATGTTCATGCCTATGGAAAGTCTGTACGATTCACTATTCATGCTTGTAGAAAGTCTATACAATTCAATGTTCATGCCTATGGAAAGTCTATACAATTCAATATTCATGCTTGTAGAAAGTTTATACAATTCAATGTTCATGCCTATGGAAAGTCTGTACGATTTACTATTCATGCTTATAGAAAGTCTATACAATTCAATGTTCATGCCTATGGAATTCAATGTTCATGCCTATGGAAAGTCTGTACGATTCATTATTCATGCTTATAGAAAGTCTATACAATTCAATGTTCATGCCTATGGAAAGTCTGTACGATTCACTATTCATACTTGCAGAAAGTCTATACAATTCAATGTTCATGCCTATGGGAAGTCTGTACGATTCACTATTCATGCTTGGAGAAAGTCTATACAATTCAATGTTCATGCCTATGGGAAGTCAGTACGATTTACTATTCATGCTTATAGAAAGTCTATACAATTCAATGTTCATGTCTATGGAAAGTCTATACGATTCACTATTCATGCTTGTAGAAATTCTATACAATTCAATGTTCATGCCTATGGGAAGTCTATACGATTCACTATTCATGCTTGTAAAAAGTCTATACAATTCAATGTTCATGCCTATGGGAAGTCTGTACGATTCACTATTCATGCTTGCAGAAAGTCTATACAATTCAATGTTCATGCCTATGGGAAGTCTGTACTATTCATGCTTGTAGAAAGTCTATATAATTCAATGTTCATGCCTATGGGAAGTCTGTACGATTCACTATTCATGCTTGCAGAAAGTCTATACATTTCAATGTTCATGCATATGGGAAGTCTGTACGATTCACTATTCATGCTTGTAGAAAGTCTATACAATTCAATGTTCATGCCTATGGGAAGTCTGTACGATTCACTATTCATGCTTGTAGAAAGTCTATATAATTCAATGTTCATGCCTATGGAAAGCCTGTACAATTCACTATTCATGCTTGCAGAAAGTCTATACAATTCAATGTTCATGCCTATGGGAAGTCTGTATGATTCACTATTCATGCTTGTAGAAAGTCTATACAATTCAATGTTCATGCCTATGGGAAGTCTGGACGATTCACTATTCACTATTCATGCTTGCAGAAAGTCTATACAATTCAATGTTCATGCCTATGGAAAGTCTGTACGATTCACTATTCTCTCAATTTTATTTTTAAGGTCAAATATTTATTTGATAATTTTTCCTTGTATAGTAAATCAAAGTGGTTAATGGGTAACAATTAGATTTTTCTAATCATTTCTATCTTGTGATATATTAATTTTTAAAGTGAGTCATGAATAGTGTTTTTACTATTCACTTAATTTAGTTTTTAATGCAAAACATTTATTTGATAATTTTTCCTAGTAGAGTAAATTTTGAGGATTCTAAAATCATGATTATGTTGGGATTTCATGGTTTGGCTAAATAAATATGAATTTCTAAGCATGGTGATCATTAATTACGTAATTTACTATTCGTGATTAAAAAAAATGTTCACAGAATCAAGAAGTAAAGATATGGCTAGACATAGACAAATAGTAGGATTGCAAGATCATGCTCATACAATATTTTTAAGATTTAATTCCATAGATATGAATTTTTAAACATGAAGTAATGAATTAAAATGCATAGATTCCAGGTGACAACTACCATATTCATGCATGACACCCTATTTAACTATTAATTAAGTCAGATCTTGAGAACACCTACCTCTTTTGACGTGAACACGTAGAAGGGACAATAAGAACTAATCTTCTCTGCAACGATTCGGCAGTAGGAAGAAGGTCTCCTCCCAGGTAAGTTCATGTGAAGACCCTATTCTAAAGGGGTATGGGATAGTTATAGGAAATAGAAAACATAAGGGTCCATTGCCAGGGAAAAAGAAGCAAATAATGCTTCAATCCACTGAATCCATTGTTGGAAAAAGGGGTCCGTTGCTAGCAGAACAAGTTGGAATTGCCTCCATCAAATTCTAGTGGTTGAGGGGTCTATTGCCAGCATACAATGGCTGGCTTGTGAGATTTATAATGGGGTGGTGGCCCTCATGGAGGTGCCCTCCTCACGTGGGTATGGTGGGTGGATTTATATATATATATATATATATATCTATATATGTATATTGGCACGTAGGTGGGGTTAATCCTTTGGGCCCTATATATAGTTATTTCACCCAAAATGAAAATGGCAAGTGCAAGAATCAAACCCTGGTCACTCATTTCCACAACACCTTATTTAACCAACTACACTAGGAAATCACTTCTTCAAGTGAATATACGTATAATGACTTTGGGTATTCTAACCTCTATTAAACCTTCTTATAGAGTTATATAAATTTTTTTTATTTGAGGGAAAAAGTCAATATGTTATTATTATATATTTATATATATATATATATATTATACGGGGTGCTATAATGTATGTGAAGAGGCGAGATCTCGCGCTGGGTCCTGAGCGGGCTATGGATCACCAGAAGATGAATCTGCAAGAGAGGGAAACGTATCAGAGGGCCCAGGGGATCTCCCTGGGGCAAAACCCTCCGATGGCTAAGTCAGTAGAGCTATGGTGGAAGCGATAATGGGGAGAGGAGAGAGCTGATGCGCGAGAATCCTCTCCACCAAAGGGTGAAGCGAATTGTGCTCAGGAGCTTAGGGTGTGTGAATGCCTTACTTCCTTCTTTTCTCCGGAGGGTATCCCTTGTTTATATAGTGCGCCGCCTTCAGGAGTCTGGTAAGCTGAGGGGTTCCCGGCGGGAGTTACGTCTTTAGCGGGGGCTTTCATGGCCTGATCGTGGGAACGTTATCCCCTTGGAGTCCGGCGGCTCCCCTGACTCTCCCGTTGGCGGAGGACTCTGAACGGCCGCACCTGCGGATTAATCAAACGGTCTTACCGAGCTTCGGGGATGCTAGCTCTTGTCCGAGCGATAGGCATGGCCCGACGAAGGTGGGGTCGGATAGGTCGGCTGGAGCCTGTCTATCTCGGGCGAGGAGAGGGCATTTAGACCGGACCTTCCCTGGGACCTGACCGCTGTCTCGGGCCCTCCGAGCCTAGAAGGCCGCCGGGGAGAGTTGGTTCCTCGAGTCTTATTTATTGGGCTTTTCTTCCCTAAGTGGGCCCAGTGGGCTATCACTCGGGCGGGCTCGCCTGGTTGGACCGTGTGGGTCTTGTTGGGCTGCCTTTGTGGTGGGCTGCGGAAATCCCCCTCTCCACTTGTCCCCCTCCTACTCCCGAGCCAAGGAGGCTCGAATGTGTAGTTTTTCGAGGCTTTGGACCGGCGTGGCTCAGGTGGGTGGAATTCCGTTGGCATTATGGAGCCGCTTATAGCGGTCGCCGAGACCCGTAATGATGATCCTGACGGATTCGAAACAAAGGGGCCCCCCTTTTTCTCGGAGCACGGAACGGCGCGCCGCCACCCTCAGGGGTTTTTAAGGGGCGCTGTTCATCGTTCTAGACTTCCAGGGTTTTAGGCTTTCTTTGCTTCTTGATGCACCGTGAGAGCACAGCGGAGACGCGGAGCCTTGCGGCGGCGTTCGAGGAGTTGGCGAGGATAACCGCGGAGGCGGTCCGGCAACTTCCCTCTCCCCCGGAGTCTTCAAGCTCGTACGAGGGATCTTCTCTCGACTCGATGGCGGATCAGAGCCCGGAGCTCGTGCCGGTGAGGCGGGAACCCATCCCCAACTGTAGCGAGTTGGGGGAGACGGAGGTGAGGAGGCTGGAGCACCGTTTCCGCCTGCCTCTCAGATATAGCTTTGTTGCCGCCACTCCGTACGAGACGAGTCTGGATGATCGTGCTGAGCTCATTTGCACCTTCCTTCTGGCTTGGAAGAGTGGATTTCGGCTTCCTTTCGATCCTTATGTGCTGCAGCTTCTTAATTTTTTCCGGTTGGCGCCTATTCAGTTGGTGGCCAACTCCTACCTTCTTCTTTCGGCCTTCGGGATTCTTTGTCGTCAGCGCGACATCTTCCCTTCTTTGGACCTCTTCCACTTCTTTTTTGAGTTGAAAGCGCACCCGTCGGCGGGGAAAGGCTTCTACTTCATCCAGGCGTGGAGGAATAGGAGCTGCATCTCGCTTACGGCGAAGGACTCCTCGCACAAGGGGCGGAAGACCCAATTCTTCTGGGTGAAGGCGGTGGCGACGGACGAGATCTGGAGATGCCGGACCTCGCCCAACTTTCACCCGAATCTGCCTCCTCGCCAGGAGGAGTTCCCTCCCCACGTGGAGCAGCAGGCTGCCCGTCTGCTGGAGAACCGCCAATCGACCGAGGAGCTGGTGACGCCGGAAAACATCGAACGGAGTCTTCTCTCGCGGTTGACGTCGACAGGTACGGTTCTTGAGGCTCTTATTCGGGGGTGGTAGCTCTTTTCCTCCTCCTGACTGGGGCTTCTTCTTGTTGCAGACGTGAGGCGGGAGCCTCTGGAGGAGGCGGCCGAGGTCATCGATCTGGGAGATGACTCGGCAGCCGACGAGCCCGATGTCTCGGCGGGTCGCGCCCATGCCCGAGATAAGGGCAAGGGGGCGGCCCCCGAGGGGACTTCCCGATCGACCGGCCTGAAGCGCAAGGATCCCCTGGCGGGGAAGTTGCGGGAGGCCGCGAAGGCCAGGAAAAGGGCCAGGAAAGCCGGCCTTCCTACCGCCGTCGGGGGCGATTCTGGTTCGGCGGCGCTCCCCCCTCGAGGGCAGGATGGGGCCGACCCCTCCGAGCTGGCTCTCCCATCCGCTGGGCGAGAGGGGGCCGAGGAGACCAGGGACCCCGCAGAGGGAGGTGATGGGTCGGCTCTCCCCTCTGTGGGGACAGAGGGGGCCGATGCTGGTGTGGCCGGCGCTGGGACCGAGGGTTTGGTCAGCGCGGATGGGGGTTCGCCCGCGAGGGCGTCGCAACCCCAAGTGCCGGCAGCTTCTGGTGCGGTTGATCCCGCGGCGTCGGTCGAGGGTGGGGGTTCGCCCGGGGAGGCATTGCAACCCCAACCGACCGTGGCGCGCGGGGCGGTTGGCTTCGCCGCCCGAACAGGGCCTTCTGGCGGGGTGCCCAGGGTGGAGCAGTCCCCTTTGCCGGAACCTCTGGTCAGGCTCGGTATCTCGGGTGACCTGTACCGGCTCTGCCGGTCGATCGCCGAGAGGACGAGGGGGGGGAGAAAGGCGTAGCACTCCTGCCGGGGTCCTTGACATCCTGATGGAGGGCGGCCTGGTCATAGCTCGGACAGTGGCCGTGATGGCAGAGGCGCACGTCCGGACGGAGGCGGAGTGGTCGAAGCTCGCCTGGACCCTTGGTGGATGCGAGGGGAAACTAGCCCGGCTCGAGGGGGGAGCACGAGGGGCTCCGGTGGGAGTTCCTCGCATTCAGGGAGTTGGCGCGGTCGAGCCGACGAGAAGCCGAGGCGCTGGCCGAGCAGCTGGCAAGGGCCCAAGAATCGCTCGAGAGGAAGAGCAAACGTCTAGAAGACGAGCGTCAACGTCACATCGAGCTGGATGGCCTCTGGGAGCTTGAGCACGGCGAGCTGCAGGATCGGGCGGAGGACGCGGAGCGCCTTCGCGCTGAGGCCGAGGCGGACCGAGCCCGGGCGGAGGGTCGGACGATCGAAGCCGAGCGGAGGATGACCGAGCTAGTGGAGCGTCTGGCGAGGGCGGAAGAGCGTGCGGTCGAGGCGGAGCGGGCTCGGGACGAGCAGGTCGAGGCGGAGGCGATCGAGCGCTACAAAGGCTCGGAAGCTTACTCGGTCGACCTGATTGCAGCTGCCCTACCCTACTACGAGGTAGCGCTCCGCCGGGGTGCTCGAAAGGGATTCAGGCAGGGCTATCGCCGGGCGATGAGCTATGCCAATGAGCACCTTGCCGGGGGTGATTTTCCTTATGGCAAGAGTTATGACTTGGACGAGTCAGATTCCAGCTCCTCATCTTCGGCCGGGGAAGAACCGGAGGAGTCACCTCCAGCGGGGTCACCAACTCCGGAGGCCTCGGGAGGGCTCACGACCGGGATAGTTCTCGCACAGCGAGGTCAGTGTCTGGCCGGCCGTCACCTAAGGTACCGGGGGTGACGCGTCCCCTACTGCTGTTCCCGAGCTTCAAAGTGGGCCCGAGGCCTGATGTAGCTTTGTTTTGCCCCTTCCCCTTTTTGTCTGTCTTTCCTTCTGTAAGAGGATTTCTTTATGGGAGGTAATAAATGACTTACTTTGTTTGATCGCTATCTTTGCTGTGATTTGGCTGGCGTATCGGGGGCAGTTGGAAAGTGCCGGTATTTTTTGCGCCATTTTCGCACGCCGATTCGGGAGACTTCTTGCGGGGCGTCCTTTCGTTCTACCATGCTTTGAAAGTCGAGGCACTTCGCGAATCCGCTAGGGCGGGGACCGAGGAATTTGAGGTGACCTTTTAGGGGAGGTCCTGCAGCGTGTTTTCGAGGGGGGGAGTCATTTAAGGCGCGTGGCCTCCCTTGGCCTATAAGAAGGACCGAAGGGTGCTCCTTCCTTCTTAGCACTTAGGACTCTCACCGGCGGTCTGCTCTTATTCCCTCGTTTTTGCTTCTGCGTTGCACCGCCGCGATCGGGGCATGGAGGACTCTTCAGAAGGTGACGCCGCAGACGATGGGGAGCGGCCGGTCCCAGTTGTCCTGGAATATCGGTCGGATCCCACAGTCGCCGCGCATGCATGAGACGGGTCCGACGGTCGCCGCGCGGATCTAGAGAGGGCTTCGACGTGCGGGGGCACGCCGTTTGCCTCCTCTAGGCTCCAGCGAGGCTTCCGGGCGGACGCCGAGATGGAGGGTGGACGGGGGAGTTAGGGATGCCGGCCGCCATTCCCCTCCGTGGGAGGGGAGGATGCGACTCAAGCTCCCTCCTCACCTCTGTCCGCAGCCTCTTTCTCCCTCTTTTGTTCTTTATTTCTTTCACTCTTCGGGGGCTGCTTGCTTTCTGTTCGCCTCCAAAGAGTTGGCAGTTTGGCAGAGAGGAGACCTTCGCGGCGTTCCTTTTTCCAGGTTGTTGCCAACTTGGAAGGTAGCCTTCCTCGTGTGAAAGGTGGCCTTCTCCTTGCTGTCCCTCTGTCACCTTTGTCACGGTCTACCCGAGCCAACTGGGTCGACCATCTCTTGTCCGAGCCAGTTTCTACGCGAGGCAGAGTCAGTGGCTGGATGTGAGAAGGTCAAGACCGGGTCGGCCGGGCGATGGCCGTTTGCTGCGGTGCTAGATGGATTTTTGCTTTTCGCTATGTAATGTATTGGCAGTTATCTTTCTGATGTACCAACAGTTATCTTGAATGAATGCAAAAGAAAAGGGGTTTATTTTACCCGATTTGTTGATACAGTTTTCAGAAATAAAATCTGCGTAGTGTGGTTGCATTCCATGTCCGGGGAATGGGTTCCCCTTCCATTGTGGCTAACCTGTACGCACCTTTCCCGAGCGTCTCGATCACTCGGTAGGGGCCTTCCCAGTTGGGGGATAGCTTGCCCGCCGCCTCCAGTGGTCGAGACGCTTCGGTCTTCCTGAGAACGAAGTCCCCTGGTAGGAATTGTCTGCCTCGGACCTTGGTGTTGTAGTACTGAGTGAGGCGGCGCTGGTATTCCGTGGCTCGACATTTGCGATCTCTCGGAGTTCGTCTGCCAGGTCGAGGTTCTCAAGTAACTTCTGCTCGTTTGCCTCGGGCGAAAAGCTGATCACTCAGAGAGACGAATTGGCGATCTCTAACGGAACAACGGCTTCGGTGCCATATACCAGCTGAAAAGGGGTCTCACCGGTTGTCGTCCTGGGGGTCGTTCGGTGCGACCATAGTACGCTAGGCAGTTCCTCGAGCCAGCTACCCTTAGCCTTGCCGAGTCTGGTTTTTATGCCCTTCAAGATGGTCTTCTTGGCATTTTCAACCAGCCCGTTGGCCTGAGGGTGGGCGACCGAAGTGAAGTGGTTGCGGATATTTAGGTCGGTGCATCTGTCTCGGAAGTACCGAGAGTCGAATTTCCGCCCGTTATCGCTCACTATCACTCGGGGGATGCCAAAGCGATAGATGATCGATTTCCATATGAAACCCCAGACGACTGTCTCGGTGATCCTCGCTGTTGCTTCAGCCTCGACCCACTTGGTGAAGTAGTCGATGGCGACGATGATGAACTTCTTCTGGGATTGAGCCGTTGGGAATGGCCCAAGGATGTCGATCCCCCATCGAGCGAAAGGGTAGGGCTCGGTAAGGGTGACGAGTTCCGTGGCCGGCTGGTGGACCAAATGGTTGAACCGCTGGCAACGATCGCAATGTTGTACGTACACCGTGCAGTCGCGCTGTAGGGTCGGCCACCAGTACCCTTGCCTCAGTAGGATTCTGGCCAGCGACCGACCTCCTGAATGTGCTCCGCACAGGTCTTGGTGAATCTCCTCAACAGCTTGACTTGCTTCGTCGGGACCGAGACACTTCAGAAGGGGCCCGGAGAACGATCTTCGGTAGAGAGCGTTGTCGAGGATGACGAAGCGCCGAGCTTGGTACTTCATCCGGCGGGCTTCCCGAGGGTCGGAGGGTTCCCGGGAGTCTCGTAGCCAGGACAGGTAGGGGGAGCGCCAGTCGCTGGGAGTGGCCGAGTCAACGGCGAGGAGCTCCGAGTCTATGCTCGGGCGCTCTAGCTCTTCTAGGAGGATCGATCGTGTACCTTCGGGTCTAGGGAGGAGGCCAGTCGGGAGAGGGCGTCCGCCCGAGAGTTTTGCTCCCGAGCTATTCGGACTACCTCGAACTCCTTGAACTGCTGGGCCAGGCTCCGGACCAACTGTAGGTACTTGATCATAGGTACCTCTCGAGCTTCGTACTCGCCATTGACCTGGCTTGCAACTAGCTGGGAGTCGGTGTGGATCCTGACTCGCTCAGCCCCCAACCGTCGGGCCAGGCGGGCTCCCGAGATAAGGGCCTCGTACTCAGAAGCATTGTTGGACGCCAGAAAGTTGAACTTCAGGGCGTATTGCAACTCTATTCCTTCGGGGGACCTTAAGAGGATCCCTGCGCCGCTGCCGACCGAGTTGGACTATCCATCGACGAACAGCTCCCAGGTTGGCCTGGTTGCTGTCGGAGGCCTGTCCTTGTCCGGAACGGTGCTCTCGGCGATGAAGTCTGCGAGCGCTTGCCCTTTGATAGCTGATCATGGCCGATACGAGATGTCGTATGCCCCGAGCATGATGGCCCATTTGACAAGTCGCCCCGAGGCTTCGGGGTGGGCCAGAATCTTCTTCAGTGGCTCGCCGGTTAGCACGGTGATGGGATGCCCCTAGAAGTAGGGTCGGAGGTGCTTTGCGGAGGTAACCAACGCTAGCACGAGTTTCTCGGTTGCGGGGTACCTCCGCTCGGCCTCGTTGAGCACCTTGCTGGTGTAGTAGACCGGCCTCTCGACTCCCGAGTCATTCCTGACTAAGACCGAGCTGACCGTTGATGGCGTCGCTGAGAGATAGAGCAACAAGACCTCGCCCGGGACGGGCTTAGAAAGCACCGGGGGCGAAGCCAGGAACTCTTTGAGCTCGGCGAACGCTGTCTGGCATTCCCCATCCCATGCGAACGTAGCAGATGCTATCTTGGGCCCCCTCATCAGCTTGAAGAAGGGCAGGCATCGTTTGGCCGCACGGGACAGGAAACGACTGAGAGCAGCGACACGCCCCGTAAGACGCTGGACGTCTTTAATGCATGTGGGCGGGCGCATGTCCAGGATGGCCTGGACCTTGTCGGGGTTGGCTTCAATCCCTCGCTGAGTGACCAGGAAACCCAGGAACTTCTCGGATCTTACTCCAAAGGCGCACTTGGCGGGGTTGAGCTTCATTCAGTACTTCAGGAGGGTGCCGAAAGTCTCGACGAGGTCGGTGAAGTGGTCTTGGGCCCTCGGGGTCTTGATGAGCATGTCGTCGATGTAGGCCTCGACGTTCCGACCTAACTGCCTCTCGAACATATGGTTGACCAGTCGCTGGTACGTGGCTCCAGCATTCTTCAATCCGAAGGGCATCCGGGTGTAGCAGTACACGCCATAGTCGGTGATGAAGGCGGTCCTCTCGACATCTTCAGGGTTCATTCGGATCTGATGATAACCCGAATAGGCATCTAGGAAACTGAGTATCTCGTTGCCCGAGGTTGAGTCAACCAATTGGTTGATGCTCGGTAGCGGATAGCAGTCCTTGGGGGTGGCCTTGTTCAGATCGGTGAAGTCTACGCACATTCGCCACTTGCCTGTAGTCTTCGGCACCAGGACGACGTTGGCTAGCCACGTTGGGTACAGGACCGGTCTGAAAAGACCAGTTTCTTGTCCCTTGGTGACCTGCGCCTTGATGATCGCCTGTTTCTCGGGCGCATGCTTCCTTCTCCGCTGCTGTACGGGTCTTATGGTGGTGTCGAGGTTGAGCTTGTGCGTCACAGTCTCCTCTGGTATACCGGGAGTTGATCATCGGACCAAGCAAAGACCCGAACGTACTCAGAAAGAAACTCCTTGTATTGCTGCTGTTCCTTTGGTGGTAGGTCGGCGTCGATCCTTACTCCTAGGGCCGGGTCGTCGTTCAGGAATACCGTTAATAATTCACCACCGGGTTCGGTGGTCACGGCTTTTCCTTCGACTCCCCTGGGTCCCTTATCCTTCCCGTCCGGCCTTGAGGCTTCCACCGAGATATTGTAGCACCTTCTAGCCGTGGCCTGGTTACCTCGGACTTCCCCCAACCCATTTTTGGTGGGAAACTTCATTTTTTGGTGATAGGTAGATGGTACGACCTTTATTCGGCTGAGAAATTTTCGGCCGAGGATGGTGTTGTACGCTATCATACCTTTAATCACTATGAAGTCCACTATGACCGTAACGGTTTTGGGTGGGGTGCCGATAGTGACCGGCAGGCTCAGGGCTCCCTCGGGGTAGGTGGCCAGGCCATTAAACCCGCAAAGGGGCGTTCGGATCGGGCGGAGCTTGGATGGGTCTTCCCCCATCTTGAGGAAACAGTCATAAGATAATACATCGGGGGCACTCCCATTATCAACCAAAATCCTGTCTACATTACAGTGATTTATCGTGGCCGAGATAACGAGGGCATCGTCATGCGGGGTGCTCAGCCCTTCCAGGTCTTGGTCGGAGAAGACTATGACCTGAGGCTCCATCGGCGGACCTCTGGGGGGCTCTAAGACTTGGCTGGCCCGCTCGGCATGACGTTTCCTTCCTCGGCTGGTGTCACCGCCCGATGCCGCCCCTCCGGAGATGACGTTGATGTGGACCCCTCGGGGGGCGTTGTCGATCTCCTCTGCGGCGTCTCGGTCTTCTTTATGCCCGGTCGTGAACCGGGCTAGATGCCCCAGGCGGACGAGGCGCTCGATCTCGTCCTGGAGCTGATGGCAATCCCCGGTGTGGTGCCCGTGGTCGCCGTGGAACATGCAATGCTTGTCCCGCTTGCGGTTCTTCGACCTCATTGGCTCGGGCTGGCGGAGAAGTCCTGAGTCTTTGATATCTTCATAGATCTCGTAGACTGGCGCGGTCAAGGGGGTGTACCGCTCGTACCTTCTTTTGTGCTCTCCTTCTCGATCGCGCTTCTTACCCGAGCCAGGGTTTGGCTCGGAGGTCCGCTTCTTGTCCCCCTCCCGACCCGAGCCGGTTGCATCTCGGCAGGCGCTGAGTACTTCTTCGCACTCGGCGTGGCGCAGTGCCAGAGTCACTAGCTCGGCGAGGGTTGAGGGAGGGTGGAGGATAAGCTCGCGGCGGAGATTCTCGTCCCGGGTGCCCCCGGTCAGTGCGGTTGTGGCTGAGGCCACATCCAGGCGGGGGATCCTGAGGGCTTCCGATTTAAATCGGTGGACGTAAGTCGGAGCCTCTCCCCTTGCGCCTGTTTGAGGGCCAGGAGCCCCGCTACCGACCTTGGGGGGGCACTGCCAGCGAAACTCTCCTTGAAAATCCGCCCAAATCGTCTGAAGTCTCAGATGGACCAAGGGGCGAGGGCCCGGAACCATGCCTGAGCACCTTGGACCAGGGTGGCCGTGAAGGCTCGGCATTTGATAGGATCCGGTGTTCCATGAAGGGTCACCAGGGCGTCAAAGCTATCATAGTGGTTGGCTGGGTCGCCCTGGCCATCGTAGAGTTTGAAGGTTGGAATGGAGGCTCTGGGAGATACCTCTGCCTTCAAGATGTGCTCGGAGAAAGGGGATTTCTCCTCGTCCTCCGGGAGAGAGGTTTTCTGCAGGGCGCGGAGGGCGCGCTCTTACTCTGCGAACCGTCTCTCAAAATCACGCAGCCGAAGGGACAGCTCTGGCTGCAGTCGCACCGTGGGGCTGGGGGGGCGTCTTGGCGATCTCCCGGGGCACTAGTGCCCGGGCGCGGCGGCCTCGCCCCCTGCTTCCCTCTCCTCGGCGTGGAGGAAGCCTCTTGCTCCGCAGGCGGAGCTTGCGAGGGTCCTCCGACGTCATTGCGGAGGAGCTGTCAGCCGCGGAGGGTGAAGCGGCCTCCGGCGGTGTGCTGCGTCGCACTCCTTCGAGGGGGACTTCCTGACGGGGCGCGGGACCTTGCGTCCCTAGCCGCTTGGGCCCTCATGAGCTCCACGAGGACGTCCATCTTTTCGTTGAGGGCCTGGAAGGCGTTGGCGCCACCGTCGAGGGGTGCCCCTGTCTCCCCCGGGGGGGTGGCCTGTTGGTGGGGATGCTGGCGTTGGAGGAGGGGCTCTGCGAGATCCTAGAGGGGACGCCTCCCGCCACCGCCACAGCCTTGCCCGCCCCGCCGGCAGATCTCCTCCCTGAGCTTTTTCTCACCATCTTGGCTCTTCGTGCGTTTCCCACAGACGGCGCCAGATGAAGAGGCGAGATCTCGCGCTGGGTCCTGAGCGGGCTATGGATCACCAGAAGATGAATCTGCAAGAGAGGGAAACGTATCAGAGGGCCCAGGGGATCTCCCTGGGGCAAAACCCTCCGATGGCTAAGTCAGTAGAGCTATGGTGGAAGCGATAATGGGGGGAGGAGAGAGCTGATGCGCGAGAATCCTCTCCACCAAAGGGTGAAGCGAATTGTGCTCAGGAGCTTAGGGTGTGTGAATGCCTTACTTCCTTCTTTTCTCCGGAGGGTATCCCTTCTTTATATCGTGCGCCGCCTTCAGGAGTCCGGTAAGCTGAGGGGTTCCCGACGGGAGTTACGTCTTTAGCGGGGGCTTTCATGGCCTGATCGTGGGAACGTTATCCCCTTGGAGTCCGGCGGCTCCCCTGACTCTCCCGTTGGCGGAGGACTCTGAACGGCCGCACCTGCGGATTAATCAAACGGTCTTACCGAGCTTCGGGGATGCTAGCTCTTGTCCGAGCGATAGGCATGGCCCGGCGAAGGTGGGGTCGGATAGGTCGGCTGGAGCATGTCTCTCTCGGGTGAGGAGAGGGCTTTTAGACCAGACCTTCCCTGGGACCTGACCGCTGTCTCGGGCCCTCCGAGCCTAGAAGGCCGCCAGGGAGAGTTGGTTCCTCGAGTCTTATTTATTGGGCTTTTCTTCCCTAAGTGGGCCTAGTGGGCTATCACTCGGGCGGGCTCGCCTGGTTGGACCGTGTGGGTCTTGTTGGGCTGCCTTTGTGGTGGGCTGCGGAAATCCCCCTCTCCAGTATGCATATGAACAACTTCATGCACTCATGTATCCTACAGAATGCATGAACTCCCCCTAACTAAATGCATTGAACCAACATATATTACATGAAGACCATGTAGGGAGTTTAATGCTTGTTAACCTCTAGACTGCTCTATATGTAATTTGATCCTATGGTACTGGGCGGAGGACTTAGTCTAATGACCACATCACACATGGTCAGAACTTCCAGACAGACTTCATCTGTCCTTTAGGACTATACGATTTGATATACCATGTGATCATGCATGAAGGTGGATGACAATTTCAGTGCAGTCATATATGCAGTTCTATGTGCAATGTAAATTTTAAATGACAGTATTCTAAGCACATATGAATGCAGATGATTATTGCAAGCAACAAATATTCAGTATTTGTGCAAGATGTGCATTATGACTTATGTAGATATATAGACAAATGCAAATGGACTGATGCAATTTTCAAATTCATGCAGTTCAGATTTTCAGAATATGACATTCAAATCATTCTCAATCTTATTTATGCACAAGTAACTCAACCTAAGCATGAAGGAACTCATGTAGAGCAATTGCAAATGTTAGATGCATGATTTTTTTTTTACTGGCAAGTGGACCATGACATGCAGCTATCTAAATAGGATTATTGAAAACTCAAATTGTCTATCAGTGAAATGCAGAAGTGGGGTTTTATCAAACTTTGGATGCCTTGGTTTATTGACCTCCCCTTTTTATTTTCTTCCTCCAAGGCACACCTGCAAAACAAGGACTCTCATTTTTGGTTTAATGGTACCCAATATTTCTTGGGTCCAGAGAAGTTAGTTGCACCTCTTTTAGGTGTTGTCCTTGACCTCAGGGTAACAATTTCATCATTCTTTAAATGATGACATTCATCTATGATATGCCCTAACAGTCCACAGTAATGACATTGAACATAGAAATCATGTTATTTAGAAACATAAGTACCATGTTTCTGATTGAACACAAAATTTATGTCTTTCCTAACATGGGTGCCATGTTTCATGTTCATTTGCCAACAATCCTTGACTGTGTGACTAGACATCCCACATGCATGGCAATAAGGTCTCCCTAGAACAGTGGTTCTCCTTGGAGTAGTTCTAGGAACATGGTTCCTTCTAAAAGCCTTATACTCATTCTTTTTCATAAATCAACATTCATGCATTGCATGACCAGATCGACCACAATGGAAACATTTGAGTTGCCTCTTCTGGGCAAACTGATTCTTGGATGAACTTTTAGTAAAGTGCATATGTGTATTTCCTGGATTTTTTATTTTCTTCATCCTATTATGAACATTCAATTCATCAGATTTTAGGATATAACAATTGTGCAACACATGAACAAATTTTCCATAATAATGACATGAGCCCTTTCTTGTATGAGTGTGTGAGAGAGCATGTGACTTTTGTGCAGCATTCTTTGTGCCAACAAGATTATTTTTGAACTTTTTCTGTGGATTTTCTTTCTTTTTCAATGTTTGAGTTTGTTTTATAGTTTTGGGGGTGACAATGGATTTTTAGTTCCTCTGGGCACTAGATTGAAATATAGGGGCACTAGATGTGCTAGTCGGCTCAGAACTACACACAAATAAAGTGTGAAGCTTACTGTCAAAGCCCTTTTTGTTTGCTGGGTTAAAACCCAGACCCTCACGTTGGAAATTAACTTTGCAGCCAAGGAGCTTGTCCAAATTATCCTTTCCACTCACAAATTTTTCCAAGGATTTGTTCAAGTCAGAAATTTTGGATTCAAGTTTTGAGACATGGATCTCATATTCAGCTATCTTCTCTTCATAGCAAATAGCATTTTCATTCAACATTTGATTAACAATTTTTAAATTCTCAATTTCTTATTCTACATTCACCAACATGTTAGAACTATCAATGCTCACGCAATTACCTTTTTCAAATATGATTAGTCTCTCAAACAGAGTTGTGTTTAGGTGTTTCAACTTGTTAATTTCCTCTTTCAGTTTACTATTTTACTCCTGAAGTTCATCATCAAACACCAAATCACTTAAAGAAGTCTGACATTCATTAAACATTTCTTGTTGATTTTCTGATTGAAGTTTGTCAAAAATTTTCTGAAGCTCTAAATTTGTTACTCTAACCGCCTCCAATTTTTGAGAGATCAATCTATTTTCACTTTCAAGATTCATTGATCTACATTCATATTCCTGAAATTGGTTTTTGAGTTTTTCATTTTCAGATTTCACATAATCAAGTTCTTAACTAATGGCATCAAAAAATTTTATTTATCGTCTAAATATGTCATTTTCTATTTTCAGAACTTCAATGTCCCCGCCTTCAGAACTAGGATTCACAAGATTATTTAACTTCTTTTTCAGGGATTTATTCTATTTTCTCAATTTTTCATAGGACTCTAGCAAATTAGCACATGCATCTTCCCAGTCCTCTAGAGTAAAGCTAGCGAAAGGGTTGTTTGCCTCTTTTGCATCCTCGCTTTCATCGCTTCCTTCAGCCATCATGCATTTTTAGTTTTCATTTTCACTGCTGGCATTCTTCAGTTTGTTTAAGATGTCCTTGGCAGATATGCATTCATAAAGACATGGAAAGATAGCAATATCAACAGCCACCTTCATTAAATTTAATGCCTTCAAATTAACAGCATTCTTTGATCTATGATTTTCAGTCCACTTAGATTTATCTTTAGGTAATCTATGTGGACCACATGAAATTACCTTCCATAGATCAGGATCTATTGTTCTAACATAACTATGCATGCTGTTGAACCATGAATCAAAGTTGGAGCAGTTGAAAACCAGTGGATGAGCCATGGAAGCAAATCAACAAACAATTCAATGCAACAAACTAAACATGCTCAGAAATGCACCAAAGAAACTGTAGGATCTATTGTGGATCGTTGGATCTGATGAAGTAGTAACCCACTCTGATACCAATTGATAGAAACAGTGGTGCCCTGATATGGATATAGGGAGGGGGTGAATGGATCTTTTCTACAAAAAGAATACCCAATTAAAACTTTTGCTCTCTGGAAATGAAACCTGTGAAGGGAAGCAGAAGACAAGGAGCAAACTCAGAAAGCCAATACGATTCTGAAATCACTAGATGTGATCAAGAGTAGAAGACTCACCACAAAGATGCTCACATATGACTAGCAAATCCCATAGAACCTAACACGAATGCTTAGCACATAGTGAGACAATCACAAGTAGATGCAGATAACAAATAAAGAAATCAGTCCAAACCGTGATCAAACATTGTGGCCTATAGAACCGTATGCAACACTAAACGTGTAGACCTCACAATAGACCATAACTCTTAGTGCTTAAAAACATCACAATGAATATGTTGCACGCACAACCAACCCTGTGAAGAAAGGTAGAGAAAAAGGAGCAAACGCACAAGGCAAACCATAGCACACTTGATTTTTAGGTGGTTCGGCCAGACACCAGTCTGCCTACATCCACCCCTCACTCAAACCTGAGTGAGGATTCCCTTGCCAAAGCAAGACGCAGACTTAGTCTGCAAACAACTATTGCCAAACATCTTGAGACTGAGGGAGACAAATCCCTCGACACCAATCCTGCAATCCACAGGATCGGCACCCACTACTACCCACAGTGACCGGAGAGTCCAACTCTCCCTTCTCCTGCAACTGCAGAAGGAACTGTGAGCAACGCCCAGTTGCCCACGACCAGAGGAGTAGTCCTCTCTTCCTCTGATGCACATAGGGAACTCATGAGTGACACCCAGTCACTCACAACCGGAGACCCAAGTCTCCCTTCTTCTGATTGCTTAGAAGGAACCCTGATCCCAGAACAGGGAATCGAAAAAACACAAAATAAATGGAAGAGAACAATAGAAAAATCAAAAGGAAAAACAAAAGAAATAGATATAGCTCTGAGGAGCACAATGACTCTGGATTTGATCCACGAGTCGAAACACTAACAGATCTGAACTGATGCTATGGCTGCTCTTCTTTCTCTCACCCACTGACTACTTCTCTCTTCTTCTTTCTCAGCTCTCACGTTCGATCTTTTTTCTTCTGAAGGCCCTCTCTCTTTTTCTTCTTTTTTTTAGTTCCTCTCTTTGGCGGTTCCTTCTTCTAGATTCCGCACCCTTCTATGGAGGAAGATACCTCCTATTTATACTCAAAACAGGGGCTCCGGAAAAGCTCTTTGGATAAAGTGATTTTATTCTATTTCTTTCCTATTGGGCCACGTGGCAAGAAAGGGAAGAATATTTCTGACAACGAATCCTCGGATCATGTGCCCATCACTGCGCACTTGGGTTCACGTGCCACTCGCCTGTTGTATCAATGATTGATCGAACTCACATGTTTTCTTATACCCAGTCACGAGGCTGCCTTGAGTTCTGTCACTGATGCCTTCCTTGTGTTCACTAGATTGTCAAACTTAATTGCTTCAGGTATATTGTCCTTTTTCATCTGTACCTCTAATGCTACTCAGTGAACTGCTGTGAGCTGCACAAGCTAGCTGCTTCCATTAATCTATCCATTGAGTATGGTTGCTAAAGCTTGGTTTTTAATTTGGTTTACCAGGATTGCTTAAGGCTTGTAAAGATTCCATATCCAAGCTTGATTGAGTGCATCGAGGCAGTGGCTTGATGCTTCGACCTCTCCTTTGGTTGCTTAGACCTTTCTATAAATGTGCATCGACCTTCATGCACAAAATATATGTGCACCGACCTTGTAAGCAAATGTGCATTGACCTTCATGCACAAAATATATGTGCACCGACTTGTACTGAATATGCTTCGACCTTATTAACAAGAACTTCTTCATGTGCGTTGACCTTACTTAGGCATGAGCACTGACCTGAACTGTATGTGCACCGACCTGAGCTTGGCCATGTGCATCGACCTTAACTGTATGTGCACCGACCTGAATAGTATGTGCACCGACCTGAGCTTGTCCATGTGCATCGACCTTAACTGTATGTGCACCGACCTGAACAGTATGTGCACCGACCTGAGCTTGGCCATGTGCATCGACCTTGATAGCTTCAAGTCTTCATGTGCATCAACTTGTTTTAACAAGTATACCGACCTTAGTTGGTAGCATCGACCCGAGTAGTCACCAACAACAGTAGCTGCATTGACCTTTCTTTGCTAAATGGCTAAAGATGCACCGACCTTCTTCACATGCTGGCATGAGGTGCATCGACATTCATTTTGCCCTGGCTCGATGTGCATCGACCTTGGTCCTGTGCTGCCTCAATGTGCATGGACCTTGGCTGCGTGCTAGCGAGAGGTGCACCGACCTTGTGGCAGTGATGATAGAATATGCACTGACCTTATGGCAGTGATGGCAAAACATGCACCGACCATGTTGTCAACCATTAGTACAGCTTGTAATGTCTGGATTTTTGACAGGCCAAACAAGACTATTGACTTTTCTCGTTGACTGTGCATTGACTTCATTGACCATGTTGACTTTTCTTGTTGACTGTGCATTAACTTTTGATTTTTAACTGGCTTTCAACCTGTTCTTTGTTGCAACTTGAACACCTCAACAACACAAGCAGAATCATGAGAGCATATGCATGATTCTTTATCAACAAAGCACATTGATTGATTATTTTAAAGAGTATACAAGACTATAGTTTTTGACAGCATCAAAACACAGGGACACAACACGCTTGTCAGAGAATAGCGTGCTTGATACATGCCTGTCGGATCTGACATGTGATCATTCTAGATACCACTTCTGCTCCTTAGGCGATCCTGCTAGCTTCCCATGCATGCCGCAAGATGTAGCTGCTACCATGTGTGCCCAGCTGAGAAGCCCATGCCCACGATCATCAAGACAAGATCTCACCCTGCCATATAATCTTCAGCTTTGTTGTTCCCGGTTGCCCAGGCGTTCTTCATCTCTACTGTTTGGATTTTGCCGTGTTCCCAGGCAATCTTTGCATGAATGCTATGCTACCTTGCATGCGCTCCTGCTATCTGCCAGATCCGGAGGAGAGCAATCAGGGAGCCTATTCAAACGAGGGGGAGGGCGCTACTCTTCCTGCAGTCACGCAAGAGAGGGTGAGGGGCACTATTCACAAAGTTGAGAAGATATGTAAAAAATTACACCAAGGCCCCTCATATATAATCAAGTTCATGTCAAGCCCCTTTCTTCACACAATAGGGTTGAGAAAAGAATATATGCTTTATCATTTAGTCTTCCATTCAAAAAAATAAAATTTGTAGGAGCCAAATAATAAAATTTAATTATGCACCAAAATGACTCAAATCTCATTAATTGTAGAAAAATCTTTATTTTATGTGAGACCAAAATTATTATGTAAAAATAGATAATTAACTTCATTAAGGCCAAAAAATGATGTGTGCGATATGAATAAGAATAGACAATTGAACACTTATGAGGACACATAGTGCTAACGGGCTGCTCGGTGCTGTTGGGTATTAGGGAGGCAGGAAAACCCCCTCTACACGTGCCCTACCCCCCCACACTCCCTAGTTGATTTGTGTAACATCCTTGGAAATTTAAGACTAAATTTTATTTAATATTCATGATTTAGAAGCCCAGATTTAGTTAGTTATTTATTTGTTTATTTCATGCACGATAAGTTCCCAAACTTGGTATACGGTAGCTAGATGGAATGAAAAGTAGATAGAAGGGTGAGAAGGTAGACGAAAAGGGGAGACTTAGATGATCTTTGGTCTAAGTGGGAATAGACTTAGATGATGTTCCGTCTAAGTGGTAATAGTCAGACGATGTTTTGTTTAAGGGGTAATGTAGCATCCCGAATATTTAAAATAAATAAAGATGTTAATATCTGAATTTTCTTGAATTAAATAATATTTCTTTGCTCAAATCAAATTTTTAATTGAATTAGGTAATATTATATTTAGACCCTAAATTCAAGATTTTTCTAAAAATATGGAAAAATATGCATCTCGTGTAAAATTTAATTTTCAACAACTTTGACTAAAGGAACAAGTCCAAAATAAAATCTGTTTAGGCCCAATTTATAATGTAAGGCTAAAAATCGTGATTTTATAAGAACAACTTAAACCTTTTAATTAGGCCTTAATTCACGCTCTATTGGGCTCAATTTGGATCCAATCTCTTGGCCCATCTTAGTAGATCATTTTGCCCTTCGAAATCCTAACCCTAGACCTCTCCATTGGCGGAGGCAGTGGCGGATTTGGATAACCCCGATTTTCTCACCATTTTTCCCCTTTAGGACTCTTTGGCCGAGTTCGACCTCAAGAACCATCTATAGGGTCTATAATTAGAGGGCTTTGATGTCTATGGTTCTGTATTTGGTTCCTTGGCCGGCAGCGTGGGCGATCGTGGTCGGAGTCGGGCGAATTTGGGCATTCTAGGCGGTGCGAGATTAGGGTTCCGACGCGGTTTTTCTTCTTCTTTTCTCTTCGATTAAGGTAGGTTTCTCTCAGGCTAAAGAAAAATTTAAAACATGTCATCTTATAGATCTCGAAGTCAGCTTTCGTTTGGTACTAGTTTGCCTAAATTCCATGCACCCTACTGTTGCTATTTACCATTCTAATCAAAGGTGTATAAAATGTCTCGACTTTACTTTATCTCTGTACAACTTATTGTTTCTTTGATTAAACTCTAATTAATATATGTCATCATGTTCTTCTACGAATTCTCTTTTCAAAGATGATAGTTTTCCCAATTTCTACTTAGTATTTTGATAGAACTTCTCATTTTTAATATGGGTCGGTCGAGTTTCTCCGTTGAGCGTTTCTATCTTTGCTTGCGGCCCTAACAGGGACCGCTAGGTTTATTAGCGGTCACGCGATAGACCATTTTCATCACAGATCATTTTTTTATATATATTAACAGGGAAAGCAACCCTCTCTTGACCGTCTCTTCTTGAAGACAGCCCCTCGATAGACTGTCTTCTAGCGGTGGGTTTCCAAAAGAATAGGGGGTTTGTGTTGGACCTTAGCGGTCATCCCCTTGACCGTTTACCTCTTATTGCGGTCTTATTAAGACCGTTTATGTTCCTATTTCAGTAAAAATGATGATTATTTTTGGCCTGTTAAGTTCTGTTATTCCAGACTAGACAACATGTTGTTAGGGTTAACTTCGTGATAGAAACCCACTAATGAATAGGGCTTATGAAATAATTGATCTAAAGTTAATTCTCTGCAATGCATTATCCTCTCATGATCATCTTTTATGTACCTTAATTTGATTGGAAAAGAGAGGAGAATAATGTGCTTTTAATTGTTAACTTGTAAATTTATCTCTGCATGTTTAGTTTAAAACTTGTTTTAAGGTCGTGCCATTCCGGTGGTGGAGACTGGACCGAATACACTTGTATCCCGATGATTTTTAACCATTAATCTTGGACATCGGATGCCTCTCCGTCGGATATTCCTTCCGCCGGACTAGGTGTTCATGTTCCAAGGCCTCCATAAGACCCCGCGAGCCTGGGATTCTCACTAGGACGCCGGACAGGTTGTACCCCAAAAACATGAACTGATTGACTCGATCGAACCGCGTGAGTTCACAGCCCAAAGCGAGAGTATTGTCCTGTCTATTGCGGCCATTCCTGGACCGCTACTCTCAGGTAGCGTCCTGGCTATGGACCGCTACTTTCTTTATGCGGCCTTATTACGACCACTTTATTCTGGCATGTAAGCCATTTCTATCGTCATCTGTTGCTTCTTTGGCAGTCGAATGATAGACCATTTCGGCTATCTTGCGGTCGTGCCTGGGCCATCTCCAGTCTATAGCGATACTGCGATTGACCGTTTATTCTTGTGCATTGTCCTGTGTGGACTCGACCTATTGACACCATATTGCGGCCTGGTTAAGACCGCTATTATCTCCTTAGCGGTCCGGCTATGACCGTTTCTCTTCCCAGTAAGCTAAATTCTGTTTATTCCATGAATTTCTGTATGAGAACCCAATCCATCTTAGGGTAATCTTTGTATTCTTCGAATTCTGACCTTGGCTAGGTCTTCGTTTAATATCACCATCCTTGTAAATCATTTTCTTGTCTGGCTTTTTATTGGAAGTTGATAAGCTTGGTCCTTGGAATTCCGATGCCAATTGTAAATTGTCTGGAGATATATTATATGGGACTGTGGGTCCACTTTGATAATCAATGCTAGGCTGAAACTATAAGGGCCCGAATCTTGTCCTAGGGGCGAGGCAAAGCCCATACATGTACCGGTATAATGAATGATTAGGTGTGGCATTGCACCAACTATATGCAAGATTTGGTCTAGATATTTTTACATTTCGAGCTTCTTCTTTAAACATGTGACCTGATACGACATGATATGACATGACATGATCCAATATGACTCTAGTTGTGGTCTGGAAGGGACAAACCTATTGAGAATGAATATAAGTACTTGCTATCTTGTTCCTGGCTATGTGAACTTGTCATAATTTCTTGTACTTGTTCTAACTCTTGAATTCATCTTCTATCTTGTTCATGCTCGTATTTCTCATTGTTCTTCATTAAGCCCTGTTACCTTGCCATTCCTTTGATATTATTTATGTTCTTGTCTTGCATTTGTTAAGATCATGCATCATTTTTGAATTGGTTAATTACTTAAAGCATTGTCTGGTGATAGAGAGTAATTCCTACTGAGCTTTCGCTCATTCCCTCTTTCCAATCCTTTTCAGATAATATTGAAGATGTGACCATAGATGGGGACAGGGAAGAGTGATGAGTTGGCTTGTTCGTGAAGAGTTAGTCTTTTGTTTTATTTGAGTCTGGTGTGGAGTTATTTGCGTCTAGTCCTGTAATTCGAATCTTTCTTTTGTCAAAACGAGTCTTTTGTTTTTATTTACTGTAAGAATGTTAAGAGTTGTAAATACTAGTTTTTGTATGAATAAAAGTTATATTTATTTTGGTGTAATTCTCTTGTGTTTTCTCTTTTGTACTGTTCTTATCATCAATGAATCACTGCCACGTTCCGAGCATGCTTCCCGCTGCTATCAGTTCGGGGCGTGACAGTTTGTGGTATCAGAGCCTCGATTTTTCTTGAACCCTGGGTCTTGAGTCTAAGTCTATATGATAAATATTTATGGTCAGTCACCTTATAGGTACCCAGTGAGAATGGGGTAGAACCATGGGTTAATTGGTAAAATTGTGATAATCATAATAAAGCTAAAAGATTTTAAGCCATTAATGTTTATGAATTGGTGTTATATGTTAAGATGGCTACGGAGTGTGCTCAGTGGAGGGAGATGCAGCGTATAGTTCGGGGGTTGACCCAGGCTTTACAGCAGGTAGCCCTGGGAGGTGTCCGTCAGGGTGCGGGTGATTTGCATAGGAGCTTCCAGGGTATGAATCCCCCTAGGTATAGTGGGTCTACCGATCCCGACGAGGTAGAGAATTGGGTTAAGGAGATAGAGAGGAGTTTTAGGGTTATGCAGTGTGCCGATCAGGAGAAGGTTTTGTTAGCTACCTATCAGTTGGAGAAGGATGCGAGGGCTTGGTGGGAGGCCAGGGAAGCGACGTTGCAAGATAATCAAGTGTCTTGGAATGAGTTCCGAGAGTTGTTTAATGAGAGATATTTCTTAGAGCGGATTCGAGAGAAGAAGGCTGATGAGTTTGCGTCCCTGAAGCAAAGGAGTATGTCTGTAGCAGAGTATGAAGCACAGTTTTCTAGGTTAGCTTGTTATGCCCCTCACCTAGTTAGTACGGATAAGATGAAGGCTAAGAGGTTTTTGAATGGGTTAAGGGTAGAGTATATCCCTCAGTTAGCGCCCTTAGAGATTCAAGGGTTCGCCGAGATGGTTAAAAAGGCTCAGGTGTTGTATGATGCTCCTGATATGACGGAGCGGATTTTGAGAAGGCTTGCTAAGAAGGGAGGAGTTGTTGGTTCTGAGGGTAGTGTGTCAACTAACGGAAAGAAGAGGCCGAATGGCGGCAATGGTGGTCATAAGGATAAGAAGGGTAAGAGCGTGGACCAGCAGATCGTCCCTGTGACGGAGAAGTGCGAGCATTGCGATAAAGGTGGACATCGATCAGAGGACTATTGGAGGAATAAAGACAAGTGCATTCGTTGTGGAAGTGCAGAGCATAGAATTGCCCGTTGTCCCATGATGAAGGAGCAAGCGCCGCGTGATGAGCAACGGGGACGACCAAAGTGGCAAGATAGGATGCAAGCATTGGAAGGTACGTCTAAACCTGCCTTTACCTTATACTTTCATGCTTAGAGTTGGTGATTTTGTATGTTCACATGAATAAGAACCGGTCTTGATAATTGGAATATTAGAAGGAGTTTAAGAGTAGTAATTTTACCCCACCGTTGTTTTGGAAAAGAATTGTGTGAATTTGGAGGATCAAATTCCTTAAAGTGGGAGAGGGTGTAGCATCCCGAATATTTAAAATAAATAAAGATGTTAATATCTGAACTTTCTTGAATTAAATAATATTTATTTGCTCAAATCAAATTTTTAATTGAATTATGTAATATTATATTTAGACCCTAAATTCAAGATTTTTCTAAAAATATGGAAAAATATGCATCTCGTGTAAAATTTAATTTACAACAACTTTGACTAAAGGAACAAGTCCAAAATAAAATCTGTTTAGGCCTAATTTCTAATCTAAGGCTAAAAATCGTCATTTTATAAGAACAACTTAAACCATTTAATTAGACCTTAACTCGCGCTCTATTGGGATCAATTCGGACCTAATCTCTTGGCTCATCTTAGTTGATCATTTTTTCCTTCAAAATCCTAACCCTAGACCTCTCCATTGGCGGCGACGTTGGCGGATTTGGATAAGCCCAATTTCTCACCGTTTTCTCCTTTGGGACTCTTTGGCCGAGTTCGACCTCTAGAACCATCTATAGGGTCTATAAGTAGAGGGCTTCGACGTCTAGGGTTCTCTATTTGGTTCCTTGGCCAGCGGCGTGGGCGATCGTGGCCCGAGTCGGGCAAATTTGGGCGTTCTAGGCAGTGCGAGATTAGGGTTCCGGCGCGGTTTTCTTCTTCCTTTCTCTTTGATTAAGGTAGGTTTCTCTAAGACTAAAGAAAAATTTAAAATATGTCATCTTATAGATCTCGAAGTCAACTTTCGTTTGATACTAGTTTGCTTAAATTCCATGCACCCTATTGTTTGTATTTACCATTCTAATCAAAGGTGTATAAAATGTCTCAACTTTACTTTATCTCTGTACAACTTATTGTTTCTTTGATTAAACTCTAATTAATATATGCCATCATGTTCTTCTTCGAATTCTCTTTTCAAAGATGATAGTTTGCCCAATTTCTACTTAGTTTTTTGATAGAATTTCTCATTTTTAATCTGGGTCGGTCGGGTTTTGCCGTTGAGCATTTCTGTCTTTGCTTGCGGCCCTAACAGGGACCGCTAGGTTTATTAGCGGTCACACGATAGACTTTTTTCAACACATATCATTTATATATATATATAAACAGGGAAAGTGGCCCTCTCTTGACCGTCTCTTCTTGAAGACAACCCCTCGATAGACCGCCTTCTAGCGGTGGGTTTCCAAAAGAATAGGGGGTTTCTGCTGGACCTTAGTGGTCGTCCCCTTGACCATTTACCTCTTATTGCGGTCCTATTAAGGCCGTTTATGTTCCTGTTTTAGTAAAATGATGATTATTTTTGGCCTCTTAAGTTCTGTTTTTCCAGACTAGACAACATGTTGTTAGGGTTAACTTCGTGATAGAAACCTACTAATGCATAGGGCTTATGAAATAATTGATCTAAAGTTAATTCTCTCCAATGTATTGTCCTCTCATGATCATCTTTCATGTACCTTAATTTGATTAGACAAGAGAGAAGAATAATGTGGTTTTAATTGTTAACTTGTAAATTTATCTCTGCAGGTTTAGTTTAGAACTTATTTTAAGGTTGTGCCATTCCGGTGGTGGCGACTAGACCGAATACACTTGTTTCCCGATGATTTTGAACCATTAATCTTGGACATCGGATGCCTCTCCGTTGGATATTCCTTCCGCCGGACTAGTTGTTCATGTTCCAAGGCCTCTGTAAGACCCCGCGAGCCTGGGATTCCCACTAGGACGCCATGCAGGTTGTACCCCAAAAACCTGAACTGATTGACTCAATCGAACCACGTGAGTTCACAGCCCGAAGCGGGAGTACTGTTCTGTCTATTGCGGTCATTCCTAGACCGCTACTCTCAGGTAGCGGCCTGGCTATGGACCGCTACTTTCTTTATGCGGCCTTATTACGACCACTTTATTCTGGCATGTAAGCCATTTCTACCGTCATCTGTTGCTTCTTTGGCGGTCGAACAATAGACCATTTCGGCTATCTTGCGGTTGTGCCTGGGCCATCTCCAGTCTATAGCGATACTGCGACTGACCGTTTATTCCTGTGCATTGTCCTGTGTGGACTCGACCTATTGACACCATATTGCGGCCTGTTTAAGACCGCTATTATCTCCTTAGCGGTCCGGCTATGAACGTTTCTCTTCCCAGTCAGCTAAATTCTTTTTATTCCGTGAATTTCTGTATGAGAACCCAATCCATCTTAGGGTAATCTTTGTATTCTTCGAATTCTGACCTTGGCTAGGTCTTCGTTTGATATCACCATCCTTGTAAATCATTTTCTTGTCTATCTTTTTATTGGAAGTTGATAAGCTTGGTCCTTGGAATTCCGATGCCAATTGTAAATTATCAGGAGATATGTTATATGGGACTGTGGGTCCACTTTGATAATCAATGCTAGGTTGTAACTATAAGGGCCCGGATCTTGTCCTAGGGGCGAGGCAAAGCCCAGACATGTACCGGTATAGTGAATGATCAGGTGTGGCATTACACCAACTATATGCAAGATTTGGTCTAGACATTTTTACATTTCGGGCATCTTCTATATACATGTGACTTGATACGACATGATATGACATGACATGATCCAATATGACTCGAGTTGTGGTCCGGAAGGGACAAACCTGTTGAGAATGAATATAAGTACTTGCTATCTTGTTCCTGGCTATGTGAACTTGTGATAATTTCTTGTACTTGTTCTAACTCTTGAATTCATCTTCTATCTTGTTCATGCTCATATTTCTCATTGTTCTTCATTAAGCCCTATTACCTTGCCATTCCTTTGATATTATTTATGTTCTTGTCTTGCATTTGTTAAGATCATGCATCATTTTTAAATTGGTTAATTACTTAAAGCATTGTCTGGTGATGGAAAGTAATTCCTGTTGGGTTCGGTGCGATGGATTCAGAGGGGGGGTGAATGAATCAACCCTTTTAAAGTTTTGCTCAATTAAAATCTAGAATGCTCACTAGACAAATTTAGACAATCTGATACTAACAGAAGGCCAATGAGCAATTGTAGAATTTACAGATTCACTAAGTCAACTGATATGCCTATAGATGAACTGATTAGTGACTTAGGAACAATGTCAAAGGACTCTCAAAACCACAATCAAACACACAGTGTGCAATCAAACCATATCGTCCCTATGCATTCATCTAGCGAAAGCATATACTGAAATCAGATAGAAGAACAAACCACTGCACAGATGATTTTTAAGGTGGTTCGGTCCTCCAGACCTACGTCCACCCCACACTCCAACTAGAGTGTGGATTCCGCTGACTAACAGCTTGAACCGCTGGGCCTCACAGCTTGCCTACATCAGCTGGGCCTCACAGCTTGCCATCCGTTGAGCATCACAGCTTGCTTCCGCTGGGCAATACAACTCAGTCATCCGCTGACTCATAGCTTGACCGCTGGGGATTACAGCTTAACCCGACCGCTGTGGACTACAGCTTAACCCGACCAGTGGAATCCTCCACTGCAAACGCTGAGCAACACAGCTTGCTCTGCTGACTAATAGCTTGAAGAAAAGTTTAAGAGAAAACAAAAAAATGGGAAATCACAACAACATGAAGCTGTATGCGATGAAACACAATATGGCTCTCAACAGAGCTGACTGGCCTGGATTTGATCCACGATCCAGTAAAGACTGATCTTCAGACTGCTCTCTTCTTCTCTCGATCTCACTGTCTCTCCTCTATTTCTTTCTCTTCTTCTTTTCTTACACTCTGCCACTCTTTTTCTTTCACTTTCTCTTCTTTTGGATCGTATAGGCTCTAATTCACTCTCTGCTCCTTTTGATCGCGATCACTCTCTCCTGATGGAGATGTCTTCATTTTATAGCAGCAGCAAACAGATAGGGCGTGTGCTCTCCACGATTCCCGCCCAAATGCCTTGACCACGTGGTAGCATTTCAGCCTGCTGCACTACACGTGTCACGATCCTGGCTTCTTGGATCACGTGCCCTTCTCAATTTCCTCGAGCAGATATTCTGTCAGGTGAGACGAGGATGCACTGAGTAAGTTTGTAGTTTAAACAAGAATGTATAGACTTGATGGCATATAATGCAGTAATGTATAGACTTGATGCACAAACATATCTCTGCGATGTATAGACTTAGTGTATGCAACATGAGACGCTGGAGTGTATGTTGAGACACAACATGAGACGCTAAGTGAGACGGATTGCAATGTTCAGACTTGACATATTTAAAGTGCATGTGATGCGATGTACAGACTTAACATGAGATGCTAAGTGAGACAGATTACAATGTTCAGACTTAACATGAGATGCTAAGTGAGACGGAGAATGATCCACTTGCTGGCAGATGATGTATAGACTTAATATGAGACGCTAAGTGAGACGGAGCGCAATGTGCAGACTTTGCATATGCATGAAGATTACATCAAAGAATGTATAGACTTTGCTACCTATCGATGATGCGTGAATGCACACGATGTATGGACTTGGCAAGTAATACAAGCACAGGCGAAAATGTATAGACTTGACCGATGCATAGACTTTGTGTGTGCATATGCCAAGACCATGTACGGACTTGAAGAAATACATGCAGCGATGTACAAACTTGACCGATGCAAACTATGCAGAACTCTGTACAGACTTTAAGTGATGCATGTAGCGATGTACATACTTGTCGTGCATGAAACAAAAGGGTTGCATGGACTTTGTAGAATGCAGTTGTGCACGGACTATATGCTCCAGACAATCGTGCACCAACTACATGCATGACGTTGTACAGACTTGCTAAGTCTAGAGTTATGCATGAACGCACAATGCACAGACTATGCGTGTGCGTGTATGGACTTTGAGTACATGACATTGCCTTACATCTGTATGCAACAGAGTGTATAGACTTTATATGCATGAATTCACCATGTATAGACTTTGCATGCAAGACACTGTATATGCATAAACGATTGTACAGACTTGCTGTATGCATGAAATAGCCAAATGCACTGACTTCCTATATGCTCAAGCATGACTTTCATTTAGACAGAGATGTTCATGATATACAATGCTGACTCATAGTGTTTGCTATCATCAAAATCACAGGGGCACAACAATCTCCCCCTTTTTGATGATGGCAACACTATGAGTCACATTGACTCATGTCAAACTATTCTCCCCCTTTGACTTCATCAAAAAGAAAATAGTTCGAGATGAGAAATACAAATATGCATGCAATGATTGAATGAAAGTCTCCCCCTTTGGCAATAATATCCCCCTTTGAGAATAAAGATCAGAAAAGTTCTGAAGGCTGATACCAATTATGATGAAAGGAGATATCAATAAAAGCACAGGGATAATCAAGCAATACCTCAATCTGTAAGCACAGTGCATTTGATTCAGATGCCAATGAATGGATGAGGAAGAAGGATTTTTATCATCACACCAAATTCATAAATCTTGATAAACAGATTTCAGACTCTTTAATTATAATAGATTATGAATGATCTTCAACGTACTATCATGATTTAAGAATGATGAATCCAAAGTTTATCAGGAAAATTCATTACTCATATCTGAAACATCATTTAATAGAAATGAACCAAACAAAAACTCATATGATATTCATGTTTAAACTCCCTCCATCTTACTCAATTAAAATTCAATAACTCCTTTGAAAGTTACACAAGATAGTATTGAGATTAAACAGAGATAAATTTGTCTGACTTTGTCTTTAGTTTTTCAGAAATGTCTATTGATCAGCACTTATTTCTTGAGCAAGTTTGGTTAAGTCAACACCTTTTTACGTGAGGCACAACATGTCTTAGGTGAAGTGACCCAGTTACTCAGTGTGACAACTATATTACCTCTCAAAGAGAACAGAGTTAGCAATTTGGAGTGTCTTTTTACATGAGGAGACACCTTGATCAGAGGCCAGAATCCCCAGTTACTCAACACAACCATGCCATTGCTCTGCCAGATTTTCAATCATTTTTATAAGAGAGGTAACTATGGCACTTCATGACATGGGCTTGCTCTATTTCTTTGATAGAGAACCCAGTTTCTCTGTGACCAAAGTCATTGCTCTGACCAATATTCCTTTCAAGTATTTTCAGATTATACAGACATTTCTGAGATCACTGAAAAGTTTAAGAACAATACCAACTACATGTATCTTAACCAAGGAAAGCCATGGTTTTAAAATTTCAGATTTCAGAAGGTTTTACATGAAATTACATGAGATAGTTGGTTAAGATTTATTAAACAAATGATTCAGATACTTCCAAGTTTTTTAAATCAAAACTTAATGAATACATTAGTCTTAAATCAATTTGATTCATCAGACATTCTTAAGCCAGTATAATAGAAGATTCTTCTTTTCAGAATATTTTTGATTTATGATTAGGGTGCACTGACTAAAATCTTTCCTCATTCAGATGAATCAACATTGACATTACAGCAAATCAGTGGAGTCAACAAAGCATTTTTATTGAGAGAATAGCAGAAAGCAATCATGATGAGACAAGGGTTGAACATTAGAACAGTGCAGTTTAGAAATTAATATCTGAGTCTGGAGTACAGACAGAACAACTACACAAGTGGAGACAGCAGCGAATTCAAGTGAACCACACATTTGCCAAGAGAATGGATAAGATTACTAGACAGAATGAGTTCAAGAGGTGAAGAAGTGATCAAACAGGAATGCTCCCCCTATCTAGATGCAATGGAATATCCTTTTAGGTTTTTCAAATTTTATGACATGCACTACTCTTCAAATGCAACAACAGTCAAACTCCCCCTGACAAAGTGCCTGACATGCAATTAAAGCACTGCTCATGATTTTAAAGTTTATGCTCAAGGAGAATTCATGCTTGTTCAATCAGAGAGAGAAACTATCAAATGCATCAAGTTCATTTCAAATTTTTAGAAAGTTTCAATTAAACACAAATCAGATCAATAGGATGCTCAACCATCTCAAACAAGCAATTTTCAGATGATGGAATTTAAACAGTGTTCAGAACTAACCTGAAGAGTAGAATCCTAGGGTTTTCCTTTTTGAGTGCCTTGGCTAAATTACCCCTCTTTGTTCATTCCAAGGCACACCTGCAACGTTTTGATCATTTTGATCCTGCAGGGACCCAAGCAACCTTGGGTCCTGTGTTAACCCTGACAGGTGTTCTGAACAACCTTTTAGCAAAGTTATCATCATGATCCATCAGGTGACAGTTGTCCATAGAATGTCCAAATTTTCCACAATATCTACATGAAATGATTGATTTCTGGTTCTTATGATGCATAGTAACACCAGTATGAGGTCTATAAACATGATCATAAGATTTTCTATTGTATGCATGAACAGTTTGTTTCTTATTCTTAATCAGCCAACATTCAGCAGATTTGTGACCTTGCTTACCATAGTTGAAGCATGAAATATTTACAGGTCTTGCTCTAGGGAATTTAGCAGATTTGGAATTTATTGTTGGAGATAGATGGAAGACTCTATCACCACAGGATGTGGATCTAGAGGGGGGGTGAATAGATCAACTAGCTATTTTAAAAAATATGCCTAGAATTAAATGCGGAATTAGAAGAACAGTAGACGAACACAACCAATGTACTGAATGAAACACACACAATATCTGCTGAACAACAATCAACACATAAGAGGCACAAGGCTTTTAGGTGGTTCAGTCGATCCGACCTACGTCCACCCCACATTCAACTCGAATGTGGATTACTGCTGATACACAGCTTCAAACCGCTGGGCTTTACAGCTTGCCAACAACAGCTGGGGCTTACAGCTTATCCCGACCAGAGGAACACCCTCTGCAACAGCTGAGCATCACAGCTTGCTCTGCTGGGCACTACAGCTTAGCCGACCAGAGGAACGCCTCTACAACCCGCTGCCTCACAGCTTGAAACCGCTGACTAACAGCTTGATCGAACAAGAGTTTTCAAAAGAAAATAACAAATACTGAAAAGTAAACGAAACATACAATCGAATGGAAGAAAGCCAAAAACGACTGTAGCTCAAGATTGAGCAAAGTCAGCTCTGGTAACTGGACCAAGAGACTGATTCACAAACTCTCACGATAACTCTCTCAACTCTTCTCTCTTCTTCTTCTTCTCTCTTTTTCTTCTTCTATGCTTTTCTTCCTCTCTCAGTGGATCTCGGTGGCTGCTTGTTTCAGACTGGATGTATATACTTCGCCAACTTCGATCATCTTCTTCAAAAGATGAAGACTGATATTTATAACAGCAGCAACTGGATAAGGGCGCGTGGCTTCCATGTTTTCCCGCCCAAGGAATACTCCAGTTTCGAGATGCTTCCATCCACGTGGCAGCATCTGGTCACCTTGTCCTCCTGGGATCACGAGCCATGTCAGCAATCTCAGTAGAGAGTCCCTGTCAGACAAAGTATCGGATGATCAGGTTAAAGAACAACTATGTATAAACTTTTCAGAAGCACTGGACTAACACCAACTCGAAGACGAAAGACAAAACTGACACGAAGTGTAGTTACACAATAAGAAGAACACGAGGTCTTGGGAAAAACAACACGAAGACAGAAATAACGAAGAAGACTCAGACTCAGAGACAGCACGAAGTGAAATGAGAACGACACGAAGTGCAGTAGTGGCAGAAACACACACTACACAGAGAACGACACGAAGTGATACAGAAAGCAACACGAGGTGCTGCGATGTCCTGCACGCAATAGAACAAAAACGACACGAAGACGATGAAAACGACACGAGGTGAAGTCACAAATCGACAAAGACACGAGGTCTAGGAAGAACAACACGAAGACATAATACGGAAACGACACGAAGTGAAGTTGACACGAAGTGAAAACAACACGAAGTGAAAACAACACTAAGACGATGAGAACAGAAATCGACACGGAGTGAAACAGTAATTGACACGGGTTGAAAACAACACGAAGACGCGGGTTGAGAACAACACGAAGATGAAATGAGAACGACACGGAGTGAAACCAACATGAAGTAAAACAACACGAAGTGAAAATAGAAGTTGACACTAAGTGTGGTCAAGGCGAGAAAGACACGAAGTGTAAAGCGAAAAACCAACACTAAGACAAAACAGAGAAACGACTCGAAGACGAGGACGACACGGGCTGACAACAGAAACTGACACGAAGTGGAGACAACACGAGGTGTGGTGATCATAAACAACACGAGGATGAAAGGATATGCACGAGACGCTTATGAAGACGGTGGACTGTATAGACTTCTAAGTGTGACGGACAGTGTATGGACTTTGAGACTTTGAGTGTGTGTTCAGTGTGAAGACAAGATAAAATGCATATAACACACAGACAATCTGATAAGGTGATTTCATCAAAACATAAACAGTGTTGCCAATTCATCAAAACAATGTGTTGCCATATGAAGTAGAGTTACATGTCAACACCATCAACACATAGGAGTCACAACAATCTCCCCCTTTTTGATGATGGCTACCCCCTATTATGTAGATTAGCAACATCCTGTCATACAGATGCATTTTTGATGAAAGACATGATTTATTATTCAGATTGTTATGCAGATGCATGTAGATGCTATGAATGACATGCTGCATGCTACAAAATATAAGCAACTCCCTGCTAATAAAAATTTCCCTCTTTGCCATGCCATGATGTAATACACTCCCCCTGAATACACTCTCCCATACACTCTCCCTGAATCTAATATTCAGACAATATTCTCCCCCTTTGCCATCAACAAATAGGAGGGAAAGTGAAGACAAGTGAAGAGAAAGAAAGGTCAGCTGACTGGCATTCTTGGCAAGTAGTTCAGAAATTAAGCAACTAAAGCACAGAACCTTCAGTCATATGAGCTTAGAGATGGCTTAGAAGATAAAATTTCTGGTTTAAAAGTTATAAAAATGAAAGTTCATGCACTACATTCATTGGATAAGGTTGATGTTCATGATAAAATAATAAACCAGAGTCATATGGACATGAGAGATTCAGTTTCAAAATATCTTACTTTAATAGACTCAGTAAAATATGTTAAGAGAAGCCAGGGCATGTATTGAAATTAAACAATTGACATCCATGAAATTTCTATTAAGGAACAGCATTTTCAATATTGTTTCATTGAGGGCATTCAGGTACCAAAATTCTTTTTACGTAAGGGTATACGTTTATCAGACGCCAATACCCCTAGATACTCAACATGATGGACCATCTTGCCTATGATCAAATTCAATAGAATTGATTGACACCTTTTTGTGTGAGGGTACACGTTTATCAGACGCCAGTTACCCCCAGGTACTCAGTGAAAACAACCTACTGTTTTGATCATTTTATACAGAGATAGCTGATACACCTCATGACATGAGTGGTGTCCACTTCTTTGATGGATCACTCAGTTTCTCAGTGATTTACCAGTCATTGCTCTGTCAATGCTATTTCTCTATTGATTTTCAATATTTTTCAATAGCTTTCTTAGCTGCCCTTTATTTGTTTCAGAATGACTTGTTTAAGGACAATACACATACTTAGCTTTTCTAACATGATTTCAGATGAGTTTTCATATTTCAGATATAGTCAGCTTTGTCTATCATGAAATAAGATAAGGGTTGAGAGCTTTATCAATTTTAGCATCCTTATTTACTGAATGTAGTCTTTCAACTCTGAAGAGTATAAATGTTAAACCAGTATGTCAGTCTTTAAGCAATTTAAGGTTCTTATGAGAGAATAAATCTGTTTTCTATTGCTTAATATTAGAACTGACTAAAAGATTGCCATATAGTCAGACTCAACCATTCAGAGTCAAGGATTGAATAGATACAGCAATTTACCTCGAAATTCTGACAAGACTTCCCCTGACTATATGCATGCGATTTTTGCAAAAGATGACTATCATGCATCTAGACATATGTATGCAATGATGATCATGAGTGCAATAAAAGATATGAGAGTCATGCATTAACACAAGTCTGTTGTACAATGTTTATTCAATCTATCAACAGCAAGTCCAATTCAGAAATTTACTCAAAGCAGCTCAAAGGTTTTATTCAGGTCAACAAGAGTTTATTCATTATGCTGAAATTTACACAAGCCAAGTTCTCTTCTAAAAAATTTAAAATTTTCATTTCCAAGTGGCTTAGTAAAGATATCAGCAACTTGTTTGTCTGTTTCAATGAAGTTCAGTTCAATTTCCTTTTTGTTCACAGCATCTCTTAGAAAGTGATGTTTTATTTCTATGTGCTTAGTTCTAGAATGATGAACATGATTTTTAGCAAGGCATATGGCACTAGTATTATCACATAGAATTGGAATACATTCCAATTTTATCTGATAATCATCTAGTTGGTGCTTGATCCAAAGTACTTGAGCAGCACAATTACCTGCTGCAACATATTCAGCTTCAGCTGTAGACAAGGCTACAGTGTGTTGCTTCTTAGATGCCCAAGATACTAGACAGCCACCAAGGAATTGACAGTAGCCACTAGTGCTTTTTCTATCTACTCGACACCCAGCATAATCAGCATCAGTGTAAGCTAGAAGCTCTAACTCACACCTAGCAGGATACCATAATCCTAGCTCCTGGGTGCCTAGCAGATATCTAAAAATCCTTTTCACAGCTTTAAAATGATTGTCCTTGGGACTGGCCTGAAACCTAGCACATAAACCTACAGCGAATTGAATATCAGGCCTAGATGCTGTTAAGTAGAGAAGGGATCCGATCATACCTCTGTATAATTTCTGGTCAAATGGGTTACCGTTAGTGTCTTCATCCAAGCTTGTAGAAGTACCCATTGGAGAAGCTATCTCTTTAAGATTATCCATCTTGTATTTCTTGAGTAGATCCCTTGTGTACTTGGATTGAGTGATAAACATTCCTTCCTTTGTTTGTGTGACCTGCAGTCCAAGAAACAATTTGAGCTCACTTCAAACTCATTAGTCATTGTTTCAGAAAATTCCTCACACAATTTGGGGTTAGTTGACCCAAAGATGATATCATCCACATAAATCTGTACAATAAGAATTTCAGAGTGACTCACCTTTGTAAACAAAGTCTGATCAACTATTCCTCTAGTGAAATTTTGATCAGTGAGGAACTTGCTCAACCTGTCGTACCAAGCTCTGGGAGCTTGCTTAAGACCATAGAGAGCTTTATTTAATTTGTAAACATGATTAGGGAAATCTAGACATTCAAATCCAGGGGGCTGTCTAACATAGACATCCTCATTAATTTCCCCATTCAAGAATGCAGATTTTACATCCATCTGCTGGAGGATTATACCTAGGGAACATGCATAAGCTAATAAAATTCTAACAGCTTCTAATCTGGCTACAGGGGCAAATGACTCTTCAAAGTCAATACCAAACTCCTGGTTGTACCCCTGAGCAACAAGTCTGGCTTTATTTTTAACAATATTCCCTAATTCATCAGATTTATTTCTGAAGACCCACCCAGTCCCTATGACTGTTCCATGATCAGGAGGTGGGACCAAGTTCCACACCTTGTTCCTGTCGAACTGATTAAGCTCCTCATGCATGGCATTAATCCAATGCATATCCTTGAGGGCACAGTCAATGGACTTGGGTTCAATTTGAGAGACAAAAGCATATGCATTTAGTTCATGTTGAATTCTCAGGAGACCTCTAGTCCTAGGGGGGTCATGCAGATTTCCAAGTATATTATCTACAGGATGATCTTTAAGATATCTAATGTTGACAATTGAATTGTCATGTCTTTGATTTACCTCCCCCTGAACTGTAGACTCCTCTTCATTAGGTTCTGTATGTCCTTCTTCATCCTCTGAATTGTCTTCAGGATCTCCTTCCTTCAAGATTCCACCATTGTCTTCATTCCTGCATTGACCAACGTTAGAATTTACCAAGGATTCATCAAAAATTATGTGTGGAGATTCCTCAACAGTTTTAGAGTTCAGATTGTACACTCTATATGCTCGTGTGTTTTCAGAATAACCAAGAAAGATTCCTGGTTCACCTTTAGGTTCAAATTTATCAAGGTCTCTTTTATCATTTATATGAATAAAACATTTGCAGCCAAAAACCTTGAAATGAGCAATAGAAGGTTTCTTACCCTTTAAGATTTCATATGGTGTTTGCTGGGTAGAAGGTCTTACCATGACTCTGTTAATTACATAACAGGCGGTGTTCACTGCTTCAGCCTAAAATTTCCTTGGTAGTCCACCTTCAGTAAGAAGTGTACGACCCATCTCCACTAGGGTTCTGTTCCTTCTCTCCACAACCCCATTCTGCTCAGGTGTCCTTGGTGAGGAGTACCTATGGTTGATTCCATTTGACCTGCAGAGTTCATCAAACTGTGAGTTTTCAAACTCACCTCCATGATCAGTCAAAATATTTTCAATTTTCTGATTTACTTTAACATAGAACTCCTGAAATTCTGAGAAAGTATCACTCTTATTAGATAAGAAATAAACCCAAGTATACCTAGAAAAGTCATCTACCATGACAAACCCATACCTCCTTTCTGATAAGCTGACAGATCTGGTTGGCCCAAAGAGATCCATGTGTATCAGCTCATAAGGTTTGGAAGACAGATTTTCAGTTCTAGACTTAAATGACTTTCTAGTTATCTTTGATTGAGTGCATGCATCACAGATTTTATTTTCTTTCTTGAAGGAAATTTCAGGTAGTCCTCTAACCATGCTATGCTTGTTTAGTTTATGCAAAATGGTATAACTAGCATGGCCTAACCTACGATGCCATAAAAATGCTAAATCTTCTCTATTGGCAGTAAGACATAGGTTAGAATGCTGAATATCTTCTAGATCTATCATGTATGTGTTATTTATTCTTTTTCCAGAGAATTTTATAATATCTGAATCAGGTTCAAAAACCTTGCAGCATTGAGAATCAAATAAAACCTTATGACCCTTATCACACAACTGGCTGATACTAAGTAAATTGTAAGCTAACCCTTCAACCAGCATAACATTATCAATGCAGCAGGTAGAGCACTTACCTACCTTACCTGATCCAATGATCCTACCCTTTGTGTTGCTTCCAAAGGTGACAAGGCCTCCTAGCTTTTCAGTTAGCATGCAAAACTTGGCCTTATCTCCTGTCATATGCCTGGAGCAGCCACTGTCCAAGTACCACAAGTTGCTCTTGGCTGCCAGGCATACCTGCATACACAATTAGGGTAAAGAGTTTGGAACCCAAGTCTGATTGGGCTCCAATGCAGATGAAGTGCACGTAAAGAAAGAAAGCATGGTTTTGGGAATCCACATTTGTTTGAAGCAGTTCTGTTCAGTGGATTTTCCAGATTTCTTTTTGTTATGCTTTTTCTTGTTGACTTTCTTCTTATATGCACCAACAGAATTATTCACAGAATTTTTGTTATTATGCCAATGCTTAGGCCAAGTTGCATTCATAAAGTTTTAGCCATGGTAGTTCCTGGGCTGGCTGTGGAAATGTTGGTAATTTCTAGACATCCGACTACCATACCCATTTTCCCAATTTCTGACATAGGGTCTGTAAAAGTGTGTAGGTTGATGAACATACCCTGTATACATCCCTTGAGTTCTAGTCCACCCACGCCCATTAGAATAGATTGGCTGTGTGGGGTAGTAAACCTGAACTCTAGGTGGATTGAATTGGTTGGGCTGACTTCTGAAAATATTTTGTCTTCCCTGCACCCTTGACCCTGCTGACCTATTCATAGGTTTTGGTTGGGTCCTTTTTTGAGATGATGGTGGTGAAGACCTTTTGACATTGACATAGGGTTTGTTTACCTGAACAGGCTGACCCCTAACCTTGGGTTGAGCACTAGAGCTAGGTTTGGAAGTCCCAATTCTACTAGGCTCACCTACTTTCTGTTTTCCTTTCTCCTCTGCATTTAGCCTTTTCAGATTCAAATTTGTCTCAGAATTCATGTTGATCAGAGGTCCTTTCTTCTTTTGTGCAACAAAGGAAATAGTTTTCATTCCAAAGCTTTTGGTTGCACTAGAGTTGAATCCTAGGCCCTCTCTTCTGAAGTTTACCTTTGACCCCAATAATGCATCTAAATTTTCAGATCCTTGGGTCATTTTCTCAATTGTTTTTAGCTTATCCTCATTGTCTTTCTGAATTTCATCAATAGATTTTTTCAACTCATTATTCACATTGAGGACAGCTTCATATTTTTCAGAAACAATTTTTATCTCTTTTTCATAATTCTGAATTTTCAGTTTCCACGCATCAATTTCATTGTCTAATCTCACATTTTCTTCCTTAGACATTTTCAGTTCTTTATTGATTTCTTCAAATTCAGAACATGTGAGTTTCAGATTACTGTTCTCAGTTTCTAAACAGGTAATTTTATCAGACAATGAAGTATCATTTTGCATGATTTTGATTTTTCTTCGTAGATGCCTGTTTTCTTTTCTGACCTCATCTACTCTATCAGCAAGTTCATCATAAGCAACCATCCAATCAGTAATAGTAAAATTTTCATAGCGAGAGGATACCTCATCAGATTCTTCCTCTCTATCTTCTGAACTGGTTGCCATGAGACAAATTGGCTTCTCAGCTTCAACTTCGCTGTCCGAAGTGACGCTCAAGGATCCTTCGTCCTCATCACTCCAGGTACTCATCATAGCTTTCCCTTTTTTGTTATTCTTCTTGGACTTGTCCTTGAGATTCTGATTTGTCGGACAGTCAGCTTTAAAGTGACCCGCCTTCCTGCATTGATAGCAAACATTAGTTTCAGCTTTCTTTACAGGGTTTGATTTGTACCTTGTGTCTCGGCGGCCACTGTTGGGATTTCTTCGACTGAATCTTCTTCCTTCCTTCTTGAGAAATCTCCGGAATTCCCTAGTAATCATGGCAATATCAGCATTTGCCACTTCTTCTTCAGACAAGCTCTCTTCAGTTGATGATCCGTTGGGGCTGGATCGACTAGATCTGCTAGCACCAGCCTTCAGAGCTATAGGCTTCCTCTTTCTGTCAGCCTCCTCTATCTTTGGCATATTCATCTCATAAGCCATTAGAGATCCGATCAGCTCATCTGCCTTAGTATTATGTAGATCTCTTGACTCTTCCATTACTGTGGCCTTGGTGTGCCAAATTGGAGTCAAGGATCGCAAGATCTTTCTGACTACTTCATACTCAGAATATTTTTTCCCGAAGCCTCTGAGACCATTTGTGATAATAGTCAGCCGAGCATACATTTCCTTGATGGTCTCATTAGGCTTCATCTTGAAGGCTTCGTATTCTGAAACCAGTAGATTGGTCTTAGTCTCTCTGACTTGTGAAGTCCCCTCATAGATGACTTCAAGTGCATCCCACATTTCCTTCGCTGAGGAACAGGCAGATATTCGTGAGAACTCGGTGGGATGCAGAGAGCACTGGATTGCATTGATTGCACTCCAGTTGAGCGTGGACTTTCTGATTTCTTCCTTGGTCCACACATCTTCATTTGGAGACAGCTCGAAAGGTCCCTTGCTAACTACCTTCCAAATTTCATAATCTTTAGCCCTCAAAAATACCTGCATACGATGCTTCCAGTATGCGTAGTTGGTTCCATCGAAGTACGGGGGCTTGGATGTAGAATGTCCTTCAGCTATCATCCCTCTTCCGTCCATCTGTGCTTATCCTCTTCGGGCGGTAAGTCCCTGTAGAAGAGTTTAGCTCTGATACCAATTGTTGGAGATAGATGGAAGACTCTATCACCACAGGATGTGGATCTAGAGGGGGGGTGAATAGATCAACTGGCTATTTTAAAAAATATGCCTAGAATTAAATGCGGAATTAGAAGAACAGTAGACGAACACAACCAATGTACTGAATGAAACACACACAATATCTGCTGAACAGCAATCAACACACAAGAGGCACAAGGCTTTTAGGTGGTTCAGTCGATCCGACCTACGTCCACCCCACATTCAACTCGAATGTGGATTACTGCTGATACACAGCTTCAAACCGCTGGGCTTTATAGCTTGCCAACAACAGCTGGGGCTTACAGCTTATCCCGACCAGAGGAACACCCTCTGCAACAGCTGAGCATCACAGCTTGCTCTGCTGGGCACTACAGCTTAGCCGACCAGAGGAACGCCTCTGCAACCCGCTGCCTCACAGCTTGAAACCGCTGACTAACAGCTTGATCGAACAAGAGTTTTCAAAAGAAAATAACAAAGACTGAAAAGCAAACGAAACATACAATCGAATGGAAGAAAGCCAAAAACGACTGTAGCTCAAGATTGAGCAAAGTCAGCTCTGGTAACTGGACCAAGAGACTGATTCACAAACTCTCACGATAACTCTCTCAACTCTTCTCTCTTCTTCTTCTTCTCTCTTTTTCTTCTTCTCTGCTTTTCTTCCTCTCTCAGTGGATCTCGGTGGCTGCTTGTTTCAGACTGGATGTATATACTTTGCCAACTTCGATCATCTTCTTCAGAAGATGAAGACTGATATTTATAATAGCAGCAACTGGATAAGGGCGCGTGGCTTCCACATTTTCCCACCCAAGGAATACTCCAGTTTCGAGATGCTTCCATCCACATGGCAGCATCTGGTCACCTTGTCCTCCTGGGATCACGAGCCATGTCAGCAATCTCAGTAGAGAGTCCCTGTCAGACAGAGTATCGGATGATCAGGTTAAAGAACAACTCTGTATAAACTTTTCAGAAGCACTGGACTAACACCAACTCGAAGACGAAAGACAAAACTGACATGAAGTGTAGTTACACAACAATAAGAACACGAGGTCTTGGGAAAAACAACACGAAGATAGAAATAACGAAGAAGACTCAGACTCAGAGACAGCACGAAGTGAAACAAGAACGACACGAAGTGCAGTAGTGGCAGAAACACACACTACACAGAGAACGACACGAAGTGGTACAGAAAGTAACACGAGATGCTGCGATGTCCTGCACACAATAGAACAAAAACGACACGAAGACGATGAAAACGACACGAGGTGAAGTCACAAAGCGACAAAGACACGAGGTCTAGGAAAAACAACACGAAGACATAATACGCAAACGACACGAAGTGAAGTTGACACGAAGTGAAAACAACACTAAGACGATGAGAACAGAAATCAACACGGAGTGAAACAGTAATTGACACGGGTTGAAAACAACACGAAGACGCGGGTTGAGAACAACACGAAGATGAAATGAGAACGACACGGAGTGAAACCAACACGAAGTAAAACAACACGAAGTGAAAATAGAAGTTGACACTAAGTGTGGTCAAGGCGAGAAAGACACGAAGTCTAAAGCGAAAAACCAACATGAAGACAAAATAGAGAAACGACTCGAAGACGAGGATGACACGGGCTGACAACAGAAACTGACACGAAGTGGAGACAACATGAGGTGTGGTGATCATAAACAACACGAGGATGAAAGGATATGCACGAGACGCTTATGAAGACGGTGGACTGTATAGACTTCTAAGTGTGACGGACAGTGTATGGACTTTGAGACTTTGAGTGTGTGTTCAGTGTGAAGACAAGATAAAATGCATATAACACACAGACAATCTGATAAGGTGATTTCATCAAAACATAAACAGTGTTGCCAATTCATCAAAATAATGTGTTGCCATATGAAGTAGAGTTACATGTCAACACCATCAACACATAGGAGTCACAACATTTATGTGATTTCCCTGAACATACCAACAGTCCCTAACTATATGCCCATACTTGCCACATTCAAAGCACCTGAGGTGCTTGCTGCTTGATTCAGAATTATTCCAGTAATTTCCTGACCAGCACTCAACAGCCTTGTGCCCAGGCTTATTGCAGTTAGAGCACACAGTGTGCTGACTGGACTTGGGTTTAATTCCGTAAGGACCATGAAAATGCATGGAAGACCTAGCATGCAGTTTATTGTCTTCTTTCATGATAAAACATGCATTCATGAGATGACCATGCTTACCACAATAGTAACATGAAGCATCAGACTTCCTAGTAGCATGATTTCTATCAAAGGACTTTCTAGAATGCAATGTTTCACTAGCATGCTCATCCTTTAACAACAATCTGCAATGTTCCATTATGTGACCTACCATCCCACAATAATAACATGACCCTTTTTTAATATGAGTGTGTGAGAGATCATGTGTCTTGTGTGCAACTTTCTTTGTACCAGCAAGAGTGTTTTTGTTCTTTTTCTGAAGATTTTCATTCCTTTTTAGTTTCTGAATTTGTTCTGCAGATTTAGAATTGACAGTGGATTTTTGATTTTTCTGAGCACTGAATTCGAATATAGGTACACTAGATGTGCTAGTTGGCTCAGAACTATACACGAATGAAGTGTAAAGCTTACTGTCAAGGCTCTTTTTATTAGCTGGGTTAAAACCCAGACCCTCACGTTGGAAATTAATTTTGTAACCAAGAAGCTTATCCAAATTATCCTTTCCACTCACAAATTTTTCAAGAGATTTGTTCAAGTCAGGGATTTCAGATTCAAGTTTTGAAACATTAAGTTCTAGGCCAACAATTTCAGTTTCATAGGAAATGACCTGGTTATGCAGTGCATCATTCAGACTTTTCAATGTTTCATTTTCTTGTTTGAGTTTGAGCTGATTTTCAAATTGATTTCCATCAACAACGCATTTTCCTTTTTCTAAAGCACGCAGTCTCTCTGACATAGCAGTGTTTAACTGCTTCAACTCTTCATTCCCCTTTTGTATCAGTTTCAATTTTTCATTTTCAGATTTCAAATTTTGGATTTGTTCAGCAGAATTTCCATCATTAGTAATGGAACTTAGATGTTCTATTAGAGCTTCTTCTCTCTGTTCATCTTTCAAACTTTTATTGAGCAATTCATTATTCTCATCTCTTAATGAGGCAACTAGATCCTTATACCATTCAAGATCAATATGAAGGCTCTCGTTAACTTCTTTCAGACCTGAGCAATCCTTGCAAGCAGATTCACATGGAGTTTCAGTATTGACTTTTAAGCTCTGTTTCCTAAGACATTCATTCTCAGATTTTAAGACATTCAATTCAGAACTAACACACTCTAAATCTTTTACCAGTTTTTCATTCTGAACTACATTATCGTTATAAGCCTGATCATCATCAATCAAGCTAAGTCTTTCCTTTAGTTCAGCAATTTCACAAGCAAGCTCTTGATTTTCCTTTTTGTGTAAACCAATTTGTTTCATAAGCATTTCTTTCTCAGATTTTAAATGATCTAGATCTGAAGTAATAGAATCAAACTCTTTTAGTTGTCTTTTGAATATCTCAATTTCTATCTTCAGAATTTCCATATCCTCACCTCCAGAATTAACATTCACATGATCATTCAACTTCCTTTTTAGAGATTTATTTCATTTTTTCAACTTTTCGTAAGAATCAAGCAAATCATTGTATGCTACAATCCAATCATCCATATCATAATTATCAAATTCAGAAGGTACCTCATCTTCATCTTCTTCTTCATTTTCTTCTTGATGTCCATCATCGTCAACCATCAGACATGTGTTGCGATTCCTGGTAAGCTTCAGTTTCTCTAAAATCTCCTTGACAGACCTGCAAGAAGAAACACATGAAATTAGAGCTCTGTCAAGTGATGCTTTCATTAAATCTAATGCTCTAGAGTTGACAGAGTCTTTCAATCTATCCTTATCGGTCCATTTAGATACATCCCCCGATAATTTATGAGGACCGTGAGTTATCACCTTCCAAAGATCAGGATCAATTGTCCTCACATATCGATGCAGCTTTTCCAGCCATATGTCAAAGTCATTACCTCTGAAGATCGGTGGATGAGCCATCGAGAGATGATAAATGCACTGAAAATAGAAGAGAAAAGCAAGAAACTAAATCAGTGAAACAAAACACCGAGCACAAGAAACCCACTCTGAAATGCACCACAGAAGATGCAGGATCTGCTGCGGATTGTTAGATCCTATGCACAGCAACCCGCTCTAATACCAAGTGTCGGTGCGATGGATTCAGAGGGGGGGTGAATGAATCAACCCTTTAAAAGTTTTGCTCAATTAAAATCTAGAATGCTCACTAGAAAAATTTAGACAATCTGATACTAACAGAAGGCCAATGAGCAATTACAGAATTTACAGATTCACTAAGTCAACTGATATGCCTATAGATGAACTGATTAGTGACTTAGGAACAATGTCAAAGGACTCTCAAAACCACAATCAAACACAGTGTGCAATCAAACCATATCGTCCCTATGCATTCATCTAGCGAAAGCATATACTGAAATCAGATAGAAAAACAAACCACTGCACAGATGATTTTTAAGGTGGTTCGGTCCTCCAGACCTACGTCCACCCCACACTCCAACTAGAGTGTGGATTCCGCTGACTAACAGCTTGAACCGCTGGGCCTCACAGCTTGCCTACATAAACTGAGCCTCACAGCTTGCCATCCGCTGAGCATCACAGCTTGCTTCCGCTGGGCAATATAGCTTAGCCATCCGCTGACTCACAGCTTGACCGTTGGGGATTACAGCTGAACCCGACCGCTGGGGACTACAGCTTAACCCGACCAGTGGAATCCTCCACTGCAAACGCTGAGCAACACAGCTTGCTCTGCTGACTAACAGCTTGAAGAAAAGTTTAAGAGAAAACAAGAAAATGGGAAATCACAGCAACAAGAAGCTATATGCGATGAAACACAATATGTCTCTCAAAAAAGTTGACTGGCCTGGATTTGATCCACGGTCCAGTAAAGACTGATCTTCAGACTGCTCTCTTCTTCTCTCGATCTCACTGTCTCTCCTCTATTTCTTTCTCTTCTTCTTTTCTTACACTCTGCCTCTCTTTTTCTTTCACTTTCTCTTCTTCTGGATTGTGCAGGCTCTAATTCACTCTCTACTCCTTTTGATCACGATCACTCTCTCCTGATGGAGAGGTCTTCATTTTATAGCAGCAGCAAACAGATAGGGCGTGTGCTCTCCATGATTCCCGCCCAAACGCCTTGACCACGTGGAAGCATTTCAGCCTGCTGCACTACACATGTCACGATCCTGGCTTCTTGGATCACGTGCCCTTCTCAATTTCCTCGAGCAGATATTCTGTCAGGTCAGACGAGGATGCACTGAGTAAGTTTGTAGTTTAAACAAGAATGTATAGACTTGATGGCATATGATACAGTAATGTATAGACTTGATGAACAAACATATCTCTGCGATGTATAGACTTAGTGTATGCAACATGAGACGCTTGAGTGTATGTTGAGACACAACATGAGACGCTAAGTGAGACGGATTGCAATGTTCAGACCTGACATATTTAAAGTGCATGTGATGCGATGTACAGACTTAACATGAGACGCTAAGTGAGACGGATTGCAATGTTTAGACTTAACATGAGAAGCTAAGTGAGACAGAGAATGATGCACTTGCTGGCAGACGGTGTATAGACTTAATATGAGACGCTAAGTGAGACGGAGCGCAATGTGCAGACTTTGCATATGCATGAAGATTACAGCAAAGAATGTATAGACTTTGCTACCTATCGATGATGCGTGAATGCACACGATGTATGGACTTGGCAAGTGATACAAGCACAGGCGGCAATGTATAGACTTGACCGATGCATAGACTTTATGTGTGCATATGCCAAGACCATGTACAAACTTGAAGAAATGCATGCAGCGATGTACAGACTTGACTGATGCAAACTATGCAGAACTCTGTACAGACTTTAAGTGATGCATGTAGCGATGTACATACTTGTCATGCATGAAGCAAAAGGGTTGCATGGACTTTGTAGAATACAGTTGTGCACGGACTATATGCTCCAGATAATCGTGCACCAACTATATGCATGACGTTGTACAGACTTGCTAAGTCTTGAGTTATGCATGAACGCACAATGCACAGACTATGCGTGTGCATGTATGGACTTTGAGTACATGACATTGCCTTACATATGTATGCAATAGAGTGTATAGACTTTATATGCATGAATGCACCATGTATAGACTTTGCGTGCAAGACACTGTATATGCATAAACGATTGTACAGACTCACTGTATGCATGAAATATCCGAATGCACTGACTTCCTATATGCTCAAGCAGGACTTTCATTTAGACAGAGATGTTCATGATATACAATGCTGACTCATAGTGTTTTCTATCATCAAAATCACAGGGGCACAACAATTCCTACTGAGCTTTCGTTCATTCCCTCTTTCCAATCCTTTTCAGGTAATATTGAAGATGTGACCACAGATGGGGACAGGGAAGAGTGATGAGTTGGCTTGTTCGCAAAGAGGTGGTCTTTTATTTTATTTGAGTCTGGTGTGGAGTTATTTATGTCTAGTCCTGTAATTCGAATCTTTCTTTTGTCAAAACGGGTCTTTTTCTTTTATTTACTGTAAGAATGTTAAGAGTTGTAAATAATGGTTTTTGTATGAATAAAAGTTATATTTATTTTGGTGCAATTCTTTTGTGTTATCTCTTTTGTTCTATTCTGTATCATGAATGAATCACTACCACGTTCCTAGCATGCTTCCCGCTGCTATTGGTTCGGGGCGTGACAATTTGTGGTATCAGAGCCTCGATTTTTCTTGAACCCTAGGTCTTGAGTCTAAGTCTATATGATAAATAATTATGGTCAGTCACCTTATAGGTACCCAGTGAGAATGGGGTAGAACCATGGGTTAATTGGTAAAATTGTGATAATCATAATAAAGCTAAAAGATTTTAAGCCATTAATGCTTATGATTTGGTGTTATAGGTTAAGATGGCTGCGGAGCGTGCTCAGTGGAGGGAGATGCAGCGTATAGTTCGGGGGTTGACCCAGGCTTTGCAGCAGGTATCCCTGGGAGGTGTTCGTCAGGGTGCGGGTGATTTGCATAGGAGCTTCCATGGTATGAATCCCCTTAGGTATAGGGGGTCTACCGATCCCGACGAGGTAGAGAATTGGGTTAAGGAGATAGAGAGGATTTTTAGAGTTATGCAGTGTGCCGATCAGGAGAAGCTTTTGTTAGCTACCTATCAGTTGGAGAAGGATGCGAGGGCTTGGTGGGAGGCCGTGGAAGCGACGTTGCAGGATAATCAAGTGTCCTGGAAAGAGTTCCGAGAGTTGTTTAATGAGAGATATTTCTCAGAGCGGATTCGAGAGAAGAAGGCTGCTGTGTTTGCATCCCTGAAGCAGAGGAGTATGTCTGTAGCAGAGTATGAAGCACAATTTTTTAGGTTAGCTCGTTATGCCCCTCACGTAGTTAGTACGGAGAAGATGAAGGCTAAGAGGTTTTTGAATGGGTTAAGGGTAGAGTATATCCCTCAGTTAGCGCCCTTAGAGATTCAGGGGTTCGCCGAGATGGTTAAAAAGGCTCAGGTGTTGGATGATGCTCCTGATATGACGGAGCGGATTTCGAGAAGGCTTGCTAAGAAGGGAGGAGTGGCTGGTTCTGAGGGTAGTGTGTCAACTAAGGGAAAGAAGAGGCCGAATGGCGGCAATGGTGGTCATAAGGATAAGAAGGGTAAGAGCGTGGACCAGCAGATCGTCCCTGTGACAGAGAAGTGCGAGCATTGCGATAAAGGTGGACATCGATCAGAGGACTGTTGGAGGAAGCAAGACAAGTGTATTTGTTGTGGAAGTGCAGAGCATAGAATTGCCCGTTGTCCCTTGATGAAGGAGCAAGCGCCGCGTGATGAGCAACTGGGAGGACCAAAGTGGCAAGATAGGCTGCAATCGTTGGAAGGTACGTCTAAACATGCCTTTACCTTATACTTTCATGCTTAGAGTTGGTGATTTTGTATGTTCACATGAATGAGAACCGGTCTTGATAATTGGAATATTAGAAGGAGTTTAATAGTAGTAATTTTACCCCACCGTTGTTTTGGAAAACAATCGTGTGAATTTGGAAGACCAAATTCCTTAAAGTGGGGGAGGATGTAGCATCCCGAATATTTAAAATAAATAAAGATGTTAATATCTGGATTTTCTTGAATTAAATAATATGTATTTGCTCAAATCAAATTTTTAATTGAATTATGTAATATTATATTTAAACCCTAAATTCAAGATTTTTCTAAAAATATGGAAAAATATGCATCTCGTGTAAAATTTACTTTACAACAACTTTGACTAAAGGAACAAGTCCAAAATAAAATCTGTTTAGGCCCAATTTCTAATCTAAGGCTAAAAATCATCATTTTATAAGAACAACTTAAACCTTTTAATTAGACCTTAATTCGTGCTCTATTGGGCTCAATTTGGACCCAATCTCTTGGCCCATCTTAGTAGATCGTTTTACCCTTCGAAATCCTAACCCTAGACCTCTCCATTAGCGACGGCGGCGGCGGATTTGGATAAGCCCAATTTTCTCACCGTTTTTCCCCTTTAGGAGTCTTTGGCCGAGTTCGACCTCTAGAACCATCTATAGGGTCTATAAGTAGAGGGCTTCGATGTCTAGGGTTCTCTATTTGGTTCCTTGGCCAGCGGCGTGGGCGATCGTGGCTGGAGTCGGGCAAATTTGGGCGTTCTAGACAGTGCGAGATTAGGGTTCCGGCGCTATTTTTCTTCTTCCTTTCTCTTTGATTAAAGTAGGTTTCTCTCAGACTAAAGAAAAATTTAAAATATGTCATCTTATAGAACTCGAAGTCAGCTTTCGTTTGATACTAGTTTTCCTAACTTCCATGCACCATACTATTTGTATTTACCATTCTAATCAAAGGTGTATAAAATGTCTCGACTTTACTTTATCTATGTACAACTTATTGTTTCTTTGATTAAACTCTAATTAATATATGCCATCATGTTCTTCTTCGAATTCTCTTTTCAAAGATGATAGTTTGCCCAATTTCTACTTAGTATTTTGATAGAATTTCTCATTTTTAATCTGGGTCGATCGGGTTTCGCCGTTGAGCGTTTCTTTCTTTGCTTGCGGCCCTAACAGGGACCGCTAGGTTTATTAGCGGTCACGCGATAGACCATTTTCATCATAGATTGTTGTTATATATATATATATATATATATATATATATATATATATATATATTAACAGGGAAAGCGGCCCTCTCTTGACTATCTCTTCTTGAAGATGGCCCCTCGATAGACCGCCTTCTGGTGGTGGGTTTACAAAAGAATAGGGGGTTTGTGCTGGACCTTAGCGGTCATCCCCTTGACCATTTCCCTCTAATTGAGGTCCTATTAAGACCCTTTATGTTCCTATTTTAGTAAAAATGATGATTATTTTTGGCCCGTTAAGTTCTACTTTACCAAACTTGATAGCATGTTGTTAGGGTTAACTTCGTGATAGAAACCCACTAATGAATAGGGCTTATGGAATAATTGATCTAAATTTAATTCTCTCCAATGTATTGTACTCTCATGATCATCTTTCATGTACTTTAATTTGATTGGAAAAGAGAGAAGAATAATGTGCTTTTAATTGTTAACTTGTAAATTTACCTCTGCATGTTTCGTTTAGAACTTGTTTTAAGGTCATGTCAGTGGTGGTGACTGGACCGAATACACTTGTTTCCCGATGATTTTGAACCATTAATCTTGGACATTGGATGCCTCTCCGTTAGATATTCCTTTCGTCGGACTAGGTGTTCATGTTCCAAGGCCTCCGTAAGACCCCGCGAGCTTGGGATTCCCACTTGGACGTCGGGCAGGTTGTACCCCAAAAACTTGAACTAATTGACTAGATCGAACCGCGTGAGTTCGTAGCCCAAAGCGGGACTGTCCTATCTATTGCGGCCATTCCTGGACCGCTACTCTCAGGCAGCGGCCTGGGTATGGACCGCTACTTTCTTTATGTTGCCTTGTTACGACCGCTTTATTTTGGCCTGTCAACCATTTGTACCGTTATCTGTTGCTTCTTTGGCAGTCGAACGATAGACCGTTTCTGCTATCTTTCGGTCGTGCCTGGACCGTTTCCAGTCTATAGCGGTACTGCAACTGACCGTTTATTCCTGTGCATTGTCCTGTGTGGACTTGACCTATTGACACCATATTGCGGCCCGGTTAAGACCGCTATTATCTCCTTAGCGGTTCGGCTATGACCGTTTCTCTTCCCAGTCAGCCAAATTCTGTTTATTCCATGAATTTCTGTATGAGAACCCAATCCAGCTTAGGGCAATCTTTGTATCCTTCGAATTCTGACCTTGTCTTCGTTTGATATCACCATCCTTGTAAATCATTTTCTTGTCTGGCTTTTTCTTGGAAGTTGATAGGCTTGGTCCTTGGAATTCCGATGCCAATTGTAAATTGTCTGGAGATATGTTATATGGGACTGTGGGTCCACTTTGATAATCAATGCTAGGATGAAACTATAAGGGCCTGCATCTGGTCCTAGGGGCGAGGCAAAGCCCAGACATATACCAGTATAATGAATGATCAGTTGTGGCATTGCACCGATTATATGCAAGAATTGGTCTAGATATTTTTACATTTCGGGCATCTTCCTTACACATGTGACTTGATACGACATGATATGACATGACATGATCCAATATGACTCGAGTTGTGGTCCAGAAGGGACAAACCTATTGAGAATGAATATAAGTACTTGCTATCTTGTTCCTGGCTTTGTGAACTTGTCATAATTTCGTGTACTTGTTCTCACTCTTGAATTCATCTTCTATCTTGTTCATGCTTGTATTTCTCATTGTTCTTCATGAAGCCCTGTTACCTTGCCATTCCTTTGATATTATTTATGTTCTTGTCTTACATTTGTTAAAATCATGCATCATTTTTGAATAGGTTAATTACTTAAAGCATTGCCTGGTGATAGAGAGTAATTCCTGCTGGGCTTTCGCTCATTCCCTCTTTCCAATCCTTTTCAGGTAATATTGAATATGTGACCACAGATGGGGACAGGGAAGAGTGATGAGTTGGCTTGTTCGCGAAGAGTTGGTCTTTTATTTTATTTGAGTCTGGTGTGGAGTTATTTATGTCTAGTCCTGTAATTCGAATCTTTCTTTTGTCAAAACGGGTCTTTTTCTTTTATTTACTGTAAGAATGTTAAGAGTTGTAAATAATGGTTTTTGTATGAATAAAAGTTATATTTATTTTGGTGCAATTCTTTTGTGTTATCTCTTTTGTTCTATTCTGTATCATGAATGAATCACTACCACGTTCCTAGCATGCTTCCCGCTGCTATCGGTTCGGGGCGTGACAGGGAATAGTTACACGATGACGTGACCGAGAAAGTTAGATGATGACATGGCCAGAAGATTCTGTATAAAGGAGAACTAGTTAGACGATAATATGGCTAGGAGAGTTAGATGATGTAGAAAGTAGACGAAATATCGTCTAAGTCGGAAGCATTATATGAAATAGCCTAATAAATAAGTTGTTTATGTCATTATCTAGTTGGACAATATATTGAGGGAATATATCATATATTAAGGGAATATGCGATATATTAAGGGAATAGACAATATATTAAGTGGATAGCTGATATATTTAGGAGTTTGACAATATAATGAATAGATAGATGATAAATTGACAATAAAATGAAGGAAAAGGCAATAGGAGGAATAGCTGATCAAAGATTTGATGTTGGTTAGCTGTCAGAATAGGGTTGGATGGTAAGGTCATCAAGAAATGAAATGTATGACCAGGCTTAAACGGTGTGACCAGGGAACAAATTAGGCGATGAGAGTAGACGACTCCTAGTAAATGACAAAAGTCTTAGGACTTTGATTGTGCTAGATTCTCCTTGAATTTAAATAATGCTAAAACCTGACAATACTTGATCTTAGATTCAAATACTGCCAGGGTCTAAACCCACTGGATTTTTCTACTAGAGTTGGGATGAAATGACCAGATAGATAGAAGAGAGTGTCAGGGCATTGAGCAAGTCTGTAGTCTAACTTGATAGGAAATGGAGTTATAAGAGGGGCAAAGCCTAACCAGAGGTAAGAGAGTCACATAAGATCTTACTCCTTTCCTTTCTCTTACCCATATCCCACTCATTTTCCTTGGCTTCCTACACTCCCCGGAGCGTTCTTGGAAAAACCTTGATGGCTCACAGCGATAAATCTCTTACAAGCTTCTCAGATCACCATCTAACATCTTTTCCGTTCTAAGACTTGGTTGCATGTTACTCCAACCTCTTTTCCATAAGGTGAACCAAGGAGAGAGTAGGACGGACTATGTAAAGGGAAGGGCAGACAGCTCAAAGTTTCTAGCTTCCTTGAGGTAGGATTTCTAAGCACAAACCAAACACGAACCTTATGTCTAGTTTCTTTGATCTGGGATCTAAATTGTTTCCCCAATAAGTACGAACTGCACGTGTTCAGATCTAGTTGAGATTCATGTTCTCATGCCTTAAGTTTTCTCTAAAGTGTTAATGAAAATTTCCATGAACGATAAGATACACAATAACTAGTGTAAGTTAATCAGGCTCAAGATGAGTTTCTTGTAAGGTGTAATAAAGCAAGTAAATAAGTTACGTCATGTATTGGTCTTGGTTATGGTCATTTTTAAGGATAATAAGCCTTACATTGCATGAGTATAGGGTGATCTAGATAGAAGGTCTACTGCATGTCATGATTTACCTGAACCTGGACCTCATCGCCCAGTTGAGCCACGTTTCTTCCTTGAAACCCCTACTCGAATATGCAAAGGAAACGGCTGCTCGGTGAAAAGAGCTACCAGTATAAAGGGCTACCGAAGGAAAGGGCTACCCGGACTAGGTGTTCTGGAGGAGAAATCTAGTGTGGAGCCACCCGCAGGTGCAGCTACCTAGAGCATAAAGTCGTCGTTGCATGTTCTTTTTGAGATTAGCTTATGATCTATGTTTCATGTTTAAACTTTTATTGCTCTAGTTAATATGTTGAAAAAGTTGGTATAACCTCCATGTTAAGATTATGTTTATGAATATGATATGCAAGTATGTACGTGCTACATGTATGTATGTGAAAGTATACTCACCCATATTGATCACATGATAGCTTTCCCGATAAGAGAGATATGTAAAGACAAGTTTCCATTCAAGCATGAAAATGATAAAATGCCACATGATTTCTTATGCTTTTCCATGTGTAGTTTATGCTTATGATGCTCATTTGCGTGGGTGAATTCATGTTGCAAGTTTATGTTTTTGCCATGATATCCTTAGATACTGTGCCTAGCATTCATATTTTCTCCCTGACCTCATCAACCTTGGACGGTGGAATCCCCATTAGTGATCCACCTAAGTTCATTTAATTAAAAGTTTACCCAAGTATTTCAGCGTTATCACATTTGAAGTACACTTAATATTATTTGTATCATGCTTTCGGAATAAGATGGTAGAACTTGCGAACAAGTTGTGCATGAGTTTTAAGTATTCTTGTTAGAGGATGATTGTTGGGTTGGTGTTAGAAGTTCTACTAAGTGTTATACTCAGCCTGTTGTAGAATTTTTTTTAGGTGTCGAGCCGTGAGGAGGTGCAGTAGCCGTACTGCTACTCAGGAATTGAGAAGTGCGGCGTGAGAGGGGGAGCTTCTAGGTGTGGCTTAGTGACTACAAGCCGACAACATCATAACAGTCTTCCTTTTGTTAGTTTTGGTGCCCGAGCGGGCTTTTGTACCAAAACACTTTTGTATTTAATTATGGATTATGAATGAGAAATGTTCCTTGCTTATTTTCTCTTCACAATGTGCGGTTAATAACGAATGGCTAGATGTTGTGGAATGCTCACGGTGCTACTACTATCAGATATATGCATGCATGTGCCACACTCTATGTTTCTATTGTACTGGAGTGTGACAATTTGTCTTGGGAGCTAAGCCTGTGCATTCGTTTGGAGGGGCTTAGTGCACTCCTCATTCTAGGCTCATGCACTCCACGTTCTAGGCTCACAGAGGGGCTTGATGCACTCCTCGCTCTAGGCACATGGAGGGGCTTAATGCACCCCTCATTTCAAGGGCATAGAGGGGCTTAATACACTCCTCTCTTTCCCTCCTTCTCGGAGGGCTTTCCTCTTAGGTTTAAGCTTGGCAGAGGGGCATCTCTCCTTGCAACGTTATTCGGTTAAGACCAGAGGGGAGGGCACAGCCATGATAGTAGAAAGGCAGGAGGTGCTAGAAGAGAGTATGCGATATGTATAAATATACAAATATATGAAAGGCTATGGTGGTAGGCCATACAAAAAGAAAAGGCAAACAGAACACCCCTATTAGTGGCCACCACACTTGTTGTCAGGAGGTGAGGTGCTCGTGTGTAGCGGAAGCTGGCACCAGTAGACTAGTGAGGTGCTGTTGGCGACTGGCATAGGTCAATGGGCCATTTGGTGGTTCGCTGGCCGGGCATGATAGGCGGGCGAGTGCTACTAGGGAATCACTAGAGAGGCGGCCAGAATGGGCGAGTAGGGTGCAACTTGTAGGCAAGTCGATCGGTTAGGGATGAACCATGGTAGCTACGGAACAGCCATGGCGATACAGCTATTAGCAGCCGTGCCCCTCATCTCCAAGGACCTGGCCCACGATCAGATTTCTAGTTTTGACTTCGGCCTCTCCTTTCGCGGCCCTTCCAAGTGGTTGATGTACTGGGGTATCTTTAAGCAAAGGAAGGGGTTCCTAAAAGGGAAAGGTCGAACAAACCAAGGTAGGCACCATAGTCATACATATGGGCATTCGAAGGACGGCATTGAAACATAAAAGCGTGGTAGGAATACATACTTGACATCTCCTAGGGGCTCTCCCTTTCTCACGAGTTGGGAAGGTGCCCCTTATCTCCTATGGGATAGGTAATGTATCACGATCTTTGGAAAGGGACGTAGATATGCTGGCATTTTAATGATGCTTGGGATTCTTGAGACCATGCTTGGGATTAATGGGGCGTTGACCACATGGCATGGACTTAGCACAATGTTCTGCTTTGCATGTACCTTAGGGGCGGGGGCATAGGGTGGCCTTGGCGCCCCTGACTGGTCTCCAATTTTTGATGTGATGTCTCGCGGTTCCCCAGGGCAGGCTTGACCATGCTAGTTGGCTTGTTGCAGTTGTTTTGGCTTTGGGACTTGCATGGCTGGGGGCAATGCTTGGGCCATCTGTGGAAGCAGCGGTAGAGGAGGTGCTGGTGGGCGTCCTTCGGTCTCGTCGTGCAACTGGTAGTTTAACACTTGGTGCCAGGCTCAAGGTGGCTCAGAACCTCGGGGCCAAGTTAAAGCTCTAGGCCTCCTGAGAGTTGGGGCCGAGTTATATCTTGAGGTCTCTCAATGCTTCGGGGTTGATCAAGCTCTAGACCTTCTTAGGGTTGGAGCCAAGTTATTTCTCGAGACCTTCTAGTGGCTCGAGACCGAGTTAAATTTCTAGTCCTTTCCAAGCTAATACCTAGGTGCTTTCCTTCCGGCTCTCAGCTTGACGAAGGGGCACATGGGCTTTCCTTCTAGCTGCTAACCTAGCGAAAGGGCACCTGGGCTCCTGTGTAGTTTGGAGAAGGTGAGCCAACTAGGGGTGTGCAAAAATCGGACCGACCCGATGACCCGATCCAAACCGAACCGAAAAATTAGGTTTGGATCGGGTTATTCATGCTGCTGTTCGGTGAACTGAACAGAACCGAACCGCAGTAAATTGAAACGGGTTGGTTCGATTTTCTATTTGAGAAAACCGAACCGACTCACATAACCCGATTACACGTACCCAAGCGGCCAAGCGTAGACTGCGTGTGTCCTAATTATGTGTTTACAGAAAAATGACATTGATTATCATGATATTTTTCTTGAATCCCGTGTTTTTGGTTGTTTCATGTGGACAATGATGAGCATGTTACCCTCTAGAAGTCTCATTCTATTGTTTGTGCAGTTATTTTGGGCATTGCTCCAGGCCCAAAAATTCTAAGCTCAAATCGATGAACCGAATCAAACCGAACCGGTTTGAGTCGATTTGGTTTGGTTCGGTTCATCATATAAAATGATTTGGTTTGGGTCGGTTTAAGACTCAAACCGGTTTGATTCGATTTGAGAAAAAAAGGAGATGAACCGGACCAAACCGAACCATGCACACCCCTAGAGCCAATTTCAATGGACTGCACGGTGATAATGGGCTGCTGTTGTGCCATCGGGAAGGTGGGAAATCCCCCTCTACAATAACAACATTATTATTCTAGTAGCGTAACGTAACATTAGGACAAAGAAGATGTGCATTTAAGAGATAGATGGAATGTCACTAGTGCCCTACTTATTCTTATGTATCCGTAGACAGTTTTGGATTTGCTGTGCTGTGTTATGAACAGTTTAACCGAGTTGAGTGATTATATATATTTCTAATATAATGACATCAATTAGCAGTAACAATCTAACTAATCTTGTACAATATGTTTGTTTTGTAGTCTCTTGTATATTTCTCCAAAATCTTATATTTTACTTGCCTATTATATTTTCAACAGTTTTGAAGAAATATTAGAATCAGAAGAATAGTAATAAAATAATAATGCCTACTATGAGAGTGTGTATGATAATATAAAGAATATAGAGATAGTATAATACATATGATTCTAAAGTGTATATATGCATACTGATTCTCACCTTATATTTCGTAAAAGGAAAGTGAGAATAGTGACATTTTTTTCAAGATGTCTTAGCTAAATTAACGAGGTATTTACGGCTCTTCCCTAACTAAGAATATTCGAATTCAAACAAACTCATAACTTTCTCTCCGGAGAGGAATCAATTCACACAAATGTGATTATTCTATATCTATATATATAAAGGACGGCATCTATAAGTTTGATACTATCGGAAAAAAAAATGTGATGGATCATGCCACCGCATTCGCTGAAAATATCACTTCGACAGTGATGCTTAAATTTATGTTCTCTTCTTTCGAAGATAACATAATGAGCCCGACTTGTTACATGTACACTATTTAATTTTAAACAGTGATATGTCTATTCATATGTTTTCAATTTTTAAATAATTTAATAATAATTTATTTTTAAAAAACTCAACATATAAATCAGATTGGGTCGAGCCATGTTTTTTTTTGAAAAAAAAAGTGTTACACTTCGGTGGGACGCAACAAATACTATTCTAACATGATGCGAGCTGACATCTCCCGCCTTCCGCATGTCCTCCCACCAGATTCGAAATCCTCTTTAGGAGAGAGAATTTTAACTTAACACTCATTTGAGGTCATATCACCCTGCAGTGGGGTGGATATTTAACTACATATGAGAAATAAATATTTTATAAGATTTTTTCCATTAAAATCATTACTATACATGAATTTATACAAAAATCACTCCCAGAAATATTTTAGTAAGCATATCTTTATGTAAATCCTAATTATACAAAATTATCATCCGAGTTAATTTCTGTCAACGAAAATGTAAATATTCTATAGAGATTTTAATAGGGTGTTTGTGAATAATTTTTTTAAAAAAACTCTTTCTATCTTAAAAATTATAACGTATCGATTTTTAACCTAATTTTTAAATTTGATGAAAATAAGTCACTCTCTATTTGACAAAAATATCATAATTGTTAGATTTTAAGTAAACTTGTTTGTTCTGCTGGAATACTTCACTTCACTCGCCACTTCTGGCCTGATCAGGCACGGCCTCTGCCCCTCCCCATCCTCAGTCTCCTCTTTCTTCAAGCCAGGTGGTTCCACCTTGCAAGCATAGAAAGATGGAGGCCGAAGAGGATCCGAGCGGTGATCGCCCGCCGGTGCCGCTCCCGTAGCTTGGTCCGCTCCTTCTCCTCCTTGGGCCGGCACCGCCGCATCCCCCCGTTGTCGCCCACCCCCATCATCATCATCTACTGCTGCTAGGGGTCGACGTCACCACTGCCGCCCAGTTGGGGGTGCTACTGCTGCTACTGTTGGAATTTGTTGCCACGCTCCGCATGCGCGTCCGCGGGGACCCCTCCGACCACCATCGCCCGACCGTAGGCGCCCCTGCCGCTGCCAGCCTAGGCTTTGTCTTCGTTGTCATCATCGTCCTCTTCGTCATCTTCCTCCTCTTCCTTCACATCTATGTCCAACTCCTCCACGTCGTCCTCGCTCGTCTCTCCCAGCTTCTCCATTCCCTCGGTCATTCCTTGCGCTCGAGCTCAGAACCCTAGCCACTGCTCCTCATCTCCGAAGAAGCATCTACTTTCCGGACGAGACGCAGATCTGGGGGGAAAGGGAGATGCCTAGTCCGAGATGTCTGCAAATGCTATCTCCAGAGCTCAGATTGCAGCTCCTCCAAAGCCACCCCCCCTGCAGCAGCGAACCAGATCTTCTCGGAACAGGGGGAAAGGATCGGGATCAAGTATTTGTCAGATCGAATTCGAGAGAAGGGGTGAGAATTCCTAATTTTATCAAATCTTCCCTTTCTCCACTCCAGATCCTCCCCGACCGCGCGGAAGCCTGCTCCCCGGTCCACGATAGGAACCTCCGCGCCACAGCTCGAAGAGAGGAACCCTGGCCGGCTCCCTCCGGTGGACCTCCGGCGATGTGGCTGCCAACGGGCCGACGTGGACCCGAACAACGCCGGAGGGGACGCACTCCACCGGAGAGATCCTCGGGGGAGGGGGGAGGAAGGAGAGAGAGAGAGAGAGAGAGAGAGAGAGAGGAAGCCTTGGGAGAAGGGGATCGAGAGAAAGAGGTGTAGCGGCTCTCTTAAAAAAAATATGGAAAGAGTTGTTTTTATTTTGGGGGAAGTTACAACGGGATAAAATTTTATCTTAAAAAATTGAAAGACTTACCAAACATGGTTAAGTAGATTATTCATTCCTAATTTTTATTTTGAGAGAAAAAAGAGGTGAAAAATTATAACCAAACACCCTATAAGATTCTTGTTAGTTTAACGTGAATGATCCAAATGCCCCTTCTTTGAAACATCCTTATTCATTTAAGGGTTATGTAGGGTGGGGGTTTCCTCCCATCCCCTAAGTACAATCTGACTCCAGTGAAGCTCGCAACAAAGGAGGAGGTGGGCGGTAGGTTCCTTCATCTCAGGCTGTAGAGTTATCTTCTCTGGCAAGTAGAGTCGTCTTCTCTGGCGAGCAAGGTTGTCGTTCAATGCCGGTGGGTAGGGTCTTCTTCTCCGATTGGGAGAGGTGGGTCATTCTCTATTCTACCAGATTCACCACTCCACCACTCTCTAACCTTCTTTTCACCCACTTTATTTTCCTCTACTCTAAAAGTGAACATGAGCCAGAGTTCAGCTATTGGTATTTTTTTCTGACCACTCCATGTACAAGTTGAACCTCCTATGTGTTTCTATCACCGGCTATGTTAGACATTCAACTCTACTGGAAAAGAAGTAAAGGACGGTGATTTTATAGATGCTCTAAATGGGGGGTAACATAAACACTAATTTCATATTTTTTAATTTTAAGGTGTTCGTTTGATACATTTTTTACGACTAATATATCAATTTTTGATTTTTGGATAGGCTGCAAATGCTTGCGACTATTTTAACTGAGTGGATGATTTTTATCATTCCAATGTGGATGTGAAATATCAAATTCTAGCTCCACATAAATTTATTGAAAAGCAGAATGGAGCTTTGGAGAAGAAGATAGAATCTATAAAAAATTTAGTCAAGAGATGTATCATTGTAGTTGCCTGCATGTTTGTGATGTATCTTTTCATTAGAGTTTAAGTATTATGTAATGAGATATTGATCCTCTTGGTTAATAACATGTATTTATCACTTCTAAATATATTACCTCTTGGTTAATGATAAACATTTTTCAGTGACTTTTGTCTAATTGTTGGATGCCCAAATGCAATGAACGAGTTCTGTTTCGTAATTAAAAAGCATTCAACCAAGTCACCCTTCCCACATTGCCACCCTTCACTAAAGTGACAGACCACTGATATGGACTTAAGTAGTTCCCACTTATTTGCACACCATGTTTCAGAGTATCTTTCTACTCAGGTTGCTGTTCACTCCCCTTCAATAAGTTCCACACTATAATGTACGATCCCCGCTAAAATAATATTCTATTTCATGTGGGCACTCAATCAAACTTTGAGTGTTAAAAGCTTGATAGGAGGATTCATCGAGTACATTATCAGAATGTCATAAATGTATTTGTACCGGATGATCACAAGACAACTGCACAAAAGCCAAATGTAATTTAATGGATACAAAAGTGCCTCCAGCCAAACAACATTCACACCTTGTGTTGTTTGTATACTATACAAGAAACATTCTCAAGCTGCTGTGTGGATGCAGATCTAACTGATGGGTCTGATGACCAAGGCATAGAATCTTGGATCTCAATATTGTCTTGGAAAGCTGGAGAAGGAGAGATGTGAGGCAGCATCTGGAGCAATAGGAGTGCAAAAAGGTAGGAGATGGTGCCAACACAGGAGGTGAAGTAGGACATTGGGTGGAGCAAAGCAAACATGAAATGATTAATCTAAACAGCCTCCAAATGAATTGGGTAACCATGAAATGATTACATGAACAGATGCAAATATTCTCCTTAAATAGCATGTGCAACACATAACATTAACCACTTAAAAGTTAGTACAACATAGTTTGGAACAACATGTCCACTAGAATACATAGTTGTTCACAAGTATTTAAAAGTCATCACATCAAAATACACGACGAGTTTAGAATTCATTACATCAAAATATGTCATGATCTATCGCATGACCATCATTTACAAAAAGAAAATATTAGCCTCTTTGTCATGTTCCTATTTTATATGAAACCATCTGCCCACAATGATACTATTGAAGGTTTGGACCAAGTTGATTGACATTGCTTGCAGAAGTGCTTCCTGTGTGGAATACCTACGGATTTTGGATTCTATTTTCATGGATTTTGGATATATGTTTATGTGTGAATTAAAAAATATTTTGGATCTAGTTCGGACCCCCTTGAAATCATTAAGTTTTTTAAAAATTTTCATAATTGTTTAACCAAAAATGATAAGAGAAAGGGCATGTTGACGATTTTAGTTTTTCTGGGGTTTTCGGAAAACCCTAAAACTTTTTCCTGTTAAACGCCGAGCCCGCTCCCTCTCTCCCCACTCTTTCCTCCTTCCTCGTTCGATCACTCGATCCTTCTCTCTCCTCTCCGACTGTAGACGGCGAGCGCAAGGGGGGTTCGATTGACGACGACGGTGGGCATTCGTGTGTGCGAGATCATGGTTCCTTGCGTTTGGTTCAAGATCCAGCGAGATCCAGCATGGATCGAGCCCCATTCGAGGTTTGGAAGCTTCCTCGAGGTAGGGGGATGGATCCAGATCTCCTCTCTTGCGTTTACCGCCGATTTGGTAGCGATCCGAGCAAGAGAGAGGGGTTATTGTATTTTCAGGAAATATTCATGTCCGGGGCCGTGAGGGCAAATCGATCCACCCCCGTAGCGATTCTTGGTTTAAATCATGTTTCGTGTATGGCATTGTCATCGGGGATAGCTTCCCCATATTTTTCGGGGTTTCCGCTCGCAATGTGGGCGAGTCAGGCGTGGGACTGATCCTTCGAAGGTGGTTCTGGAGGGGACCCTGATAAGGAGGTGCCCGGATGGCCTGCCACCTCTGCCCAACTTGGGCGGCAAGGGTACTGGCCGCCTGGAGGGGATGGGCGGCCATTGGGGTGGTTGTTAGGTCCCTTGGGTGTAACAGGATCTAGAAGGGGGGTTGAATAGATCCAGTGACAAATTATGCCCAATTTAAAGCTTAGCTAGATAAAACACAAACTAATGCTATATTGCAAGTAAATCCCTTAAACATGAAGCACAATAGATTTAACATGAGTGGTTCAAGGGCTGGAGTAAAATATCGGACCCAGACTGCTCAGTCGAAGCATCCACACAACCCGTTCTGTACTACAATTAGAACAGTTGCTCAACAGATTCCCAATGTGTGTGGACAGTAAACTAATATGTGTTCATTGAAAAGCAACTAAGATAGCATGCATTTTAAGCCAACACAAGAACCTGTGAATGGGGATAGAGAAGATGGATCAAATGCACAAGGTACAACCCATTACACGAGGACTTTTTAAGGTGGTTCGGTTGCAACCCTGCAACCTACGTCCACCCCTCACCAAACCCGGTGAGACTTCCTGCTGACACATAGCTTGACTGCTGAGCCTCACAGCTTGCTACAGCTGAGCATCACAGCTTGCTACCACTGAGCCTTACAGCTTGCTACTGCTGAGCCTCACAGCTTGCTACTGTACACAGTAGATGAAAAGAAAATAAAGAAAGATGCAAACAAAAACTTTAGCTCTGAATAGAGCATGAAGACTTTGGATTTGATCCACAAGTCTTGTTTGAATAGATAGGAAATGAGACTTCTTTGGCTGCTGATACTTTCTCTCTTTACACTTAGGCTGACTGCATGGATGTTTGCCTCTCCATCTCTTTACAACACTGGATTGGGTGAATCCATGTGTTGGGCTGCTCTCTTTTCTTTTCCTCTCTTTTTCTTCCTTTCAGATAATCCGCTAAGGCACGGGCTCTGTTTCTTTTCTTCACTCAGGCTTTCTTCTTTCTCTTTTGGCAGCATCAGCTCTCTTCATGTAGAGAGCTTGATATATATAGAGAGCTGGGTAGAAGCTATTCCTTCCAGAATCCTTCGATCTGATTGGCTGGAGTATAAAAGCCTTGTTTGAACACTAACCTCTTTATTGATTGGATCACCATATCTGATAGCAGGAGAAAATCACAATTCCCTAGCAGAGACACACAAGTTCCCCTCCAAGTTCCTTTAATTTGAATTGCTAGATTAAGCAAGTGAGGTTTGACCAAAAGTGCCTACTGTATCTTTAATTTTCTTGGGATGGCTTACAGAGAAGGACATCCTCTTGTCCACGGAGATTTTCTTCTTTTCAGACACAAACCTTGCTTGGTTGACTCTAGGAGAGCGGACAGCAGAGAAGGGGTCTTTTCCTTCACAGATATCTTACCCAAAAGATTGTTTTTATCACTAATTGTGACAGGGACAGTGGTCATTCCTAGGAACCTCCTCCAGATGTCAAAAACCGTGTTTACAGATGTTTACGATTCATATTTTATCATCTGGATGGCCTTTGGAAGTTGCAGAAGTTTGGACATGTGATTTCTTCATTTGATCCCCCAACGAGCTATTTGTCAGCCTTGTTGCCCATTTGTCACCCTTGCGGGTCTATTTGTCTGCCTTGCAACTTATTTTTCACCCTTAATAGCATCACCCGTCGCCTTTGTATATTTTGTTGGGCATGTGTGGAACATGACTGATTCTATTGTTTTGATGATGTCTGACTATGACTCATTGATGAGTCTTATTTGCATTTGATGATGTCAACGTCTTTATAATTCAGGTCAAAGTCAGCACTAGCATGTGAATGACCTCATGAAGATGAGTAGTGTGAAGTGATATGATGCATTGAAGCAGCAGGGCGAGGTTGATCCCAAGTCACATAAATGTAAATGAATCAATGACAACCAAGGCTAAGAGTTAGAAATCAAGGCAGGTGAAGAAAAGCTAAGAAATTGTTGGTGGCACAGAAAATGAGGCAACTGGATGCACGGAAATCAAGGCAGGCGATGCCAAAAGAAAGAAATTAAAAAGAGAAAGCCAAGTGGAGTTCACCTTCTTGCTCAAATAAATGAAAAATCAAGGCAGACAAAACAATTGAGTAAGGGTGACAAATAGGTCTTAAGGGTGACAAATAGACCTATAGAGGTGACAAATAGGTTGGACGGGAGAAAAAGGGCTGAGAAGAAGAAAAGCTTTAAGGGTGGTGTCGACCTCACCATGAGCAGTGTCGACGTCACTAGCTTCATTAGTGGCCCATCTCATGAAATCTTAAAAGGTGGTGTCGACCTCAGGTTCTTAGGAGGTCAACCTCAGACCCTCACAGAAAGCGTTATAAATGCTCTTCCTCATGGTTGCCTCGACCTCATCATCAGGAGCGTCAACCTCACAAGCTTCAACCACTGGCAGATAGGTCAACAGCGCAGGCAGTGTCGACCTCACTATCTTAGCAGGTCGACCATAGATTCTTCCAGAAGCCGTTGAAGACAGGATTTTGCAAAGCAGTGTCGACCTCACTATCTCAGTAGGTCAACCTCAGGACTCTTCCACAAGTCGTTGAAGATAGGATTTTGTAAAGCAGTGTCGACCTCACTATCTCAGCAGGTCGACCTCGTGGTAATTCCAGAAGCCTTTCAACCCCTTCTGTCAAAACACATCAGCTCTTCCAGAGATTAAAATATTCAGGTTTAAACCTCCAAATACACACCTTTTGAGGTCGGGAGGAAAGTTCCCAGGTCAGAGGTCCTACCATCTCTTTATAACATCTCAAAAAATCCTTTTGAAGAAGACCATGTTAGGGACCAAATCTGCAAAGGTCTTCTCTGCTAAGAAATATGTCTCTTCTATCCTTGGAAAGGACTGGTCAGGTGGTCAGCCCACTAATGCATACGGGACAAAGCCACTTCCCTCTGCCACATCTCTACCACCGTCCTATCCTAGGACTGATCTGAAAAGCCCTGCAAGCTCAAGATAATATTCTACAGAATATTTTCTACAAGGCCAAGAAAAGATGTTGGAGGGAAATTTGACATTCCAACTACTTCCTTATTCCCGCTGGATCAAGGCAGGCTCTACTGAAAGAAGGTCTGTGGTCAAAGGAAATTGTTTGAATTTGAACCAGACTTCTTGGAGGGAAAATCCTCCACAAGGTTCCTCTATATATATGTGTGAAGCTTTTACAAGAGAAGTTGCTACGGAAGCTATTACTGCAACCCTTGAAGAAGAAGCTGCCGGCCAGAAATAGAAGAGAGCCCAAGAGAAGAGTGTACCTGAGAAATATCTGTGAGAAAGAAAAGAGAAGAGTGCAGCCCAGTGCTAGGTCCAAACAAGTCTAGTGTTGTGAGAAGGAAAGAAGAGTGAGCACCAGTAGAGTAGCCTTAAGGAGATTCTAAGAAGAAGAAGAAGAAAGGAGAAGCAGCCCTCCTCACAGTCAGTCCTGAGCCTGAGGAGCTTCCAATCTGAGAGTGGCCCTCATCACAGGTTCTAGATCTGTATCTGAAGCTGCAGCTAGAAATATCTTCGTTTCAGTTTGTTTGTTTTATTTCATCTTCTTGAAACTCCATCTGCATTCTCGTGTGTGTGTCCGGTGCTCTTATGAGAGACCGGAGGTGTGTTTGGTACATTTGCAGTCTATTCTTTTCTTTGTGTATGTGTGGGGGGATTTGTCCTTGTGTGTGGGGGGGGGGGGAGGGGGGGATTCATCCCCTCGTGTGTGTGGGGTGAGGGATTCGTCCCCGTGAGTGGGTGTGTGTTTGGGGCGTCGTCCCCGTGTATGTTGAGGACCACATCCTCATGTGGTAAAGTCTCATCGATTTGGTGAGGGGTGGACGTAGGTTGCGGGTTTGCAACCGAACCACCTTAAAAATTCCTGTGCAATGGGTTGTGATTTGTATGATTGTTCCATGTCCTCTATCCCCATTCATAGGCTATTATGTTAGCTACCACGCATGATATCTTAAGTGCTTTCAATGAAAACACACTAGCTTAATGGTCACACACTCACTGAGTCTTTGAACTACTCTTGATAAATCCGTTGTGCATTAAGGTTAAATGTTTTATTTGTTTTATAGTGGTAGCTTGTGTTTTAATTAGCAAAGTTTTTATTTGGGCAAAGTTTGTACCGGACCTATTCAACCCCCTCCCCTTCTAGATCCGGTTGCACCCAAGGGACCCAACAATTGGTATCAGAGCAAGGCTCTGTTATACTCAGATCCAACGATCTACAGAGAAAAGATCCCAGTGCAAGTGTCATTGTCTTATTTTTCTGAACCATGTTTGTGGACTATTTCCCCGTGTTTGATGGCTCCAACTTCTCTACCTGAATAGGTAGAATGTGCAAGTTTATGATTACTGCTGATCCAAACATATGGATTTTAATCTCTCATGGGCCACATAAATTGTCCAATGAGAAATCCAAATGGATTGAGTATCATAAATTGAAAACAAATATAATGTCAAGGCTCTAAAAATAATGAAAGCTGCAGTGGATGTCACTATTTTTCCTTCCTTATCTTCATGCAGGTCTGCCAAAGAAATCTTGGATGGTTTAACTACCATCTATCAAAAAGAGAGTCAAAGATGCATGATGGCCAAAGAAAGTGATCAAAGAAGTCATGAAAAAAGTGAAGAGGTAAATTCTGAATCCCAATCCATTGATATTCCTTATGATGGCTTGGTAGAGATGTATAATGAACTCTTTGAAAAATACAAGAAAATGAAGACCGAATATAAGAAATTCAAAAAGGAAGCTGGACACAAATGTTCTAATAAATCTTCATGCAATGACAACACTTTTTTGAAAGAATTGAATGGGGATCTTCACTTTCATCTTGAATGGCAGAAAACCTTGACTGCTTCATTTAGTAAAGAAATGAAAACCTGCTGGATAAGAAAAGAGAACTTGAACAAGTGGAGAAGGAACTGAAAGAGAAATTAAGTTCAACATCCAATGTTAAAAAATATGTTGACGAAATTAAAAATTTGAAAGAATAAAACAAGAAGCTCAATGTATTAAACGGTGTCATGTCTGAGAGACTCATGATTCTTGAAAAAAGAAAATGTACTGTGGATGAAAATGAATCTAAAAATGTGAATAAATTAAAACAGGACATTGAAAGCCTCACAAGTATGAATGACATGTTGCACCAGCAAATTATTTCCTATGAAGACGTAACTAGCTATGAACTCCACATCTCAACACTTCAATCTGAAATTCAAGAGTTGAATATTTCATTAGCAAAGTTTGTTCAGGGCAAAGAAAATCTGGACAGACTTTTGGGGAAAAAAGTGAATTTTCAGAAAGAAAGATTGGGTTATAATCTGTGAATAAAAAGGCATTTGAGAACAAATTGCATACATCCTTTTTTTCAACTCCGCTGTTGCCTCCTCCTCTAAAGCATCTCCAAAAACATGTGTAGCCCAGAAAAATCAAACTCAAGAGCAAGGTAAATCTCAGAAACATAAATTCCGCAAACTGAATACTAAGAGTTCTTATGTGAAACCTCATGCTTCAAAACGAAACACTGTTAACTGCTTCTACTGTGGTAAGTATGGACATTTGATGCATGATTGCTTTGTAATGAAAAAGGATGAACAAAATGTTGGTAGGAAGCATGTTAGAAATATCCATGCTAGGAAATCTCCTACTGTTCAGAAAAAGAGTATCAAATGCTTTCACTGCGGTATATCTGGACACACTACTGCACAATGTTGGTTTGCTAAAAGACAACGAAATCTCATTCTCATGTTGAACATGTCAATTTTCCTGCAAACCAACATGTTTTTAATAAAAATAAATTTGCTTCAAAAGGCCAGCACATTGTGTGTTTTAACTGTGGGAAGCCGGGCCATAAGGCTATTGAATGCTGGTCGACTGTTGATAGAAGGAATTCTTTTTCATGTTATAACTGTGGACAACATGGCCACACTGTCCGGGACTGTTGGCAAAGAAAAGAAAGAAATGGTTTTCATACCAAGAGTGCTAACACTCATGCTCACCCACCAACAGTCAATCCCTATGCTTACAAGAAAAATGTGAGACATCATGTGTGCTGCTTCTACTGTGGTAAGGTTGGGCATGAAATGAATGATTGCTTCTGGATGAGGAAGGATGACATGGTGTCTCGAAGATGGAGAGCACCAGTTAGAAGTGCCGCTGACCCTCCAGGACCCAAGAAAGCTTGGGTATCAAAAAACTCCAAATGAGAACTTTTGTTGCAGGGGGTGCCTTGGAGCTAAGCAAGGACTAGTCTGATAATAAAAGCTCAAGGCACAAGTTTGTAGATAAAAGCTTCAACTTATGATCAATCTGCATGATATGTTCTCTTCTAGAATTGCATTCATGAGCATTGTTGCCATTCCTAGTTTCTGTAGCCATATGAATTTAACGTCTATCATTTTAAAACATCTGCCTTGATGATGTCAGATGTGGCTACATATTATCCATTTCATCATTCATGAGCACAATTAATTTCCTGCTTGCATATCTCAGTATCTGTTGTCATGGGATTGAGGGGGAGTCTTAGAGCTTGTTCTCTACTTTTACAATGTATTGTGAATGTCTTGAATCTGCACATGCAGTGGACATTGAGCATCACTTTTTGGTCTCATATACTAACACATATGACATGCTGAAACCAAATTACAAAAATATGTCATGCATAAGTAGAATGTACTACACCATCATGTCATGACCCTTTGGTATATAAAATGGTGATTTGTGGAAGGTTGGATCAAGTCCAACGGGAAACTATCACTATGTGTGAGAGGATCCTTGGATCAAGTTCTCTGCCTAGTGCCATGAGTCAACTGTTCATATGAGTCCTGGGTTGCATACTCACCTGTCAAGATTTCACTAGGACACTTAAAACCATGAATGCATATCTTGAGAAGGAATCAACACAAAAAGATTGATCTGCATTTTTATAGAATTGCATTCTTTGTTTAAACCAGTTTTTGCATCATGTTGATAAAGTGCATATCATTCTCTGCATGTACCTTTGACTGCATGACAGTCTGCCTGCATTTGCCTTCTGCCTGACAAGTTAGGTCGACCTATCTTCACCCCTATGTCGACCTAGCCTCAGACCCTCATCTTTGCAATTATCCACCTTACAACCTTTCTGTAAGGCATATCCTGAGGGGGAGTTTCACTGCCAAAATTCCATGCTCAATCAGCCTTGTGTATGTTTGCACACTATCTCCCATTCTCTTGAATTAACTCCACGAAAAACTCAGATTTCGAGGGGGAGCACACCTGTCTAAGGCTGACTTAGTCCATACACTCAGGGGGAGCTTTCTCTCAACATTCTCCACTAAGAGCTCATTGTCTGCTCTTTTAGACCAATCCCAAATAAGTTGATGGTTTAAAGTATATAAACTCTAAATTTGGGTTTAAGGATCTTGAAAACAAACATTTCAGTGTATGGAATAGAATTAAAACAGATTCGAATGACTTGTACCCTTACCTCTTCCTAAGATTTGAACACTGGAAGTATTAAGGCCTCTTTTGGTTAATAATTTCTGAAACTGAGTATTGTCTTTAAATGTTCAAATGAACTGATGAACTATAAGGGAAAAGGCCTAAAGAGTGGAAATGAAGTTGCAGAGCAATGACTTGGATTGGCTGAGAAAACATAGACCCTTCACCCAAGAAGTGATGGGTACTACGTCATGAAGCATAAGTCCAGTTAACTATGTTTAAAGATTTCAAAAAAAATAAAACGTAAGGCAGAGCAATGGCTAAAGCTTATTGAGAAACCATGTCCCTTCACCAAAGAAGTGACGTGGACTGTGTCATGATATGACAAGCCACCTCTGTTCAAATTGAGACATGATATATAGTTAGAGAAATTCTGAGTAACTGGGGACTCTAGCATCTAATCAGTGTGTCTCCTCGTGCCAAAGGAATGAACTAAACTTGAATGTCCTTGAAACATTGAGGAAAATGCAAAATATGTGAAATACATAATGCGTTTATCAATTGGCATCTTGTTTATGCTTAACAGTGGTGTTTAATATGAGTCTGAAGGCTAAAACTGGAATGTATCTCTGAAGGCTGATCCTAAAAAGAATTCTACACCTTTGCAATGTTTATCTTCAATACTTGTTTAAACTTCTTTTCTAGGGCTGCCTCATGAAATCTGTGCATAAGATGGAAAGGAATGAGGGCAAGGTATGTAATCTTGAGGAATTTGTTTTAGCCCTATTAAATATACGAGCACATGTTTTCAGGGTTTTTTCGCTTAAATTTTGAGTTTATAACCTTTGAACCATTAATGTGCATAATGGTCTTGATTGATGATGCTCTAAAAGGAGAATGTTGGTCCTTTTGACTTTGAAAAACCCTGCTATATGAGCTCTGTCACCACTTATGTTTCAGTCTGCTGGACCCTCTAATTTTCATTGCTTCGCCACTCTTTTCATCTTGCATATCTGTAGATCATTTTCCTGTATTTTCTTGCATTGCATAGAAAAATCAAAAAAAAATTTTAAAATACAGCAAAACTTAAAATTTTGAAAAATCAAAAAAACTGTGTGTTCTCTTTCAATGGCTGTCGAACTGCTCTTGTTGATTTGCATTTCTCACCTACATGCATCGCATTGAAAAATCAAAAAATCAACTCATTGGTTGCCCAACTGATCTACGGTCAAATCTCCTTTAATGTCTAATGCATACACCTTATTGAAGTCCACAATTGTATCAGTAATCCTTTCAATTGGTATCAGTCATCTTTTCTGCTCACAAACCATGGCATGTACCAAAATGAAGGGACCCAACAATTGAGGCCCAACAAACTTGTTGCTGGATTGGTCTCTCACATTATGCCAAGTCAAGGGACCCAACAATCTGCTCTTGTTGTTGGCTGCTTCAGTACTTATGGAATTTAACATTGGCTATATGCTCGCTTGCTTGTGCTTTGCATTCACATCTTTATCACTCCTTGTGCTCATATTCTGATCTTGAAATTGGCTTTTATCCTTGTCCTCTTTGCTGATGGCAAATGGGGAGAAGTTTTGATGAGTTTAAGTTTTGATGAGTCATAAGTGCATATTTCTTGAGTGTATTTCCTTTAGAGATGACTCACAATGAACTCATAATGACTCATAGTTGTCATCATCAAAAAGGGGGAGAATGTTGAGCATGTGTGAAACATGCCTGATTCTATTATTTTGATGATGTCTGACTATGACTCATTGATGAGCCTTATTTGCATTGGATGATGTCAACGTCTTTATGATTCAGGTCAAAGTCAGCACTGGCATGTGAATGGCCTCATGAAGATGAGCAGTGTGAAGTGATATGATGCATTGAAGCAGCAGGGTGAGGTTGATCCCAAGCCACATAAATGTAAGTGAATCAATGACATCCAAGGCTAAGAGTTAGCAATAAAGGCAATGTGGATGCACTAAAATTCATTGGCAATTTATTTGTTTATTTATCTGGTTAATTCGTTTATTTAGTGCGAGGGCATGTCAGTCACAAAGTGACGATTTATTCGGGCTTCAAGAAAGCCCGTGGTGCGCTCGGTCTGACTCAGTCAGGCGATTGTGTGGTTCGGGTCGGGACTGAGACCCGCCGTGCCATGAAGGTCACAACGTCATTTACATCCCCTCGGAGAGGGGAATACCCTTGATTACTTGCCGAAAATAAGGGCTCCACGGCCGAAAGAATTACTAGCTAATGCGGAAGGAGAGAGGGTAGTCAAACTATGCTGAAAACCCATATCGAGGGTACGAACACTCAGATCATGTTGGTCACTAGTGGATCGTTCTATGTTTGGACCGGAGTCCATACAGAAAACAAAATGGTAATGGGAACGAACGCGTGTAAATATCTGCCAGGAGGTGGCAATTTTGATATAGAGACGGGATCAGGTCCCGGTGGGAAGAGGGGACTTCGTTGAGATATTGGCCCGAACGAGGTTAGGCGATACCCATGACGGAAGGAGTGCCCCCCCTCCTGAGGGTGAAGCCTGACCCACAAGGGCATCATTAATATTCCCAGATCCAGGGCCCGAGGGAGACAAAGACCGTATTATTTTATTCATTATTATTATTATTATTATTTATTACCATCATTTATTGATTATTGCCATCATTATTTGTTGAACCCTTTTATCACCCATGGGCCAATGGAGGCCTCCCTCAGTTTACCTCATCCCTCTTTATTATTTATTTCACCCCATTTTAATTTGTCTCTCTTTGTTATTACACCTCCTTTTTGATTATCAGGTAGATTTTCCCTTTTATTATCATTATCATGTTTCCCCCTTTTTTATTTATTATACCCCTTTTCTTTGGTGTGATGCTTCTGAATACAGAGTGTGCCGGGACGGACGCATGTGAGAGTGTACCGCTGGAAGGTAAAGAGTGTACCGCTGAAGGCAAGCCATGAGTGTGCCGGGTAGAGGCTAGTGTATGTGTGCCGCTAGGAAGCCAGCGAATGTACTGGGTGAAGGCTAGACAATGTACCGCTGAGGGAAGGTGCAAGGCAAGGTCGGTGCAATGTCTAGGCTGGGCCAAAGAGGAGGTTGGTGCATGTTCAGAACAAGGTCAGTGCAAGTTCGGTTGGGGCCAATGGACCAGGTCGGTGCAAGGCAAACTCAGTGCAAGTTCCGTTGGGCCCATAGGCAAGGTCGGTGTAATGTTTTGGGTTCAAGGTCTGTGCACATTTGGGTTTGAGGTCCGTGCACATGGGGCAGGGTCTGTGCATATTGAACAAGGTATGAGGATGTTTAGGCCAAGGTCTAAGCGTGTGCTAGGACAAGGTCGATGCTAGTCTGAGCCATGGGCTGCCAAGGTCTGTGCTCGTTGGGACTAGGATCAATGCATGTTCAGACCGTGAAAGGGCAAGGTCAGTGCAATCTTCAACCGCGCCAGGGCAAGGTCGGTGCAGCTTTGGTCTAGCCCAGGAGAGGTCGGTGCATGTCTGGGCGATGAAGGATGAGGTCAGTGGGAGAGAGATGGAGTTGAGACGCTGGGGAGAAAGATGAGACGGTGGGGAGAGAGGTAAGACGGTGAAAGAGAGTGTGTCGGTGAAAGAAGAAGGGGCACAAGTGTGCCGGGCTAGGCTGAATAGGGTGTACCGGACAAGGGCATGGGGAGTGTGCCGTTGGGAGATGGTAGTGCACCGGATGAGAATGAGTTGAGGGTGTGCCGACCAGGGCTAGCCAGGGTTATGTTGGGCTGGAGTGGGCTGAGGTTGCACTGAACAAGGTTGACAAAGATGTGGTAGGGTCTGAGAGGGGATGGTTTGCTCGTGAGATTCAGGTGAGGGGCCTCAAATGATCAGTCTTCAGTTTGCTGCTATGCGATTAAGTCCAAGGCCATGCTCAGCAGTCCAATTCTCTGAGCCTTGCATATAGTTCACTTGTCTTGATTAGAATGTTTTATTGTTGCTTATTTCATTTGTTTGTTGCTTCCTTTTATCTTTTAACATGCTGTTATTTCTGACGAAAATTCGGCAGCACCTCCCTTTAACCCGGATGGTAGGGGAGTGAAAAAGGAACATGCCCATAAGGAGTGGCATGACCCGACAATTTGAGGTGTGTGCTGAGACAGCCACCTTTGGGAAAACTTCGAAAAACTCGGAGAAAACACCGAATGAGAGACCACTTAGGCTGACACGAGCTACAAATGCACCGGAGAATCAGTGGCTAGGGTGTGCCGGGCTAGACTGGCCAGGGGTGTGCCGCTGGAGCACAGCCAGGGGGTGTACCATCCATGGAAAGACCAAAAGTGTACCGGACGGAAGGGCCAAGAGTGTGCCGGTGGGCAGGCTGCTCCAGGGTGTACCGGTGGTAGGCCTGGGCAGGTTCGTACACTATGGGCCTTGAGAAGAGGGCAAGGGGAATGCTCTGGACGGTGGGTGAGCCCCAGGTGCTGAATGGAGTGACGGGTTCTAACAAGCCCGTGTGGAGGAGAGAGGGCTGATTATACAGGGGAGAAAGATCGTTAAAAGAGGAGAAGGCCAACCCTACGACACCAAGCTATGGACACCACACGTTGGGTTAAACCGGCCAGCGCCATGGGAGGGCAAGTGAAACACGGAGTTAGAAGGTTGAAAGGAATCGTAGATCACGAAACAACGATGAAAAGGAAAGGAAAGCAATGCAAGAGCAACCATAAGAGGAAAAGAACAGATGGATATTTCATTCATAGAGGAGCTCAGTAATGGAGCTCATGGCCGCAAGGCCCAAACAAGATACAAAGCACCCAAAACAAAAGGGATGGGGGGGAGAGACAATATCAAAGCAAGAACGAAAATAGTTGGGGAGGAGGTTGGAACGAGGGAGGAAGATCATCCCCTTCACTGCAATCCTCCCCCCTCTGCTACACACACAGCATGTTCTCTCTTTTCTTCCCTATACCTTCTTCTTCTCTTCCTTTTCTTCTCTGTTGATCCCACCGTGGGCTCTCCTCTTCACATGCATTTTTTTCTTCTCTTCGTGGGGGCTTTTTATATGTGTGGTGTTGATGAGGGGGACCTCATGATGGTACTGCCATCCGAGGTTGACCCGAGTCTCATCTTCGTCAGGTGGGGATCTTCCTCATCCAACCAGAGGGCGACACCAAGGCAGGGCGTTAGCTGGAGTTGAGGTGGCCACGCTGCGCGCCAAGGGCCCTGCTTAATGACCGCTAAGTCTTCTACCGATCTATGCCATTTCTGGAGGATTTAACGTTGTGTTGCTGGAAGGGCCAAGACGATGTGCCGTTGAAGGGGCAGAAGTACTGTGCCGCTGGAGGGCTCGTTTGAAGTGTGACGCTGGAAGGGGCACTTGGAGTGTGCCGCTGGAGGGCACGAAGACTATGCTGTTGACGAGGCACAACTATTGTGCCGTTGGAAGGGCATTGGGACGTTGTGCCGTTTAAAGGGCCTTCCAAGGGCTGTGTCGGTGGAGGGCACAGAGTGTGCCGTTGGAAGGGCTGTTTAGTGTGCCATTGGAGGGCACGAGTTGGGTGTGCCGGTGAAGGGCACGAAGTGAGTGTGCAGCTGAGGGACACCGGAGTGTGCCGCTGAAGGCCTTCCAGAATTGTGCCATTGAAATGGCACAGAGTGTGCCGTTTGGAAGGGGCCTCTGCCTTTGCTTCAGGGACTTAGAATTGTGTACCCTTTGGGACATTTCTTCACCGCTAGGGACTCGAGGGTGGGTCCATAGCAGTGCATAGGTTCAGGAGGGGTTTCATGTGTTTTCTTTGCTATTTAATGCGCCTGTGCAAATGTGAGGGTCTGTCGGACGATAATATTCTCCGGAGCCCTGGATGACCAGTCTCACCAGGTCTTCTCTCTTTAACTCTGACATCAATGCGGGAGCTTGGTGGGACATATGGGCGTATAATTTTATACGTCCACAGGCAGGTGAAGAAAAGCTAAGAAATTATTGGTGGCACAGAAAATGAGGCAACTGGATGCACGAAAATCAAGATAGGAGATGCCAAAAGAAAGAAATTTAAAAGAGAAAGCCAAGTGGAGTTCACCCTCTTGCTCAAACAAATGAAAAATCAAGGAAGACAAAATAATTGAGTAAGGATGACAAATAGGTCTTAAGGGTGACAAATAGACCTATAGAGGTGACAAATAGCTTGGACGGGAGAAAAAGGGTTGAGAAGAAGAAAAGCTTTAAGGGTGGTGTCGACCTCACCATGAGCAGTGTCGATGTCACTAGCTTCAGCAGTGGCTCGTCTAATGAAATCTCAAAGGGTGGTGTCGACCTCAGGTTCTCAGGAGGTCGACCTCAGACCCTCATAGAAAGCGTTATAAACGCTCTTCCTCATGGCTGCCTCGACCTCATCATCAGGAGCGTCAACCTCACAAGCTTCAACCGCTGGCAGATAGGTCAACAACGTAGGCAATGTCGACCGCACTATCTCAGCAGGTCAACCTCAAGACTCTTCCAGAAGCCGTTGAAGATAGGATTTTGCGAAGCAGTGTCAACCTCACTATCTTAGCAGGTTGACCTCATGACTCTTCCAGAAGCCGTTGAAGATAGGATTTTGCAAAGCAGTGTCGACCTCACTATCTCAGCAGGTTGACCTCATGGTACTTGCAGAAGCCTTTCAACCTCTTCATTCCAAACATGTCAGCTCTTCCAAAGATTAAAATATTAAGGTGCAAACCTCCAAATACACACCATTTGAGGTTTGGAGGAAAGTTCCCAGGTCATAGGTCCTGCCATCTCTTTATAACATCTCAGAAAATCCTTGTGAAGAAGACCATGTTAGGGACCAAATCTGTAAAGGTCTTCTCTGCCAAGAAATCTGTCTCTTCTGTCCTGAGAAAGGACTGGTCAGGTGATCAGCCCTCTAATGCATACTGAACAAAGCCACTTCCCTCTGCCACATCTCTGCCACCGTCCTATCCTAGACTGATCTGAAAAGCCCTGCAAGCTCAAGATAATATCCTACAGAATATTTTCTACAAGGCCAAGAAAAGATGTTGGAGAGAAATTTGACTTTCCAGCTACTTCCTTATTCCCACTGGATCAAGATAGGCTCTGCTGAAAGAAGGTCTGTGGTCAAAGGAATTTGTTTGAATTTGAACCAGACTTCTTGGAGGGAAAATCCTCCACCAGGTTCCTCTATATATATGTGTGAAGCATCTACAAGAGAAGTTGCTGCTGCAACCCTTGAAGAAGAAGCTACCGGCTAGAAAAAGAAGAGAGCCCAAGAGAAGAGTGTGCCTGAGAGATATCTGTGAGAAAGAAAAGAGAAGAGTGCAGCCCAATGCTAGGTCGAAACAAGACTAGTGTTTTGAGAAGGAAAGAAGAGTGAGCACCATTAGAGCAACCTTAAGGAGATTCTAAGAAGAAGAAGAAGAAGAAAGGAGAAGCAGCCCTCCTCACAGTCAAAGCTGAGCCTGAGGAGCTTCCAATCTTAGAGTGACCCTCATCATAGCTTCCAGATCTGTATATGAAGCTGCAGCTGGAAATATCTTCGTTTCAATTTGTTTGTTTTATTTCATCATCTTGAAACTCCATCTACATTCTCGTGTGTGTGTGTCTCGTGCTCTTGTGAGAGACCGGAGGTGTGTTTACTGCATTTACAGCATGTTCTTTTCTTTATGTGTGTGTGTGTGTGTAGGATTCATCCTTGTGTGTGTGGGGGGGAGGGATTCATCCTGTGTGTGGGGGGAAGGGGGATTCATCCCCGTGTGTGTGTGTGTGTGTGTGTGTGTGTGTGTGTGTGTGTGTGAGAGAGAGAGAGAGAGAGAGAGAGAGAGAGAGAGAGAGAGATTCGTCCCCATGTGTGTGTGTGTTTGGGGCGTCGTCCCCATGTGCGTTGAGGACCTCGTCCTCATGTGATAAAGCCACCGATTTGGTGAGGGGTGGACGTAGGTTATGGATTTGCAACCGAACTACCTTAAAAATCCCAGTGCAGTGCGTTGTGAGTTGTGTGATTGTTTCATGTCCTCTATCCCCATTCACAGGCTATTATGTTAGCTACAACACATGATATCTTAAGTGCTTTCAATGTACACACATTAGCTTAATGGTCACACACTCACTGAGTCTTTGAACTACTCTTGATAGATCCACTGTACATTAAGGTTAAGTGATTTATTTGCTTTATAGTGGTAGCTTGTGTTTTAATTAGCAAAGTTTTTATTTGGGCAAAGTTTGTATCGGACCTATTCAACCCCCCCGCTTCTTGATCCGGTTGCACCCAAGGGACCTAACATATTTGCGAGCTTCAATAGAGCTGGAGTCGACTCCAAAGCCTTATAGAGTCGACTCTTCCTCTACACTTATTCACTCTTTCAGCTTGGCCGTCCATTTTTCACCCTTGGTAACCTATTCTTCACCCTTAACGAACATTTATTATCGCCATGGCCTATTTGTCACTCTTACTGCTAGGAGCCGTCGCCTTAGCCCTTTTTCCAGTTAGCTTGAGCCATCGCGTTAAGCCATTTGTCACCATTTGGTCTATATTAAATACACCGTTGAAGCTTCATTTGCCACCGCTAAGGCTTTATTTGTTACATGCACGAGCTCTCTTCATTCCTGCTTACTATTCTTCACTATTGCTGACTTTTACTTTGACCAGAGTTGACCTTGACTAGAGTCCACTTGACTGGAGTTGACCTTGACTATAGTTGATCTTGACTTGGTCAACTTTGGCTGAAGTCAATGTTGACTGGATCACTGTAGCTTACCTTGAGGTTGACTGGAGTTGACTTCCTTTGCAAATAGAGTCAGCTCTTCTTGTTCATCTACATGTCCTTTCAGCCTCATCCTCCATTTTTCAGACTCAAGATGTATTTTTCACCTCAGAGACTTATTTGTTGGCCTTACAAATCATTTTTCACCCTTGGCCTTCACAAGCCGTCGCCTTCTGATCATTTTCTACCTTGCAGGTCTAATGGTCACAGCTGACATCTATTTGTCACTGTTGCCCAGCTATTTGTTAGCCTTAAGGGTCTATTTGTCACCCTTATGAATGTATTTGTCACCCTTGTTCTTCTGTGTGTTTGCCTTGACATCCTGGCTTGGCTGTGTCGACGCACAATGGATGCAGCGTCGACTCTACTCTCATGTTTTCTTCTTCTTAGCTCTTCTTGTCCCATGCCAAGCTATTTTTTACCTCTGTCAACCTATTTGTCACCCTTAAGTTTCATTTGTCACCCATAGAGGTATATTTGTCACCCTTACTCAATTGTTTTGTCTGCCTTGATTTTTCATTTGTTTGAGCAAGAGGGTGAACTCACTTGGATTTCTATTTTTAATTTCTTGCTTTTTGCATCACTTGCCTTGATTTTCATGCAACCAATAGTATTTTAGTTTTTCATCAGTTGCCTCAATTTCTGTGCATCTAGTTGCCTCGATTTTTGTGCAACCATCAATTTCATCACCAACCTTGATTTTTGTGCATCCATGTATTATATCACATGACATCATTGCATGATCTCTTCACACTGCTCATCTTTATGAGGCCATTCACATGTCAGTGCTGACCTTGACCTGAACTACAAACAGTTGACAACATAAAATGCAAGTAAGACTCCTCAATGAGTCATAGTTAGACATCATCAAAATAATAGAATCAAGCATGTTCAACACCTACCCAAAATTCTCCCCATTTTTTATGATGGCAAGTACGAGTCATTGTGAGATCATTATGAGTCATCTCTTGAAGGAATATAATCATGAAATAGGTAATTATGACTCATCAAAACTTCTCCCCCTTTGCAATCATCAAAGAGGACATAGATTAAGGCCAATATCAAGGTTAGAATATAAGCACATTGGATAGCATGAGATCAAAAGATTATAAGTGATTTACACTTAGCAAGTAATCGTGACAAATAGTATCAAGATCAGATAGCCATTGAGCTGATTTGGTTTTCAGGGTTTCAAAATTTTGGTTTTCGGTTTTTCAGATTTTTAATGTTTTCTATGCAATGCATGGAGGAAGGAAATGCAAACTTAACCAATTACGGGGAGAGACCTGATACCAATTGCTTATAGAGATGATGCTTTCATAGTAGCCATGAGAGTCTATCACAGATGGACTAGAGATAGTAATAAGCATTGAAGCATGTATCATCAAGAAGTCAATTTGTCTTAAGGACAAATGCCATGACAGCTAGACAGAAGTCTGGACACAAGGGGTCAACCCTTTGGGTCGACACCTGAGTACCAGGGTCCTAGACAGAACTAGGCCCAGAGAGGGTCGAATCTGGGAGTCGACACTTAAGTTTTTAAGAAGAATCAGATCCAAGAAATCTTTAGGATGGGAGTTCTTCAGTTTGAAGCCAAGTTAATAAATGCAGAGTCAGGGATTTTTCAGAATCCTCAGTTATAGTACACAAATGATAAAGCCCTTATAATCAAATTAGTTTAAATTTGATGAATTCTGAGTTTCTCAAAAATAAGTATATGAAAATTTCTCCATTCAAAATTAATAGAAATGAACCAATATTACATATAGAGACCAGGTTAACCTCCTTTTACCCTACTTATTCAATTCCATTAGCCCCTTTGAAGGAAACTATAATAAGTATTGAGGTTAAACACATGAAGTTCTTGATTTTAACCATAGGGTGCTACCATTTTCAGATTTTTCTCTTGATACCAAACATTATTGCTTTTCATTTTTCAAGAGCATTCAAGTGTGGCATGTACCTTTTGACGTGAGGATGCACGTTGATTAGATGCCAACATCCCCAGTTATTCAGTGTAGCTCACCATTCTGCTTCAATTAGAACAGAGGTAGCAAGGCACTTCATGACCTTGTCCACTCCACTTCATTGATGAAGGGACTCAGTTTCTCAGTGAAACAATTGCCATTACTCTACCTTAGAGCACTGAACTCAGCACACACCTTTTTGCGTAAGGATATACATTTATCAGACGCCAATATCCCCAGTTACTCAGCATGACTGAAGTTCATTACATTCATTGTAGCCCCCCCCCTTTTTTTTTGAAAAACTTCAGATTTGACAAATGTTTAAAAATAATACAAGAAGGAAGTTCCTTAATCAAAGTTGCATTTGTACTTAAAAATAAACTTTCAGATTCAGGAAGGCATAAACATGTCAAAACATGAAACAATGGTTTTAGTCCATTAAGCCTGAATGCAGCCACTTTCATGAAAGTTCAGTTCAAAACTCATGAACCCATTAAACTTAAACCAACAGTTTTATATCCTGGGCAATCATAGAACTCCATAAAAGAAGATTCCTCTTGAAGATTTACTCTAATAAAAGAACTCAACAATAGATAGAAATTCGTCCAAGGAGTTCAAGGCATTTAAGGAATTTTGGAGATAGGCAGCCAACTATGAAGACGCAGATGACATATTTTCAGGCATATCAAGAAGATTCAAATTTCAATAATTCAGCTCCAAAGTAGAACACAACAACATGACGCAAAGAGCTGATTTATACAGAGAATGCAGTTGGGAGGAGAGTGAAACTGGATAGTGAATTCTCCCCCTTAGGATATATAGTGAGCTCAGACAGTATGTAGAATGTACAGAGAACACATGGCCAGGTCAACCTTATCATGCATTGGGTTAACCTGTTTAGCAAGCACATACATTTTTTTTTAATTTTTGTACTTCATCCAAGTCAGTTGAAAACCACATGTCAAACATATGATTTCAAACATTGTTTTCCATTTGCTTGAAACTCAATATTTTTCCTTTTTATCAAAGGTTCATTAGTCATGAGGCACATCACAGCTAGTATGAATAATTTGTTAACAACGAATCAAGCTCCCCCTGAGAATGTGCAATCAATTTAGGTAATTCAGTGGACAGTATGCATGCATGCCAACCAATATTTCATGACGACTCCTCTTAACTAGTGCATGAATTGCAAAAGGCCTTGCAAGACTTGACGATGGAGTATGTAACCTATAACTTGCGTGAACATTTGACCCATGATACTGGGTGGAGAACTTGATCCGAAGATCACCTCACGCGTAGTGATAGTTTCCAAATGGAGTTAATCTAACCTTCCACAACTCACTATTCTATATACCAAGGGTTCATGACATGATAATGCATTGAGAGTGCAAGACATGCTAGTCATGGAGTGTTAGGTTCCTTAATCATGAAATGCATGAAAGTGCATGAAACCACAAGATGATACTCAACGTCCACAACACATGCAGACACAAGATATTTGCAATGCATTCTAGACTAAAGTGAAATCCCTCATACTCCCCCTTTGTCCAAGACATATGGAAGTTAGGACAATTAAGCAGAAGGTTAAATGTACACATGAATGATGAGTTGGACTATATGCAGCTATGACAGACATCATCAAAGGCAATGGTTGATAATGATAAACAGGAAATTCAAATGGCTGCTAAATAGCAATAAGCAAACTGCAACTCATCATCATATCAATTCCATGAGTATGACAGATCACTCATGAATTAAACATCTGAAGTTACTGATTTCTGGTACTAGGCGAAGGTATTATCCAAAGACCCAACTCACACATAGTGAGAGTTCCGGACAGGCTTAACCTGTCTTTCTGCCCATCACCATTTGATATACCAGACATTAAAGTTAAGTGTTAATCATATAATCCAGTTCAGATGTTTAGAGTTCACAAAGAGGAAATTCATCATTTCAAAGGGATGGCTTCATGCTTGCAGATTTTATTGAAGGCAAGACAGACCTATATTTCAATAACTACAAAGAATCCTAACATGCAAAATTAACATAATTTGAAAACTTTTATACACAAACTTGTGCCTTGAGCCTTTTATTTCCAACAGATTCTATGTTCAGCTCCAAGGCACCTTGCACCAAAAAATTCTCATTTAGAATTTGAAAGTACCCAAGTTCTCTTGGGTCCTTGATGGTTAGCAGCACTTTTGACATGTGAGTTCCTTTTCTTTGTAGCATTCAAGTCATCACTCCTCATCCAATGACAGTCATCAACCATATGTCTAAACTTGCCACAATAAAAATAGCACACAAATGATTTAACATTCTTCCTCTGTGCATGTGCATTAAACCCTTGTGAGTGAGCATGGATGCCACCATGTTGAGCATCAGAGTGAGTCCTACCTTTCAGATACCAACAATCCTTGACTGTATGGCCGATTTTACCATAGTGGAAGCAGCAATGAGGATGATTCCCTCTGGCCCCCTTAGGGTGCGTTGACCTCTTCTGAGGGGTGCGTCGACGCATTGGATCATCCCTGGGCCTTTGAACATGAGTGTGTTGAACACCCTTCCTCCCAGTTTCAAGTTGACCCTTGCCCTAGCCTTCTCCACCATTCATTCCATTCTTCCATGCTTTAATTTCATCACTTTTCATGGTAAAACAATCATGCATAATATGGCCGAACTTTCCACAGTAAAGACATAAAGCATGATGTTGAATATTTGACTTCCTAGCATGTATATTAATACTACCAAAATCATTTTTCTATTTTTGTATGAAATTTCTCTTTTTCAGATTTTTGCTTTGGTTTGGCTTTTTCTAGCTGCGGATGGCTTTGGGGGATGACCTTGTTGTTGTTAGGGTGCTTGGCCTGGATACAGAGGGGGGGTGAATGAATCCTTCTACGAATAATGGCCAAATTTAAAAAACGGATGCTAGATAAAGAAACAGAATAGAGCCAATTCTATTCTACTCAAATACAAACCCATTGAGCGCACCTATTCAAGCATTTAGCGGAAGCAAACCAAACAATCAAGCCACTGCTCAAAAGATTTTTTAGGTGGTTCGGTCCTTCAGACCTACATCCACCCCACACTCAAACCGAGTGTGGCTTCCACTAGCTCACGCTAGAAACAGCAGACTCAGTCTGCAACAAACGCTGCCAAACAGCTTGACCAGGGGAACAGCCTCCCCTCTTCCTCCCAACCGGAGGGAACCACTAGTGACACCAGTCACTAGCAAACCAGAGACACAAGGTCTCAAACCAGAGACACAAGGTCTCTCTTCCTCCAGACCTGGAGGGAACCCCTGGACTTGAATCCACAAGCCCAGAACCGGAGACAAGTCTCCCTTCCTCCAACCCGGAGGGAAACCTAGAGACCCAAGTCTCTCTTCCTCTGAACCCCAGAGGGAAGCACAACCGGAGATAAATCTCCCTTCCTCCAACCCGGAGGGAACCCACAAGCAGCCCACCTGCTGCTTGCAACCGGAGGTATCAATCTCCCTTCTCCTGAACTAACAGGAGGAACCCCGACCTCTCTACAGAGTATCGGAAACACAGCAAACCAGAAAACAAAGGAAAGAACAATAAACGAAAATAACTTCAGCAAACAGAAAGCTGAAACACGAAATGCACAATGTGGCTCTCAACGGAGCTGACTGGCCTGGATTTGATCCACGGTCCAGTAGACAAATCTTCAGGTAAGCTTTTCTTCCTCTTCTCTTCTCTTCTTCTTCTTCTCTTTCACTCTCTCGATCTCTGCTCCTCTATACTCTTCGGCTCACACTTCTATCTCTCTCTTTCTCTTTCTTCTGCTCTCCTAATCTCTCACTCTCTGCTGCACTTCTTCTTCTTCACTCTTTCTACTCTCTTCACACGAGCACTATCTCTCCCTCTTCTTCTCCTTCTGCTCTTCTTCTTTCTCTTCTCTTTTTCTATCTGGATCGTGGCTCTCTGTATGGACTTTTCTTCTTGCCAACTCGATCAACCTTCTTCTGTGGAAGAAGAGTCATATATATAGCAGCAGCAGCAGCATCAGCCACTACGTGTGACCTCCACATTTCCAGCCCTAATTATTCGGACCACGTGGCAGTCTCTCAGCAGGCTTCATTCCAGCCTCGGATCACGTGCTGCCCAGTCACGTGGAAATATTTCTTCCTCGGACCTGCAAGGAGATGAAAAGCCATTAAAACTGAGGGCCACAATAACTAGATCTGCACGAAGTATGTAGTAGCAATACTAGATGCACTGAGAACGACACGAGATACTCAGGGTGACTACAGCACGAGGTAAGGAAAGAATGACACGAGATACACTGTGACAGAACAGACACAACGAAGAGAACGACAAGAAGTGAGGTTATAAAACAACACGAGGTAAACATGGGCTGACAGTAGAAACCGACACGAAGTGGTTGCAAACAAGCAAGACACGAGGTCTACGTAAAGCAACACGAAGTGTGGTTAAAGCGAGAACGACACGAGGTCTGATGAGAAAGACCAGCACGAAGACGGTGAAAACAGCACGAAGTGAAGAACAGCGACACGAAGTATAGTGGTGACAAAAACACACACTACACAGAGAACGACACAAGGTGGTGGCACAGAAAGCAACACGAAGTGCTGCAATGTTCTGCACGCAGTGGAACAAAAACGACACGGAGTGAGTACGACATGGAGACAATAGTAACCGACACGAGGTGAGGTTACTAAGGCGACAACGACACACGGTGTGGAAAACACGACACGAAGAACACAAAACGGAAAACGACACGAAGTGAAGCATGACACGAGGTCTGGGAGACACGACACAAAGTCATAAGAGCGACAGTAACCAACACGAAGTGTGGTTACAAAATATGAACGACACGAAGTGTGGAAACGAAACATGACACGAAGTCACAGAGACACTAACACGAGGTTATGAGAGGAAAAACGATACGAGGTCATGAAAACACAAGACAAAAGATGAAATCGACACGGAGTGTAGGAACAACTCAAGACAGACACGGGGTGTGAAAAATAGACACGGCTTGTCACGACACGTGATGAAGCTATGTGAACAGTATAAAACGAATAAAATGACACGAGGAACAACAGTAACCGACTCGGGTTGAAAACAGCACGAAGTCGAACAGTAATTGACACGGAGTATGACCAAGGCGAGAGGGACAGAAATAGCACGAAAGACGTAAACACTAAAATAACACGAAGATGAAGACACTAAAACAACACGAGGACACGAAGACAAAACCAACACGAAGACACGACAAGGAAAACGACACGAAGTCTAACCTCATACAAGTTATCCTGTCACGCATGGAAATCAACACGAAGTGTTATAACCTCAGACGACACGAAATCTTTTCGTGTTAGTGAGGGGAAACAACACGAGGTGAGACTTCACGCTGTACAGAACTTGGAAGACCAGTGTTGAATGAGTAGACGTGTAGTATATCATGAAAGAAGGCCAGTGTATAGACTTGGAGGCCTGAAGGCGATGTGAGTAACAATCCAATGTATGGACTTTGACTCAAAATGAGACTGACAGTGTATACACTTAGCCAAGGCAATGCACTGTATGGACTTCCATGAGACGCTCAATGTGCAGACTTACTGCCAATCAATGTGTAGACTCTGTAAATGCATATGAAAGCTTTATGCAGCAGATAATAGTCTGAAACTTCAATTACAATGATTCACAGTGTAAACAAATAAACTGACTGAGCATATGAAAGCCTGAATGAACATTTCAACAGGATGACTCACAGTGACTTACATCAAACACCAATCATCAAAACCAAATCAATCATTAAAACCACAGCAATGAATGCTTTATGCATCAGTTTAACATGTAGCATGACTGATCATCAAATATGACTCTAAATTGAGCAGCAGGATGATTGAACATTTGATTAACTCACACCAACAATCAATCAACAAAACCATCATCAAAACCACAGGGGCACAACAGTTGTGCCCCTTGGTTTTGATGATAGCAAACAACATATGTCACCATATGCATATATCATGTTTCATATGTCATATAGGTCAGTGCATGACTGCGTTTTCGCATTACGTCTCATATAGTCGATGTAATCTCTTAGTCTGGCATAAGCACAGTTGGTGCAACCCTTGCATCGGTGCATCATTTGCCTCATGTGCGGTCTTGTGTTCATGAGTTTCTGAGTCGGCGCAATATCCATAGTCGCATGCATTCGAGTCGGTGCAATATCTGCACCATGCACATAGAGTCTGTGCATTCCTTCTTAAGCTAGGCGGTGCATATCCATCATCTTTGTTTGCGTTTCACTTTGCGTCTTGGTGAAAGTATTACCTCGGTGCAATGTCTTCATATAGGTCAGTGCAGCTCTTGCAGCGAGCATTTAAGGTCCGTGCATATGCTAGGTCAGTGCACATTTTCATTTCATGCACAGGCAATCAATTGAGTCGGTGCAACACTTGCACCGGGGACTTAGAGTTTGTGCATCATGCCTTAGGAAACTCGATGCATAAATGTTCATGCATCCAATGTTTGCACAATAGGTCTGTTCAATCCTTGCATGTTGCAGATACGCACTCGGTGCATTCGATGCAACTCACACATAAGTCTCTGCACCTGTTAGCCGAGTACTGGAATGAAGTTTGTGCATCTGCTTGTCTTTGATTGATTGAGTCCGTGCATATGTGTGTGAACACCACTTTGAGTCGGTGCATTGCAGTTCTGTCATAATGCTTACTCCGTGCAATTTATTTATAACTCGTATAACTGTCTGAAGGTGACTTTATGTCTGATGCCTTGACAAATGCCTTTTTGTGAAGATTAAGGATGTCACGTGATCCAAGATTGGAGGAGGTGCCAGGATCGTGACACGTGTAAAGCAGTATGCTGGGATACTGTTACGTGACCAAGGTGTTTGGGCGAGAATCATGGAGAACACATGTCCTACCTCTCTACTGTTACTATAAGTAAGAAGCTTCTCCTTCAAGAGAAGACTGATCGTGCCAGAAGAGCAAATTGATGTATTGAGAGAGCTAGCGCCTGTACGATCCAGAGAGAAAAAGAAGACAGTGAGAGCAGAAAAGAAGGAGAGTTCTGAGAGAAGTGTTTTGAGAGAATTGAGAGAGAAAGATTGTTCTTCAGTCTCTAGGTTCAGAACCGGAGCTGAATTCGCTCAGTGTTGAGCTACATTCCCTTTGTGGGTTTCAGTTTTTTCGCTTTGTTTCATTTTCGTTTTAGATACTCTTTTTCAAGTTGTTTGTCAGCGGAGCAAGCTGTAACGCTCAACGGGCAGAGGTGTGGTATCCTCTGGACGGGTTAAGTTGTAAGCCCCAGCGGTTGCAGAGGAGGACTCCTCTGGTCGGCATAAGCTGTAAGGCCTAGCGGTTTGTAGGGTTTGTACCCCGAAGCTGTGGATCAGCGGAAGCTGTGTATCAGTGGTTAAACCACACTCTAGTTTGAGTGTGGGGTGGATGTAGATCTCGGGTTTGAGATCGAACCACCTTAAAAATCCTCTGTCCACTGTGCGATTGTTTGTGGTTTGCTCTTGTCCTTTATCACTATTCATCACTCAATAGATGATTGCTTAGGATCGCGTAAGAGCTAATATGTTTGATCTGTTTCATTCTAGTTGTGACTGAGTGCCTTTCGATCGTCCTACAGCAGTTTGATTATTTTCCGTAACTGTTTCTGCTGTAGTAAATTTTAGTGGGTGACCGATCTATTCACCCCCCTCTAGATCGTCTATAGATACTCTATCTATAGGCATCAGAGCGTCCATCTACTCTATCACTTGGTATCAGAGCCTAACTCTTCTATAGGGATCAACGTCCTGAAGAGTCAATGGCCATTGACGCTAAAGGAATGACGGCTGAGGGACACTCCACTGCCAAGCCCCCATACTTTGATGGATCAAACAATGCATACTCGAAGAATCGTATGCAAGTATTTCTGAGGGAGAAAGATTATGAGATCTGGAAAGTAGTCAGCAAAGGTCCGTTCGAGCTTCATGAGAACGAGGAAGTTTGGACAAGAGTGGAGATCAGGAGATCTACCCTCAATTGGAGCGCAATCAATGCTATTCAGTGCGCACCTCATCCCACCGAGTTCTCCCGGGTTTCGTCATGCACCACTGCAAAGGAGATGTGGGATAAGTTGGAGGTCATCTACAAGGGAACCTCTCAAGTAAGAGAGACCAAGGTGAATTTGCTGGTCTCAGAGTATGAAGCCTTTCGAATGAATCCCAGTGAGACCATCACCGAAATGTATGCTCGCCTCATGATCATTACCAACGGTCTCAGGAGTCTGGGAAAGAATTATTCGGATTATGAAATTGTGAGGAAGATTCTTCGGTCCCTAACTCCAGTATGGCATACAAAAGCTACAGTTGTTGAGGAGTCAAGGGATCTGCAGAATATGAAAGTCGACGAGCTCATCGGTTCACTAATGACCTACGAGATGAATCTTACCAAGATCGAGGAGCTGGAGAAGAAGAAGAAGCCCATTGCTCTAAAGGCCAGCTTCAGTAGATCGAGCAGATCCAACCACAGTGGATCATCAAGCGAGGAAAGCCCATCTGGGTCAGAAATCGATGGAGACCAACTGGCCATGCTGACCAGAGAATTTAAGCGATTTCTGAGAAACGAGGGAAGAAACTTCGGCCGAAGGCAGTTTGGTGGCGGCAGGAGGTAAACAAGGTATAGATCTAACCCTGCCAAGAAAGTTGACACTAATGTTTGCTACCACTGCAGGAAGGCTGGCCATATGAAGGCAGATTGTCCCGAGCTCCAGAAGCGGAAAGAGAAGTCAAAGAAGAAAGCTCCCAAAGGAAAGGTGATGGTGAGCACATGGAGCGATGAGGACGAGGGCACATTCAGCTGCACATCTGAGAGCAAGGATGAAGAAAAGCCCATCTGCCTGATGGCAAAAGATGACGAAGAAAAAGAAGAAGATTCCGATGAGGTATCATCTCCTTTTGAGCATTATACCATTTCTGATTGGTAAGATGCCAACGAAGATTTGTTAGACAAAGTAGATGATATTAGGAGAGAGAACATGCATTTGAAGAAGAAGGTTAACTCTCTTTTGAATGATAAGACAATGTTTGATAAACTTGCATGTTTACAGTCTGAAAATGATAGGTTAAAAAATTCTTGTTCTTAATTTGATGATTTAAAGCATGCTTTGATTGAATGTAGAAAGCAAAATGAAATGCTGAAAGATGTTATTGATGATTTGAAATTGACATTGCAAAAATATGAAAATGAAATGAAGATTGTTGATGAAAAGTATAAAGTTGTCCTAGGTGTCAATAATGAATTGAAGAATTCAATCGAACAGCTAGAAAAAGGAAATGCTGACAAAGTGAAAATAATTGAGAATATGACCCAAGGATCTGATAATCTGAATGCTTTGTTGGGGTCAAATGCCAATTTCAGGAAGGAGGGTCTCGGGTATAATCCTACTGCTAAGAAAAGTTTTAATGTCAAGACAATTTCATTTGTAGCAGAAAAGGAGAAGAGACCCCTTATCAAAATGAATAATGAAAATTTTGTTGCTAATGGTGTTAATTTCAAAATGTCCAGTGCTAAGGACAAAGGTAAGCAGAAGGTTGGTGAGCCTAGCACACCCTGCCCTACACCTAAGAGTAAGTCTCAGGTCAGGGCTCAGTCTACTTGCACACCCAAACCCAAGAGCAAGGCCACCAAGTCTCCACCACCACCAGCCACCAAGGAGAAGACTCAATATACACATATGCACAAGCCAGGTGGGTCAAAAGTGCAAGGGAGACATAATTCGATCAGAGGTCAACCGAGCCAGTTCCACCGACCCAGTGTCCAAACCTACCATTATAGATAGCCACAACAATCCTATAGGTCTGGATGGAATAAAGTTCGAGGAAGGTCTATGTATCAGTCTTTTCTTACTCAATCTTATAGACCTCAGGTTAGAAATTGGGTTGGTCAGTCTAGGACATGGGATCCTAGTAGACAATCTTTCTTTGGTCAGCCTAGGACCAATTATGGCCACCATTTTCTGAATACTTATTGGCCTAGGCATTGGCATAAAAATAGCAAAGTTGGTAACAACAATAGTGCCAGGACACAGCACCAGAAAAAGAAGGCTAATTCTGTTGGTGTTGAGAAGAAAAGAAACAATGAAAAGAATGTTGGGAAATCCACCAAGTCAACTATGCTTAAACAAATGTGGATTCCCAAGAGTTTACTATCTTGTTTAAATTGCTCTTCATATGTTTCGGAGCCCAAACACTTTTGGGTTCCAAAATTTTCTCCCTGATTGTGTTTGCAGGTATGCCTGGCAGCCAAGAACAACATGTGATACCTGGATAGTGGCTGCTCCTGGCATATGACAGAGACAAGGCCAAGTTTTGCTTGCTGACATAGAAGAATGGAGGCCTTGTCACCTTCGGCACAACACAAAGGGTAAAATCATCGGATCAGGTAAAGTAGGTAAGTGCACTACCTGCTACATTGAGGAGGTTATGCTGGTTGAGGGTCTCGCTTATAACTTGCTCAGCATTAGCCAGCTATGTGACAAAGGTCATAGAGTAGTTTTTGATTCTCAATGCTGTAGGATTTATGAACCTGATTCCAATATATAATTTTCTGGTAAGAGAGTAAATAACATTTACATGGTAGATTTAGATGATCTCTCTCACTCTAACCTATGCCTCACTGTTAATAAAGATGATCTTGCATTTTTGTGGCATCGTAGGTTAGGCCATGCAAGCTACACTGTTTTGCATAAATTAAATAAACATAGCATGGTTAGAGGACTCCATGAAATATCTTTTAAGAAGGAAAATAAAGTCTGTGATGCATGTACATAGTCCAAGCAAACCAGAAAGTCATTTAAATCTAGAACTGAAGACCTGTCCTCCAAACCTTATGAGCTGATACATATGGACCTCTTTGGACCCACAAGATCTGTCAGCTTATCAGGTAGGAGGTATGGGTATGTATTAGTGGATGACTTCTCTAGGTTTACTTGGGTGTTCTTCTTGACTCACAAAAATGATGCATTCACAGAGTTTCAGGAGTTCTACTTGGAAATAAAACAGAAAAATAAAAATTTAATTGAGAATATTCTGTCTGATCATGGAGGTGAGTTTGAAAACTCACAATTTGCTGATTTTGCAGGGAAAATGGGATTACTCATCAGTTCTCCTCCCCAAGAACACCTGAGCAGAATGGAGTAGTGGAGAGGAGGAACCGGACACTTGTGGAGATGGCTCGTACACTCCTAGTCGAAGGTGGCTTACCAAGAAAATTCTGGGCAAAGGCAGTTAACACTGCATGCCATGTAATCAACAAAGCTATGGTAAGACCTTTCACTCAGAAAACTCCTTATGAGATTCTAAAAGGTAAGAAGCCTTCAATTGCTTATTTCAAGGTCTTTGGCTATAAGTGTTTCATTCATGTTAATGATAAAAGAGACCTTGATAAATTTGAACCTAAAAGTGAGCCAGAAAATTTTCTTGGATATTCTCAAAACACTAGAGCCTATAGAGTGTACAACCTTAATTCTAAATCTGTTGAGGAATCTCCACACATTGTCTTTGATGAGTCCCTAAATAAGTCTGATGTTGGTCAATGCAGGAAAGAAGATGATGGAGAAATTCTGAAGGAAGGATAGTCTGCAGACCAATCAAATAATGAGGAAGAAGCTGAAGAGAATAATGTAGAAGAGCCTACTGTTCAGGGGGAGGTAAATGAAGATCCAAGTAACCAAATCATCAATGTCAGATTTCTTAGAGATCATCCTATAGATAATGTCATTGGTGATTTGCATGAACCCCCTAGGACTAGAGGCTACTTTAGAGCTCAGCATGAATTAAATGCATATGCATTGGTTTCTCATGTTGAACCCAAATCCATTGAGAACACTCTCAAAGATGTTCATTGGATCAATGCCATACACGAGGAGCTTAATCAGTTTGACAGGAATAAGGTGTGGCACCTGGTCCCACCTCCTGATCATGGGACTGTCATTGGAACAAAATGGATTTTTAGAAATAAAACTAATGAGCTAGGTAATATAGTGAAGAATAAGGCCAGACTTGTTGCTCAGGGGTACAACCAGGAATTCAGAATTGACTTTGAAGAGTCATTTGCCCCTGTAGCCAGGTTAGAGGCAATTAGAATTCTTCTGGCTTATGCATTCTCTCTTGGAATAACTCTCTAGCATATAGATGTAAAATCTGCTTTCCTCAATGGGGAAATAAAAGAGGATGTCTATGTCCGACAACCTCCTTGTTTTAAATGCTTAGATTTCCCTTCTCATGTCTATAAATTGAATAAAGCTCTTTATGGCTTGAAGCAAGCTCCTAGAGCCTGGTATGATAGGCTCAGCAGATTCCTTACCGAGAAGAAATTCACAAGAGGCGAGGTTGACCAAACTTTGTTCACCAAGGTAAGTCATCCTGACATTTTCATTGTTCAGATTTATGTGGATGACATAGTTTTTGGTTCAACCAATCCTAAATTGTGTAAGAAATTTTCTGAACTTATGACACAAGAATTTGAGATGAGCTCAATGGGTGAGCTAAAACTATTTCTTGGACTGCAGGTGACACAAACCAAAGATGGAACCTTCATCACTCAGTCCAAATACATAAGGGACCTCCTGAAAAAGTTCAAATTCGACAACCTCAAGGACATTGTAGCTCCAATGGGCACTTCAACAAGTCTTGATGAAGATACTAAAGGTAACCCTGTGGATCAAAAGCTGTACAGAGATATGATCGGATCCCTTTTGTATGTCACTACATCTAGGCCTAATATTCAATTTGTATTGTGTTTATGTGCTAGATTTCAGGCTAGTCCTAAAGAATCACACTTTAGTGCAGTGAAAAGGATCTTTAGGTATTTATCAGGCACCCAAGAACTAGGCTTATGGTCTCCTACTAGGTGTGAGCTAGAGTTACTAGCCTATACTTATGTAGACTATGCTGGGTGTCGGGTAGATAGGAAGAGCACTAGTGGCTATTGCCAATTCCTAGGTGGTTGCCTAGTATCTTGGGCTTCTAAAAAGTAACACACAGTGGCACTTTCCACTGCAGAGGCAGAGTATGTTGCTGCAGGGAACTGTGCTACCCAGGTACTATGGATTAAACACCAGCTCTTAGATTATCAGATAAATCTGGGATGCATTCCAATTTTATGTGATAACACTAGTGCCATCTGCCTAACTAAAAATCATGTTCACCACTCTAGGACTAAGCACATCGAAATTAAACACCATTTTCTTAGAGATGTAGTGAGCAAAAATAAAATTGAATTAGTGTTTGTTGAAACTGAAAATAGATTGCTGATATATTTACCAATCCCCTTGGAAATGAAAGATTTAAATATCTAAGAAGAGAATTGGGGCTTTGTAAATTTCAGCAGGAAAATGATGAATAATTTCAATCTTAAACTGTTGGTTGAAATATTTTGAGATGATCGTGTCAGCCTATTCTTTAATTTTTTAATAAATAATGGTTGATGCTTGAATAATTGTTTTGCACTGAGTACATTGGGTGTCTGATATCTTGCACAGACTATTTCTGATGTTGGTGCATGAGTTACACAGAGTCTTAGTTGATGCATTGTGCAAGTATTTAATTTTCACAAGTTGGATTGTGTGAGCATTCTAGTCATTGCATGTTTTGCATCGAGCATAAGTCATGGCATGTCTTAGACATAGTCGATGCATTGCATGAGCACTCAGTACATAGGTCGGTGCATATTGCACTCAAGCCGCATATAGGTCAGTGCATTGTCTACATTCTGCACGTTAAGGTTGATGCAATGTATTCCTCATGCATGATAAGGCCGATGCATCATGTTGTCAGGGGGAGTTGAGTGTTGTCTGATCAGAGTTCAATTCTTTCCACTTTCTCTCCTCAATTTCATAAGTTCCTATCTCATGACATCATTTTTATTCGACTTACTCTTGAAAATTCTTTGAGCTGCTCCTGTGCTTTCATGTTTAATTCTTTCATCCTGATTGAATACCAGTCTTGCTATCGATTCATTACAGTAAACTGCAGTTATTACAACTCTTCACTTATAAGAATCACAGTTGCTTCTTGACTGAATTGAAGGTTTAACATTAATAAACTGAAGAGTTCAGAGACTGTTCATCAGAAAATAAGGTGTTAGAAACTGTTTATAGCTCTCAACCTCTTGTTTTCTCATAGTTAGAATAGAAAAGGTCCTCACTGTACCTAAACATAAAAGACTTAGTGAAATCTAGATGAAGAAAACTAGAGTGTGTATTATCTTTAAACAGTCACTCTAAAAGTTATAAAGGCAGTAAAAATAAGATCATTAAAAGAAAAAGAAATGAACAAAGTGACAGAGCAATGACTGAGTTGCACTGAGAAACTGAGGCCTCCATCAAAGAAATGGAGAATACCTTAAGTCATGAAGTGATTCAGGTTAACTTTGTTCATTTAGTCAAATCTATAGGGGTGGTTTTACTGAGTAACTAGGGTACTGGCCTCTAATCAAGGTGTACCCTTAATGTCAAAGGTGCAAACTATCTTTGTAGCTCTTGATCAAAAACAAATATAGTAGTTTATGCTTAGTAACTGGGGGTACTGGCCTCTAATCAAGGTGTACACCTAATGTCAACAACATAAATGATACTTGTCGGATCACTAAGTTTAGATTTAGAAATCAGAAGTGAAAAAGAACTGATGTAACCCTTGGTAAACAAAAGTCATTGAGTGTCAACTATTTAACTTTAATACAAATTCAAGTGACTTTCCTTGATATTCACTGTTTCTGAAATCAGTAGGGTACTGGCCTGACCTAGTTTATTATGACTATGTGTTTTAGGCTCATTGCTATAAACGAAGTCCATAGCCCTATTTCAGGAAGTCAGTTACTTTACTCTACTTTCTATAAATGTTAAACCAGAACTTGATTAAGAATGCACATTGTTGACTCTTATATCCTAAGGGTTGTTTCATAATTTGCTCATTTCCTGAACCATTGCATAGAATGTTATTCAGTCTCTTCCCTTCCCTTTTTGCAGAAGTCAAAGGGGGAGAATTGTTTATTTCATCAAAGGGGGAGAACTTGTTCTTTCTAATGCAAAGGGGGATAGAGAGTCACACAGGGAGAATTGGTTTCTGAGTCATATATTCGGGGGGAGCATTTTAAAGATGCATTTCATTGTCCATTGGTGTTGCCATCATCAATAAGGGGGAGATTGTTGTGCCCCTTGGTTTTGATGATAGCAAGCACCATATGTCACCATATGCATATATCATGTTTCATCTGTCATATAGGTCAGTGCATGACTGCGTTTCACATTACGTCTCATATAGTCGATGCAATCTCTTAGTCTAGCATAAGCACGGTCGGTGCAACCCTTGCATCGGTGCATCGTTTGCCTCATGCGTGGTCTTGTGTTCATGAGTTTCTGAGTCGGTGCAATATCCATAGTCGCATGCATTCGAGCCGGTGCAATATCTGCACCATGCACATAGAGTCTGTGCATTCCTTTTTAAGCTAGTCGGTGCATATCCAACGTCTCTGTTTGTGTTTCACTTTGCGTCTTGGTGCAAGTATTGCCTCGGTGCAAAGTCATCATATAGGTCGGTGCAGCTCTTGCTATGGGCGTTTAAGGTCCGTGCATATGCTAGGTTAGTGCACGTTTTCATTTCATGCAGCGGCACTCAATTGAGTCGGTGCAACACTTGCACTGGGGACTTAGAGTTCGTGTATCATGTCTTAGGCAACTCGATGGATAAATGTTCATGCGTCCAGTGTTTGCACAATAGGTCTGTTCAATCCTTGCATGTTGCAGATACGCACTCAGTGCATTCGATGCAACTCACACATAAGTCTCTGCACCTGTTAGTCGAGTACTGGAATGAAGTCTATGCATCTGCTTGTCTTTGATTGAGTCCGTGCATATGTGTGTGAACACCACTTTGAGTCGGTGCATTGCAGTTCTATCATAATGCTTACTCCGTGCAATTTATTTATAACTCATATAACTATCTGAAGGTGACTTTATGTCTGATGCCTTGACAGATGCCTTTTTGTTTTTTTAATAGAAAAACCTAACCTAGGGGTCAATGGGAGAGTGCACCCCTTAACAGAGGTAAGGAGAAAGCCACTCCACCATCAAGCCACTAGGAGGCAAATTATATTCCATTGATGAATAATAAAGAATCACATCAATCTGATACTAGGCAAGCCTAGTGAGTCCAGCCGAGCAGCACCTTTTATAATAGAAGGGAGCTCACTATAAGAATAAAAAGAATTACATTTAGTGGTGCAAGCTAATGAAGCAAGTAAATCTGCTACTGTATTGCCTTCTCTGAATATATGAGAAATAGAATCATGCTGAGATAAGAGGCTCCAGATATCCCTGACATAGCTGAGAATGGACCAGGGGCAATGAGTTTCCTTTTTGATAATCCGGACAAGGGTGAGGGAGTCACATTCAATTAGAGCTAGTTTGGAGTCCGCAGACTTCAAATATTTGATGCCATCAAGTAGTGCACGGGCTTCTGCTATTAAACTATTTGATTGTCCATAAAAGTGAGAGAAGGCAAGGAAGACCTTGCCTCTAGAATCCCTGATGATTCCGCCTCCTCCAGTATCTCTAGATAGCTTGCAAGCACCATCAGAATTTAACTTTAGAAAAGGCCAAGGAGGGCAAAGCCATCTCACAATCTTCAGCTGTTGTCTGCATGGGGCTTGATTTTTGATTCCTAATTGATCCAAAATTTTCTGGTTGGTGGACTTTGGTTCCTTAAGTGCAGCAGCCGAACAAGCCATCTTCACTTGGGAAATAATGTGATGAGTGATGTTGGATTTGGAGATAGATTTATCATCATATTTGACAGTGTTTCTGGCCTCCCAAATTTCCCACATTCCAAATCCAATAGAGGCAAGAGAGAAAAGACCAAATGCCGAACCTGGCTGAGACTGGCAGATGGAGATCAGGATGAATTCCCTAGTAGTGCGGCCCTCAAAGTGTAAACCTGCAGCTGTTAGAGAAGTCCAAACAGACCTTGCAATTTCACTGTGCAGGAATAAGTGATTAGGGTCTTCCACCTGTGGCAGCCTGCAGCATGAGCATTTAGAGCAAAGGACAACACCCACTCTTTGAATGTTATCATCAGTCGGTAAACAGTTGTTCATAATCTTCCATAAATGGACTGAGATTTTAGTTGGAACCCAATTAGACCACATTCGACTCCAAGGAATATCAGACTGAAGATGAATGTTAGCCATAAACTTGTAGGTAGAGGCTACTGAACACAGTCCAGAAGGAGAGAGACTCCAAACATCCAAATCCATTTCCTGATTCAAATTCACAGATCTGATAGCTTGCTGTATACTGTTGGGAATCAATGCATTCAGCAGGGCAGATTCTTCAGAGGAAGGGTTAAGAAGGACATCTCTGACAGAGGCTTTTGGGTTAGGAATAAGAACATCAGGAACATAAGTATTTAGACATTGTTGGCCCAGCCAGTTATCATACCAAAAATTGGTATTTAAACCATTCCCAATAATAACCTTCTTAAGCTGAAGGATGTAATCCTTGGCCTTCAACCAGCTTCTTCTAGCAAAGCCTTTCATGTTTCTAAAGTTAGCATCACGGATGTGGCATTGGTGCAGATACTTGGCTCTAAAATAATTAGCCCATAAAGAACTAGTGTGAATAGCATGCCACAACATTTTAACTCGAAGTGCATTTTCCATGAGCCTAAGGGATATGATGCCAAGGACACCCTTGGATAGAGGCCTACTTAATGCCTGCCAAGATTTCCAATGTCTCTTTTTGCCAAGAGGGGAAGACCCCCAAAAGAAATTAGCAAAATCCTGCTCAATCAGATTGTGAATGCCACTATGCAATGGAGTTGAAGACAGTGAATAAATTGGCAAGGAAGAAAGTACATGCCTTATAAGAACCAATCTGGCACCTTGAGACAATAAGTTAGCTTTCCACCCAGCAATCCTCTTTTGTATGGAGTTGATAACCCCTGCAAAAAAAACCTTTTTTGTTCTACCAATCACCAAAGGTATACCAAGATATTTTTGTTCCGGAGAGGTATGCCTTTTGTGAAGATTAAGGATGGCACGTGATCCAAGATTGGAGGAGGTGCCAGGATCGTGACACGTGTAAAGTAGTAAGCTGGGATACTATCACGTGACCAAGGTGTTTGGGCGGGAATCATGGAGAACACACGCCCTACCTCTCCGCTGTTACTATAAGTAAGAAGCTTCTCCTTCGAGAGAAGACTGATCGTGCCAGAAGAATAGATTGATGTATTGAGAGAGCTAGCGCATGTACGATCCAGAGAGAAAAAGAAGACAGAGAGAGCAGAAAAGAAGGAGAGTTTTGAGAGAAGTGTTTTGAGAGAATTGAGAGAGAAAGATTGCTCTTCAGTCTCCAGGTTCAGAATCGGAGCTGAATTCGCTCAGTGTTGAGCTACATTCCCTTTGTGGGTTTTGGTTTTTCGCTTTGTTTTATTTTCGTTTTAGATACTCTTTTTCAAGCTGTTTGTCAGTGGAGCAAGCTGTGACGCTCAGCGGGCAGAGGTGTGGTATTCTCTAGACGGGTTAAGCTGTAAGCTGCAGGGTTGCAGAGGAGGACTCCTATGGTTGGCATAAGCTGTAAGGCCCAGCGGTTTGTACCCCGAAGCTGTGGATCAGCGGAAGCTGTGTATCAGCGGTTAAACCACACTCTAGTTTGAGTGTGGGGTGGATGTAGATCTCGGATTGAGATCGAACCACCTTAAAAATCCTCTGTCCACTGTGTGATTGTTTATGGTTTGCGCTTGTCCTTTATCATTATTCATCGCTAAGTAGATGATTGCTTAGGATCGCGTGAGAGCTAATCTGTTTGATCTATTTCATTCTAGTTGTGACTGAGTGCCTTTCGATCGGCCTACAGTAGTTTGATTATTTTCCGCAACTATTTCTACTGTAGTAAATTTTAGTGGGTGACCGATCTATTCACCCCCCTCTAAATCGTCTATAGATACTCTATCTATAGGCATCAGAGCGTCCATTTACTCTATCAGACCTGAGGTACTGGCTTCATTTGAGTGAGAGACAAAAGAGGTGTATAGCTTATTCCCAAAGGACTTTTTGTTTACCGGTTTATACCCCAAACCTTCTCTTTGAAAATTGACTTTCGTTCCCAAAAGTTCGTCTAGGTTGTCTCTGCCCTGCACAAATCTTGGCAATGAGTCATTCAGATCTTGAACTTCATTTTCAAGTGAGGAGATGCATTCTTCTGCATTGGCCAAATCAACCTCACATGCGACCAGCTGTTCATTCAGCATGCCATTTACAGCCTTGCAGTAATCAAACTCCTTTTGGAGAGCAATCAATTTTTCTGATTCATCAATGCTCACACCCTTCCCTTTTTCACAATCACGTAGCTTTGCAAGCAACTCATTGTTTTGTTTTTTCAAGTCTTCAATTTCTTTCATAAGTTCCTGATTTTCGGTTATCTCAATAGGGGGGTGTTGATCATTTGACATTTGCTTGGACTTATCTTGAAGCTGTCTTACTATTCCTTCTAACTTAGTTATCTTAGCTTGCAAGATACCATTTTCCTCTCTTAAACATACAATGTGTTCCTTATGCAAATCTACGTCAATCATGAGAGTTTCATTAATCTCTTCAAGGGTAGAATATTGTCTACAAGGTGAGCTTTCACATGAGCTGTTTTCAACCTTCTTTTTGAATTTTTTGTTTTCTAACTTTACCTTTTTTGTATTGCTTAGCCGACTCATCATATGCATCCATTAAATCTTCAAAAGTAAAGTCTTCTAAATCAGAACTTACCTGATGTTGAGTATATTCAGGTGATTTTGATGATAACAAAACCCAGGACGTGCGTTCTATCACGTGCCATGTCTTAGTAATCAAGTTTGACTTTCATACGCATACAAAGCATAATTTCATCATGCATTATGTTTAAATGTTTAATCCCTTCCAAATGCATAAATCCATCTTGGTTCCTAAACCGCCCAGGCTAAGCTTAACTCACTCGTTTTAATTGAGACAGGATGTGTCATAAACTGATTAGCTCAGAGATCATGATCTACTATCTAACTCTTTCAATTTTGCAGGAATTCCAGCCAGCGGTCGACCGCCAGCTGGGGCCGGTCGACCGATTTTCCCAGCAATGAAAAGTCCCATTCTTGTAAAATTCCAGTCGACCGCCCCCTCCTACCGGTCGACCACTAGCCTCGAAGCAGCCTTGTTTGAATTTGTTTTCTACAACGTGGGAAGCCCTCTTCATTGGGTTTGTTTAATCCAAAAGTCACCAGACTTACCATATTTTGTGGATCTGGTTCCTGGCTTGTCTTTTGACCATTCAAGAGTTATAAAAACATCTCTTTGGGGCTTGTAACCCTAATTAATCTAAAGGAGGCTATCAAGGGGAGATTCAAGTGCTAGAACTGTAGCCGTGAATAGTGCTCCGGGAAGAAAGTTCTTCATCCATCCTCAAGTGATTCAAGCCACATCTGGAGCAGATCAACTCCAAGCCAAGTGGAGATCAAGCTGCATCCAAAACATTCTTCATCAACTAAGGGGAAGCTTGAATATGAAGTTTTCTCTTTGTGTCTTCCATTCGATTCCTATTTTAGATTCTAGTGTGTGTTCTTGTAATATCAGAATACTTGTGTGTGTGTGGATCTACGTAGATATGTGTATATGTGTGTGTCTAATTCTTCACATCTCTTTGTGATTCGGTGTTTGTACACCTTTGTGAGAGTTCTGAACTCCTCACGTGTGTGTGTGTGTGTGTGTGTGTGTGTGTGTGTGTGTGTGTGTGTGTGTGTGTGTGTGTGTGTGTGTGTGTGTGTGTGTGTGTGTGTGTGTGTGTGTGTGTGTGTGTTTTGATCTTGTAATCTTTTACAAGATAGTGTGAAAATCCTCACAGATGGTGAGAGGTGGATGTAGGTTGCTGTTGTTACATCCGAACCACCTAAAAATCTCTGTCCATTGTGTGGTTTGTGTGTGTGTGTGTGTGTGTGTGTGTGTGTGTGTGTGTGTGTGTGTTTTGATCTTGTAATCTTTTACAAGATAGTGTGAAAATCCTCACAGATGGTGAGAGGTGGATGTAGGTTGCTGTTGTTACATCCGAACCACCTAAAAATCTCTGTCCATTGTGTGGTTTGTTCCTTTTCATCTATCCCTATTCTGTGCAGCATATGCGTAGTTTTCTTGGTTGCATTGTTTGTGTTAGATCTAGCATAATTTATCATTTCCATACTAGATCTTGGATATATTAAAAGGTGGGTTCAGATCAGCAAGGCAAACCTTGTCAAGAAGATAACATCTTGCGTGAGTTGAATCTCCGGATTCTCACCTCCGCCATAGTACCAAAGATCGGTTGAGTGCGATAGATTCTATTAGATCTCTTTGTTTTCATAGAGTCTTGGAATTCATTACGACTTTTATTCCTTCTTGTTTGAATCGGGCATATATTTGTTAAAAGTTTGAATACACCAAATTCACCCCCCTCTTGGGTGTCATTGATCGCGGGACTTCAATTGGTATCAGAGCTAAGGCTCTACTTCTTTCAGATCTAACGATCTAGAGTAAGATCCAGATCAATGGCAAACAAGGGTATGATGCCTGAGGGTCACTCCATTCATCGTCCTCCAAACTTCGATGGCTCAAATTACTCCTATTGGAAAAATAGAATGCATGTTTTTTTGAGAGCCCATGAATATGAGATCTGGAGAGTTGTGGACAAGGGTCCTTACAAACTCTCTGACGATGAAGAGAAATGGACACCCGAGGAAATTAAGAAATGCACTATCAACTTTAATGCTATGAATATTATGCAATGTGATATACATCCTAATGAATTCTCTCGTGTATCCATATGCAGTTCAGCAAAGGAGATGTGGGACAAGTTGCGGCTCATATATGAGAGAACCTCCGAGGTCAAGGAGACCAAGGCAAATCTCCTTGTAAGAGATTATGTGCTGTTCAAAATGAAGCCTGAAGAAACCATCTCAGAGATGTTCACAAGATTAACGGAGATCACAAATGGTCTCAAAAGTCTTGGGAAGGAGTACACAAACTCCTATCTTGTGAGGAAAGTCCTGAGATCACTTCCGTTGGCGTGGCACACAAAAGCCACAGTAATTAAAGATTCAAAAAATCTGTTCACACTTTTCTTGGACGAGCTCATAGGGTCACTCATGACCTATGAGATAAATATGAAGAGAACAGCCGAGGAAGATACGAAGAAGAAGAAAGTGATTGGATTGAAAGCTCATCAATCTGATGAAGACTTTCAAGAAGAAGAATCCAACGACGGAAGCAATGAAGAAGAAGACTTGGCCATGATAACTCACCAAGTGAGGAGATTTTTGAGAAAGAAGAGGAACTTCCAAGGTAACTTCAAAAAGGGGCAAAGGAAGCCCATTCAAACCAAGGGCGAGTCAAGCAAACCGAACAACGTCATTTGCTATGAATGCAAGAAGCCCGGACACATGAGAGGAGAGTGTCCAGATCTGAAGAAGAAGTTCAAGAAGGAGAAATTCAGGAAGCCAAAAGTAATGGTCGCTACATGGAGCGACGAAGAGGAAGAGCTGTCCGAAGAAGAGCTCGGAGAGCTCATGGAAAGCCTGTGCCTCATGGCACATGAAGATGATTTGACCGAGATAAATTCTGACCCTGATTTTATTTCAAATGAACAACGGGAGTCGGAATATGAAAAATTGTATACAAAATACAAGAAAATCAGATCTAAAAATAAAACTCTCAAAAAGAAAATTGATGATTTGTCACATGAAGATATTTTTGTTAAGTTTGAAAAAGTGGAACAAGAATGGTTTGAACTAACCAAAGAAAAAGAAACTTTGCTTCAAACAATTTCAGATCTTGAAAAAGCCAAAGAGGAACTATCATGTAAAATGTCTGAAATTGAAAAAGTATGTGAAAAGCTCATGAATGAAAAAGAAATTCTGACCTCATCCATTTCAGAAAATGAAAATAAAAATGTGGATTTGAATAAGGAGGTGACTGACTTGCAGTTCACTCTCTCCAGGTTTGTCAAGGGCAAACAAAATCTAGATAACTTGTTGGGAGTTAGAGTCAATTTCCAAAAGGAAGGATTGGGATATACTCCCCAAAATAAAAAACCCTTTGAGCATAAGATCACTACATCCTATGTTCATGAAAAAGAAAACAACCATGCTTCATGTTCCAACTATAAGCCAAAACATGTCCAACCCAAACCACTACAATTCCAAAGAAAGTTTGCACATGTTAATTGCTATCATTGTGGTAGATTTTGTCATGTTGTTGCAAATTGCTGGTTCAAATAAAGCCCACCAAGAAATCATGCTTTTTAGACCAACAAAAGATATGCACAGAATTGGACTGACTCCTACGGACCCAAACTAGCTTGAGTACCAAAATCAATTGAATGAGAATGTTGTTCCTTACAGACATGTCTTGAAGCCAGGGGGAGCAAATGGTACTTGGATAGCGGCTGTTCAAGGCATATAACAGGGGACAAGAAGGTGTTCTCTACACTACAAGACAAGGATGGAAGTTCAGTTGCGTTTGGAGGCAAGGACAAAGGTAAAATCATTGGAATCGGTAATATAGGTAAGAATTCTGAAATTCTTATCGAGAATGTGCTTTTGGTGAAAGGCTTAAATCATAATCTCTTGAGCATAAGCTAGTTGTGTGACAAGGGTTTTAAAATTGTTTTTGATGAAACCCACTGCCTTGTCATAAATAAAACCTCTAATGAAATCAGATTCATCGGAAAAAGAAGCAACAATGTCTATACTATTGATCTAGATGATGTTTCCCGTGATGATGTGTGCTTGGTAGCAAACAATCATGATAATGAATGGCTATGGCACCAAAGACTAGGTCATGCTAGTTTTGGAGTAATCTCCAAGTTATCTAAACATGACTTAGTAAATGGTTTGCCAAAATTAAAATTTGAAAGTGATAAAATCTGTGAGGCTTGCACAAAAGGCAAGCAAACACGCATATCTTTCAAAAATAAGAACATTGTTTCTACCTCCCGGCCTTTGGAATTGCTGCATCTTGATTTGTTTGGCCCAACTAGGACTTCCAGCCTAGGAGGGAAATCCTATGGTTTTGTGATTGTTGATGATTACTCTAGATTTATATGGGTGTTATTTCTATCTAATAAAAATGATGCATTGATGGAGTTTCAAGTGTTTTGTAGGAAAATCTAAAATGATAGAGGCTACCTTATCACTACCATCCAAAGTGATCATGGTGGTGAATTTGAAAATCATGAGTTCAGTAATTTCTGTGAAGAGCACGGGTATACGCACAACTTCTCATCACCAAGGACGCCCCAACAAAATAGAGTGGTGGAGAGGAAAAATAGAACATTGATTGACATGGCACGAACCATGTTAAGCGAAAATTCTCTACCAAAATACTTTTGGGCTGAGACGGTAAGTACAACGTGTTACATCATCAACAGGGCAATGGTAAGGTCCATTTTGAAGAAAACTCTCTATGAGCTCTACAAGGGTAAGAAATCGAATATATCCCATCTTAAACCCTTTGGATGTTCATGTTTCATCCTGAACAATGGTAAGTCCAATCTAGGTAAGTTTGATGAGAAAAGTGACAAGGGAACCTTCCTAGGCTATGCACTTAACTCTAGAGCTTATCGAGTGTTTAATAAACGGACTTTGGTTGTTGAAGAAAGTCCTCATGTGATTTTTGATGAATCTGAACTAAAATTGACTACTCAAATTGTGGATGCAGGAGAAGCCCCCAAAAGTTCAACTAATGCTGGAACATCTAAAGCCAAGGATGAACCAAAGGAAGGAATACCCAGCAAGAGGTAAGAAGATGAAGATCCTTCAATTGAAACACTACAAGAGCAGCAAGTGCAACACCCCGACTTGCCAAGCACCTCCACATTCTTAAAGGATCATCCAGCTGAAAACATAATCGGTAATCCTCAAGATGGGGTAAGAACTAGAGCATCTCTAAGGTAAGTAGAAGAAGAGGATTTGATAGCCTTAATCTCACAGGAAGAGCCTAAGGATATCTATGAAGCTCTTCAAAATGAATCCTGGATCCATGCTATGCATGAAGAGTTGCACCAGTTTGAAAGAAACCAGGTGTGTACTCTAGCGCCATGACCTAAGAATCAATCCATAATTGGAACTCGATGGATTTTCAGAAATAAGTTAAATGATACGGGATTGGTTGTTAGGAACAAGGCCCGGCTTGTAGCTAAAGGGTATAGCCAAGAGATGGGTATTGATTTTGATGAGTCATTTGCACCGGTTGCTCGTCTAGAAGCAGTCTGAATTTGATTGTCTTATGCTTGCTCATCTAACTTCAAATTATTTCAAATGGATGTTAAATCTGCATTTCTAAATGGGTATATCAAAGAGAATATCTTTGTAGAACAACCTCCAGGTTTTGAAGACCCCAAACATACACAACATGTGTACAAGCTCCAGAAGGTCTTGTACGGACTGAAGCAAGCACAAATGACATGGTATGAACGGCTCACCTCATTTCTGATTGAAAATGGTTTCAAGAGAGGTAAGGTTGATCAAACACTTTTCACAAGAAAATCAGGTAAAGATATATTAGTGTATGTGAATGACATAATTTTTGGAGCTACTAATAATGCGTTATGTGATGAATTTGTAGAAATTATGTAAGGAGAATTTGAGATGAGCTTAATGGGTGAACTAACATTCTTTCTTGGACTGTAGGTGAAGCAAACATCTGAGGGCATTTTCATAAGTCAAGTCAAGTACACAATGGAGCTTTTAAAAAAAAATGGGATGGCTGAAGCAAAACCTTTGTCAACTCCAATGACCACAACCTCGAAGTTAGACAAAGATGAAAATGGTAAAACAGTAGATCCTACACTGTTTCGAGGTATCATCAGATCACTACTGTATCTTACAGCATGCCACCCTGACATTCAATTCAGTGTATGTCTTTGTGCCCGTTTTCAGTCATGCCCTAAAGAATCTCATTTATCGACTGTTAAACGTATTTTTAGATACTTACTTGGCACAATAGATTTTGGCTTGTGGTTTCCCATCGGTAGTTCTTTTGATTTGATTGCATACACCGATGCGGACTATGCCGGATGCATTGTATATCATAAAAGTACTAGTGGGTACTGTCAGTTTCTTGGTGGGTGCCTAGTCTCATGGGTCTCCAAGAAACAACATTCAGTAGCTCTCTCAACGGCCGATGCTGAATATGTAGCCGCCGGAAGTTGTGGAGCCCAAGTACTTTAGATCAAAAATCAATTGCTTGATTTAGATATTGAAATGAAATGTGTGCCAATCTTGTGTGATAATACCAGTGCAATCAGTTTGTCAAAAAATCGTGTTCAACATTCTAGGACCAAACATATTGATATTCGTCATCACTTTCTGAGAGATCATGTAGGAAAAGGGGTCTTTGAATTGAATTTCATTGACACACACAATCTGCTAGCTGACATCTTCACAAAACCCCTAAACCAGGATCAATTTAACAAGATAAGAAGATAACTTGGGATATGCAAGGGTGAGAGCATACACACATAGGTTTGCACTTAGGACAAGAATTGCATTTGTAGAAACTCATATGCATCAAGGGTAGGAAAACATGCATATTTCTTTTAATACCTTGTGTGTTAACATACACTCATGCATGCTTGAATGTATTTATATATATAGCCCTCCTTGAATTTTTTTTCTAAGGCCAGATATTCCTTGGTTAAATAATTGTGGACTCAGTGATGTCGGACCTAAGGAAACTTCTGAGGGGGAGTTAGAAACTTTCCTCAAATTTGCATCTCTTTCCTTCCCTCCACTTCAAGACATTGGCTCAAATCTGAAGGTCAGATGATAATCCCCCCCCCCCAAACAAAAAAAAACGATGAAAAAAATTAATAAAAAATTGAAATTGAAACGAAAAAGAAACAAAAAAATACAAAATTTGGGGTTTTGGGGCTAGCGGTCGACCACCAGTCCCGCACCGGTCGACCGGTGGCGGCTAACTGGCCCGACCAGGTCTCATCTGAGCCACCTTATAAGGGGTCCTAAAACCCCTCCTTCTCATTCCATCACTCCCATTCACTCTCGACCACTTTGCCCTAACCCTAGAACCTCAAAACTCCACCTCCCAAGCCCCTAAACCTCATCATTCCTCCACTCGCACAAGATCTGACGTGTTCGTCGCGATTTCGGGACGAACTCCATTTGGCCGTTCGTGCATACATGGAGTTCCCTCCTTGGTTCCAAACTATAGAGAAGGATTTTACAAGCCCCTAAAGTGTCCGTTGATCTATCTTCTTTCCCCGGGACGAGGGTCATCTCTTCAAAGGTTTTTCACCAGGTTTCTAGTTCGGGATGCCACCTAGACGAAGCTCTCGGTGTTCTGCCCAGGGGGAGCCCAATGGTCATCCACGAGCGGCCCCAGCACATCTACCACAGCAGGCACCAGTGCCTCGTCGAGCACCTCGTTTGCCTCCTCGTCCCATTATCGACCCTCGACTGGTCGACTTCAACGAGGTGAATGAGCTTTTGCCCGACTTATGTGCTTTCTTTGAGATTCAGCCAGGATGGACTGATTTCATCACTAGATATACCCGCTATTACCCCAGTCTAGTGCATCAGTTCTATGGGAATTTGATTGCAAGGAATGAGGAGTTATTTTCTGTTGTTCGAGGGGTTAAGATTCACATTACTCCCGATCTATTTGAGAGATGCTTAGGAGTTGCGGCTAGAGGAGCCGACTTGGTTTTTGGTCATGGGGAGGTTGAGGACACATTTCTTGCTATGACCAGTTGTGAGTACGTGCATGGTGTCAGTAATTTAATTGAATTGAATGTGAATCATTTTCCACCACTGCAGCGTGTATTGCACCATATATTTATCTCTCTCATTTATCCTAAGAGAGGCAACAGAAATGAAGTGACAGAGGTTCATAAATTCCTGTTTTACAATGTGATGAATGGTATACAAGTCAACATGGTTCACCTCATGATGACTCTCATTGGAGCTTACCGAACAAATCTGCGGCGATCCTTGCCGTATGCCTCACAGTTGACCGAGATATTCATTCATGCTGGGATCAATTTAACAGAAGAACAATTTATTTATGTTCGCCAGGATGATATCTATAACAAGCATAAGATCATTACTGATATGGGATATTACTATGGTCCCGATGGTGAGTTACGCCGAGATGTGCCTACTTATGGAGAAGAATTTGATAGTGAGGAAGAGTAGGAACCAGAACAGCAGCAGGATCAAGGGGATGCCCCCCCTCCAGTTCAAGCCGAGGAGCAGGCTCCTCCACCCTCACCTCATCATATGGATCCGGAGATGCCTCCTCCACCTCAGTTCCATCATGGAGAGTCCTCCACTCAGGGGGCCACACAGCATTCTTGGGTAGATTATGAGATTTTTGACAGGCAGTTTACTGGGCTAGAGACTCATGTGGATACTTTTGGGGATCAATTTTATACTCTCGGGGATCGTGTTGACACTATGGGCAATATGATTGACACCATGTCAGGTCGCATAGATTCCTTCTCCACTGTTCTGGATACCCTCTCCACTCAAATGGCCACACTCTCCACTCATATGACTAGCCTCACCGACAGTGTTGCTGATTCCAGCCAGGCCTTCCATATCATGAACATGACACTTCTTGGCATGTCTCGCCGTGATGCGGCTCATGACCTCTCCATTGGCCGTATTCGGGATAGTCTTCAGCTTCAAGATCATTCTTTTGAAGACATCCGCCGTCGCCTTGGATACCAACCTCCTCCTCTAGAGGATCAGCCTCCTGTCGATGCCCCATGAGGATTTGTTTTGGTCTCGTACCTCTATGCTGTTGACCTGCGGTCTTGTGTCCCTTGTGTCTACCTTCGTCTATCCTATCCCCTTTTGATGATGCCAAAGTGATGATGCCAAAGGGGGAGAAGTAGTAGTGCAAGTTCTATATATATGTCGATATATGTTTGTGTGTTTGCATGTATGATCATGTAAGGATCATTGAGTCTGTTCTGTATTTGTGCATTTGTTTAGTCACTTATGGTCTAGAGTCATGCATTCACTCTCACATTAATGTACCTTGTAATGAAATGATGAATTGAGTGCAACTAGTGTTTGACCTCAAATGGTTGGCTCTTGTGTCTCATTTCTTTTCTAATTGGCAAATAAAGTGTTGAATGGTTTGCGTTCGCTGGCTTAATGGGTTGTGAGTAAAATGCCTTGATTTTGAACTTTGATCTCAATTTTCAAACATTGCTTAAAGGCACACCCATGTACTTAAATACCCCTTCAGTTTTGTCATCATCAAAAAGGGGGAGATTGTTGAGTATATTCAGGTGATTTTGATGATAACAAAACCCAGGATGTGCGTTCTATCATGTGCCATGTCTTAGCAATCAAGTTCGACTTTCATACGCATTCAAAGCATAATTTCATCATGCACTATGTTTAAATGTTTAATCCCTTCCAAGTGCATAAATCCATCTTGGTTCTTAAACCGCCCAGGCTAAGCTTAACTCACTTGTTTTAATTGAGACAGTATGTGTCATAAACTGATTAGCTCACAGATCATGATCTACTGTCTAACTCTTTCAATTTTGTAGGAATTCCAGCCAGCGGTCGACCGCCAACTGGGGCCAGTCGACTGGTTTTCCCAGCAACGAAAAGTCCCATTCCTATAAAATTCCGGTCGACTGCCCCCTCCTACCGGTCGACCGCTAGCCTCGAAGCAGCCTTGTTTGACTTTATTTTCTAAAATGTGGGAAGCCCTCTTCATTGGGTTTGTTTAATCCAAAAGTCACCAGACTTACCATATTTTGTGGATCTGGTTCCTGGCTTGTCTTTCGACCATTCAAGAGTTATAAAAACATCTCTTTGGGGCTTGTAACCCTAATTAATCTAAAGGAGGCTATCAAGGGGAGATTCAAGTGCTGGTACTGTAGCCGTGAATAGTGCTCTGGGAAGAAAGTTCTTTATCCATCCTCAAGTAATTCAAGCCACATCTGGAGCAGATCAACCCCAAGCCAAGTGGAGATCAAGCTACATCCAAAACATTCTTCATCAACTAAGGGGAAGCTTGAATCTGAAGTTTTCTCTTTGTGTCTTCCATTCGATTTCTATTTCAGATTCAAGTGTGTGTTCTTGTAATATATGAATACTTGTGTGCGTGTGGATCTACGTAGATATGTGTGTGTGTGTGTGTGTGTGTGTATAATTCTTCACATCTCTTTGTGATTCGGTGTTTGTACACCTTTGTGAGAGTTCCGAACTCCTCACGTGTGTGTGTTTTGATCTTGTAATCTTTTACAAGATAGTGTGGAAATCCTCATAGATGTTGAGGGGTGGACGTAGGTTGCTGTTGTTACATCCGAACCACCTAAAAATCTCTGTCCATTGTGTGGTTTGTTCCTTTTCCTCTATCCCCATTCTGTGCAGCATATGCGTAGTTTTCTTGGTTGCATTGTTTGTGTTAGATCTAGCACAATTTATCATTTCCATACTAGATCTTGGATATATTAAAAGGTGGGTTCAGATCGGCAAGGCAAACCTTGTCAAGAAGATAACATCTTGCGTGAGTTGAATCTCCGGATTCTCACCTCCGCCATAGTACCGAAGATCGGTTGAGTGCGATAGATTCTATTAGATCTCTTTGTTTTCATAGAGTCTTGGAATTCATTACGGCTTTTATTCCTTCCTATTTGAATCGGGCATATATTTGTTAAAAGTTTGTATACACCCAATTCACCCCCCTCTTAGGTGTCATTGATCGCGGGACTTCACCTGAGATGTAGTTGGATCGCTTGACTGATCTGGACTATCAGCCATGAGGCATTCATGCCTTCGTTCTCCTTCTTCAAGTATCCTGGCCAGTCCGTTTAGTATCTCCTTGGCAGAGCTACAGTTGGAAACAAAAGGGAACTTGAAAACATCAACTGCAGCTTTTATCAGTTTGAAGGCAACACGGTTGTCAACATTTTTGGTCCTTTGTTCAGCAGACCATTCAGATGTGTTTGATGGCAGCTTGTGCGGACCATGGTATATGAGAGTCCATAACCTTGTATCAATGGAGTTGACAAAGGCACACATGTTCCCTAGCCACATGGTAAAATCAGAACCATCAAATATAGGCGAAGAAGTCATTGAAGCTTGTTCAATAGATAAAGCCATTAAATCAAATGCACCGAGATCTTTCTCTGCAGATCGTTGGATCTGAGTATAACAGAGCTTGGCTCTGATACCAACTGTTTGGTCCTTGGGTGCAATAGGATCTAGAAGGGGGGTTGAATAGATCCGGTGACAAATTATGCCCAATCTAAAGCTTAGCTAGATAAAATACAAACTACTACTATGATGCAAGTAAATCCCTTAAACATGAAGTACAACGGATTTAGCATGAGTGGTTCAAGGGTTGGAGCAAAATATCAGACCCAAACTGCTCAAGTCGAAGCATCCACACAACCCATTCTGTACTTCAATTAGAACAGCTGCTCAACAGATTCCCAATGTGTGTGGACAGTAAACTAATGTGTGTTCATTGAAAAGCAACTAAGATAGCATGCGTTTTAAGCTAACATAAGAATCTGTGAATGGGGATAGAGAAGATGGATCAAACGCACAAGGCACAACCCATTACGCGAGGACTTTTTAAGGTGGTTTGGTTGCAACCCCGCAACGTACGTCCACCCCTCACCAAACCCACTGAGGCTTCCTGCTGACACATAGCTGGACTCCTGAGCCTTACAGCTTGCTACAGCTAACCATCACAGCTTTCTACTGCTGAGCCTCACAGCTTGCTACTGCGGAGCCTCACGGCTTGCTACAGTATACAGTAGATGAAAAGAAAATAAAGAAAGATGCAAACAAAAACATTAGTTCTGAATAGAGCTTGAAGACTTTGGATTTGATCCACAAGTCTTGTTTGAACGGATAGGAAATGAGACTTCTTTGGCTACTGATACTTTCTCTCTTTACACTTAGGCTGACTGCAGAGATGCTTGCCTCTCCATCTCCTTACATCACCGGATTGGGTGAATCCATGTGCTGCGCTACACTCTTTTTGTTTCCTCTCTTTTTATTCTTTTCAGATAATCTGCTAAGGCACATGCTCTCTTTCTTTTCTTCTCTCAGGCGTTCTTCTTTCTCTTTTGGCAGCAGCAGCTCTCTTCAAGTAGGGAGTTTGATATATATATAGAGCTGGGTAGAAGCTATTCCCTCCAGAATCCTTCGATCTAATTGGTTGGAGTATAAAAGACTTGTTTGAATACTAACATCTTCGTTGATTGGACCACCATATCTGATAGCAGGAGCAAATCACACTGCCCTAGCAAAGACACAAGTTTCCCTCCAAGTTCCTTTAATTTGAATTATTAGAATAAGCAAGTGAGGTTTGACCAAAAGTGCCTGTTGTATCTTTAATTTTCTTGGGCTGGCTTGTAGAGAAGGACATCCTCTTGTCCAGGGAGATTTTCTTCTTTTAGACACAAACCTTTCTTGGTTGACTCTAGTAGAGCGGATAGTAGAGAAGGGCTCTTTTCCTTCACAGATATCTTGTCCAAAAGATTGTTTTGATCACTAATTGTGATAGGGACAGTGGTTAATCCTAGGAACCTCCTCCAGGCGTCAAAAACCATGTTTACAGAGGTTTACGGTGCATATTTTTACCCTCTGGCTAGCCTTCGAAAGTTACAGAAGTTTGGACAGGTGATTTCTTCATTTGATCCCCCAGCGAGCTATTTGTTAGCCTTGTTGCCCATTTATCACCCTTGCGCGTCTATTTGTCTACCTTGCAACTTATTTTTCACCCTTAATAGCATCACCCGTCGCCTTTGTATATTTGAGAGCTTCAACAGAGCTGGAGTCAACTCCAAAGCCTTGTAGAGTCGACTCTTCTTCTACACTTTTCACTCTTTCAGCCTGGCCGTCCATTTTTCACCCTTGGCAACCTATTATTCACCCTTAACGAACATTTATGCTACGGCCTATTTTTCACTCTTATCGCTGGAAGCCGTCACCTTAGCCCTTTTTCCAGTTAGCTTGAGCCATCGCGTTAAGCTATTTGTCACCATTTGGTCTATATTAAATACACTGTTGAAGCTTCATTTGCCACCGCTAAGGCTTTATTTGTTACATGCACGAGCTCTCTTCATTCCTGCTGACTATCTTCACTGTTGTTGACTTTTACTTTGACCAGAGTTGACCTTGACTAGAGTCCACTTGACTGGAGTTGACCTCGACTACAGTGATCTTGACTTGGTCAACTTTGACTGAAGTCAACATTGACTGGACTTGAGGTTGACTGGACACTTGACTGGATCACTGTAGCTGGCCTTGAGGTTGGCTGGAGTTGACTTTCGTTGAGAACAAAGTCAACTCTTCTTCTTCATCTACATGCCCTTTCAGCCTCATCCTCCATTTGTCAGACTCAAGATGTATTTTTTTCACCTAAGAGACTTATTTGTTGACCTTACAAATCATTTTTCACCCTTGGCCTTCACAAGCCATCGCCTTTTGATCATTTTCTGCCTTGCAGGTCTAATGGTTACGGCTGACATCTATTTGTCACCGTTGCCCAGCTATTTGTCAACCTTAAGGGTCTATTTGTCACCCTTATGAATGTATTTGTCACCCTTGTTCTTTTGTGTGTTTGCCTTGACATCCTAGCTTGGCTGCGTCGATGCACAATGGCTGTTGCGTCGAATCTACTCTCATGTTTTCTTCTTCTCAGATCTTATTCTCCCGTGCCAAGCTATTTTTTACCTCTGTCAACCTATTTGTCACCCTTAAGTTTCATTTGTCACCCATAGAGGTCTATTTGTCACCCTTACTCAATTGTTTTGTCTGCCTTGATTTTTCATTTGTTTGAGCAAGAGGGTGAACTCACTTGGCTTTCTCTTTTTAATTTCTTTCTTTTTACATCACCTGCCTTGATTTTTGTGCAACCAACAATATTTTAACTTTTCATCACTTGCCTTGATTTTTGTGCATCTAATTGCCTCCATTTTTGTGCAACCATCAATTTCATCACATGTCTTGATTTCTGTGCATCCATGCATTATATCACATGACACCATTGCATGATCTCTTCACACTGCTCATCTTTATGAGGCTATTCACATGTCAGTGATGACTTTGACCTGAACTACAAACAGTTGACAACATCAAATGCAAGTAAGACTCCTCAATGAGTCATAGTCAGACATCATCAAAATAATAGGATCAAGTATGTTCAACACCTGCCCAACAGTGGCCACCTAAGGGCCTGTGTACTGGGCGGCCAAACCCCTGGCCACCCAGGTGCAGTGTAGCCAGAGGGCTGGCAGCCCTGGCCTCTGTGGAGGGCAGCCACTAGGGTGGCCACCCAGGGGTGTTTGGCAAGGTGGCCAGATCCCTGGCCGCCCAGAGTGCATGGTGGCCAGAGAGGTGGCCGTACATGCCACTGCGGTAGGTGACCCTCGTGTGCCATCTATCAGATTTTCATGATTATACATGATTTGTTGTTCCAGTCTGTGCCATACGCAGTGGCAGTCGATAGATTAGTTACTCAGTCAACTGTTCTTGACTTCAGTGATATCGAGCCGCCTCGTGATGTGTTACATGCATGTGATGGATTCATATGAACCGATGGTACTCCAGTGGTTTTCGCTATTTTGGCAAGTTCTCACTTTCACTGATCCTTCCCACTAGTTGTACTTGGAGAGGGAGATTTCTGTAGCCCATCTAAGAGCGGCCAAGCTAGGTCCAGTGAGACCAAAAGAGGCCCAGCTCATCTAAGTGACAGCCCCGTAGGGCCCACTTAGCATAAAAGCCCAATAAGTTCACTCGGGATCAAGAACTTCCTAGGCGGCCATTAGGCCCGGAAGGCCGAGCATCGGTCCGGTCGGAGGAAGACCCACGCCCGACCTATCCCCCTAGCCGGGATAAAGGCTAGCACTCTGCGCCCACTCCGACTGCTCTCACCCGAGCTATGCTTATCGCCCGGGACAGGGCTGGCACTATTTATGCTTGGGTCGACCGACGAATGCTTATCCACGCTGCCGATAAGAGCCCTTTCTGAGCAGGAGTTACGGGGATAAGGGAGCCCACAAATCCTCAAGGTTATAAAGAGCCCACAATGAGGATGTAATGAGCCCACGTCGAGGATGTAACCCCCGCCCGAAACTCCTTAGCTTACGGGACTCATGAGGCAGGCGTACTATTTAAACCTGGGACTCCCTCCGGTGAAAGGTAAGGCCAACACACGCCTAAGATTCCCTGAGCAGGAACCACTTCACCACCTTGGTGGAGAGGGATCTCGTGCATCTCATTCCTTCTCCCTTCATAGCTTCCACCATTGCTCTACTGACTTAGGCATCGGAGGGTTTACCCCAGAGAACCATCCCCTGGACCCCCTGATCTGTTTCCCTTCCTTGCAGTTCACTGATCGGTGATCATCTCCCCCAGCTCAGGACCATCGTGAGATCACGCCTCTTCAGTACCTAACTTGGGCACATTGCTACCGACCCACCTGGGAGTGGTGGAGGCTAGGCCTGAGTAGATGGTTTTCAAACTGGTTACCGTAGGGCTCCTTGCCTTTGTAGCTTCAGTCCGACTAGTGGGAAAACTGACTAGAGGACCCAACTTAGAGAAGATAGTCTGTGTGTGCACATGTGGTAGGGGGCGTGGGACACGCGCTGATGAGGGTGACCCCAGCTAGTCCTTGTTCTGTAATACTATGTACGGCATCTCAGTTTTCACCTGGGACGAGTAGGGAGACAGCTGAGGCTATGGACTAAGTCGTCAGTTGACACATCCGGTCTTGGTTCTAGTGGATAGTACTTCTATCACTTGAGAGGTAGCAGATCTGGTTTTCTTCTAACGAGGTTTACTATTTCGGCGGTTCAGTGTATTCCATCCTACGTGACCGAGGCATGGTTTTCTGGCAGGTGTAGTAGTCCTGTGTAGAGTTCTTTAATTGTTGTTCTCTACCTCCTCTGTTATTTATTTGTTACTCTTGTTAGCTGTTTATTACACTGTTATATTTGTTGTTGTGAGGTAGGGATCTGATGAATGTTCCATTTCATACCATAATTTGCATCACATACATCACTTTTGAGAACTTAATGAGCATAGTTGTGCATTAAAATGATTAAACCTCATTCTCACAATCAATTCAAGTCTGGACGTAATTAACATGCATTTTAAGTTAAAATGGCAGTGTGAGACATGAATGAGCATGAGCATCAAATTGCATAACTATCACATTTCATTTTTGAATTTTTTATGGCATTTCAAGAATTAGCGTCCGAAGATTGGATGCCATTTTTGAAGACATATGAATTAGCGTCCACATGCTAGACGCCAATTAAATATAGCGCCTTCTCGAAAAGGTGCCAATTCCAAGAAGTAGCGACATACTGGTGGACACCAATTTGAAGAAGCTTATAGAAATAAGAATCAGTGCCTTCTTGGAAGGGTGCCAATTCTCTTGTACGAAATAGAAGGAAAAAGTTGAAAATAAGAAAACAAAGAATCTGCGGCTGGGACCTAGACGCTAATTGAAATAGTGTCAGGATGGTTGACGCCATTTTATAAATTAATGACGCCTGTGATGGACGCCATTTAAAGTTAGAAACCAAGTGAAATTGGGCAAGCCTAAATAGGGTTATCTCTCCATGATTATCACCAGAAGGACTCTGTTGGTGGCAAAAATCTCGGTTCGAGCCTAATCTTGAAGGCCACGGCTGAGGGGTTCCCTATACACTATCAAGAGCAGCCTGAAAAAACCGAATAGAGGATTCTAGCCTTTTTCTCCCCCTTTTGCCACTCTTTTCATTCTATTGCTTTTACAAAAGTTCTCCCTCTTTTCACATTCTACACTTTCTTCTTCTTCCTCATCCTCTAATTCTTCCTAGTTTTAAAGTTATTACAACTTTTAATCATGTTTCTTTCTTTTATTTTCACTGTTCATTCTTTCTCCCGTACCCTCTCTTTCTCATCCTTCTGTTCACCTTGGTTTTAAACATCATGCACGCAGACACTTTGTTTATGTTTTGTTTAATGTTTTGAAACCATCTTTTCTTCTTCTCTTATGCTTCCACCGTCCTCTCCCTCTTCTTATTTCTTCTCAACTCCCCAAGGCAGAGACTCTCCTTCGATCCTCTCACGGCGGTGCTCACCAAGGTGAGGCGAACTTCAAAGGCTCGGCGAGGCGTTTGGGCGGCGTCATTCTTCACTCTCCTGGCTTTCTTTCTCCCCCCTTCTTTTATTTTCATGCCAGTTGTAATTTTCATTTTCATAGAGTTGTAATTCTTTTTTTAGTAATAAAATTCATTTGTTACAATTGTTCCTCTCGTTCTTTCTCTCTCTACTTCTTCTAATTTTCTATCTTCAACCCTCAAATATTCTTTAGATAGATTTGATTTCCTACACTTTTAATTTTTGTTTTCAAGAAACTCACTCAATGTTTTGCAAAATAACATAAGAGTTTTCAACTTGCTTAAAAGAAAATTATCATCCTCGTGGGATCGACCCAGGCTCATCGCTTTACATTGATTCAAAATCTTTTTAGTGAGTGAGTGCAGTATTTATTTTGAAATTATGTGTGCGGCATTTTTCAACGATGAGTGTTTGTGGACATCAATTTTTGGCGCCGTTGTTGAGGAGGATAGATTTCTTTTCAAGTTGGGATTTCTTGTGTTTCATGTGTATATGTGAATACTAACTCCTTTTCTTTTTATTTTGCAGAAGAAAAAAAAGAGCAGAAATTTGAACCAGAAAATCCCAGAAAATCAAGTGTTGCAAAAAGCATCGCTGAAGGGGCTGAAATCTGCCACCAAAAGGAGCAGAAATCAAAAAATCCAGAAAATAGATCTGTCAAAAAATCTGTCACAGAAGGTAGAAACATAGGTGCAAAGGAGCAGAAATATGATAATCAGGAAAGTCTAGAAGAAAAGAAGCGTTGTTGCAGGTCCAAATCTAAAGGTAAAAGTTCTGTTCTGAAAAGTACTAAAAATCAAAAAAATTCTATAAATTTTTTTTTAAAAAATAGAAAATCAAAAATCCTAAAAAAATAGTTTAGGCCTTATTTTCTAATTAGAATTGCATATTAATTAGGCATTTTTGTGGCTACTTACTTTGATAAAGAGCATTCATTTCCATCTTCCCTTGCATTGAAAAAAAATCATCATCATGATATCATGCTTTCACGTTGATTGCATCTCTTACATGCATTGATGCATTTAGTTAATTCTCTGTTCATTTACTTGTATCGTTTGAAAATAAAATAAAATAAATCATTCTCTTCTTCTCTTTCTCCCTTCTTAACGGCAATTAGGCACACCCCTCTTGGATTTGGAAGGACCCTCCAATTGAGTACTCCATCTCATTGGACCGGAATCTCCTTGTTCAAGACCTCCGCAAGTCCCCGCACCCATGGATTCCCTCACGGACGTCGGGCAAGTTGTACCAAGAAAATCACAGGAGGTATTTTGCCCTTAGAAGTTAAAAAAAGAAACAAAGAGGAGTTTCGGGACCTATTGTTATTTTATAAAATTGGTGTCTAGGCTAGAGGTTAAGCGGCTCACGCCGAAGTGGGTGTTGAGCGGGTTTTTTATGCCGAATAACCGGGGTGAAGGGATACAGCGGGGAAGGAAGACACGGGAGTTTGATATATCTTAGGTATCCTCCTTACGGTTGCATGCCTCTCACGGCGGTATCGGGCACTCTCCTTTTACGGAAAGTCGAAAAGGGTCGAATGGCACGGGAATGTAAGAGTACGGATTAACCGGACAGGGTGTGGGCGTGCCAGTCGATTTCTCGACAATCACCCATGGAACCAAGGGTTGACTGGGGAAGCGTCACAAGGACGTGGCACGTGGGCTCAGGCGATCGGGTGACACGTGGAGAGAAAGGGTTCCACGGGTACGAGTGCGTAGGCGATTGTGGAAATCGTGTACTAGACGTCTTTCCCCATCGGCCGCAAGCAACCAGTGTTTATTACATCAGATTGAATCCGAACACCTTCATTCTAAGTTGAAGAAAAGTCTGTATATATGCCTGAAGCCGTGGGTAGAGGTCTGGGAGCATTCCGCAGCTGTGGGTGCGCTTTCGACTGAGGGGTGTTTACTGAGGTTAGGATGTTAGGCACGGATGCCGAGTGGTGTAGGTAGAAAGCTGGGGGCCCGAACGTGGATGCGAGAGCATTCGTCCAATTGGCGGTGTAATTTTTGAGATATACATGTATTTACAGGTAGGCCGTAGTGGCCACGGTACAACTGGTGCACGTCACGGGACAATTTCGATGTGATGATCGGTCCCCGGGTCAATGCGTGATAGATGAACACATGTGTGTTTTACAGAGGGCCCCTCCCATGGCATGGGCCATGGTGGCGACACCGAATGGGGGGGGCTTATGACTGGACGACTGGAGGGATGCATCGATCTGGTGTCTGGGCGAGGGCCGATCACGACTCGAGTAGAGTGGTCGAGCATGGCCTTGTGACTGCAAGAGAGCGTGACGTCATGGTACGCGCGTGGTTGTAACTGATGGACACGTGAGGGGGAATCCCGACATGAGGGGACGTTCACCCCTGTCATAACATCTCGCGCATGGTGGGTGTCGACTTGTGTGTTACGGCTAGATACGGTGTGAGGGGAGTGCAAACGACATACCCCCGGAGTACTAAGCCAACGAACAAGCCACCCACACACAATTCTCCTTAGCTCGTTGCCTAGAGCCGCTTGAAGCTTGAAGGCCAGATGTCTTCTTGTTTTGGATCTCAAATCTCTCCTTACCCCTTGAGCTTCTAAGGGGTTTTTATAGAGAAGTTTAAAGGGTTAGAATGGGTTTAGGAGGACTAGGTTGATAGGTTCAAGCTAGCCCGCGTAAACCTGATTGAATAGTGCACGGGAGAAAGGGTTTACGCGGACCAGCTCATAGGGTTGAGCTGGGCCGCATAAACCACTCCCTTGGGTGGGGTTTAGGCAGACTAGCCCAATGGGCTGATTTGGTCCACGTAAACCCCTCCACGAGGGTGTTTTTTAATAAAAAAAATGGGCTGGGAAGGGTTTAGGTGGACCGGCCTCATGGGGTGAGGCTGGTCCGCCTAAACCCCCTCCCCCAGGGGGTTTAGACGGACCAGCCTGGGGGGTCTAGGCTGGTCCGCCTGAACCCCACCCCGAGGGGTTTAGGCGTGCTGGTTTTGGGCTTTTTTAATTTAAAAAATTAAATTTTTTTATTGAAGGGAAGGGGTTTACACGGACCAGCCCAGGGGGCTGGGCTGGTCTGCGTAAACCTCCCCCAGGGGGTTTATACGGACCAGCCTGGGGGTCCAGGCTGGTCCGGCTAAACCCCACCCGGGGGGGGGGGGGGTTTAGGCGGATTGGCGCTAGGGTGAAGGGAGGCAATCCCCACCCTATAAAATCCATGTTTTGGTCTATTTTCTCCCTAAATTAACTAAGAAGAAAAGGACAACTTGGCTGGGAGGATACGTGGAGGCTTGCGGAGGCTTGTGTGAGCATTGACTCGAGGAATCTTTGGGCCGTTGTGCCGTTGCTTTGCCGCGTCCACGTGTCGACTTCACGAACTGGTACGGCACACGAACCATGTTGTAGGACCGCAAACTGGACGAACTGGGGCTGAGTGGGGCCATGGGGCCACCGGACTGGAGGGAGGGCCTGACCCCCCCCCCCCCCCCCGGGGAGTTCACCCTCCCTGGGGGCGCGTGGCCGCGCCCCGGGGTGAACTGGGCCCAGGGCCAGTCGTGACCCCGAGGGATGGCCCCCGGGGTCTCCGTGCGTCTTCTGCAAGTGTCCTTTGAAGGACGTTAAGCTCCGAGAATCTGGGATGGGCCCATGGGGGCTGTTGTTCTTCGAGTTGTTGTAGCCGCCTGCATGGCGTTCGGGTAAATGCCCGACACACCCCGGATTGTCGAACGGCTTGGGTAGCTGGCCGAGGGGCCCCAAGGTGGGCCTTAGGTTGAAGAAGGGAGCTAGTGGGAGCTTAGGAGAGGCATCTTAGGTGTGTGAGTCATTCCTCGAGCTGTGTGCCGTGTTGCACAGCGGGTTGGCAGAGTAGCCTCGGGTTGGCCCGAGTGCTAAAGTTAAGTGGCTTGTCACCACGTGTCTGAATGTCGGGGTTGGCCCTGACTTGTCGGGGGCTCGTTGTAGGGCCCAATTGATGTGTTGGGACCACGGGGCGGCCCATGGTTTAGTGTAGACAGGCTGGAATACACGCGCCTGTTGGATCGAGAGGACGGTCAAGCTAGAGGGGGAGGGGGTGAATAGGTTGACCTTATAAAAATTATAGTAGAGCAATTCGCATCAGAAGCACCACACCTAGATGATTAATTGAAACACTGAACCAAGCCAATCAGAGAGCGTGCCTATCATGCATCTAGCGAGGAACAAATTGCGAAGATTAAACCAAACCACAAGAGACCACAATTTTAAGGTGGTTCGGTCACCCAATGGAGACCTACGTCCACCTCCCCACTCAACTAGTGAGGAACCCTGCTGAGCTTCACAGCTTTGCTAAACCGAGGAAGTAAGTCCTCTACACTGTTGACTACCCCAACAGAAGACAACGAGGAACAAATCCTCAGATCCACTATCAAACAGCTTGAAGGCAAACAGCCTTGACACCCCTGATCTCAGCACAGCCCGCTGAATCAGAATAACCCTCTCTTCACTAAATCCAGTGAAGGAGAGGAATATAATGTTCAAAAACAATAGGAAAACTAAAAGATAAGAAATCAAACTTCAACACTTGGACACAGCGGAATTTAGATCACCAACAGAGAGATCTATGTCCATACGCATGAGCTTCGATCCTTGAATCTCCTTCGTCTGGAATGTAGAAGAGTCTTGGTGGCCCAATGATCTTCTGATCTGATTTTTCAGCAGCCTTCGTCTAGTTCTGCTCTCAGCCTCTCTCGTTCTGCTGTACGCCTCACTCGTTCTGCTCTTGCCCTCTCATTTACTTTTCTTCTCGGGTGAACCTATTTTATGGTCTTCCCGCGCACAAAATAGTTCACGTGAGGCAAGTGGGCCACCACCCTGATTTTCTGGTTATCCTCATGATTGCTCACGTGGGGAACCTTCTGGAGTGGTAGAAGCTACGAAACCTTATCCGCTTGTGACTGATGTGGCAGATAATGACTGAAGGTGAGATCCACTTATCGTGCTCTGCAACTTGAATTAGATGGCGTCGACCCTCTTGCCCCAAGGAGTTGACGCATCCTTCTTCTAGCTTCAGGTTTCATGCTGAGTGCGTTGACGCAAGATGCAACTGCGTCCACTCATTAGTTGCGCTTTAGACAGTTGTGGTAATCCATCGTACTGCAGCGTCGACCCATCGAACTGCAGCGTCGACGCTGCCAAGGTACTCCAGAGGCTACAACAAGGAATGCTTGAACTGCTGCGTTCACGCTACTTGATCAAAGCGTTGACGCATCTGAGTATTCCAGTAAGCCATTGGCTCTCCCTTTGTAACTACTGCGTCGACGCTGCTCTATTTTGGCGTTGACGCAGTGGAACAACTTGTGAAGATATTGGTGAAGGCTTCTTCAACTGAGGCGTGGACGCTTTAAGCTCCCAGCGTCGACCCTGTTCCTTTCTAGCAACAAGAATGAAATCAAGTGAAAGTATTATTGAATCAAACTTTAATTCATCATTGAATTGAATACATCATTCATATCTCATGGTTGTCATCATCAAAACCAGGGGCACAACAATCTCCCCCTTTTTGATGATGGCAACTATGAGGTGAATGCCACTCATAACATTGCATCTAAACAATCAAGGTTATTCATATCAAGCAAGAAACTTTAGATTAACAGGAAATCAAATCAGTGACTAAATCAAACTATAATTTTGTCATTCATTCAAGTTCAAGATTTTACATTATAGAACCAGACAAACAAGAAAACATTCATTCAAGTTAGTCAATATGATTGATGCAGATGCAATGAACTCTGGTCAAGATTCCAGCTTGACTTCATGATTGATGCATTAAACATTCTCCCCCTTTGACATCATCAGGAAGGGGAGGAAATGTGGAAGAGCTATCTCAAGAGTGGAAGAAACGATTGTATCTTCTGGCAGAAGTAGGTTGTTGTTGCTGACGAGAGGATTGTCCTTGAGTAGACTGAGATCCTTGAGGTGGCTGGCGAGGCTGCTGCTGTCCTGAGGCAGATGAATCTCTGGCCAGTAAATCTTGGATATCCTGAGAGAGTTCGCCCAGCTGATGACTTAGAGTGGAGCGCACACTGTCAATGGCAGAAGGAAGATCAGCTGTGATAGAGTCCTTGTTTTGAAACTTGTCCCCAATTGACTGAATTGCTACAGTCACTTTGTCAATCTTTTCTAACATAGCTTTGAGGCATTGGGGAACTGCATTGACAGGACCTTTGATGGTTTCAACGGCTATCCTCACATCAAAGCATAAATCAGTAATCTTGGCAAGGGATTGAAAAAATGAAGCTTGATTGTTGTGCATATCATTCACCAGTGTAGATAACTTGTCAAGAAGAGATGATATGTTCTGCAAGACTTTCCTTGTAGCTTGGTCAGATAACATCTTGGTGAGTAAGAATTTTTGCCACTCGGATAAGACAGAGACTTCAAATTGGATAATCCGAGAAGTCAGTTTGTTGAGATGATAATTTGTAAACTCCATTAACTTGTCCATCTTGGCATCCTGACGTTGCAACATCATAGTCATGTGTGCGAACATTTCTTCAACAGTGGCTGGAGGTGGAGCTTCATCAGAAGTTGGAAAAGGTCTTCTATAAATTCCAATGGCTCCAGTCATAAGGGGTTCCAATGTAGGTGCAGTGCCACTGGGTTGCCCAGTTTCCAGCTGAGGGCTTGATGATCTAGCAAATGGTTCTTAAACTCATGCTCTCCTCCTGCTGAACTACCCTCTTGTCTTTCTTCTCTCACCACATGAGGAATTGGTACTTCTGTCCTGTTTACGTGACTAGCATCCGCAGTGCCTGTTCTTGATGCCTGACCTGTTTCTAATGGAGCTGTTTGCTGACTAGGAAGAATTCAAACTGGCTTACCATCAATGACTTTAAAACCCATAAATTTCTGAATATAAGAAAGTGTGTAAACATTCCCTTGAGGGATGATTATTTTCTACTCAGAACCAAAGTCTACTCCAACTTTTCGAAAAATAGCAGTCAAGGGATCAGCATATGGAAGTGTTCTGGATTGTGTCAAGCATGACCCCATAGTTTGAATAACTACATCAGGCAGGGAAATTTGTATTCTCTTCAGCATACAGTAAAGGAGAAATCTCTGCATCTCAGTCACCCTTTCCCTACCACTGCTCTGTGGTGTGATCATAGATGTGCAAATGTGGTGGAGCAGTCTATTCAATGGGGGGAATTGATTTGCTTTGAGACTGGATAAATAAGTTTCCCTGACATCGGAAGGATCACTCGGTTTATCAGTCAGGAGAGCATAAGCGTCATGCTCATCATACTCAAAGCTATGTAGTTGAACTCCATTCTTGGGGATTTTCCAGGCTCTGGCAAACAATTTATTTGATAATTCAAAGCTAACATTTCGGACAGTTGATGTGAGTTTTGGAACGTGAGGTTCATACTTCAAATTTTTGTAGAACTCTCTGACCAGGGTGGGGTAATATACCTTGTGGGTTGTAACAAAAGACCACCATCCCTGATAGTCCAAGGTAGGAAACAGTTCCGGAAAAACGTCAAGCATTTTATGGTCGGTAGCAGCAATATACCGAGAAATAAGAACCTTCAGAGGTTCTTCCACGGTGACGGTAAGAGAGCTGTCCGCACCTTTCTGTCCCGTTGCAGCACTTGAAGATGAACCCTTCTTGTCTGACCTGACATCAGATTCCCTTCTCTTTTTGGTTGGCGGGCTCGGAGCGCGTGGACGCATCTCTTTCCTCTTCCCTTTATCGTGAGCAGCTTTGGAGCGGGGCTCCACATTGTCTTCGGCCGATGGTGAGCTTCTTGGATGATCCTCTGCCTTCTTCTTCCCCTTGTGAGTAGATGTCGGAGGAGCCATGGCAGCGAGATGAGGAAGAATGAAACAGGAAAGGGTTTTGGAGAGCACGGAAGATAGAACGACAAAGGCTTTCAAAAGAGATGAAGACGAACGGCGGTCACGTTCCGCTTTTAAAGGAGCTTCGAAACCCTTTTCAGTGAGCGGTTCAGTCGGTTCAAGTCCGCGAACCGAAAAAAGAGGGAAATGGTTCTGGAATCGTTGCGTTGACGCCAAGGGATACAACGTCGACGTAGTGAAGTAGAAACAAATGAATATATGCAAGAAGAGTAGCAAGAAAGTCATCTGTACAGGGAATTTTCTTAAGATACTGAGATAGGGAGTAGAGATGCTCATATTCAAGGATTTTTAAGTATTGCAGATCGAGTTCCCATGAGAGAGATGTGTAAATAGGCTCTAATTCAATTAATGATAAAGAGAAGAAATAATCTTAAAGCATTGAATGAAAAACCATGAACCACCAAAGGCACCTGCCTGGAGAAAAAGAGGAACTCTTTTCACACTAGAACCATTTTCATTTCTGTTCCTTATATCTGTCAATTTCAAGTTGCCTTTTGGAGAGAGAGAAATTTAACTGGCATTGATAACATACTCAGTTGAATAACGAGCTTCAGATCAATCACACTCACATGTTTTCATTATTTTTCACATTTGCAGCATTTTCAACTTATTTTTACGTTTTCATTTGCAGTCAAGTATGGCTAGCCTTTTGACACGGGTACACATGTTTATCAGACACCCGAGTCCCCGGTTACTCAGCATAGCAAACTATTCTGCATAGACGTACCAGAGTTGGCAACTTACGTCATGACATGCCTATCAGCACTTCATAGGTGCTTGAAGGTAGTTTCTCAGTTAATAGTTACCATTGCTCTGTAATGATTTATTTTTCACTTGAAGACAGAGATAGTGGCGCACCTCATGACTTGCTCTTTAGCACTTCTTTGGTGCATAGGGCTAGTTTCTCAGTGAATAGCTACCATTGCTCTGCATTTTATAACATGTGTAAGAGATTGTTTCTTCAGCGTTTATACTCAATATCTGGGTTTATTACCAATACAAATATTAAATTCCTCTACACACAATGGTTTCTTTACTGTTGAACAATATAAGGTTTGAGAGATGATAAGGTCCTGGTTTTATTAAATTGTTCAGCTTTTATTCCATACATAGTGCATTATTAGGTTCAAAAGTTCTTGAATTCAAACACCATAAGAATTATAGATCTCCTATCATTAGCTTTTCATAGAGCTATTCAGAACATATCTCATACTCAATAGGAATTTTCATTGTAACTCCCCCTGAATTTAAGACATCGTCTACATATCTCAGTGCTCTAGAGTTTTTCCCTCACACAAGAATGTCAAGGAGGCTTTATTGAGGGATAAGAACGGAAGGGACGAGATAAATGAACAGAGCAAGTTGATTTGAGATAGGGAAGTCTCCAAAAGAAGAATATATAACACTGCTGCGTTGACCCAGCCTTATTACTGCGTCAACTCATCCATCAAGGCCGCTCATAGAATGGTTCTGTTTCCGAAAACAACTGCCCACAGCGTCAACTCCGTCTCATTGCTGCGTCAACTCATTCAACCAGCCAGAGACACTTCACACCAGGTTCTCAAAGAATAAGCTGTCTGGTGCGTTAACCCTATTTCCACACTGCGTTAACTCAACCAACCAACCAGCAATAACAACTCTGAACTTTATTCATCATTTTGACACCGAGAAGGTAATCTGAAGCTAACTCCCCCTCAGACCATGCATGAATGAAATTATAACAGCCAATAAAATGAGTATCATGCTGAAACTGTATTCATTATGAATTTATTGATGGAAAGATAGACATACCAATCACAGAAGAGTAAGCTCCCCCTGAGTTTATGACAGATACACTTCAAACCAAGACAAGTTTAATCATTCATATTCTAGAAGATAAGTCAGGCACACAAATCAGGCATCCACATTATAATTGCACAGACCAAGCTCTCTTCTAAGATAAGAGAATCTATCATTGTTCAGAGGCTTGGTAAAAATATCGGCCAATTGAGATTGTGATTCAACAAATATGAGTTTAAAGTTTCCTTTTATCACTTCATCTCTTAAGAAATGGTGTCTAATTTCTATGTGTTTGGTCCTAGAGTGCTGGATAGGATTTTTGGCCAGGTTTATGGCACTTGTGTTATCACACAATATGGGGACACACCCAAGATCAGTTTGATAATCTTGGAGTTGGTGTTTGATCCACAACACTTGAGTACCACAACTCCCTGCAGCGACATATTCTGCCTCTGCAGTGGATAGTGCCACTGAGTGTTGTTTCTTGGAAGCCCAAGAAATCAAACATCCTCCCAAAAATTGGCAATAGCCACTCGTGCTTTTCCTGTCCAGTTTGCATCCAGCATAGTCTGCATCTGAATAGGATACAAGATCAAAAGAACAAGATGCAGGGTACCAAATCCCTAAATCTCGAGTTCCAGCAAGGTATCGAAAGATACGCTTGACAGAACTTAAGTGGGATTCTCTAGGATCAAATTGAAAACGAGCACACATGCATACACAAAATTGAATGTCTGGCCTAGATGCAGTAAGATAGAGGAGTGATCCAATCATACCTCGATATGTTTTTGCATCAACCTGTTTACCTGTCAAATCTGCATCCAAGTTTGTAGTGGTGCTCATAGGTGTGCTGATTGCTTTCAGATTTTCCATTTTGTATTTCTTAAGCAACTCAGAGATGTACTTTGCCTGGTTGATGAAACATCCTTCCTTGCTCTGAGTGATTTGCAGACCTAGAAATAATTTAAGCTCACCCATTAGACTCATTTCAAATTCAGTGGTCATTAAGCTGGCAAACTCCTCACACATGCTGGTTTTAGTGGAACCAAAAACTATATCATCAACATAAATTTGAACCAGAATAATATCTGAATTTCTTACCTTGGTGAACAGAGTTTGGTCCACTTTACCTCTAGAGTATCCTTTCTCTGTGAGGTACGAGCTGAGTCTATCATACCACGCTCGAGGTGCCTGTTTGAGTCCATAAAGAGCTTTGTCCAATCTGTACACATGGTTAGGATTTTCTGTGCATTCAAAACCAGGGGGTTGTTCAACATAAACTTCTTCCTTTATTGACCCATTTAGAAAAGCACTCTTAACATCCATTTAATGTAACATTATTCCATGACAGCAAGCATAAGCAAGTAATAATCTAATGGCTTCTAATCTAGCTACTGGAGCAAAGGATTCCTCAAAGTCAATGCCAAATTCTTCATTATAACCATGTGCTACCAGCCTAGCTTTATTCCTAACTACCATTCCATTTTCATTTTGTTTATTTCTGAAGACCCATTTAGTTCCAATTACAGAAAGCTCTTTGGGTCTTGGCACAAGATACCACACCTTTTTTCTTTTGAATTGATGTAATTCTTCATGCATTGCGTTTATCCAATTACTATATTTCAATGCTTCAGCAACATTTTTTGGTTCAATTTGAGAGACAAGGGCTAGATTATCCATTTCCTCAACACCTCTAAAATGAAATCTAGTTCTAACAGGTTCATGCAAGTTACCAATGACATTGGATAAAGGATGATCCCTTAGCATCCTGACATCGGTTAGAGAGTTACCTTCATTTATACCTGAATCACCATGGTGGGTTGATTCTGCATGATCATCATTTGGCCTTGTCTCTTCATCTTGGAGATTCTGTTCTTCCTTTTCTTTAAGGAAATTCCCTTCATCTTCATCCCTACATAATTCCTCAATCTTAGAATTTTCATTCATTTCATCAAACACAATATGAGGTGATTCTTCAACAGCATGTGTTTTTAGATTTAGGACTCTGTAGGCCCTAGAGTGACTAGAATATCCTAGAAGGATGGCAGGTTCACTTTTAGGTTCAAATTTGTCCAACGTCCGTTTGTCATTATTTTGAACAAAGCATTTTGATCCAAATGCTCTAAAATAAGCAACAGAAGGTTTCTTACCCTTCATTAATTCATATGGAGTCTTTTTGGACTGAGGTCTTACCATTGCCCTGTTCACAATATAGCAAGCTGTATTTACCGCCTCTGCCCAGAACTTCCTTGGGAGTTGTCCTTCAATCAGCATAGTTCTTGCCATCTCCACAAGGGTTCTATTTCTTCTTTCACAAACCCATTTTGTTCAGGAGTTCTTGGAGATGAGAACTTGTGTGAAATTCCTGTGACTCTGCAAAAATCATCAAATTCAGAATTGTCAAATTCTCCTCCATGATCTGACAAGATAGATGAAATGGCAAACTTACCATCCTATTGCACATTCTTGAAGAATGCCTAAAATTCTTCAAATGCATCATTCTTGTGAGTTAGAAAGAACACCCAAGTAAACCTAGAGAAATCATCCACTAGAACAAATCCATATTTATTTCCACTCACACTAGCTGTTCTAGTTGGTCCAAACAAATCCATATGAATGAGTTCAAAAGGTTTAGATGATTGAGTTTCAAGTCTGGACTTAAATGATTTTCTGGTGTGTTTACCTTGAGTGCATGCGCTACAAACTGTCATTTCGTTTAAATGATACATCCGGCAGACCTTTCACCATGTTAAACTTTGCTAACTTATGCAAGACACTATAGCTAGCATGCCCTAGTCTGTGGTGCCATAGCCAAGCAAGTTCACTTTTATTCACAGCAAGACACAGATTGTTATGTGCAGGGTCATCTAAATCTACCACGTACATGTTGTTTATTCTTTTTCCAATGAATTTAACTTTATCAGAACTCATCTCTAAAATGGTGCAAGTGTGATCATCAAACACAACTTTATTTCCTTTATCGCACAGCTGGCTTATGCTAAGTAGATTATATTATAAGCCATCAACAAGTAACACATCATCAATGAAATTCGAAGGATTTTTACCTACCTTACCTTTTCCAATAATTTTCCCTTTCTCCATCAAGACACAGAATTTTGCTTTATCCCCCGTCATGTGCCTTGAGCAGCCGCTGTCAAAATACCACCTATTATGTACAGCTGCAAGACACTCCTGCAAAACACATTAAACAAGAGATTTTGGAACCCAGATATACTTGGGTCCCTTCAAACCATAGGACGTGTTCAGGTAGGATATCAAGCTCTTGGGGATCCATAGTTGCTGTTGTGAGGGTCTTTGATATGGTAAGTTCAATGATTTGACAGACTTGTGATTATTCCTGTGCCATTGATAGTGATGATTCCATGAAGTACTAGGGAAATTTGACTTAAGGACTCTAGATGAATGCATGCTTCTTAGTTGATTGAGAGTTGAATGCGTAGACCCTTTAGTGTTGCTGCGTTGACTCATCCACCTATCATATCTATCATGGGGGTTCTGGTACATGTACTGCGTTGACTCATGGTAGTGACTGCGTCGACGCATCTGAGTATTTCTGACCGAGTGCCCTTTCTGGAAGGCTAGGTGCGTTGACGCCATGTGAGCAGTGCGTTGATGCGGTTGACTTCTACCACGCCTTAAGTCTTCTGATCTTCTATAAGATTGTTGTTGGGTTGATGAATCAAATCTAGGATTCCTATATTGACCTGAAGAGGCATATTTGAACATAAATGTGCTTTGCTGTTTGTTAAAATTCAATGTTGCCTTCCCTTTCTCATTTCCTTTTTCTTTTCTTATTTCATTAGATTGTTTTGATCCTTCCTCATTCTTCTCATCCTTTTTATTTTCATCCATTTTCCTCTCTTCAGATGTGTCCTTCCCAGAGACAAATGTCACCAATCTAGTTCCCAGTTCTTTTTTTTTAGTAGGATTGAATCCAAGCCCTTCTTTTCCAAAGTTGCACTTAATTCCCATAACAGCATCAAGGTTGTTTTTACCCTGTGTCATTTTTTCGAGGGATGCTTGTTTGCTTAGGTTCTCTTCCTCTAATTTCTTCAGATTTTCTTGAAGTTTTGCATTGACTCCACAAATGGCCTCATATTTCTCTTCAGCAATTTTTACTTCTTTCTCCAATTTCTGCATTCTTAATTTCAATTCATCATGCATCTTCAATAGAAAATTATTTTCTCTCTTTATTTCAATTAGCTGTTTCATATACTCATCTTTTTCTTCCAAGTCCCTTTTTAGACACACGATTTCAGCATCTAGCGTTTTGACTCTTTCATTCAAATCATCTTCTTGACTGGTTTAAGTTTTCTTTTTCTTTAGATATTTATTTTCCTTTTTAACACCTTCATACTTATCCAGCAATTCATTAAAAGCTTCTTCCCAATCATCACAAGAGAAATCTGCAAAGGGAGAGGTTACCTCAACTTGATCATCACCATTTGCCATGAAGCACATTTTCACCTCGCTTTCTTCTTCAGAGGTGCTTTCTTCATCTTCATCTTTTTCTTCATCACTCCAAGTGCTTAGCATGGCCTTGGGCTTTTTGTTTCTCCACTTTGACTGTGTCTTTTTCACATTCTCAGGACACTCCGACTTGATGTGTCCTTGTTTCCTGCATTTGGAGCAAACAACTTTATCAGATTTCTTAGGATTTTCTGGCTTGAGTTTTGAGCTAGTTCTTACCTGATATCCTTTATATCTATCAGTCTTACCTCCCTTTCTTAAGAATTTTCTGAATTTTCTAGTAAGCATGGCTATTTCACTTGAGTCATCATCAGATGAAGGTGACTGACTATCATCTGAGCTTTCCTTGCTGCTGGAACCAGCCTTCAATGCAAGGGGTTTTTTCTTCTTCATGTCCTCATCTGTTCTTTTTAAGTTTAGTTCATAAACCATAAGAGAACCTATTAGCTCATCTAGTTTGGTGGTGGGAAGGTTCCTTGATTCCTCAACGACAGTGGCTTTGGTATGCCAGATTGGAGTTAGGGATCTAAGAATCTTCCTAACTACCTCATAGTCACTATAGGTCTTTCCCAAACCTTTAAGACCATTCACAAGAAGAGTTAGTCTGGCATACATTTCAGATACACTTTCCTCAGGTTTCATCCGAAAAGATTCATATTCTGAAATTAACATGTTAGCTTTTGTCTCTCTTACCTCTGAGGTACCTTCGTAGATTACCTCGAGTCTATCCCACATTTCTTTTGCGCTGGAGCATGAGGATACACGCGAGAATTCCTTGGGATGGAGTGAGCACTACATAATGTTCATGGCTTGCCAATTTACATTTGACTTTCGAATTTGCTCCTTCACCAAGAGTTCTTCATCGCCTTCAATTTGGTATGGCCCTTTGCTCACTACTCTCCAGATTTCATCATCCTGCGCTCTTAAAAATACTTGCATGCGATTTTTCCAGTACGAATAATTAGTCCCATCAAAAAATGGTGGCCTATTCACTGCATACCCCTCAGGCATGAGTCCTCTGTTCTCCATTTGTTCTCTCTAGGCTGTGAAACCTTTGCAAGAGAGCCTGGCGCTCTGATACCACATGTTGGATCGAGAGGACGGTCAAGCTAGAGGGGGAGGGGGTGAATAGGTTGACCTTATAAAAATTATAGTAGAGCAATTCGCATCAGAAGCACCACACCTAGATGATTAATTGAAACACTGAACCAAGCCAATCAGAGAGCGTGCCTATCATGCATCTAGCGAGGAATAAATTGCGAAGATTAAACCAAACCACAAGAGACCACAATTTTAAGGTGGTTCGGTCACCCAATGGAGACCTACGTCCACCTCCCCACTCAACTAGTGAGGAACCCTGCTGAGCTTCACAGCTTTGCTAAATCGAGGAAGTAATTCCTCTACACTGTTGACTACCCCAACATAAGACAACGAGGAACAAACTCTCAGATCCGCTGTCAAACAGCTTGAAGGCAAACAACCTTGACACCCCTGATCTCAGCACAACCCGCTGAATCAGAATCACCCTCTCTTCACTAAATCCAGTGAAGGAGAGGAATACAATGTTCAAAAACAATAGGAAAACTAAAAGATAAGAAATCAAACTTCAACACTTGGACGCAGCGGAATTTAGATCACCAACAGAGAGATCTATGTCCATACGCATGAGCTTCGATCCTTGAATCTCCTTCGTCTGGAATGTAGAAGAGTCTTGGTGGCGCGATGATCTTCTGATCTGATTTTTCAGCAGCCTTCGTCTAGTTCTGCTCTCAGCCTCTCTCGTTCTGCTGTACGCCTCACTCGTTCTGCTCTTGCCCTCTCTTTTACTTTTCTTCTCGGGTGAACCTATTTTATGGTCTTCCCGCGCACAAAATAGTTCACGTGAGGCAGGTGGGCCACCACCCTGATTTTCTGGTTATCCTCATGATTGCTCACGTGGGGAACCTTCTGGAGTGGTAGAAGCTACGAAACCTTATCCGCTTGTGACTGATGTGGCAGATAATGACTGAAGGTGGGATCCACTTATCGTGCTCTGCAACTTGAATTAGATGGCGTCGACCCTCTTGCCCCAAGGAGTTGACGCATCCTTCTTCTAGCTTCAGGTTTCATGTTGAGTGCGTTGACGCAAGATGCAACTGCGTCCACTCATTAGTTGCGCTTTAGACAGTTGTGGCAATCCATCGTACTGCAGCGTCGACCCATCGAACTGCAGCGTCGACGCTGCCAAGGTACTCCAGAGGCTACAACAAGGAATGCTTGAACTGCTGCGTTCACGCTACTTGATCAAAGCGTTGACGCATCTGAGTATTCCAGTAAGCCATTGGCTCTCCCTTTGGAACTGCTGCGTCGACGCTGCTCTATTTTGGCGTTGACGTAGTGGAACAACTTGTGAAGATATTGGTGAATGCTTCTTCAACTAATGCGTGGACGCTTTAAGCTCCCAGCGTCGACCCTGTTCCTTTCTAGCAACAAGAATGAAATCAAGTGAAAGTATTATTGAATCAAACTTTAATTCATCATTGAATTGAATACATCATTCATATCTCATGGTTGTCATCATCAAAACCAGGGGCACAACAGCGCCCACAAGGTGTTCGATAGAATGCCGAACCCACTCGCGCGGGCCGTATATGCGTGTGGTAGGCCTCCAAAGCCTGTGGTTGACTTTGATGTGGGACGGACCACGGACACGACTCCAATTGGATATGCGATACTCGACTCTAACCAAGCTCGCGATCGTCCCTTATCGAGGGAAACGTCGGACGTGCACGGTTGAGAAACCGGCTAGAGCTAGGGTGGTCAACTCACAATTTCGTGCCCGGATCAGGTCACGGGACGGTCTCGCTCTCTCTCTCAGCAGCAGTAAATAATAATATATCGAGCTAACGGCCCTAACACATGCTCTCTAGCAGTGGCATAAACAAGTATATACGAATAAAGTAAAATGCCTAGTAAGGAGCGAACACGATACCTTCACGCTCTCGGCGTGGGGACGACTTCCCGGCCGATCTCGTACTCCTGGAACAATAAATACACAACAATTACAGCAAGACAAATTACTGCCCACTCCACGCAGGGAGGTAAAGGGCTACACAAGTGGGCTCGGGAGGACCGATCTCGGGTTAACAGGTTGCACTTGATCACCTCGTCGGCGCGGTTTGGACGGCGTAAGCTGCTGGTTGTGGGGTCCACGTGCTGGTCGGTGGGACCGAGTGGGACCGGGGTGGCACCACAGTGGTGGAGACTTCGAGAGGGGCACTCCCTGGGGCTGCAGTGTGCTGGTTTGCCAGCCGGAGGCCGGGCTGCTCCGATCGTCACCCGCCGGAATAGCTGGCCACGGATCTGCACTTGCTGTTTTACAGCGCGCGATCCGACGAGATCGGCTGCTGTGGTCACTCCCGACGTCGGATCGACGCACAAGAGGTATCGTTGGAAAGCTCTCTTGAAGTCCTTCGATCCTGTGGGACTCAGAAAAATTTCCCAGATCTGTATTTCAGATGGCCGATTTTCGAAGCTTGCTGTACTCAGTCTTAGATCTGATCAGGAAAATTGAGATCTGACTGAGAACCAGCGTTGACCGTGAAGGAGACTTCCGATTCAGATCTCGAGATCTTCTTTAACGTTGTAGATGGGAACAAGAGGAAAACGGCAATATTTTGTATGAAAAGTTTTGTTGAGGTTTGGATGGGGAAAAGTATTTTAGACTGGTGGGTGGTCGGATCAGGACTGATGAAGATAGAACTATTTAGATCTGAAGGGTATTTTTAGAAAATAGGTGAAGGTCTTTAGAAATTCCACGAAAATTTGTGGATGGAGGGGATGGTGGACAAAACCTTTAGTAAATTTGGTGATTCAAGTAAAAATCATTCTGAGGGTCGAAGTTGATGAACTCAGGCTTGCTATCATAGTGAACAGAAAGCTGACAGATCTGGGAGGACTTGAAGACCGAAAATGAAAAAATAGCAAAAGAAATATTTTGGACGTGAATTTTTGTGTGGAGATGGGGAATCAAGATAAGAACCAACCCTGAAAATTTCATCTCCAGAAGATGTCGGAGTTGAGAGCTGAAATTCTCGTAGGGGATCTCTGTCCAGCAAGATAGAACCTTGGACAGCACCTCGGAGATGGCTTCGCGGCGGCGGCACCAGAGATGAAGATCAGAGATAGAGGGGAGGGGATAGAAGGGATGAACACTCTAGAATTGAGGCTGGAGGAGGAGGGAACCAGAAGAGAGAGGAAGGGGGCGCATGTTGCTCCTTGGGCATTCAATTTTTTTTCTTCTCATTAATTGTTACAAATGGAAAAATACAAGCATATATACTAAATGACAAATGACCAAAAATGACCTCAAATCTAGGGTTTAGAGAATATTAAATGTTTCAAACAAAATAAAAAATCCTAATTAGATCTAATGGGGGGGGGGCGCCCCTTGACCATGGGCATGGGTAGGTGGAGGTGGGTGGAGAATATTGACATTTTTCACCCTTTGTCCCCCATGTGTCAATTTGACATTCAAAACTTCTAGATGGCAACCTAGGATGGTTGACCAGCCCCACATAGCTTAGGTGGCCCAATGGGGAAGGGCTGGGGGCCCCCTTGCTAGACCTAATGATAAATTACATATAAACCCACACAATCTAAGGGAATGACTCATTGACTTATAAAGCCTTACAATTGTACATATACTTTCCCAAGGATATAAAAATAAATTAAAGGGCACAAATACAAAAATAAAATGCCAGTGCTCGGTATCAATTCCCATCAACTCTCCCCGGGTGGGAAGAACTCGACCCCGTCGAGTAGGGGTACGGCTGCTCGAGTAGCCCCCGTAGATTCGTCACCGTACCAAGTAGCGCGGGTACGCTCCACTCCAAGTGATCGTCACCTGCTCATTCCATATATACTCGATATGCACAGGCTACTGTGGAAATAGGGTAGAGGTGGTCACTCCGGGTGGGTGCACTCTCAAAGGGAGGAGGCGGCTTGAAGACTCACTAGGAATCACCGCTGGGTCCCTATAGGTGACTAGATCCGGGTATAGATGTAGAGCTGATCCCATACTCATCGAGCGAGTCCACTCACCGCTCAAGGGACTGACATCAACGAGCTTTACACAAGACACATGCAGACTTACCATGTACTAACACACGTATGCAAACCACACAAACTAGAAACTGACTCATGCATGACTCTAGACAAACCTATTGTTAGTCCGACCCGTACATGGGTGACGGCGGACCAGGACACCCGAACGTGTGCCATGCATGCATGTTATGTAATCGGAGATAGGTGGCATGGGGAACATCTAAACGTCCAAGTATGACCCAGTCATGCATGGACGGCACTTTGGATTTGGGGAACTTGGGAGGGCTAGAAGAACCGGATGTTGGTGTATCATGGACGGGCTTGGTGGGTGTAGATGACCCGGCCCGTGGGGTAGGAGTGTTATAGTGGACTCCCTCTAAGAAGTGAAGTATATAAGGTGGGTCAAGGGGACCACTAGGGAATGGGTGAAAGAGATCAAAGAAGGTATGACTCCTTGTGGTAGGTTCCCACAAGTCACAGTCCCTAGTGTAGAAGTCTTGAAGGTGTGGATAGTCACCTTCATGCATTATAGGTGAGACGGTGATCATGTGTAGGATGTATGGTTCCTCCCTCGGGCGAAAGGGTATGAAGTCGGGTTCGGCCGACATGGGGAGGAATAAGAGACTGATGTGACACCAAATGCAGCAATAGGATTTGATCCCTAGGACTTAATTCGTAATCACAATCACAAGATCGGGAGCAACAATTGAGAGTCGCTGTCACACCGTGCGCACACGTTTCCCGGGGTGACTCGGTGATGCCGAGTCGAGGTAGTGGAGAAAGTCCCTGGCTGGTTAGAGGACCAGCACCGCTAAGGTTGTCCCTCCCGAGGATAGAAAGCCCACAAACAAGGGCGGCCGGGTGCCTTGGGGGCACGAGGTCACTCGCTCACTATCACCCACGGTGACCACACAAGGGTTGGTGGCTCCGGGATCGGGCACTCTCTCACTGACCAGCGGATAAGTTTTGCAGATATGAAATGAACAAGAGTAATGGAGCAAGGGCAGAGGCTCACCTGGTTGGTTTGAGGAAATCAACCAAGTTCGGAGACGAGGGCGAGCGGGGAAGTGTGGGTTCCCCGCACACTGCGCTGATGAAGCTTGACCTGTTTTAACGGTTACATTCACTACGCCTCACACAGGAGGGTGAACTTGGGGTGGGGGTTTTGCTGTTACAATCAATTAATACCTCCACACAGGGAGGGGTGTTAAGCCAGCCAGGCGGGGAAGGGAGATTCGCCGAGAAACCCGAGTGGAGGTCGCTGCCGAATAACCCTGCTTGCTGTGGAGGATGACAGTCAGTCGGTGTCACGGCCGCAGATCCCGATCAGGAATTTTTCTGATGACGAGACCAAGGGGGTTCTCTTCGGACAATGAGCCTGGACTTCCCAGAATTTATGATGATTTCTTCTGATGTCGTCGCTGGCCGCGGCGGGGGTCCGAACAGGGCGGCAGGATCTGGGACTGGCAGCTACTAATCTGATGAAGCAGGATGCATAAGTTGTCCCGATGGCTCCCAGACTCCGAATCATGAACCGCCAGAGCTTCTGGGTTCGTGGACAAACCCTCTATGCAGAAAAACTAACGGGACAGCCGTCTGACATTGGAGGAGATGGGGAGACTCAGATGAGTGACGGTCGGTCGCTGCAGGCTGCGGGAGGCAGACCCGACCAGTCGAGGGAGAAAAATAGGAACTCTGGCCTCCAAGCTCCGAATGCAGTTCTGCTTCTTGATCCTGATTGAGGACTGGAGGAATAAGAACTTTGTAGAAGGACTAGAGGCCGAATTCTTCCGTGGTTCGTCGTGGTACAGCTTCCAAACTGGGTGGCAGATTCTGGCCGCAGCAGCTACCTGATACGAACAGCGACTTGCAGAAGCTACCCCGGCCGCTCCCAAACTCTGAATCATGAGCCGCTGGAGTTGCTGGAATCGTGGTCGAGTCTACTTCGTAGCCAAACTGACGGGGAAGCCAGATGAGGTCGGAGGAGACCGGGGGACCCAAGAAGGTGTTGACAGGTCGTAGCAGACTTGGGGAATCAGCTTGGAGCAGTCGGAGGAGAAACTCTATAACTCCGTCCCACGGACCCCGAACGCAGTTCTGCTTCCTGATCTTGGAAGAGGATAGGACGTGGAAGAACTTTGATGAAGAGACCTTGGCTTGATTCTGCTAGGGTTTGCCGTGGCACAGCTTCAAATCCGGTTCAGGTACTCTGCAGAGGGAGCCCAGCGCAGTCGGGGGAGAATGGTTCTCTCGGACAGCCCCAAACTCAGAATGGGACGAGATCACCTCGCCTGCAAAGATAACTGGACGACCTTTCCAGAATGGTATGGTACACCTTCAGACAATGCCGTATGAATCCGTGGATTCTTCAGCAAGTTGACCCTTTCTCTGCCACCTGCAGACTTGGGCAAAGGGAAAGAGATAGTGGTGGAACTAGGCTAATGGAAGAACAATGGGGAAGGGGGTTGGGGGGCTGCGACCTAGGGAGGTGAAGGGGCTGGGAATGAATGGGGTGCAGTCCCCAAAGGGAGGAAAATTCGAATTTTAGCTTGGGAGGGGTGAAGGGTGTGCTTGGGGAAGTGAGGGGGTGTATGGGGAATGCCAAGGGGTGCCTTGGAAGAGGGAGAGGTGCCTAGGAGAAAGGGATTCCACCTAGGGGTTGGAGGGGACTTAAATGGGAGGTATGGGGAAGGGGGAGGGGTCTTAATTAGAGGTGAATAGGGAGGAGAGAGAGTGAATTTCGAATTTGGGGTGGGGAGGAGAGAGAGAGGGGTTCGCCCCCTTTAGTGAGAGGGAGAAGAAGAGAGAGAGAGAGAGCTAGAGAGGGAGGGAGAGGTGCACTAATGCTTTGGCAAATTCTTCAATACTTCATTAACCTTCAAAAGAGGAATTGGGGTCCTATTTATAGAAAACCCACTTTTACATATAAGACCCTGACTTTTAACAAACTAACAGATAACCAAGGAAGGGGGGTGCGCCCATGGGCCTAGCCCAAAGAAATAGGCGCAATAGCAAGCACCATAGCCTAATGAGACTCGAACTTAGGGAAATGACTTTATAACCTAGGTACAAGACTCAAATAAAAGGCAAATTACAAGATTAAGACTCAAGTAAAAGGGAGAAATAACAAAATGACCCAATGAAAAGCACTAAGGTCCAATCTAGAAGTAGGGCCTCTCCCTAGCTGCCTCCGGGAGGGAGAGAGGTGCCAAGCCAGAGGGGATCGTGAGTGATGCCCTCATCAATTCCCCCGGGCTGCGAAGAGCTCGACTCTGTCGAGTAAAGGTCCTCCCTACTGCGGTACTGCTCTAGAAGATCGGGGTCCAGCTGCTGGAGATCCTCCCTGCTCACCCAGGCATCGTCCGAGGGAGGTCGTCCCTCCCACCGGACCAGGTATCGCTCATACGCCTTGCTCCTTGTGTTGGTGACCTGTTCATCTAATATCCGCTCCACTTTATCACGCTGGTTTCTCAAGTTGGGTGGAGCTCTCTGAGGTGTGGGGGCGCTCTCAAGGGGTGGAGTAGGCTGGATATTCTCACTGGGTGTCACCGTGGGGCCCTTATAGGGTACCAGGTCAGCCACATTGAATGTGGGACTTACTCCGTATTCTTCAGGGAGGTCCAACACATAAGCATTGGTGCCAAGTCATCTTAGCACCTGGAAGGGGCCAGCTCCACGAGACCTCAACTTTGAAGTATTCCCAGGGAATAGCCTCTCAGTTCTCACCATCACAAAATCACCGACTTGGAATTCTTGGTGGCGGCGGTGGGAATCAGCTAACCTTTTGTAAATCTCTTTGCTCTTGTTGATGTTTTTACGAATATTACCATGCAATGTCATGAATGATGATCCTATAGGGATGAAGGGAGGGCCTGGACAGCCAAATTCAGCCCTATCAAGTGTTAGATTGGTTTTGACAGACTTAGGAGGACCAGGGCATCCATGAATTGACCTATCATGCTTAGAAACCATGTGGACCTTGATGCACTTAGGTGGACAGGGGCAGCCACAAGTGGCCCTATCATGCATGAGACGGATGAAGAGTGGGGGAAGACCAACTTGTCCAAATGTAAGCCTATCATGCACTAGACCTAGTGTGTGAATGACACAAATGATGTGACTAGCCTGACCACATGATGCAAAAGGTTGTGATACATGGATTCCTATCAAGATGGTCCCATCTGTGAGATTTGGGGGTTTCCACTCATGGGGATCGAAGCGGTTCTAAGGGGTGGACATCTTGGGATGGGTCACTCCCTTATTTCCAAGGTTGATGCCACCCTTGGCATTGACTCTCATAGTGTGGGCGGAATTTCGGAATGGGTGGGTTAGGCCTGACATGGTGGGTGAGGGTAGGAGGGAGTGGGTGGTGGGTGAGGAGTACTTGGAAGCCCATAGGGAGCGGCCAAACAGATCAAGATGGGTTAAGGGGTGGGTGATGTGGAGGTGGGTTTCAATCCAAGTGGTCACCCTAGGGTCCCTAGCACACATAGGGAAGTGGAAATCATGAACCCAGTGGGACTTATCGTAATGCTCCTTGCAAAGGGGCGAGGGGTAGGGAGAGATGTAGGAGGGCCAGGAGGTGGGTTGGTAATGAGGGGCTAGTGGGAAGGGAACATGTGGATCTATGAGGACTTGGGTTGAGGGGAATGAGGCTTCTTCCCATTCTGGACCTTGAGCATTCCAAAGCATACACTCCCTAGTGTGGGCTGGGCACTCGTCTCCTAATGGGGTAAGCACCAAAGTGGATTCCTTAGGTTGATTGCCCTCTCCTTGTGGTAGGGGAGTGGTGTAAAACTCATCGAGAATTGAAATCCCTTTCCTTGTGGAAGGAGGGGATTTCCATTGAGTGGGGTCAAAAGGATCATAGAAATTGAAACTCTTATGGAGGGATCCCTCTATGTCCTTGGATAGGTTGGCCCAAGTAGGACGTTCCCCGATGCATGTTGAACCTTCATCGACAAGGGGCAACAACAAGAGTGTGGACTCACTAGGAAGTGTGACCTTGAGGAGAGGAGAGCATTTTTTTGTGGGGCTCATTGGGTCAAGTTCCCTAGGGGTTGGCAGGAAGATTAGAAGCTCACTAGTGCATTGGCCTATAGTGCAAATAGATGTAATGGAGCCAATGGATGAGTAGGCAAAGGCAAGGTACTTGGGCTTAATGGGTTCCATGGCCAACATGCTAGTCAACCCCATTTGATAACTCAAACTCCTAAGTAGGTCTTCAAGGGTTTCCACAAAGCAAAAGGATTGATATGTTGTGTGACGAGAATGACATGGCACTAGTTGAACTTGCTCTATGGGGAGGTTGCATGGGGTTGAAGGGTACAAGATGGGACCTTTCTTGAGCCAGGTAGCTAGGGGCTCCTCTATGGTTAGCTCACCAGTGGGTGGGATGAGTTGCTCATGTTGGGGTTCGGGTTGGTTTTGTGCAATGGAGATTTGAGGCTCATTTTCCACTTTAACTGATCGCTTTTGAATAGTTTGCTCAAACTTGGAGAGGGCTTGGTTATAAGAATTTGGGAAGTGGAACCTTTTCTTGTCTCCCGGGGATTGCAAGTGACACCCTTTTCCTTCGGGGTCTATGATTACTTGTTGTTCTTCCATCCATTCTTTTCACAAAATAATATGTGACTCAAGGGGCCGAATTTTGCACCATGCTCCACTACCCCACGTAATGGATTTGGAGGGAATGCGGCTTACACAAGGTACGTAGAACTCTACGAAAACCCATTCCCCATGGATGACAATTTTCCCTTCTTGTGACAAGGAGTTCACAAGAGTTTGGGAGACATAATTTCCCGATTGGTACTCATCAAGGAACACAGTGGTGATTTTGTTGTGGGGTAGGACTACTTTGAAGCTAAAGGACATGGTGAACCGGTCACCGTGGGAATTGGGATTCATGGGGGGGGGCCAAGGTAGAGGGGTCGGCTCGATACAAGGTACCACTACGGGTGGACATGCACACGGATGATGAAAATGCAAAGACCCTAGGACCTAGGCTTGTAGAGACAAGTCTAAAACTCGCTCTGATACCAATTGATGTGACACCAAATGCAGCAATAGGATTTGATCCCTAGGACTTAATTCGCAATCACAATCACAAGATCGGGAGCAACTTCAGAGTCGCCGTCACACCGCGCGCACATGTTTCCCGGGGTGACTCGGTGATGCCGAGTCGAGGTAGTGGAGAAAGTCCCTGGCTGGTTAGAGGACCAGCACCGCTAAGGTTGTCCCTCTCGAGGATAGAAAGCCCACAAACAAGGGCGGCCGGGTGCCTTGGGGGCACTAGGTCACTCGCTCACTATCACCCACGGTGACCACACAAGGGTTGGTGGCTCCGGGATCGGGCACTCTCTCACTGACCAACGGATAAGTTTTGCAGATATGAAATGAACAAGAGTAATGGAGCAAGGGTAGAGGCTCACCTGGTTGGTTTGAGGAAACCAACCCCGTTCGGAGACGAGGGCGAGCGGGGAAGTGTGGGTTCCCCGCACACTGCGCCGATGAAGCTTGACCTGTTTTAACGGTTACATTCACTACGCCTCACACAGGAGGGTGAACTTGGGGTGGGGGTTTTGCTGTTACAATCAATTACTACCTCCACACAGGGAGGGGTGTTAAGCCAGCCAGGCGGGGAAGGGAGATTCGCCGAGAAACCCGAGTGGAGGTCGCTGCCGAATAACCCTGCTTGCTGTGGAGGATGACAGTCAGTCGGTGTCGCGGCCGCAGATCCCGATCAGGAATTTTTCCGATGACGAGACCAAGGGGGTTCTCTTCGGACAATGAGCCTGGACTTCCCAGAATTTATGATGATTTCTTCTGATGTCGTCGCTGGCCGCGGCGGGGGTCCGAACAGGGCGGCAGGATCTGGGACGGGCAGCTACTAATCTGATGAAGCAGGATGCATAAGTTTTCTCGATGGCTCCCGGACTTCGAATCATGAACCGCCAGAGCTTCTGGGTTCGTGGACAAACCCTCTGCGCAGAAAAACTAACGGGACAGCCGTCTGACATTGGAGGAGACGGGGAGACTCAGAAGAGTGACGGTTGGTCGCTGCAGGCTGCGGGAGGCAGACCCGACCAGTCGAGGGAGAAAAATAGGAACTCTGGCCTCCAGGCTCCGAATGCAGTTCTGCTTCTTGATCCTGATCGAGGACTGGAGGAAGAAGAACTTTGTAGAAGGACTCGAGGCCGAATTCTTCCGTGGTTCATCGTGGTACAGCTTCCAAACTGGGTGGCAGATTCTGGCCGCAGCAGCTACCTGATACGAACAGCGACTTGCAGAAGCTACCCCGGCCGCTCCCAAACTCTGAATCATGATCCGCCAGAGTTGCTGGAATCGTGGTCGAGTCTACTTCGCAGCCAAACTGACGGGGAAGCCAGATTAGGTCGGAGGAGACCCGGGGACCCAAGAAGGTGTTGACAGGTCATAGCAGACTTGGGGAATCAGCTTGGAGCAGTCGGAGGAGAAACTCTATAACTCCGTCCCACGGAACCCGAACACAGTTCTGCTTCCTGATCTTGGAAGAGGATAGGACATGGAAGAACTTTGATGAAGAGACCTTGGCTTGATTCTGCTAGGGTTCGCCGTGGCACAGCTTCAAAACCGGTTCAGGTACTCTGCAGAGGGAGCCCAGCGCAGTCGGGGGAGAATGGTTCTCCCGGACAGCCCCGAACTCAGAATGGGACGAGATCACCTCGCCTGCAAAGATAACTGGAAGAACTTTCCAGAATGGTATGGTACGCCTTCAGACGACGCCGTATGAATCCGTGGATTCTTCAGCAAGTCGACCCTTTCTCTGCCACCTGCAGACTTGGGCAAAGGGAAAGAGATAGTGGTGGAACTAGGCTAATGGAAGAACAATGGGGAAGGGGGTTGGGGGGCTGCGACCTAGGGAGGTGAAGGGGCTGGGAATGAATGGGGTGCAGTCTCCAAAGGTAGGAAAATTTGAATTTTAGCTTGGGAGGGGTGAAGGGTGTGCTTGGGGAAGTGAGGGGGTGTATGGGGAATGCCAAGGGGTGCCTTGGAAGAGGGAGAGGTGCCTAGGAGAAAGGGATTCCACCTAGGGGTTGGAGGGGACTTAAATGGGAGGTATGGGGAAGGGGGAGGGGTCTTAATTAGAGGTGAATAGGGAGGAGAGAGAGTGAATTTTGAATTTGGGGTGGGGAGGAGAGAGAGAGGGGTTCGCCCCCTTTAGTGAGAGGGAGAAGAAGAGAGAGAGAGAGAGCTAGAGAGGGAGGGAGAGGTGCACTAATGCTTTGGCAAATTCTTCAATACTTCATTAACCTTCAAAAGAGGAATTGGGGTCCTATTTATAGGAAACCCACTTTTACATATAAGACCCTGACTTTTAACAAACTAACAGATAACCAAGGAAGGGGGGTGCGCCCATGGGCCTAGCCCAAAGAAATAGGCCCAATAGCAAGCACCATAGCCTAATGAGACTCGAACTTAGGGAAATGACTTTATAACCTAGGTACAAGACTCAAATAAAAGGCAAATTACAAGATTAAGACTCAAGTAAAAGGGAGAAATAACAAAATGACCCAATGACAAGCACTAAGGTCCAATCCAGAAGTAGGGCCGCTCCCTAGCTGCCTCCGGGAGGGAGAGAGGTGCCAAGCCAGAGGGGATCGTGAGTGATGCCCTCATCAGAGAACCTCCGTGGTGATACAACCCATGGTGCACACGGAGGTAATGGACCCTAAGGCCGGATGGGTGAAGCTAAGACTAGTGGGTTGGTCGAAGCTTCGGGCCAATAAATGCGTCAACTTCCATTGCGTGTCTAATCCCATAATAAGGTCATCCAATGTATCAACATGGTGACTAGACCGAAAGGTAGTGTGGAAGGACTTGACGGGCACTATAGGTAAGGTGGGGTCTATTGATGGATATGGACGTGAGACCAAGCCATCCTTGAGCCAACTAAGAAGTGACTCGGCTATGTATAGCGTTCCGTAAGAAACACAGGTGGCTCGGTTTTTGGTGGCTCCAAATAAGATGGTTCCGAATAAAGTTCGGAAGTAGATGGCAATAGAGCACTCACGGGTGGTGAAGAAGCACGTGTCGTTTCCAACCTATCCCAAAACTTTTTCTCGATTTCTCAAAGGAGCGGGTTGGAGTGGGGACCTCGGAGTGGACTTGCTCCTCGACTCTCGGCTCGGGTGTGGACCTAGACTCGACTAGAAGCTGGGCTTCCACTTGGTTGGAGACGGCGGGGTGGGATTGGACGGAGATGCCAAGGGGAGGTTGGTTGGAGGTGACTGGGCGGACCACTTGATTGGGGTTGTTTTGGAGGGCTTGGATGGGGGTGAAGGGGCGAGGTTGGTTGGAGGTGTGGCCCACTTGATTGTGGGTGAGTTGGTGGGGATGGCTAGTGGTATGACCCTTGTAGTTGGAGGTAGGTGGACGGGGAAGGTAGACCCTCCTAAGCGCTCTCTTCATATCCCACCATGACTCGATGGGCTTTAGCCTCCTATCTTCCCGGAAGTACTTGATGTCCCTCCATGTTTCGGTGGCTTCATAGAAAAGTCGCCTTTTGGCTAAGTTGACTTGCGCAGGACCAGACATAAGGTAACACTCAAAGTAGTCGTCCATAACGGTTTCCCACTCTAAGTAGTCACTCGGGCTTTTGGAGCCGTAGAAGTCTCGGGCTTCGGGCCTTTTGGGGTGGTTCGGGTGGTCCTTCTATTTTAGATAGTATCGCCACCATGGATAAGATCCGGGTGTTCGGTAATCCATGGGACACGGGGAAGCTAGTGGATGGCCATGCCGACACTCGGACAAAACACCAGACACGACCCTAAGTAATGCAAAGTTGGAATGCCGACTCGACTACCAACCTAGACACGACCAAGATTCGGTACGCGACGGAGTTAATCGATCCGAAGATCACTCGCGCAAGTGTGCGGCCTTCCCGATAGGCGTAGCCTAACGTTCGGACAACACCTTTTTATATACTGATTAATGGTATGCAAATGCAACCTAGACCGACTTAGACGATGACTAGACGTAAATGACACTTTTTTTTGATTTTAGACACAAGGACTACCCTAGACTCAACTCGCTCTAATACCAAACTGATGCGGGACGGACCACGGACACGACTCCAATTGGATATGCGATCCTCAGACTCTAAACAAGCTCGCGATCGTCCCTTATCGAGGGAAGCGTCGGACGTGCACGGTTGAGAAACCGGCTAGAGCTAGGGTGGTCAACTCATAATTTCGTGCCCGGATCGGGTCACGGGACGGTCTCGCTCTCTCTCGCAGCAGCGGTAAATAATAATATATCGAGCTAACGGCCCTAACACATGCTCTCTAGCAGCAGCATAAACAAGTATATACGAATAAAGCAAAATGCCTAGTAAGGAGCGAACACGATACCTTCACGCTCTCGACGTGGGGACGACTTCCCGGCCGATCTCGTACTCCCGGAACAATAAATACACAACAATTACAGCAAGACAAATTGCTGCCCACTCCACGCAGGGAGGTAAAGGGCTACACAAGTGGGTCCGGGAGGACCGATCTCGGGTTAACAGGTTGCACTTGATCACCCCATCGGCGCGGTTCGGACGGCATAAGCTGCTGGTTGTGGGGTCCACGTGCTGGTCGGTGGGACCGAGTGGGACCAGGGTGGCACCACAGTGGTGGAGACTTCCAGAGGGGCGCTCCCTGGGGCGGCGGTGCGCTGGTTCGCCAGCCGGATGCCGGGCTGCTCCGATTGTCACCCGCCGGAATAGCTGGCCACGGATCTGCACTTGCTGTTTTACAGCGCGTGATCCGACGAGATCGGCTGCTGCGGTCACTCCCGACGTCGGATCGACGCACAAGAGGTATCGTTGGAAAGCTCTCTTGAAGTCCTTCGATCCTGTAGGACTCAGAAAAATTTCCCATATTTGTATTTCGGATGGCCGATTTTCGAAGCTTGTTGTACTCAGTCTCAGATCTGATTAGGAAAATTGAGATCTGACTGAGAACCAGCGTTGACCGTGAAGGAGACTTCCGATTTAGATCTTGAGCTCTTCTTTAAAGTTGTAGATGGGAACAAGAGGAAAACGGCAATATTTTTTATGAAAAGTTTTGTTGAGGTTTGGATGGGAAAATGTATTTTAGACTGGTGGGTGGTCGGATCAGGACTGATGAAGATAGAACTATTTAGGATCTGAAGGGTATTTTTAGAAAATAGGTGAAGGTCTTTAGAAATTCCACGAAAATTTGTGGATGGATGGGATGGTGGACAGAACCTTTAGTAAATTTGGTGATTCAAGTAAAAATCATTCTGAGGGTCGAAGTTGATGAACTCAGGCTTGCTATCACAGTGAACAGAAAGTTGACAGATCTGGGAGGACTTGAAGACCGAAAATGAAAAAATAGCAAAAGAAATATTTTGGATGTGAATTTTTGTGTGGAGATGGGGAATCAAGATAAGAACCAACCCTAAAAATTTCATCTCCAGAAGATGTCGTAGTTGAGAGCTGAAATTCTCGTAGTTGATCTCTGTCCAGCAAGGTAGAACCTTGGACAGCACCTTGGAGATGGCTTCGCGGCGGCTCGATGGTGGCACGAACGGCGGCGGAGGCACCAGAGATGAAGATCAGAGATAGAGGGGAGGGGATAGAAGGGATGAACACTCTAGAATTGGGGCTGGAGGAGGAGGGAACCAGAAGAGAGAGGAAGGGGGCGCAGGTTGCTCCTTGGGCATTCAATTTTTTTTTTCTTCTCATTAATTGTTACAAATGGAAAAATACAAGCATATATACTAAATGACAAATGACCAAAAATGACCTCAGATCTAGGGTTTAGAGAATATTAAATGTTTCAAACAAAATAAAAAATCCTAATTAGATCTAATGGGGGGGCGCCCCCTTGACCATGGGCATGGGTAGGTGGAGGTCGGTGGAGAATATTGACATTTTTCACCCTTTGTCCCCCATGTGTCAATTTGACATTCAAAACTTCTAGATGGCCACCTAGGATGGTTGACCAGCCCCACATAGCTTAGGTGGCCCAATGGGGAAGGGCTGGGGGCCCCCTTGCTGGACCTAATGACAAATTACATATAAACCCACACAATCCAAGGGAATGACTCATTGACTTATAAAGCCTTACAATTGTACATATACTTTTCCAAGGATATAAAATAAACTAAAGAGCACAAATACAAAAATAAAATGCCAGTGCTCGGCGTCGATTCCCATCAGACTTAGTTAGGTCCCCCTTTGACCTTGGAGGGTTGAAAGAAGTGTTTCGGGGTGGGCTCTCGACCCTTTCACTGGGTGCCACGTGGCATGGCTTAACGTCGGGATGCCCCCAAGTGGCCTCGGGCGGCCATGTGGGATATGGGAAAAGCCCGTATGTGAGTGGCTGGGGTTGACCCCAGACAGTTGCTTATGTCACCGCGTGTCGCGGCAAACTGGTCAGGACCCTCGTAGGGACCTGTAGGGTTGTAAAAAGGGCTAGATAGCCCATGCCTTGAAGGTGTTTAGGGAAATCAGCAAACCCATATTTCTTGTTATTTTGCGGGGAAATAGTGCGGGTACAACAAATGCCCCGCACGGGGCGTGCGTCGGAGGCAGAGATGAGGGCGTACGGCCCGTGAGACCCCTGTTCCAGGCTGTTGTAGTTTTATTTTGACACTTCATGTGCCTTTATTTTGCTGTGTTGTGTATTTTGATTTTCTGGTATGCTGACTATTTTTTGGATGCCCTGTCTTGCAGCTATGGCACGCTTCGGCAGAGATGGGTGAGTCCCGAGGCGCGTGGCTCGGGAGGAGGACCACTAGGTGCGGCGGACTGAGCGGTCGATGCCTCCTCTGGGTCCACCAGTGGTTATTGTGGCTATTGTAGAACAACTAGATTCGCGGCATACAGCAGTAGCCGAGGGCCCCGTTGGTGAGAGGGTAGTTGGAGTTTGGACCGTAGATGTGGCCCAAATTTTGGGGCGGGCGGTCTGTATACCTATGATCGGAGCGGAGGTTATCCTTTGGAGTTCCCCTAGTTCGCCATCTGTTTGAGTTTATCAGGAGCTATGTCCCTCCTGGCATGGAGGAGGACGACTCGCAGATTCTAGGAGCCCGCCGCCGACTTGAGCGGGCTATCTTGATTGGCAGGGATAGCATGCATGGTGTAGCATTCTACAGTTACCCGAGCTTTTCTGAGGATTACTGGAGGCAACGTCAGTTCCCCAGAGTTGAGTGCCTGGGGTTCTTTGGCAGAGCAGAGCAGTCTGGTGTCAGAGTTGGGCCGTTGGGCCCTGCTTCCTGGGACTTGCACGGTCGCCACCGCACAGAGACAGAGGGGACCGCCGGGTTGGTGCTGGAGCCGGTAGACTCGCAGTATGCTGGGGAAGGCTATAACTACCATAGCATCCTCGATGGAGTTATGCGGCAGACCATCATCAGCTGGTATCGTCGCTGGGGAGTGATCTCATCACACTACTACCGTCAGGGTGCCACTGAGTGGCTGATGGGGATTGTTCACCACTACCGGCTGCTGCTGGATCGGGCTGGGATCAGGTACGCGGTGACTGCCACTTTGTACGCGTACACGTGCTACACCGGACTGCTACAGGGATTGCTGGAGCGCTTCAATCGCCGATGGAACATGGTGGCAACAGCAGAGGGAGAGACCACCCTTGACTTGTGGTCTATGTTCCGAATTTCTGGGTTGCCGATCATCGGCGAAGGGTATGAGGAGGTGGTACTGGATGACCTCCACCGTAGCCATACCGACGGACAGGGGTGATACTGGGTACCTTACAGTTACCGGTATCTTCTGAAGACCTGGAGGGACCTGGCCCTAGATGGGAGACACAGAGCTGCACATACTCCCAGGGTGCCGCTAAATGTGTGGGCCCGCCACTTCTATAACGGACCCTTCCGCTTCTATCAGAATTCACCAGGGATCAGACTCCGTGGGAGGAATATACTGAGGTGGAGATACAGTTTCGGACGTACTCCCGATACATATATGCTTCATAGGAGGGGTGGAATCCCCACAGCTTACCGGACGTGACACATCTTGCTGCCTACTTGGCATACTGGTTAGCGACATTTGTGGTCCCGCACGGAGAGAATGGTCTGTTGAGGGCCAAGTTGCTGTGGCCAACCTGTTTGTTGGTGGAGGGGAGATAGTTGGCCCTAGCTCCTGCTGCTTTCGCCAACATATATCAGGGACTAGGAGTTCTGGAGGCGCACCCAGCGCTGAGAGAGAGGAGCATCCTTCTACCGACCCACTATCTTAGTGTGTTGGTCGGGTTGCTATTTCCGGGACTGGTGACGCGAGAGACCGTGGCGAACCCGATGGCACCACTTTTGTTCAGCTTCATTGGACAGCCTGAGGGGGATGCAGAGGCACAGCTGGAGGGGGCCAGGAGAGCTCTTTGCTACCTGCTCGCCCGGGGCGAGGAGGGGCTGCCTTTTGACAGCGCTGCGAGGGACACCAGCCTTTTCTTGGGGGTTTTAGACGGAGGGGCGATCAGTGCCCACCCCGGTCAGGGGGCGGTAGATGCAGGGCCGCAGATTGAGTGGGTACTGAGCACCCGGTCAGCAGTGTTGACATTACACTAGTCGGCGACAAGTTCCTTGGAGCCGTACTACCCGTATCGGTTTGCAAGGAACTTCGGATACGACTAGGGGATCCCACCGAACCAAGAGTTTCCTCTGACAGGCAGGCAGTACAGGGGCAGGGATACCCACCTACTTGCAGTATCATGGTGGGAATTTTACTGTCGTGGAGAGCCTGAGCAACTCCCGATGTCGGGACAGGGACGTCGAGGGCGATTCGACGTACACTATGCTAGGTGGTGGTTCAAGCACAGCCACCTATACCGACAGAAGGCCTCCGCAATCAGGAAGGAGGAGGAGAGTCGCTTGCTGAGGGAGGATCTACCTCCGATTGCACTGGATGAGGGGTACGTGAGGACCCGCGTTGCTCGAATCCATCGGGAGGTCGAGCGACTTGTGGAGCAGTGGCCCCGGAGAAGCCGGGGCTCGTCGTCTAGGAGCCGAGGCAACGGAGGGCCACTGAAGCCCCTGAAATAGGTGGTAACAGCGGCGATAGGAACCGGGGTGAAGGTGCCTCGACCGAGGGCACCTACGAGCTGGTGGGCCCAGTTCCTGGCCGACTGCGGCTTTCGGAGCAGAGGTTCATTGGACCGGGCACTTCCTGACGGGAGCTTTGCGGACACGGTGACCGATGACTGGAGGCGGCACCTCGGTCACGCGGTAGGGTCAGTCGGACCCATGGAGTTAGTGTCCCAGATCAAGTGTGCCCGCACTCTAAGGGACATTCATGAGGCCATCGCGAAGGTGGCTCAGGCGATGGCGCTGAGGCCGGAGCAGTTAGTACCCTTACCATTGACCCCCTTCAGAGCTTCAGGTAAGCTTTCTTCTTTCTAGCATGCGCCCCTCCCATTATTATCTTGTTATTCTTTGGGTGTGTAATTGGGGCATTGTACAATGCCATGTATGTTGGCAGGTTCTATAGCGGAAGGAGATCACCCTTCTACGGAGGTGTCTTCAGGAAGCTGGGACGGAGGTCTGCGGCCAAGGCGGAAATGCCCTTGTGTGGGGGCTGCGAAAGCTGAGACTGGTGAGTCCTCTGGCGGACTCGAGGCTGGCGAGCAAGCCGAAGCACAGATAGCTTTGAGTAAGTGTTGCTTCGACCTCTTTACTCCTGTTTGATTTATCCGAGGTGGCTGGCTAACCTTATTTTGCTGGATTTGTCTCTACAGCTCCGCTAGAGACTGGTGTGGAGGCGGCTTTCTCACCCCCCCAGGAGATGGACCCTCTACCTGAGGAGGGGGCGAGTACGAGATAGGTATGGAGGGGCTCATTCATCTGATGGACGAAGCTGCCCCCAATATTGAGACCTTTCCCGACTTCGAATCGTGGAAAGCGACTGGAGGAGCCCGTTAAAGTAAGGGCTTCTAATGCTAGGTGTAAGTTGCGATTTCGTTTGCTTCCGATTACTGACATAACCGTATGGATTGTGCAGAGGAGGCAGAGGCGTCGAGGGCCAAGGCCCCTGCTGAGATACTCAGCGGAGCATCTGAACAGGCGGAAGAGCCAGCACCCACAGTGGCTAGTAGCTGTCCGGGTAAGTGTCCAATTACTGTTGAGGGGATCTTCCCGTTGTTGTTGGACTTTTTCAGCAAGCCGGAATTATTGACTTGATTTGAGTTGTTTGTTTGGCAGGTAAGGATGAGGCGGCCACCTTGGAGATGATCCAGGAGCTGGTTGACGCCGGCCCCCCAGTGCTTCTGCCATCCTTTGCTAGCGAGCCCGGGCAGGTGGCTTCTGTGCCCTCACCCATTGTTGAGGGCACGCTGGATGGGCTGCCACAGTCGCTGGCAAAGGTACCTCTTCCACTTGTGCTGATCGTAGTATCGGCTTGCACGGTGGGACTGGTACAGTCCTCCAGTGTGAGACCATCATGTATGTAGTTGAGTACTTGGTCATTTCATGGTTGATTGCTCTGCTTTACCCACCTGTGCTGAGCTTTCATCGGGGTTGATTACAGGTACCTCTTCCCCTCTGGAGGAGAGAGAGCTTCCCTGGGGCATGGCTCGGATAGCAGGAGACGAGTCTGCTATCGCAGCTTCTATTGGGGGCGACGAGGAGTTTGTCGACATTGAGGGGGTTTCCGAAGGGGACGCCCCAACTGGTGAGCTTCTTGCCTAACACCTCTGGCTAGGAAGTTATCTTCATGTGATGCTAGATTGGGTAGTAGCCTGACTTGGCTTCTTGATGTACAGGTGCCTCTGATTTGCCGATGGCGGGGGTTCATCGGAGACCTCGTCGGGTTCCTCCGGCAATGGTAGCACGATGATGGAGACTAACGGGAGCTCGAGTTCTTCTCTCTCTGAGGCCTCTTCTATCGGGGATGCCGAGATGGAGATGGTTTTGGAAGGTATATAGAGATCCTTCCCTCCTCCCCATTGGCTTTGGTTTAGAATTTATAGCGGGGTGTTGATGCCATCGTGTTGTGCCAAGGCCTGGAATCTAAGGGGGAGCGCGTGCCGGCTCTCATCGAGGATGACCAGGGAGAGTCCTCCATCTCCCCGATGGCATCTGGGGATGGCTGGATTATTGGGGAGGCCCTGCCCTCCCCGACTCCAGCGGGGGATGCCGCCGACGTGGGGGAGAGGTTACACTCACCGACCCCGAGCGGGGATGTTGCAGGCCCGGCGGGAGCCACACCAGGTGAGAGTTAGGACCTTTCCCAGGTTTTTCCTCTTGTCTTGTCACAGGAAAGTCCCTAATGTTGCTAACTGTTTGATGGGATTGTGCAAGTCCTTCCGGTGTGCTGGCTGAGACGGGCCACTCTCCCCTGGAGCTGGGGATCGAGTGGCCTACGTCTATTTCACCTCCAGAGCTGTTGTTGGATGCCAGCGTGGGTGCGGCCTTGCTCCAGCTAGCCCGAGGGTACCTTGGAGGCGACCCCCCTGCCTTCTCCGGAGGAGCTTCGGCAGCGGCTAAGGGACTGCACCCAGGGCTACCACGGCCTTGGCTTCTCACGCGAGCTCTGGATGTCTGGCTTGGTCGGTATCTGGGCAGAGTACCTGCGGCTCCTGGAGGCTCAGGAGCAGAGGGCTCGGCGGCTGGCAGCCGTTTGAGAGGTGCAGGAGCAGCTGGCTCGGCTCGCGTTGGCGGCTGTCGAGTAGAGGAGGCGCGCTAATGCGGCCATGTCACTTGCCAGGGACCGCGCTATGCATCTGAGCGAGGCAGAGAGCAGGGCTGAGGCCTTGCAGAAGGCCTTGGAGGAGCAGCGGCAAGCCGTAGAGCTTGCTAGGGTTGAGTGGCGGACTGCCGAAGCCGGGGCCGAGGCTAGTGTTCAGCTTGCGTTGACCTTGGAGGTGGAGCTCGCAGCTGCAGAGTCTCGCCTGACGGCACTAGAGAGGAGCGAGCCTGGGATATGATTGTATCACCTCTCTTTCTCCTTTCTTTTTTGTTATCCAGACTATATGTCTTTTGTTACCCCAAGGGCATGTCTTGGGCTCCCTTTTATAGAGTATCAATGACAAACTCCGAATTTTGGTGTTGTTGTTTTCTGAGTTGTTCTCCTTCCCATTCTATGGGATAGGGTTGGGTAGAAGGGATGGCGACCACTTACTGTCGGCCGTGCTTGATTATTTTAACATGTACTAGTGTAGAGGGCAGGAGACTAGGTTTACCCGACTTCGGGACATTGGAATAGTAGACTGAGTAAGGGGAATGGTGTAACTAGATTTCAAATACTGGGAGCTAAGTGCTGGTTACTGGGAAGTAGGGGGAAAGCCCTAGTGTAGGGTTGGCGTAGGTCCGTTAGGACGTGGCGGCCTACTGGGTTAGAGTCAGGAACTGACTCTGGAATGCGTCGATTGTGGGTTGACGCCTGGGTATTGGATGTTTGTATGTCGTTAGCCGGTAATGTAGCTCTTCTCGGTTTGAGAAATTGGGGCTGGGTTGGCCGAAATGCCTCAAAAGGTATCACAGCCGAAGGCCAGGATTAGGGGCTGGGACTGGTTGGCCGACCTATGAAGGGATTGTTGCCGAAACTGGAGCTGGGAGCTGGCAACTGGCCTGTGAAGGCATTGTAGCCGGGGACTGGAGTTGGCAGCTGGCGGCTAGCCTGTGGAGGCGTTGGAGCCAAAAATTGGAGTTGGAAGTTGGCGGCTAGCCTGTGGAGGCGTTGTAGCCAGAAACTGGAGTTGGAAACTGGCGGCTGGCCTGTGAAGATGTTGTAGCCTGAAACTGGAGTTGGAAGCTGGCGGCTGGCCTGTGAAGGCATTGTAGCCAGAAACTGGAGTTGGAAGCTGGCGGCTAGCCTATGGAGGCGTTGTAGCCAGAAACTGGAGTTGGAAACTGGTGGCTGGCCTGTGAAGGTGTTGTAGCCAAAAACTGGAGTTGGAAGCTGGCAACTATCCTGTGGAGGGGTTGTAGCCGAAACTGGAACTGGAGACTGGAGCTAGCCGGTAGGCCTGTGAAGGCGTTGTAGTCGAAAATTGGAGTTGGAAACTGGCGCTGAGGGCTGGAACTGGCCGTCTGACCTATAAAGGCGTTGTAGCCGAAATACTGGGACTGGTCGGCTAACCGTTGAGGTGTGTAGCTAAGTACTAGAGCTGGAATTGGCGATGACCGACCCTCGGGGGTGTAATGGCCACCATTATCATGGAGTGATGTCAAGGTCACCGTCAGCGAGGTGTCACGGTTGACTGTTTTCATTAGTGAAGAGTAGGGAGAGAGAGAGAGAGTTTTTTTTTCTCTTTACCAGCCCTACCGCCCTTGCGGGTTTTTGCCAGACCTAGCCCCCTTTTACTTTTTCCGGTGCGCCCTTGCGAGTTTTCACACCGAGGGGTTACCCGATTTTGCCTGAGACGCCCTTTCAGGTTTTCACCTCAGCTGGGTTAATGGCAATTTTTTCCCTCAATAATCCTGTGGAAGGAGTCAACTGAGGCCGCCGGGGTATCTCTATTTTTAACCCCAATTTTTTCATATATACTTTTTTTTGAGACTGTCGTCCATAGCGTGTTGCCGTCAGGGGACGTAACCTGAAACGGGAAGGTGTGGGTGGTCAGATATTGTTCTGCCATTAATAAGGGTTTTTATACATTCTCGTGCCATGGTGGTGAAGGGCCACTTTGTTATGGCAAGATATGACTGGAGTGATGGCCGGTGGATCAGGGATTGTAGGAGAGAACTGGGATTATAATGAAACTTGACGGCTCTCGATTTGCAGGGGATGTAGGGTGTAGTGACATAGAATGACAGGTGTCTAGGGAAGTGCATGGACATAAGTTTGCTGGGATGGTGACTGTGAGCTTGACTGTCACAGGACTGGTTGACCTGTGGTGTCGAAGTAAGGGCCTAAGGTTGGCTGAACTGAGTGGGTGTAGTGCAAGGCCAACTGGGAATTATAGGGTTCATGCTCTAGCAGTGTAAGTTGATTGAAGACTGGCTCTGGGTGAGGCTAACGGCTCACCGAGGAGTGGGTGGAAGGCCGTTCTGACTGGTGGGGAGAAGAAGTTTTTCTCGTTATCAGCTCTACCACCCTTTCGGGTTTTCGCTAGAGCCGACCCCCTTTAGCTTTTTCCGACACGCCCTTACGGGTTTTCACGTCGAGGGGTTTCCCGATTTTGCCTACGGTGCCCTTTCGGGTTTTCATCTCAGCCGGGTTGCTGACCTTTTTGCCCCCAGTCGCTCCCTTGTGGTGAGGATGACTGGGTCTGCCGGGATATCTCTATTTTTAACCTCATTTTTTTTATTTTCCCTTTTTTTGACTTACCTGGGAGCTTGACGGCTAGACTGGTGCCGGTGCAGAAGTGCTCGCGCTCTTGTGGTGACGAGAACGAGGGCAGGAGATTAGTCCCCGAGGATGCCTGGCGGTGGTTCTGGGGAACTGGGCTGGCTGGTTGACTGGAAAATGAAAACTGGGAGGACTAGCCGGTTAGATCCTTCACGGGGAAGGACCAGCCTTACTGGTAGTAGCTGAGACGTGCGCCTTAGTCTGGCTGGCGCGCGAACTCATGTTCCGGTGAATAATATAGCTTCATATGTTTGGTGTTGAGAGGCGGGAACGGTCTATGACCTTTGTGATCGACAATCGTGTAAGCCCCGCCCTCGTAGACATTGTAGATGATATATGGACCTTGCCAATTCGACTGTAATTTTCCACTAGAGCGCCCTGCCATGACTTCCTTTTCCTTGATCATGACAAGGTCACCTTGCTTGAAAGCTCATTACTTGACGAGCTTATCATAGGCCCGGGCCATGCTGGCCTAGTATACTTGAAGGTGTTTGTAGGCTTCAAGCCGCTTGCCTTCTAGATCGGCGAGCTCTTCTAGCCTTCTCTAGTACTCACTTTCGTCAGGGCCAAAAAGGCCGGTGTGGATCGCCACACGGTAAGAAGCTAACTGGACTTCGATGGGGATAACTACTTCTGTCCCGTAAGCAAGGGAGAATGGCGAGCACCCCGTAGGGGTTTTGTAGACCATCCGATAGGCCCATAATGCTTTGAAGACCTTCTCACCCCAATCGCGTTTCCGGTGGCTAACCATCTAAGCCAGGAGCTTCCAGAGGGTCTTGTTGAAGGCTTCCGGTAAGCCATTAGCCTGGGAGTTGTAGACCGAAGAGGTTCTCCAGTCGATGTGGAATTTGGCCGCTAACTAGTATACGGCTTTATTCTTGAATGGTGTCCCGTTGTCGGACACTATGCGACTGGGAGTACCGAATCGGTATATGATGTTGTGCCGGACGAATCTGGAAACCACCTTGCCAGTGACTTCTCCCAAGGGGAGACCCTCCGCCCAACGAGAGAAATAATCAGTGGCGGCCAAGATGTATTTATGGCCCTTGGAAGATGGCAGGAAAGGCCCCGCAATGTCCATGCCCCACTCCGCAAATGGCCAAGTGGGGGTACTGGATGTAATTCGCAGTGGGTTAGGAGGTCTTCTGGGTACTGGGCCAAAGGGTTGGCATTGATGGCATGTATGGGCGTACTGGATGTAATCCGCGTACATGGTTGGCCAATAGAAGCCCTTGAGTTTGATGTTGTGCTTCATTTGGTCTCCGGCCTGGTGCGCACCGCACAACCAGGAGTGGACCTCCTGCATGACGGCTCGAGCCTCAGTGAGGGAGACACACCTCAAGAGAATAGACTTGTCCTTCTCATGGACGAGTCGATACAAGGAGTCACCAATCAACTCGTAAGAGGTTGCTCGGCAGAGCAGTTGGACCTTTTGAGCTCGGTCAGGAGGGAGCCACCCTTTCTTGAATTTGATGATGGGCGCACGCCAATCATCCTCTTCTAGAGGCGTGCTCTGGTCAAGGTCGTGGACCTTGTAAATGGTGAGACCGGTGTTGTCTTCGAGTGAGCTCGGCATCAGCCTTCTGTGTTTGATGCCGATGTCAACCTCGCCCTCAGGCGGGAGCTTGATGACCGCGGCCAGTTTTGCCAGGGCGTCCGCCTGAGCGTTGCTGCTTCTAGGAATATGATCTATTTCGAAGAAATAGAACTTTTGGGTTAATCTGGTGACGACAGTATGGTACGGAACCAACTCTGGCTTCTGCACATCATAGATGCCGAGGACCTGCCGGACTATCAGCTGGGAGTCCCCGTAGGCTTTGAGGCATTTAATGCCCATGTGGAGAACCATCTGCAGCCCAATGAGTAGAGCTTCATACTCGGCTTCATTGTTGGTCAGGCACTTCATGAGGGCGCAGGAGTTGTACAAAACTCCGCCCTAAGGAGTCAGGAAAATAATGTCGGCACCTACTTTGGTGGCTGAATCCTGGTTGCTCCGGGTGATCCCTCGGAAGGCACCATCGAAGTAGATTTTCCAGCAAGGCATGCTGGTTGTGAGAGCGCTTTACTGCCAGTAATTCAAGACATCTCCGCTCTGTTCAACCGGTTGTTGTGATGTGACACCACCCTTGGACCTATTTGCAAGCATTCAAGTTTGAGCAGCGGACTCACACTAGCGAGCTCACCCGTATGGTGCACACTATTACCCGATGGCGACTAGGCGATGTTGGAGAGGGTCCGAGGCGGGACCTTTAGGCTCCAATGGTTGGCTAACTTGGGAAGAACCCCAAATGGGCCTAGGATGCCCAAATCATGGGCGGCCAACACACCAAGGGTGTGGGTTAAGTGGATTCACTCTCAACTTGCCCGCGGTGGCCACTCACGGTACTAGCAATTTGGACCGAACTCTCACTCTCTGACCGACGAAGCAATAGCAATAATACTAAGCTAAGCAAGTGATTAAACCAGTAAGAGAGGGACCGAGGCTCACCTAGCCGGCGTGAAGACGCCGACTCCGGCCGGAGACGGGGGAGAGCGGGGAGGCGAGGGTATGTACCCGCATGCCGCGTCGATTGAAGCTTCAAACCTGCGACTTAATAATTACATGAACTACACCCCATGCAAGGGGGGGGGATATTGGGGTGGGGATTATGCTTAATACATCCAAACTACCTCCACGCAGGGAGGGGCCTTCAGCCGGCCAAGCGGGGTGGGGAGATATGCAAAGAGAACCGACTTCCCGAGCTTCGCCGATTCTGCCTAGCTTCTGTATTTCTGGACAGAGGGTCGATGTCGATGCTGCCAATAATTCCACCGAGCTCAGAATCTGATGAGACTTGTGCCAAAAGCTTGCTAACAGATTGAGGATGATGTCTGAATTTTGGCAGGAGCTCTGGAACTCAGGGCCGGTCGGGCCAGCGAATGGAACAGGTCAGCAGCTTCTCCCTCTGGCTAGTGCAGAATTGGTACATGAGGTTGCAGAGGGTACCAAGGACGTTTCTGAACTCCAAATGAGACGAGGCTGGTGGTGACGTGATCGTCGTCGGAGTAGCTTCGAGCAGGAATCGACGGGGCCCCAATCGGAGGTCGGAGAAGAATGAGGTAGCCGGATGAGCAGGGGCAGGTCAAACCTGGACCCACAGGGGGCAGACGACACACCCCGACGAAGAAAATGGTAACTGGAAGCTTCGGAGGCCGAATGAGGTCCTTCTTCTTGGAGATGACAGCTAACTGGTAATAGTTTCATCCCTCCAAAATTGGCGCTCAGATCCCTCACGAGCTAGCCGAGGTCAACAGTTGAACAGGAGCTATGTCTCTGGTTCAGACAGGAACAGTTTCCCAGCAGCAGATTGACAGCAATGCCACGACCGCTCCCGAACTCCAAATCGAGCGCCGTCAAAGCCGTTGGTTCGGATGTCAAGTCTTCTACGCAGAAAAGTTAACGAGGAAGCCAACCGATGCCAAGGTTGGCCGGTAGCCTCAGATCACCGGTGATGGGTCGCTGTAGACTGTGGGAGGACAGAACGTATACTTAGGGGGAGAAAAATGATATCTCCCAGATTCGAACGCAAAATGGAGCTCCGCTTTCTGGGGATGAAATAGGATTCAGAGAAGAAGAATTTTGATGAAGAAACCGAGCTCTGATTCTTGCTAGGTTGGTCGTGGTGAAACTTCCAAATGCTCTCTGGTCTTCAGCCTAGGGCAGATTGCACAGTCGCACAAGATCTGCTCCACCGCACAGCTCCGAGCTCAGATGGATGCGGGACCACCTCTGTTGGAAAGAGGACTCAAAGACGATTCCAACGATGTATGAAGCGCCTTCAGAAGCCTCAGGATGACGATGTGACACCTTCTGCAAGTTGCTGGACTTCTGCCACCTACAACCTGCGAACTGTAGGTGGAAGGTGGTGGGAGAAATGGGGTAAATGGAAGTGGAAATGGGGGTGAATAGGTGTGGGAGTGACCCCTAGTTGTGAGGGGGCCTAGGAGGGGGTGTTCTAAGGTGTGGGAGAGGGAGAATGGGGTCTGGAATGGGGTGTTTTCAGAGGGTGAGAGAGGAGCTACGAATTTGGGCTGTGAGGGAGGCACAAGTGGGTGGAGGGAATGTGAGTTTGAATTTCTTTGATGGGGAGTGATCAATGGTGGTCTTGGGGATGGGAAGAGGTGTCTTGGGAAGGTGGAGTGAGGTTTGGGGAAGGGAAATGGGTAGTTGGGGGTTGGAAGGTGGAGTGGGGATTGGGTGGAGCTCTCTTGGGACTAGGGGGTGGAATAAAGAGGGTTATGGGGAAGGGGAGAGGTTTAAATGGGGTAGGTGGGAGATGGGGTGGTTGGGAAGGTGATTGAATGAGGGGAGGGGAGTTAATGAGAGGTAAATGGGGAGGAGAGAGAAAATTCCGAAAATTGGAGTGGAGGGAGAGAGAGAGAGAGAGAGAGATAATGAGAGACTTGAAAGGGATTTCTTCAATATTCATCAAAATTGTTACATATGAGGAGTGGGGTGGCCTATTTATAGGCACATGACTTTTTCACAAAGGACCCTAACAAAAGACACAATGACTAATAACCGAAGGGAAGGGGGTGTCCATGGGCCTAGCCCAATGAGATGGGCCCACTAGCCTATCTAAACAACACAATGACTTAGGACATTGGTAGATAACATACTAACCTAGGTACATGACTCAAATAAAGGGAAAATTACATGATTAAGACTCAAATAAAAATAAGAAAATTACATGACTCGACTCACAAACACTTGAGGAACATAATGGCGCTTGCCGACGAACAATCCGAGTCCGGAGAAAATGTGGAGGGGCAAGGGATGCCCTCATCATGTTGTGATTGAGGAGCAAGGAATTCCTCGTCCGGGAGCTCCGAGCTGAAGGGTGAGTTGTCTGGTGCTAGATGGGCTGCCAATAATTCAACCATACCATGTCCCTTAATTGCTTTCCTGGGGACATAAGTAATGTCATACTCCATCAACATGAGTGCCCATCTTCCCAGTCAGCCTGAGAGGATAGGTCGTCGAAGGAGATACTTCAGGGGGTCGTGCTTGGATAAAAGCTCGACCTGATGGGACAGAAGGTAATGTCATATCTTCTTAACTACGAACACCAATGCCAAGCAAACCTTCTCCATAGGGAGTAGCGGTACTCGACATCGATTAGCTTCCGGCTGAGGTAATAGAGGGGCTGCTCTTTACCTTCCTCATTGATTTGCGCCAACAGAGCTCCTAGCGAAGCGTCCATGGCAACAATATAAAGAATGAGGGGTTTGCCCTTGATCAGTGCCCCTAGGACTGGGGGAGTAAGGAGGTACTCCTTGATTTGCTCGAAAGCCACCTGGCCTTCTGAGTCCCATGTAAATGGGGCATCTTTCTTCATTAGCTTGTCGAAAGGCGCACATCGACCAGAGAGGTTAGAGATAAACCTCTGAATGTAGGCCAGTCTCCCTTAGAAGGACCTGAGTTCGGTGAGGTTGCCGGGTGGTGGAAGCTTCCGGATTGCTTTGATCTTGCTGGGATCCACCTCAATTCCTCGGTACCTGACGACGAAGTCGAGAATTTTGCCGCTGGATACACCAAAGGCGCATTTCATGGGGTTCATCTTGAGCCCATATTACCGAGATGCTCGAAGACTTGGTGAAGGTCACGCAAATGGTCTTCGCACCTTTTAGTCTTGACGATGAGGTCGTCGACATAACATTCGGTGGTGTTGTGCAGCATCTCGTTGAATATTTTGGTCATGGCCCTTTGGTAAGTAGCGCCAGCATTCTTCAGATCGAAGGGCATGCACTTGTAGTTGAAAATCCCCTTAGGGGATCTAAAAGCTGTATGGTTCTTTTCTTCAAGAGACATCCAGATTTGATTATAACCGGACGACCCGTCCAAGAAAGATAAGGCCTCATGACCGGTGGTCATATCGACCATTGTTTCTGTAATCGGGACTGGAAAGTCATCCTTCGGACAGGCTTTGTTGAGGTCCCGGAAGTCGACGCAGATGCAGACTTGACCATTTTTCTTTTTGACTGGGACTATATTAGAGAGCCAGATCAGATAGATGCACGGCTCGATGAAATCGACTTCCGCCATATTATGGACTTCGGCCGAAACCTGGAGCTCCAGCTCATGGTGCATGCGCCGCTGTGGTTGCTTGACCGGAGCGACTAAGGGAGAAATGGCTAGATCGTGCTCCGCTACAGAGGGGTCTAGCCCTGGCATCTCCTTGTATGTCCAAGCGAAGCAGTCTTTGTATTCGAGCAGGAGTTGCTTGTAATCCTTCCTTTTTGCCTTGGTGAGGAGAGCATTGACGGATGTAGGCTGAGGGGCTCTATCTTCACCCTAGTTGATCTCCACGAGATCATCGACGATCACCTGGCCGCCGTCCTCTAGCTCGGGAGGAGCCAGTTGGAAATCGATGAAATCCTCATCATCGATGTCGGCTTCGTGTATTTCTTGGTTCTCGAAGCCACCGATTGATGTTGAGGGGACTAGAGAGTGGTTGTTGCTGGGATCCATCGAGGATTGGTCTGGGCCGCCGGCTCCTGGCCAGGAGTTGTCAACCAGGGCTCCTGAGGTCTCCCCAGAGTTGCCTGGCGAAGCTGAGACTCCTTCGTAGTTAGGACCAGAGATATCCCCTCCCTCAGGAGGGTTTGTTGAACTGGGTCCTTCGACTAGCTGAGAGACCGGAAGAGCTCCTTCTGCCCCCTTGTCTTGGCAGGGAGGCGAGGAGGGTTCCTCGACTGCTTGGGCCAAAGTTCTGGCTTTGACGATGATCAGGATTAGAATTTCCTCTTCCTCATCCCCGGAGCTGTCGAATTTGGCTTCAACTCTAGATCTGTCGTCGGCTGGTTGTGCCAGGCCTATGACGTTGACTGCGTGGTAGACGTAAAAGTCTGGGTCTTGGTTGTAGCCAAGTCCCCTGGTATCTTTGTAGAAGGACAGGGGTTGCCCCCGGACCTGGGAAGGGGTCCACAGCTGACGAAAGTATCTTTGTTGTGCAGAAGTTTGCCATAAGGGAATGTGTTGCTTCAGACACATTTCTTGAATATGCGATGACAGATCACCCCACACCTGAACTGCTTCAGGGGTATCATCGGCCTGCCTGGACCAGCCGAAGTAGTCATCTGGCGGGGCTTGAGGGATTGCGCCTCCTTTATAGAAGATAATAGGTTTGTCCCTGTTAGGCTTCTTCTTGTTTCAGTGTTTTCACTTGAAGGTGAGAATGAATGTCGTCAGCGACTCGACGCTGTGCTTCTCGGATGCACATGGGAGCTGGATGCAGTCTGGTGGCAAGCATATACTCTTGCCGATAGCTCGGCTAATAAGATTAGCCTCGAAGTCGATCTGGCACCTCTCGGGGTGATCTGAGGTTGACTTGGAGCCGAGGCGCAGCCGATGAAGCTTGGCCTTTTCCTCGTCAATAGAGAAGAGATCATCATCATCTTCCTCTGAGAGCCAACTAGTGCTCTTGCTCTTAATCACGGGGTACTGACTCATCCCCTTGAAGTAGAGTGCGGCGTAGGCCAGGTTGCATTCTGTCGGCGTAAACAGTGACAGGTCTGCAAAGACCATATGTTGTTCCCTGTCCTTGCCATACTTGATGCATTGGTGGAGAGTTGACGGGACGACCCAATTTTCATGGAGCCAGGGTCTGCCCAGTAGCATCCTATATGATGTGTTGGAGTCGATGATGTTGAACGTCACCTTGGAGGTGAAATCATCGAGCACCAAGTCGACATCCACCTGGTCGAGGACATCCTCGGTGTTTTAGTTCAAGTCGGATATCTTGACCGCTTGAACCTTCTGGAGGTATGGGGTTAGATATAGAGTCTGGAATGTCTTGAGCGGCATGATGTTAACAGCGGCACCAGCGTCTACCAGGATCCGATTTACATCATGCCCGTTGACCTTTCCCTTCATGTAGAGAGGACGGTTGTGGCACGGAGGGGAAAGCAGCATGTCTTTCTCCGTGAAGAAGATGATGACTGTGAAGGCTCATAGGCAGCCGCCTTCATTTCTGCGGCATGTGCTTCATAGACTTCCAACTCTTGGAGTATCTTGATAAGAGTTTCTCTTAGGTCCTTACTCCATGCGATGGCTTCCCAAATTGAAATATTGGCAGGGAAGCACTTCATTTGGTGGAGGACCTTCTGGTCAGCTCGGGCTCGAGCATCCTTCAGAGAGGGTAGTATGCCAGGCTGAACCTTCAGTGAGCTGCCGTGCTGTTCCCCGTCGGGAAGTTGCACTACCTTGCCCTTACCATCGGGATCAGACCGACCTTGATTGCCAGCGGACTCCTAGAACAGGGATGCCAATGATGGCTCTTCTGGGGGTGACTGGTGAGCTGGCTCGTCCTTGTCGGACGGTCCCGCTTGCTCTGCTGCAGAAGCCGGTACTGGTGTAGGGGCTGGGAGGCTGACAGTAGCCTGTTCGATGCCGAAAGGTCGAAGAAGCCAGGTCCGCTCCGAATCGCTACTTCCGGAATGGGAGCTTGTTCCTCTCCTCGAAAGAGGATGATTCGTTCCTGGTCAAAGGTGGACAGATAGAGGGGTAACTCAGGAGTTCTCCCACGGCCTCTACCGCGTCCCCGGCCATGACCTCGGCCACGACCGGTGTGCTCTGGAGTTGGCTGTAGCCTAAGGGGAGCAATGGTTGTTTGTCTTGTCCGGGAGGCTACTGGCTCGCCCCGTCGAGAAGCGTTGATATTGTCAGGAGGCGGGATGGCCACCATGTTACAGGTGCAGCGCCAAAGCATTTCTTCCAACTGCTCTGTGGTGATCTCCTTGTCTTTATAGCACAAGGAGAGCTCGTTCGGGATCACAAGTCTTTCACCGTTCTTGAGCTTTTGGATCATCTCTTGGACCCAATTTCTGAGGCGGGCTCATTTTTGCATTTCTTCCCATGTGATATAGCTTTCGAGTGGGAGAGCTCCGGTAGGACGAGGAGGAACGTATTCCTCTAGGTCATCAATGAGCTGCTAGAGCCTCTAGAGAGGCGTCGACTTGGCTGGTGATTGTAGGGCGGCTGCTCGTTCAGCTTGTTTCTTGAGCCGCCTTCTGAGGTTCTTCCTCCTATTTCTCTCTTGTCTTTTGGAAATAGTGGTCTCCAAGGGAGTAGGAGGGAGACGTGCTGGGGCTGGAGTTGATAGATCCTGATGAGGATACCTCCGAGCTGGTGCCTTTGCCGGGCGAGGTCGATGACTCTTCTTCGCCCGAATTTTGATCCAAGCGCCTTCGCTTGTGGTATCTGGAAGATGGCGTTGATCGCCTGCTCGATTACCTCAAGCGGAAATTCCTGGTATGCTGGAATACTGGGATTGGCGTCCGAAGACGTATGCGCAATTTGATACCCTAGCCGCGGTGGCGACAGCTTTTGAGGAGTCGGCTGACTGGTGCTGGTGTCCGAAGACATATGCACAGTTTGATGCCTTAACCACGGTGGCGACAACTTTTGTTGAGAAGTGGACCGAGGGATATGCTTGTTGTTCTGCTCCTTAGCCTTGCCCTTGTGATCACGTTGAGGGCCAGGCCTAGCCACAACTGACGGCGCCGCAGGATGTTGTTGATCTGCACAGTTACCCTGACTCTGCAGACTGGCTGAGCCTTGTGGCGGTGGGCCCGCCACTTGAATTGAAGCCGCTGAAGACTCTGAAGATGTCTTCTTTGTACTTCGGAGTGTGTTAAAGGGTATGCGGAGAGGACCCGATGGCCCATCCGCTGAGGGGATGTGACAAGGTTGAGGTGGGACCTCACCCTGCTTTTGCTTTCCCTTCCTATCCATGGACGCCGGAGACGAAGATTGGACGGGAGGAGGACGAGAGAGAGCTGAGGAGCTCATCATCGTCTCGCCCACCAGAACGTCCTCTCAGCTGAGAAGGACCCAGATGAGCCTGGCGGTGTCTTCTTCAGGGAAAGGGAGAGACTTTAGCTCCTGCCAAGACTGCCACCGCACAGCCGAAGTGGCTGGGGTTGGCTAGTTGGCTGTTGACGTCTGGGAGTCCAAAGGGGCCGAAGGAGAAAAAGAATGGATGATGTTGACCAAGAAGTTGGTCGGCTCCGTCTCTTGACTGGCGTCCTGCTCTCTACGCCTTCACAATCGCTCGAGCGCTTCTAGGTTGTCAGTCTGAAACTTGAGCCATTCTGGAGGATGCTGGTAAGGCAGTCCGTGCCCATTTTCTTGAGGGGAGTCCGACCACTCTGGCGCATTCCTGGCAGTGCTCAGGGTCTCTTCGATAGCTTGCCAAAGCCTGACAAGTGACATAGAGTTCCCCTCCGCATCGTTTTGCTCCCATTGGATCTGTTCCTAGATGACGTGTTGAACTTCCTCATAGGACTCGATCGGGTGGAAAATTCTGGCATGGAAGGGGCAGTATTGAGGGTGACTATGGTCCCAATGGGTGTAGTCGGCAGGCGAGTCGCGGGGCATGATTTGCCCCCTCTCGACGAGGATATCGAAGAGTCACCGGGTTCTCACCCTGGGGAAGGAGAGAGGTCTCTGATCATGCCAGGGCCTCCACCCGGATACCAGAGAGAACGTCCCCTTCGACTGGCGCTGGGCTCCTCTGACTCATCTTCAGAAAGAGAAAATGCGGCCATCATATGGATGACATTGGCTGAGTGGTGAACTAGGCGCGCCACCTTAGCTGGCCTCGTCCACGTATGTGGTTGCAGGGGATCGACGAGACCACTCTTCATTTTGACGAGGCCGTCTTGGATCAACTTCTGCGCCTGAGTCTTGAAGACATAGTAATCTTCAATTGAGTGACCTAGCATGCGATGATACAGGCAATAGCTGGGATTGTCGGTCTTTAGAGCCTCGTCTGGCTTGCAGATTTATGGCAGCTCGATAATCTTCTGGGCCAAGCAGAGGTCGAAGAGCATCTTCTTATATTCCTTCTTGAAGGAGAAGGGTGTCTTCATGCGCTCCGAGAAGGAGGGAACGGCAGGCTTGTCCGCTAGCTTTTTGTCAGAGCTGCTTGATTCGGCCTCCTTACTGGCTTTGGCGGCAGGGGTGAACTGATGGGGACATCACCGACCATCCATTTTTTTTTGAGGATCCCGTTGTTCGCCAACAGTGCTCCATGATGTTTGCCACATCTTTCTGAGTCTTGACATGTAATTTTCATATTTTCTTTGAGTCATAATTATGTAATTTTCCTTTTATTTGAGTCAAGTCCCTAGGTTAATGAGTCATCTACCTAATTTAATTGTCATTGAGTTGGTTAGGTTGGTTAATGGGATCAATTAAGTGGGCTAGGCCTAGGGGCGCCCCCTTCCCCCCTTGGTTTCTTGTCATTAGTCTAAAAGTTATGGACTTATTGTAAATTATGGGATCCCTATAAGTAGGACCCCATTTCTTCCATTTGAAGCTAATGAGATATTGATAAAAAAATTGAATTCTCCCTTGCTGCAACTTCACCTTACCCCACCCCAATCTTCATATATCACCAATCTGCTCTACCCAGTTCGCAGGCAGCCAACAGGGTCCTGAAAGAAGCGCCTCCATCAGCATCACTCTGAAGATTCTAGTAGTAAGCCCTACACCGCTGGAAAGGGCGTCTACAGAGCTTTGCAGGCGAGGTGGTATCATCAAATTTTGACATCGGAGTAGCCCGTGACAGCCAATCTCGCCAGCCTGCGCAAGACACCTCTGGCAGACAACCTGAAGCTGAAAGAAAATGCTCCAGCAACCAGCTCGGTGAAGCCCTTGGCACAATCTTTGGAGGGGAATGACTTCCATCAGTTCTCTACCTAATCCAACAAGAAGGAGGTCGTTTGAGTACCAGAGCACTGTGTTCCGTCATTTCTCCCCGGAGTGCGCAGGTTAGTACAGCAGAACCAGTTTGGACACCCTGTCACAGTTCTGCCTCCAGAACTCTACTCTGACCTCTTCTCGAAGCGTCGTTGGTCCCTGCTGAATGAGGACTCTTCCACGAGTACATCGGCACTGGTTCCGCCTCAATCCGACACCCCAGCTGAGAGTATGACCCCGGCAAAGAGCTCACTGGTTGCCCAGAATTGTCACCTACGCAGCTCTGCGAGTTTTGGCGGCCTCACTTCGTCTAAGCTCGGAACGTGGTGATTCCTCATCCTGGTTATTCCCAACTTGATCAGCTTTCCAGAGACACCAACCCCGCCTCCGTTGGACGTCCCATCAGAGATTTCTACCTCCGACAAGGCGCTGCATGTAGTCAGCCAGGTCAGTAACTCAGTCTGCATAGGCCGAGATTCGATCTCCTTCGGCCACTCCGATCTCCCCACCCTGCCTGGCCGGCTGACCGCCCCTCCCTGCGTGGAGGTAGTTTTGGTTGTAAATCAAGTTAATCCCCACCCCGAGATCCCCCTCCTTTGTGAGGTGTAGTGAGTGTACTAGCAGGTCGCCATCCGAAGCTACATCGGCGTGGCGTGCGGGTGCATACCCACGCCTCCCCGCTCGCCATCGTCTCCGGCCGGGATCGGCATCTTCACACTGATCAAGTGAGCTTCTGGCCCCCTCTCCTTACTGGTTTAACTCTCCTTAGCTTAGTATTGTTTCTAAGTTGCTCGTCGATGGTGAGGTGAGTGCCCGGTCCCGAATTCTCATCAAGTTGAGTGCCACCGCGGGTGAGTTGTGAGCGAGACACCACATCCCACGCCCTCGGCGTGCTAGCCGCACATGAAATTGGGCATCCCAGGCCCTTAGGCGTCCATCCCAAGCTGGCCATACCCCTTGAGCAGCAAGGTCCCACCTCGGACCCTTCCCACCTTCGCTGGTTTGCCTACAAGCAACTGTGATCGCTACACGAGTCGGTCCGTTATAGTGAGTCCGCCACTCAAAGTTACTTGCTTGAAATTGTAGGTCCAAGGGCTTCGGCCGAGTGGCTGTCACCCCCAAGGTGGTGTCACATCAAATTGGTATCAAAGCCAGGTTCTAGACATGTCTCTACTAAGTCTTGTCCTAGGGCCATTGCATTCGTCACCCGTTCATCATGACCACTTCCTACTTAGCCTATTCGCCATCCTTAGACCCATTAGCGGCTTTTGTGTTTGATGGATCCCGCCCTAGCATATATCTAGAATGGGAGAAGTCCATAGAGTGACACTTTGGGAGGCTCACCCTGTCAGGGCCTATCCAAGTGAACTATGCCAAGAGTTTGCTCTGGCGCCAAGCTAGGAAAGAATGGGAGTACATTGTAGGTTTGAGAGAAGCCAAAGGGAAGCACCCATTGAATCTTGGGTTGAAATGAAGGCCGATCATAGAAAGATCTACGCACCCCAATCTGGACCTCCTCAACCAACCACTTTTCCACCCCCAACTCCAACCAAGTACTTCCCCTATCAAGCCCAACCCAAGCCCGTCCATGTTCGCCACCCCGGGAGTACCATGAGCCGACTATCTCCAATCCTCCACCAAAAGACCCATTCCTCCCATTGGAAGAGGAGCCCATGATCCAAACACATGATCCCTTGGAAGTAAACACCTCTTCCCTTGGAAGTAAGACCGACCTAGACCCCCTCCCGACCCTCGAGAAAACCCAAGCCCACACCGTTGAGGAGGAGGAGCCACAAAACTCACCCACCCCTCCTAGTTCGGGTCCTCATGAGCCGCACACCGCCACCATAGATGAGTCCATACTCCAATGGCTCAAGCAAAGTCCCACCCTCCTGAGATCACCACCATTGGGATATCAATCCCAAATTGTTCCCACCCGATCTCCCCATGTCACTTTACAAACCTTCTACTTCGCGGGAGACTTGGGAGACCTAGTGGATTGCCTATATTAGCAAGTCCACTTGACCGGCTTGCTTGCCATGGGACCTTCGGAGCCTAGCACCATTAACATTGCCCACCCCACCATTGGCTCCATCACTTCCATTTGCATGAGTAGGCATTGCACTATTGAGATTCTTCTATTTGTCCCCTTGGAGGAAGAACCCACTCCGGTCTACTCCCCAGCTATTGTGACCCCAAATGCCTTAAACGGTCAACTCACTAGAGATCTTGGACCAATTACTTTGGAGGAGGATGACTCACCACCATATTGTGAGGACCTTGAAGATGTTGAGATAAACTTAGAGCTCCTTTCCCCCGGATACACTTATGTTGATCCTTTTGACCCCTCCCAATGGGAACCCAGGAACCCATGTGGTCCACCCACATTACTTATCACCCACTCCTTCCTACCCTCACCCACCATGTTGGACCAAGCCCATCTCTCCCAAGACTCAGATTACACCATGGGAGCCATGACTTTGGACAATACACACTTAGGGATCGAGAAAGTGCCCCACTCCATGATACATACCTTCTTTGACCCCTTCGACCCTTATAAGTGGGAGCTCAAGGACCACCCCATACCCACACACATGGTTATCACTTCTAGGATAAGAGTGCACCTATCTTGGCATATCACATCATTCGACAAGGGTCACAAGCCCAGTCATCTCATACATGTCGCACACACTTTAGGCCCAATGCATGACTGGCTCACATTTGGATGTGCTGGTCCTCCCACATTCGTCATAGCTCTTATGCATGAAAGGAGCATACATGGATGTCCGGGTCCCCCGGTAATTATCGCCACCATGCACGATAGATCCACCTATGGTTGCCCCGGCCCCCCTGAGTCCATGAAAGTCTTCATCACATCTATGCATGATAGGTCTATGTACGGTTTCCCCGGTCCACCTTTGCACGCTATCCTCTTTCACAGCCACTCACCGCATCATGATGCATGGCATGAGCATACACGCAAGCAAGTCGCGACGAGCGGTGAGGTTCACAATGAGGAGACAAAAGCTCGCGAGTGCCACTTGGAGTCCCCCGTGGACAAACTAGTGATGGTTAGATTGGAGTGGCCATACCCTAGGGGCACCTACAAATCGAGGGCACGAGGACTTGGACCTTCCCAAGTTCCGAGTGGTTGTGACAACACAGCTTATGGATTGGACTTACCGATGGGTTATGGGATATACCCCACTTCTCACGTGGCAGACCCGACACCCACTAAGGGCACTGCGGTGGATCCTAGTGAGTGCCTCGAGCCTATACCCTCCTTTGAGAGAGATACCCTTGGAGAGCCTCCACATATCCGCCTGAGAGTCCGACGTGTGCACACGGAGGCAATACTAGGCAAGCAGGGTACCATCACCGGCAAGAGGGTGTGTCCGTGCCACCTTGAGAAGCTGAAACGCCGTCCCCCGGTTAAGGACGCGGGGTTGAGTTTGGAGGTCATGGCTCGCCTAGAGCTACCTTGGAAGACCAACTCCCCGGTGGACCCATACTCGACGGAGTCAAGTTCTCCGCACCTCGGGGGTATGATGGGGACATCACCGACCATCCCATTTTTTTTTGAGGATCCCGTTGTTCGCCAGCAGTGCTCCATGATGTTCGCCACATTTTTCTGAGTCTTGACATGTAATTTACATATTTTCTTTGAGTCATAATTATGTAATTTTCCTTTTATTTGAGTCAAGTCCCTAGGTTAATGAGTCATCTACCTAAGTTAATTGTCATTACATTGGTTAGGTTGGTTAATGTGCTCAATTAAGTGGGCTAGGCCTAGGGGCGCCCCCTTCCCCCCTTGGTTTCTTGTCATTAGTCTAAAAGTTATGGACTTATTGTAAATTGTGGGATCCCTATAAGTAGGACCCCATTTCTTCCATTTGAAGCTAATGAGATATTGATAAAAAAATTGAATTCCCCCTTGCTGCAACTTCACCTTTCCCCGCCCCAATCTTCACCTATCACCAATCTGCTCTGCCCAGTTCGCAGGCAGCCAACAGGGTCCTGAAAGAAGCGTCTCCACCAGCATCACTATGAAGCTTCTGGTGGCAAGCCTTACACCGATGGAAAGGGCATCTAGAGAGCTTCACAGGTGAGGTGGTATCATCAAATTCCGACATCGGAGCAGCCCGTGAGAGCCAATCTCGCCATCCTGCGCAAGACACCTCCGGCAGACAACCTGAAGCTGAAAGAAAATACTCCAGCGACCAGCTTGGTGAAGCCCTTGGCACGATCTTTGGAGGGGAATGACTTCCGCCAGTCCTCTACCTTCTCCAACAAGAAGAAGGTCATTTAAGTACCAGAGCACTGTGTTCCGTCATTTCTCCCCGGAGTGCGCAGGTTAGTACAGCAGAACCAGTTTGGACACCCTGTCACAGTTCTGCCTCCAGCACTCTACTCCAACCTCTTCTCGAAGCGCCGTTGGTCCCAGCTAAAAGAGGACTCTCCCATGAGTACATCGGCACTAGTTCGCCTCAATCCGACACCCCAGCTGAGAGTACGACCCTGGCAAAGAGCTCACTGGTTGCCCAGAATTGCCACCTGCGCAGCTCTGCGAGTTTTGGCGGCCTCGCTTCGTCTAAGCTCAGAACGTGGTGATTCCTCATCCTGGTGATTCCCAACTTGATCAGATTTCCAGAGACACCAACCCCGCCTCCGTCGGACGTCCCATCAGAGATTTCTACCTCCAACAAGGCGATGCATGTAGTCAGCCAGGTCAGCAACTCAGTCTGCGTAGGCCGAGATTCGATCTCCTTCGGCCACTCCGATCTCCCCACCCCGCCTGGCCGGCTGACCGCCCCTCCCTGCGTGGAGGTAGTTTTGGTTGTAAATCAAGTTAATCCCCACCCCAAGATCCCCCTCCTGCGTGAGGTGTAGTGAGTGTACTAGCAGGTCGCCATCCGAAGCTACATCGGCGCGGCGTGAGGGTGCATACCCACGCCTCCCCGCTCACCATCGTCTCTGGCCGGGATCAGCGTCTTCACGCTGATCAGGTGAGCTTCTGGCCCCCTCTCCTTGCTGGTTTAACTCCCCTTAGCTTATTATTGTTTCTAAGTTGCTCGTCGATGGTGAGGTGAGTGCCCGGTCCCGAATTCCCATCAAGTTGAGTGCCACCGCGGGTGAGTTGTGAGCGAGACACCACATCCCACGCCCTCGGCGTGCTGGCCGCCCACGAAATTGGGCATCCCAGGCCCTTAGGGGTCCGTCCCAAACTGGCCATACCCCTGGAGCATCAAGGTCCCACCTCGGACCCTTCCCACCATCGCCGATTTGCCTACAAGCAACCGTAATCGCTACGCGAGTCGGTCCGTTATAGTGAGTCCGCCGCTCAAAGTTACTTGCTTATAGTTGTAGGTCTAAGGGCTTCGGCCGAGTGGCTGTCACCCCCAAGGTGGTGTCACATCATGAACTCTATGATATTCACCTCCTTACGGGGCTGGCGTTCTCGCGCTTGCTTACCCTTTGCTGCCATAGAGCTCGGGTTATCGGCGAAGAACATCTCTATTTCTGCAACTGCCGAATTGAGTTGGTCGAAGCCTTTGATATTGGTGCCGAGAAGCTTTTCACTGACCTCGGCCACTTGACCTCACCGACATATAGTGATGGCGTCCTCTTGAACGGGTGGATTCACACACCTCATGCTGAGGTCTCGCCACTTTTTGATGAAGTCGAGGGCGCTCTCGCCCTTTTTCTTCTGAAGAGAACAGAGTTCGGTTAGAGAGACTTTTCGCTCTGCCGTTTGGAAGCGGTCGAGGAATTTCTTCTGGAGATCCGCCCAGTCGATGATTGAGTTAGGCTTTAGGCAGGAATACTGTTGAAAGGCCGCTCCCGTAAGTGAAGTAGCGAAGTAGAGGAGGAGATATGATTCATCCAGCGCTAACTCGCCCATGGCTGTAACATAGTAGGCCAAGTGTTCATGTGGCGACCCCTGCCCGTCGAGCTTTTGCAGCTTCGGGGGCTTGGCGTACTCTGGAGGAAGCTTTTTCAGCTGGTGGTGAAGCGGGTAGGGTACATTGTAGAGATCTACTGTGGCAACCCCTTCACCATACTGGGCGAGCTTTATCTCGACAATACGCTCGATCATCTGGCATTACGCCAGGAGATTTTCTGATATTGGCGTATTGGAGGCTCGTGGCTGGGCCTCAACTGGGGGTGTGCCAAACCCAGTTGCCAATGGAGTTCGGGCGATCGCTGCTGAGGTGTTGGCAGCATCGCAGGCTGCTGGCGGCACCGTTGCCTCGGCCTGGGGCCTAGCAGGTTGCTGAGGATGAAGGTCATGTTCCTAGAGGAGGTCTTGCAGCAGGGCCTTCAGATGCTGGTTCTCCTTCATGAGAGTGTTGAGGGTCACTTCTTGAGCCTTGTTCGTAGGAGGGTCATTGTTGACCGGCTCTGCATTGATAGGAGGGTCGCGGTCTTCCACCGGGACTTCTTTCGCGCGTTCGACAACTGCGGTCTGGCAGAAGTGCCGATGTTACCTGTTGGGGGAGGCGGCGGGGCCTAATGGCGCGGCCTCCTGAAGTGGGACAGAGGATGATTCAAGTCTTCAGACTGGGTATCCGATTGGTGTCCGGCGGTGTAGCACGTGAACACTCGGACCGCGTCGTTGATGAACGACGCGCCCCTAGTCTATCAAAGACCGATGTTGCGTTGCAGAGGGGGCTCACTCCCGATATCTGTCGGAGGAAAACTCGGGACAGGCTGTTGGAGGGCCCAGGAGTTGGGCTCGCCTTTGCCTCCGCTTGCTTGTACGGGGGACATTAGACGACTAGGCGTCGTCAAACGGTGCTACTGTGAGGCCAGTCGCATCTTGTCTGATGCAGCGTCTAAGCGCTCGAAGGGGGTTTCTAATACGCACCCTTTGAACGGCTTGAGCTTCTTATGGGGTAACCCAGATTCTCCTCAAGTTGGATTGCTGGTCTCCCTTGTTGTCGCTTTTCCGACGAGCTGTCTTGGGAGGCCATGTGTCGGGTTGTGGTGGGTGCCCCCGGGCTGTTGCCGAGGAACCCGCTCCTTTGAGCTTCACCCCGTCCTCTTGTGTTTGCTGCAAGAGGTCAAAACGATTGGAGGTGGGTATGGTGGAAACGGTCCGTTCCTGGGGTATGATTGGTTCACCCACGTCGAGACGGATCCGCAAGTCACCGACAAGAATAGTCCTACCGGAGTTGCTCGTCGCAGCGACGAGCCACCTGCCTTTGCGGCCATGGCGATGCTTCTTCTGAGGAGTGGAGGAAGACTTCGCCCCGAGATGGTAGACCAAGAAAACCCAGCTTGGAGCGACCGACAGCGCGGAGCTATCAGTCAGAGGTACCGGGATTGGCCCCCGGGGTATGAAACCCACGCCGGGAGTCGATGACTGGGCGACCCGGGTATAAGCCTTTGCCCGCACCGATAGGAGTGTTGTCGATGCTCGAGATGACACTCTTACACCGGAAAGCGACGCCGTCGGAAGTGCTGAGGTGCCGATGCCCTTGGGTCGAGGACTCGCAGTAGGTATCGATGTAGTCTAGGCTCGGGTCGGAAGGCCCGAGAAGAGTGCTGAGGAACCTTACCCCCTGGGTAGAAGACCCACGGGGAGAGCCGGTTCAACTGGAGTTCGGAACCGGGGTCCATAGTGCAATATCGGAGAGCCGCGAACTCGGGGCTAGGAGCCCATATCGAGGGTCTGCTTTACCGGGGTTCGGTCCTGCGGGCCCAAGGAAGGTGCTGAGGAGCCGTGGACCCAGGGCTGGGAGCCCGTATTGGGTACCGGCTTTGCTGGGGCTCGGGGCTGGAGACCCGAGGAAGGTGGTGGGAAGCCGTGGACCCGGGGCTGGGAGCCCGTATTGGGTGTTGGCTTTGCTGCTGCTCAGGGTTGGAAACCTGAGGAAAATGCTGGGGAGCCGCAGACCCGGGGCTGGGAGCCCGTGTTGGGTGCCGGCTTTGCTGCGGCTCGGGGTTGGAGACCCAAGGGAGATGCTGAGAAGTAGTGGACCCGGGGCTGGGAGCCCGTGTTGGGTGCCGGCTTTGCTGGTACTCGGGGTTGGAGACCAGAGGAAGGTACTAGGAAGCCGTGGACCCGGGGCTAGAAGCCTGTGTTGGGTGCCGGCTTTGTTGGGACTCGGGGTTGGAGACCTGAGGGAGATGCTGAGAAGTCATGGACCCGGGGCCGGGAGCCCGTGTTGGGTGCCGGCTTTACTGGGACTCGGGGTTATAGACCCGAGGAAGGTACTGGGAAGCCGTGGACCCGGGGCTAGGAGCCCGTGTTGGGTGCCGGCTTTGCTGTGACTCAGGGTTGGAAGCCCGAGGAAGATGCTGAGGTAGTGACTGAAGTCCGGGGCACGGGGCTTGTGCCGGAGATCGGATGAGGCTAGCCTCGGAAGGTAACGCTTACCGGGCTGGTGTTGATCTGGGGACCCTACAGGGGCCAGTGGTGGCAGTCCGGTACCTGACATTAAGGTGGGCCACCGGTGCTGGAAGTGCGTGTGGCGTATTGGCCATGGGAGCCAACAGAGAAACTTGGGTTAGCTGAGGAGCACCCACAGGGATCACGCCCAAGAAGTAGGGTGATCCGATGACATGAGCAAAGCTGCCGAAAGAGATCGGCGTCGCCAAGTAGCCCACCCGAGCATGGGTGGCAATGACGTTGGGACCGTAGGTGACGGCCGCCTTGGTTGCTGGAGAGCTGAGTGCTGCAAAGGCAACGGTTGATAACAGTCACCAAGCGTGGTCCGACGGTCAGAACGCGAACCGGAAGGTACTGGAGAATGCGCGCGCGAGTACCCTCCTCTGCCTCTCCTGCAAGGATAGGGAAAGGGCACCAAGGCTTCAAGGTTGGCACAGACTTTTCTTCAGCAAAAAGAAGAAAGGTAGGAGACGTCCCACCGGGCGTGCCATCCTCTCTGTTGCGTGGGTTTTTTATGCTGCACAATCGTGTGTTAAAGAATTTTGATGATGATTAAATACCATGTGTTTGTGTTTCATGTAAATAAATGGATATGTGGTTTGTGGATGAGAAATGATTTGCTTTAATCTCCATATGGTTGAATGAAGCTCATTCCCATATCTTTGCAATAGTTGAATGGGATGCCTTTACTTCAAGAACTATGTGTCGAACTAGACTGACATTGTCTTGGCATTTGTACAGGGAGCGATGAAGATTGGGTGTGATTCAAGCCAATTGAATGGAATTATCCTAATGTGCTTTTGGTTGATTCAATTTATGTTTGAGTCATTTGATTCACTTAACGTTTGATATGCAGGATCTCAATGTGTGAAATTGAGTGCTTAATGAGAGCTAGATTTTAATTTTCAGAAATTGAATGATATGGAAGACTAACTTCCAGTGTGTAATGGTGACAGGCGTATCGAATGGCAATGAACATGAAGATCATATTGGCAGCCTTCCAATTGGATCTTCACATGAGTTGTGGACCATCAAAATGGTAAGTTGTTTTGTTTGGATGGTTGGAGGAGGATTGTTGTGTAGATTGGATGAACAACTCCCAAGGTAATTCCCTATCAATCTCTACTTGGTATGTCTATGATTTGGGGTAGATTTTACTTAATTCTTCCATACCTGTATTTGTCTTTAATGTCTCATGTCTTTTGGATAATCCCTTTGTGTGTTTTATTAACCTTCCTCATGTCAGGAAAAGTGTCGACTCTGTGAATCGACACTTTGTCCCGGGTCCATAAGCTTTTAAGCCTGGCCTCTTATGCTTTCGAATTGTGAGATGAAAAGTCGACTCCATGAATCGACCTTTTTATCGGGCAGTTATGTCTTGGTGTTTATCAGATTCACCCCGGGTACAAATGTCGACTCACAGAGTCGACATTTTTTCCCAGGGCTTCTGCCTGGGTGATTCTTAGCGCATCAAGCTGAATGTGTCGACTTCATAAGTCGACACTTTATTCGCCTCATTCTGTTTGGCTGGGTTTCAAGCCTTGACCGGCCACGAGTGTCCACTCTATGAGTCGACACTTTCCGACAACCGAAAAAATTACCGGTTCATGCGGTGGCCGATGCCCTAGGTCGGTCCTCTCTTTGAGTGCCCTTCTTTGATTGGCCCATGGGGGAATATCCCCTACACGTGGCCCCTCATTCCCAGGTGTATATAGTGCTAAGGTTAGGGTTTGTATTGATGAGAAAAAAAGGTTTTATGTTCTATCTATTTTTGGTTTTTTGCAGGGAGACGAGAACGCAGCTGCTCCTTCCTCCATCCATGATGTGGTGAACGCGATTCAAGGCCGAAGACGATCATATTCCACCTTGCTAAAGCTATCTTGCAGAACTGATCAAGGCTGCATCTCCTTCAAACCATCGATGAGCTGAAGACAGGTTAAGTTGAGGAAGAACGTGAGGTCGTCCACCCTGCAAGCTGGAACAAGGAACATGTTAAGGAATCTGCAGCGTGGGTCAACCATCGATTGAGTGAAAAGAAGAAGAAGCCAGTCATCGAAGAAATAAACTCTATCATCTTCCGACCAGGAGTCTACTGAACCAATTCCTGTCCCTATTTGCAGTCATTCCTTGTTTAGTTGATGCTTACTGCTCTTGCGTTGTATATCTGTGTTCATCTCTTAAACTAAAAATGATTGTGTGTGTGTTCGGAGTGGTGTCTCTGAGTGTGGATTCACTGTTGGGGTATGTTCCCCGTCTAAGTGTGTGTTTGTGGTGGTGAGCACCGTGTTGAGGGTTCGCCCTCGTGTGAGTGCTGCATAGCAGCATGTTGAGCTTCTTGCTCGTGTGCGTGGTTTGCTACCGTCGTGCAGTGTGTGATGTATTGGGGTTCGTCCCCGTGTGCTACCTTGAGTAGCATTTTAGTGAAGCCTCACCGAGGTGGTGAGGGGAGGATGTAGGGTACCCGTCGTGATCCGGAACCACCTAAAAAATCACTGTGCACTTGTGATTGGTTGTGTGTGTGCTCCCTATCTTCTATCACCATTCACAGGATGGATTGCTTATCATGTTGCTCATCGATACTAGACTTGTCCATGTGTACGGTTAGTTATATTTTCTAATTCTCTCTGTGTGATCTTGTCTATTGCTTACGTTTGGTGAGGTTAGATTGAGAGGCATTTAAGTTGCTCAATTAGATTTAATTTTTAAAGAGAGGGATCTATTCATCCCCCTCTATATCCATGCCACTACACTGTGGGACCCAACACATCATCAGTTATGAAGACTTGGAGTTTCAACCAGACTTATCCTACAAGGAGCAACTGGTTAGGATTTTAGATCATAAGGAGCAGATTATCAGACCAAAGACTATCCCGTTGGTGAAGATTATGCGGAGGAATTTCTCTCAAGAGGAGGCATCATGGGAGCTTGAAGGCGAGATGAAGAAGAGATATCCCCATCTGTTTGGTATGTGTCTTACCTCAAACTTCGAGGACAAAGTTTCTTTTAAGGGGGAGAGGGTGTAGTGTCCGAGAAATTTTTTGAAATTAATAAAACATTTCTATTGTTTAAATTGATAAAATATTTGTTTAGTGCATGAAATGTTAAATTGTAACTAAATAAATAAAATGGATAATGTATTAAATAAAAGATTTTGATAATTATAAATTTAAAATTTTAAGCAAATAAAATTTTGTAACTTAAGTCAATTTTTGATTAAAACATTTTCTGCGTTATACCTATCCAAATGAAAAGAGAAGAGCACATAAAGGCATATACACAATTCATAAAGTTTAGGATAGCTTGTGACTCATAGCAATTACTATTCATGTATTCTTTTTTTACTATTCACTAAATTTCATTTTTACGTCTAAAAATTTATTTTATATTTTTCTATGATAGAGTAAATCGAAGTGATTAATATGTAACAATTAGAATTTTCAAATTCTTTTTATATTATGATATATCAACTTTTAAAGTGACTAATGAATAGTGATAATCGTTTATGCGTTACCGTGCGCGAAGAAAAGCTCACATATATACATATATGTATAATTGGCGAATGGGTGAGAGATAGTAGGTTTTAAGTGAAGCTCACTTAAATGAATATAGGCATAATAGGAGAAACGGATGAGAGATAGTGGATTTTAAATGAAGCTCACGTAAATACATATAGGTACAACCGGAGAAACGGGTGAGAAATATTGGGTTTTAAATGCTCCATTGTTCATTTTGATGAGATTACTATTCATTTTAGGGGTGATTTTTATTTCCTGGGTTTTTATTTATTTTATATTTTTATGATAGAGTAAATCGAGGTGATTAATGGGTAATAATTAGATTTTTAAATTCTTTTTATATTTTGAGATATCAATTTTTAAAGTGGCTAATGAATAGTGATACTCGTTTATGCGTTACTATGCGTGAAATTCATTTTACCGACAGTAGGATCCTTGCGTGGGATTGATCATTTCAGAGTTTCTCCTTACCATTAGATTTAGGTTAATTTGAATTAAGGGTTGAGGTTTAAAACCCCTGATAACAACCGTATGACCCTTTAAAGGGTCGGATTGGAAGGGAGTTGGCACTCCTTTTTCTTCATTTTCTCTGCAAGTCGTAGGAGGCATTGGTGTTGTTATTTTTCCTTTGTTCTGAGAGTGAAGGGTGTGAGCGCTCTTGATGTCCGATTGTTAGCAAGAGAGGTTAGAAGGGGAGTGTAGAAATCTGATAATTAAAAATGAGAAATAAATTTGTCAATTTCATTATGTAATTAAAATTTTCATGAAATAATTAAATTACATTATTACTATATGAAATAAACTAGTTTATTGAATTTACTTGAATTAACTAGAAGTAAATAGAGATTAAATACTTTAAACCTTAGAGAAATCATAGAAAGCCCAATAAAAGTCCATATAATGGGTTATGATTATAATTGGCCCATTGGATATTCCATAATGGATTGGATTAATGGGTTAAATGATTTATTAAAGGGTAATTAGACCAAAATTTGTAACACATGTTTAATATGTCATTTAAGAGATTAAAATAACCTCATTTATAGATGATTGACTCAAGAATCAACCCTTACCTACCAGCCACCTTAGACCCGCCGTTTTTACATTTGTTTCACACCAAATTAAAGCTAGATTAAGAGGAGAAGTTGGAATTTTCCTCTAATTCGGAGTTGGAAAGTTTGAAAATATTAGGCAAGGAATCTTGACAAGTTTGGCCAAGTTTTGGCTATAAATAGAACCCCATTCGACCCTCAAACCATCCCTGGAGGTTAAGGTTATACTGCTGCGTAGATTGGTGGAGATTTGAAGGAAGATTTGGAAGATCAAAGGGTTTCTTATTATTTGGGGATATTTCTTAGATCTGCTTAAATGTAGGTGTCTCTCAGGCTAAACTCTAATTAAAGCATGCCACCCTGTTTGTTTTTCTGTCCTCTTTCCATTGATAGCTCATTTATTAAATTCCGTTATGAAATGAATAAGTTATGGTCATTTTACTGAGGGGCATTTCTATTTCGGTCTCGGAACCAGAATGTGCTACTCTTCAAGAGCGCGTTCTGAACGCGCCAGCCCAACCCAACGCGTTCAGACAGACCCCGCCCCTTTCACCAAATTTTTAAAATATACATATAATAATATAAAGATATATTCCAGATCGCGCTATATGTACATAGCACAATAGTCAAGATCGCGCTAGTCTATGCTAGCGCGTTCAGACAATAACCCCCGGATGACCAGGGGTCAAAAATATTATACTTCTAGTATATACATATACATAAGGTGTTTATATATATATCAGGTGTTTACATATATATTATGGTTTATACAGAACCCATCTCTCTCATCTAGTTTTTAAAAATATAATATATATATATGTTCCAGATCGCGCCACTCACGGCCAGCACGTTCTTCAAGATCGCGCCGGCAACCTGTAGCGCGTTCAAAACAATATACTCGGAATGCCCGGGGGTCAAATAACATAATTTCAAAACCATCCAACCAACCACAGCACGGCACGGCACGACAGATTAGTCACTACACAATATGATGTCACTGCACAATATGAATTATAACATTTGGAATAATTATAAGTATTTAGTCACCAAAAGTAAGAAAAGGCAATATTAGCATGGTTTAAATTCTTACGACATGTTAAAAATTATTTTTGTAGAATGAAATTATTTTTACATGTAAAAATCTAATTTTAACCATATTAGTAAATTAATGCATGAAAAATATTTCCAGCATGTTAAAAATGACTTCCAACATGATAAAATTATTTTATACATACTGAGATATGAAAACTATTTTCATCATCTTAAATCTATTTAAAACTATTTTTTGTGCATGCTAAACCTAATTTCCTATTAAATAATTAGTAAATTGATGCATAGAAATTACTTCCAGCATGATAAAATTTCTTCCAGCATGATGAAATTATTTATAGCATATTATAATTATTTTTAGCATGATAGAATTATTTTCAGTATATTAAATTTTTTTTTCAGCATGATAATTCTATTTTCTTATCAAATAATTAGTAAATAAATACAGAAAAATGATTTTCAGCATGATAAATTTTATGTTGTTATCAGAGAATTTCTGTAATCAGCATGGTAAACTTATCTTTATCATCTTATCAATAAGTTAATATGTGAGAATTATTTTAGCATGTTAAAAAATTAATTTTCAGTATGTAAAAAAATTAAATCCAGCATGAAAATTTATTTTTATCATGTTATCAGTAAAGTAACGTATTAAAATTATTTTCAGCAAGTTAGAATTATTTTCGGCATAAAAACCTATTTTCATAACCAAATTCTGATTTTTATAATAAATCATCGTTTTGGCTAAACTAATGCATCTCTAAAAGTACAAAAGCTTCCTGTAAATATGTCTAAACACTTGTAAACCAAATGCACACAAGATTAAACTATGGAATTGAATTAATTCTATTGAACTCTAATTACTTGATTTTTCTTCTTAGTTACTGTTCTTTCTTGAATTCCACGACTTAATGTCGTTAAACATGATGCCTTAAAATTAGTATTCACTCCTCTTGTTACTTCTGAAATTTTTGTCAGATCTGTACTTTTTACAAATGAGCTTATTCTTGAACTTCATTGGCCATAGTGTTAAGTGGATGTCTAAACGTACTTGGGATCTTATGATCCACTGACCCAATGCCTGGCATTAATGGGGCCCGGTCTGGTCCTAGGAGGAGCGCCCGAAAGTACTTGTGCCCATAGGAGTTGATTGACCACGGTGTGGCATTGCACCGAAGTACATGACTTGCTAGATTTTTTACGGCATTCCACTATTCGTACTTGTTACTTGTTTACTTGAAAATTACATGAATTACTTGACTTGCGTGAAATGACAAATTACATGAAATTCTTTACTTGTTCAAAGTTATTACTTGAAAATTCCTCTTGATATCATATTATCTCAATTACTTGGAAATTCCATTCATGTTTATACACTTCCCGATACAAGTTAGAAAATTGCTTAAATTGTTAATACTTAAAGATTGCCTAATTCTTAGAGATATAAAATCCTACTGAGCTTTTAGCTCACCCTACATTTTGGTTAATTGTTGTAGGAAATGAAAATGAACAAGGGAATGGACAAGAGTGAGAGAGAGTGATTGGTGCGGACACCTGAGCAGTTGATCGGCACGATACGCCGAGCCACCGGTATCGCACACGGAGCATGACACGAGCCACCTCAGCATCCATCTGGCTCGGAGACAGCCTGGAGACTCCGCCTTGAGCCTCCCCACTTATTATATTTAGTTAGACTTTATGTGTGTTTAATTTGTGTTTATTTCGTTGCATTCGGTTTGCCATTTTGGTTGTAATAGGGGCTTATGTGCAATTCGGACCCCGTGGGCCCCACGGGCCCCCCAAGCCCCACCCCATTGGGCCACCTCAGCCTAGGGTCTCACGTGGGGTCAGTCAACATGCCACATGGGAGCATCTAGAAGTTTGAATGGGAATTGGACACATGGGGGACAATGGACTAGAAAAGTCCACATGGGAGGCCACCTACCCCCACCAACTAGTCCACCCTCTCTCCTTGGTCCAAGGGCCGCCCCCCCCTTTAATATTTTATTATTTTGTGTGTGTGTGTGTCACACTCCATCCCAACCCTCCATTCCCATCCCCTAGATCCAATGGTTGTGGATGGATGTGAGATGTAAGCTATTTAAACTTGTATTTTCCATTTTACTTGAATTACTGCATTCATTTGGAAGAAAATACCTTGGAGCTCCAGCTTGGTGCACCCCTCCCTCTCCCCTTGAAGCTGTGAAGGCTTCCTTCTGGTGGTGAGACTTCACCCTATCAGTTCCGGTCGCCGCCGCCGCCGCCACGAGCCGCCATCGTCTTCATCGTAGTTCTGCCCGCGCAATACCACAGCAACTTCCACAAAATTTGTGTCTCAGCCACAAGCTCAGATCGATCTGGGAATTTTACTGGAGGTCCCCGAGGTGTCAAGGATAACCCATAAAATTTGGTTTGTCATTCATATCCCGTTTCACAATTTTTGATTTTCGTCCACTCTTCCATTTCAGTTCTGCCAGAGTTCTATCCAGATTCATATCCGCCCTGTGTTTCATGTCTTAGGTCCGTCTTTTGATTTTTGTTAGTCCCATAAATTTTACTGGAGTTTCCTTCCATCCACCCCTTCATCCAAAATTTTTCTAAATTTTGGGTTCGCCCATTTCATATTTTCTAAAAATCATTCTCAGTCCCATCTACAGTTCTGTCCACTTGTTCCTAGATCCGACCACTAGTCACTCCAAAAATCATATCAAATCGCCACTACCTCTAAATCCAATTCCAAAAATTGTCCCAGTTTCGTGGTTTGATTCCCTACAACGTTGAAGAAGAGCTCGAAGTCTGATTCCAACGTCAAGGAGGCGGTCAACGGCCATTTATAGGAAACTCATATGCTGATCTGATATTTCGGTTACTGTACAACAGGGGCTTGTAAATTCAATAAAGTTCTGATCCGACTAGATCCAGCAGATCTCTCTGGGTCTAGATTGAAGCCTTTCAAGAGAGCTTTCCAACGATCGCTCATGCGTCCCGATCCGACGTCGCGATTGCTCGCAGCGGCCATTTTCGCCGGAGCGCACGCCGGAAGACAGCAACCAAAATCCGTGGACAGCTAGTTCAAAGCTTGGGAATCGGGACCGATCGACTCCCGATCGGTGTTCCCGGCCGACCGCCGTCATGGAGGCGCGCCACCAGGGGTCACCATCATAGTGGGTCCCACCCCCGCAGATCCGGAGGACAGCGCCATCCGTGGACCCCGCGGGCCCGCAGAACCCGCCGTTCGGAAAGCACGAAAACGCGGAGTTCGGCACCACCGGGCGACATCAAGATGCTGCCCGTCAACCCAATTCACGTGATTCCCGGGCCCCGCATGTGACCTTTTACCTCCTGCGTGGAGTGGGTCAAATTATTGTGCTGCTGTAAAATTGTGTTAACCGGGGGTCCGTGATTGGCCGGGGTTGTCTTCGTCACGCCGGGTGCGTGGAGGTAATGGTCCGAACCTCTTGGCGTTCATTTGCTTAGCTAGTATATGATCTTTTGCCGCTGCCGAGAGTGTAGGTACTAGCCCGTGTGTCCATGTCACCGCTGTGAGAGTGAGAGTGACCTGTCCCGTGACTCGATCCGAGTCCGGAAGTTGAGTCGGACTACCCTTGACCTCCGCTGGTTTCTTAACCGCGCACGGTCCGCGCTTTCCCTCGCTTGGGACGACGAGTGAGCTTCCACTTCTGTTAGCGACGTTTCGGCACTAGGAGCTCATAGTGTCGGGCTTAGTGTCTCCCTAGTGTATGTTGCTGGTCGTGTCTTCATCTAGAGTCCGAGGGTGGCACCATATAGTGTCGTGTTCCGTGTCCGTCCCGCATCAGTTTGGTATCAGAGAAGTTGAGTCTAGGGTAGTCGTTGCATAAGTCATGCATCATGGTCTAAGTCGAGTCTAAGATCATCCTTATTTTCAAAACAACAAAAAAAAGTGTGTTTTAAATTGCATTTGCACCCTTTATTCGGTATCTTAAAAGGTGTTGTCCGAACGTTAAGCTACGCCTATCGGGAGGTCGCACACTTGCGGGAGTGATCTTCGGATCGATTAACTCCGCCCCGTACCGGATATTGGTTTAGGTCTAAGTACATCATTTAGTGTGTTTACATTAGTCAGTGTCTTCTAGGTCGTGTGTCAGTTGCATGCCCACCCGTCGAGGTACCCAGTACTCGCCACCACCACCTATGGCGGAGTCCCGAGCCCGTAGTTCCGATGAGTCTTCCACGGCCGAGATGTTTCGGGCTATCATGGATCGTTTAGACACGCGTATGGATGGTCTTAGTACGCGTATGGATGGCATAGGGACGCGTCTAGAAGGGAGGATGAAGGTCCTCGAGGATCAGGCCGGGGTTTCGGAGCAGTCCATTCAAGGCCTTGTTGGGAGGATTTCCGTCCTAGAGAGGGGCCCAGTAGCGGCGCAACCCGCGCCGATGAACGGCCAACAAGAGCCGGTGCAACAACCCGTTGTGCCAAGGGCTCAGGTGGAGGATGTCGGGAGGCAACAGGCGCCTATAGTGGATGATTATGCCTCCGACAATGATCACGGGGGTAACGGTCGTCGTCATCAACGACGGAATCGTGATGACGAGGATGACGACCGCATTCTTAGGGGTGTGCGTGCGGACCCTCCCACTTTTAGCGGGTCCTTGGACCCTAGGGTGTATTTAGATTGGGAGGCCGGCATGGACCGGTACTTCGAGTGGTTTGAGATGACGGACCACCGAAGAGTCCGATACGCAAAGTGAAGTTGCAGGGGCAGGCCCAAACTTATTGGATCAATGTGGAGAGCCTGCTCAACCAGCGACGTCAACCCCAGATCGGTACTTGGGATGATATGAAAACCAAGCTGAGGGAGAAGTACCTTCCCGCCTCATATCGCCAACGTCTCATAGACAAGTGGCAAAGCATCTCCCAAGGGAACCGATCCGTGACCGAGTACACCGCCGAGTTCGATGAGTATTATTTGCGGTGCGGGGTCACGGAGGAGAGCACCATGACGATATCCCACTTTCGGAGAGGTTTGCGGCCCAATTATCAATATGAACTCTTTCGTCGCAATGCCACCACTCTGGAGCAGGCATATCAGATTGCTCTCGAATTGGAGCAGTTCGAGGCCGAGTTTGAGTCACCCCATCGGTTGGGCTCCTTTCCCCTTCGTAGTGTCGAGTCCCGTGGCTTATCTGGCACGTATCCGAGGGCCCCCATGACTCGACCTCAGGAGCCCGCTCGCCCCGAGCCCTTTGCTCCTAGGCCTCGTCCTCCACCCCCGCGGGACCTTCCTCGTCCCCAGCATCTTACGGCCCCACCCACAGTCCGTCCACCGGCACCCGCACCTCCTGCACGTCCTTTGTTGCCTACGCCTCCTATCCGTCGGGAGGATAAAGGTAAAGGACCTATGATTGGGGAGCCTAGTGGATCACGGCAGCAGTGTTATCGCTGCAATGGGTTTGGCCATTTTTCCAACCAGTGTCCCACCCGCCCATCTCTTCACATTGGGGACACAGGGGCCGAGGATACCACCACTATGGGCCTCGAGTTAGTCAGCTATGAGGCAGATGAAGAGTTAGCTGACGAGTACTATGAGATGGGAGGTGAGGCCCAGGATGTCCAGTAGTCGGACGATACCCGCGTGGGGGTCGTCAGATGTATCCTCACCCAGCCACAGGTCAGTGATGACTGGCATCGGACCACTATCCTTCAGGTATTCTGTAGGCTGGGAAAGCAAATTTGTAAGGTGGTCATCGATAGCGGGAGTTGTATCAATGCAATCTCCACGAACGCTGTCGCTCGTCTAGGTCTCACACCCGTAGACCATCCTTGTCCCTATCAGGTATCATGGGTGGATACCACTTCCATTTCGGTCAGGCTGCGGTGCTTGGTCCCACTGCAGCTCCACTACTACCATGACAAGATCTGGTGTGATGTTCTCCACATGGAAGTGGGAAGTATCATTCTTGGTAGGCCGTGGTTATTCGACCGGGATGCCACGCTCCATGGCCGGTCGAACTCCTGTACCTTCGACCACGCTGGCCAGCGGGTCACCCTCCAACCCGTTCGGCCCAGGAGCCCATCAGTCAGGGGTCCTACTGGCCCTAGTACTCCAAAGCCTTCCGTACCCGGGCCCAGTACCCCATCCCCAGCTCGGACTATGACCGTTACCTCTGGCCCAGGAGAGCCCTCGACGAGGAGATTGATGATGATTAGCTCCCGGGAAATGGAGCCGGAGCTTAGTCAGGGCTGTCCGGTGTTTGCCATTACGGTCCGAGAGGTGGAGCGGGACTCCGAGGGTGAGCTCCCACCCGAGGTTGTTCCTATTCTGCAGGAGTTTGTGGATATTTTTCCCGATGAGCTTCCCGAGGAACTCCCACCCATGCGGGATATTCAGCATGCCATCGACCTTATTCCGGGCTCTTCTTTGCCCAACCTTCCTCATTATCGAATGAGCCCCACGGAGCATGCCGAGCTTAAACGGCAGGTCGATGAGCTTGTGCAGAGAGGATCTGTCCGGGACAACATGAGTCCATGTGCTGTACCCGCATTACTCGCCCCGAAGAAGGATGGCACGTGGAGAATGTGCATTGATACTCGTGCCATCAACAAAATCACCGTGAAGTACAGGTTCCCTATTCCCCGCCTTGATGACATGCTGGACATGATGGCAGGTGCCACTATCTTTTCGAAGATCGATCTTAAGAGTGGCTACCATCAGGTGAGGATTAGGCCAGGTGATGAGTGGAAGACCGCATTTAAGACCAAGGACGGTCTATATGAGTGGTTGGTCATGCCTTTTGGGTTGACCAATGCCCCTAGCACTTTCATGCGGCTCATGACTCAGGTCCTTCGACCTTTCATTGGAGTCTTTGTAGTGGTGTATTTTGATGATATCCTTATCTATAGCCGCACCACAGGGGACCACTTGGACCACCTTCAGCAGGTCTGTCTACTTCTTCGGCGAGAGCATTTGTTTGCGAACCCACAGAAGTGTGCCTTCATGACACCTCAGCTTACCTTCTTGGGTTTTATCGTGTCTAGTACTGGGGTCTCCGCCGATCCGGAGAAGGTCCGGGCCATTGTTGAGTGGCCGGAATCCCGTACCGTTCATGATGTCCACAGCTTTCATGGTCTTGCGACGTTCTATCGTCGCTTTATCCGCGGATTTAGCTCCGTCACCGCCCTGATCACGGATTGCATCCGTAAGGGCACATTTGTATGGACGAAGGCCGCATCTGCCGCCTTCAAGGACATCAAGGAGCGCATGACCCAGACACCTATCCTTCGACTGCCTGATTTCTCGAAGGTGTTTGAGGTCTCTTGTGATGCATCGGGCGTGGGAATTGGAGGAGTTTTGAGTCAGGAGTCCCACCCGATCGCATATTTCAGCGAGAAGCTGAATGACGCGAAACTGCGATATTCCACGTATGATAAAGAATTCTATGCAGTTTTTCAGGCTCTTAGGCATTGGAGGCACTATCTTTTACATCAGGAGTTTGTCCTATACTCCGAACACGAGGCATTGAGGTACCTCCATTCGCAAAAGAAGCTTAACTCGCGTCATAGTCGTTGGGTCGAGTATCTCCAGCAGTTCACCTTTGTGCTGAAACATAAGGCTGGAGTGGAGAACAAGGTGGTTGATGCCTTGAGTCGGCGAGCATGTTTGCTTACCACCATGAGTGCCGAGGTCATAGGGTTAGAGAAGATGAAGGAGGCCTATGCCGATTGTCCCGACTTCGGTCAGATTTTTACCACCCTTTAGGCCGGACCCTCGAGAGACCTTGATGAGTATATGCTTCAGGAGGGTTACCTCTTTCGAGGTAGCAGGCTATGTGTTCCCCGAACTTCGGTTTGAGATTTCTTAGTGTGGGAACTACATGCGGGAGGTCTAGCCGGCCACTTTGGTCGGAACAAGACTATTGAGGCAGTGGAGCATCGATTTTATTGGCCGAGCTTGAAGCGCGATGTTGCTAACATCGTGGCTCAGTGCCGTACATGTGCTACGGCCAAGATGAAGAAGCAAAGCTCGGGCCTTTATACGCCTCTTCCCGTGCCTGATGCCCCGTGGCAGGATGTTAGTATGGACTTTGTTTTGGGATTGCCACGTACCTCCAGGAAGCATGATTCGGTCTATGTGGTGGTTGACCGTTTCTCAAAGATGGCCCTCTTTATTCCTTGCTCGAAGACTTCGGATGCTTCGAGGGTAGCCCGCCTTTTTCTTACGCATGTGGTGTGCAAGTTCGGGTTGCCTCGCACTATAGTGTCTGACCGTGATGTTAGATTCACTTCCTATTTTTGAAAGACACTATGGCATATGATGGGTACTCACCTCAAGTTTTCTACTGCATATCATCCCCGGACAGATGGTCAGACCGAGGTAGTCAATAGGAGTCTGGGAGATCTTTTGAGGTGTCTAGTTAAGGACCGCATTGGGGATTGGGATCTCATTTTACCTATGGCTGAGTTTGCATACAATGATTCGGTGAATAGGTCTACCGGCATGAGTCCATTTGATATTGTCACATGTCGTAGGCCTAGGAAACCCGTTGACCTTGTCCCCATGCCTATCCATGCTAGAGTGTCGGAGTCGGCCGAGTCGTTTGCTAGGCATGTTAGGAGTTTGCATGACGACATCCATCGTCACATTGAGGCCAGCAATGCACGGTACAAGGAGTTAGCCGATGCCCACCGACACCACCGAGAGTTCCACGAGGGCGAATACGTCATGATCAGGGTAAGACCTGAACGGTTTCCCTCTGGAACCGTTAAGAAGTTGCAAGCTCGCGGAGCCGGTCCATTCAGAGTGTTGAAACGCGTTGGATCCAATGCGTACGTTGTGGACTTGCCTGAGGAATATGGTATAAGCTATACTTTTAATGTTTCAGATCTAGTTGCATATAGGGACCCAGCGGTGATCCCTAGTGAGCCTTTCGAGCCATCTCCTCCCCTTGAGAGTGATCCCACACCTGAGTGTCCACCTCCAGCCCCGTTGTTACGGCAGCGTGAGCATATAGATCATATACTGGATGAGCAGGTGACAGTTACCAGGAGTGGATCTTACCCGCGCTACCTAGTGCGATGGAGAGGACGGCCCGCTACTGAGGACACATGGATCACACATGGCGAGTTGCAGCGGATTGATCCAGACCTTTTGGAGCGATACAGGAGCGATGCAGACCCTTACTCGACAGGGTCGAGTTTCTCCCACCCGGGGAGAATTGGTGCGGACACCCGAGCAGTTGATCGGCACGATACGCCGAGCCACCGGTACCGCACACGGAGCATGACACGAGCCACCTCAGCATCCATCTGGCTCGGAGACAGCCTGGAGAATCCGCCTTGAGCCTCCCCACTTATTATATTTAGTTAGACTTTATGTGTGTTTAATTTGTGTTTATTTCGTTGCATTCGGTTTGCCATTTTGGTTGTAATAGGGGCTTATGTGCAATTCGGACCCCGTGGGCCCCACGGGCCCCCCCAGGCCCCACCCCATTGGGCCACCTCAGCCTAGGGTCCCACGTGGGGTCAGTCAACATGCCACATGGGAGCATCTAGAAGTTTGAATGGGAATTGGACACATGGGGGACAATGGACTAGAAAAGTCCACATGGGAGGCCACCTACCCCCACCAACTAGTCCACCCTCTCTCCTTGGTCCAAGGGCCGCCCCCCCCCCCTTTAATATTTTATTATTTTGTGTGTGTGTGTGTCACACTCCATCCCAACCCTCCATTCCCATCCCCTAGATCCAATGGTTGTGGATGGATGTGAGATGTAAGCTATTTAAACTTGTATTTTCCATTTTACTTGAATTAATGCATTCATTTGGAAGAAAATACCTTGGAGCTCCAGCTTGGTGCACCCCTCCCTCTCCCCTTGAAGCTGTGAAGGCTTCTTTCTGGTGGTGAGACTCCACCCTATCAGTTCCGGTCGCCGCCGCCGCCGCCACGAGCCGCCACCGCACCGCCATCGTCTTCATCGGAGTTCTGCCCGCGCAATACCACAGAAACTTCCACGAAATTTGTGTCTCAGCCATAAGCTCGGATCGATCTGGGAATTTTACTGGAGGTCCCAGAGGTGTCAAGGATACCCCATAAAATTTGGTTTGTCATTCAGATCCCGTTTCACAATTTTTGATTTTCGTCCACCCTTCCATTTCAGTTCTGCCAGAGTTCTGTCCAGATTCATATCCGCCCTGTGTTTCATGTCTTAGGTCCATCTTTTGATTTTTGTTAGTCCCATAAATGTTACTGGAGTTTCCTTCCATCCACCTCTTCATCCACAATTTTTCTAAATTTCGGGTTCGCCCATTTCGTATTTTCTAAAAATCATTCTCAATCCCATCTACAGTTCTGTCCAATTATTCCCAGATCCGACCACCAGTCACTCCAAAAATCATATCAAATCTCCACCACCTCTAAATCCAATTCCAAAAATTGTCCCAGTTTCGTGGTTTGATTCCCTACAACGTTGAATAAGAGCTCGAAGTCTGATTCCAACGTCAAGCAGGCGGTCAACGGCCATTTATAGGAAACTCATATGCTGACCTGATATTTCGGTTACTGTACAACAGGGGCTTGTAAATTCAATAAAGTTCTGATCCGACTAGATCCAGTAGATCTCTCTAGGTATAGATTGAAGCATTTCAAGAGATCTTTCCAACGATAGCTCATGCGTCCTGATCCGACATCGGGATTGCTCGCAGCGGCCATTTTCGCCGGAGCGCGCGCCGGAAGACAGCAACCAAAATCCGTGGACAGCTAGTTCAAGGCTTGGGAATCGGGACCGATCGACTCCCGATCGGTGTTCCCGGCCGACCGCCGTCCGTGGAGGCGCGCAACTAGGGGTCACCATCATAGTGGGTCCCACCCCCGTAGATCCGGAGGACAGCGCCATCCGTGGACCCCGCGGGCCCGCAGAACCCGCCGTTCGGAAAGCACGAAAACGCGGAGTTCGGCACCGCCGGGCGACATCAAGATGCTGCCCGTCAACCCAATTCGCGTGATTCCCGGACCCCGCATGTGACCTTTTACCTCCCTGCGTGGAGTGGGTCAAATTATTGTACTGCTGTAAAATTGTGTTAACCGGGGGTCCGTGATTGGCCGGGGTTGTCTTCGCCACGCCGAGTGCGTGGAGGTAATGGTCCGAACCTCTTGGCGTTCATTTGCTTAGCTAGTATATGGTCTTTTGCCGCTGCCGAGAGTGTAGGTACTAGCCCGTGTGTCCATGTCACCGCTGTGAGAGTGAGAGTGACCTGTCCCGTGACTCGATCCGAGTCCGGAAGTTGAGTCGGACTACCCTTGACCTCCGCTGGTTTCTTAACCACGCACGGTCCGCGCTTTCCCTTGCTTGGGACGACGAGTGAGCTTCCACTTCTGTTAGCGACGTTTCAGCACTAGGAGCTTGTAGTGTCGGGCTTAGTGTCTCCCTGGTGTATGTTGCTGGTCGTGTCTTCATCTAGAGTCCGAGGGTGGCACCATATAGTGTCGTCTCCCGTGTCCGTCCCGCATCAGTGATTTTCCTTTTTACCTAGGTTTATGTAGATCAATTGTGTTTTACAAGAATGATGTACTTTGGGATTGGAAGTTGTAATTTACCTTTATGGCTTATGAATTAGTGATGTAAACTTCATTTTGATGGAATAAAAGTATCATTTTTCTCTTTCATTTCTGTCTTTAGAAATGAAATTGTACATGCTCTGATCGACACGCTTGTTTACGACTAGTTCGCGTCCCGATATTCCACGTCGGGGCGTGACATGGAGGCTGTGTGAGTGTGTCTTTCGAAGGACTCCTAGACCGAAGAGACTACATCGAGAAACATGTTCTTTTGATCTGTCATTTTTCTTCATTAAGACAAGTTCCTAAGGTTCAAAACATTCTTTTGGCATGTTCTAAACTACTTTCAGAGGTCTTATATTAAAAGAAAACATACATAGTCGTAAAACACATCTCATGGTATTTGTTTTATTTTTGTTCCTAATTTCCATTTCTGTCTAGTTAAAATACCATGCAGTAGATCAACACATCCATGCAAGTTGCTAAAACTCAAATTATCCTTTTGACATGGTTTAGACTGCTTCGATGATTTTGAAGGGTTAAAAGAAATCTGTAAAGAGCTTAAAAAAATAGAGCATCACATGTTCCTCCTGGTTTTTCATTTTAAACTACGTGGGTTTTTGTAAAGTTCATCTGATATTTTTAAAGCAAAGCTAAGGGTGCTCTGATGCAGTCCCTTGACTGGGTCAGAACAGCCTCTTTGAAAGTTAAGGGTGCTCTGAGAGCAACCCCTTTGAAAGTTAAGGGTGCTCTGATGCAGTCCCTTGACACGGTCAGAGCAGCCCCTTTGAAAGTTAAGGGTGCTTTGAGAGCAGCCCCTTTAAAAGATTAGGATGCATCGATGCAGCCCCTGACTGCATCGACGCAACCCCTTTGAAAACTAAGGGTGCTCTGATGCAGTCCCTTGACTGGGTCAGAGTAGGCCCTTTAAAAGTTAAGGGTGCTCTAAGAGCAGCCCCTTTGAAAGATTAGGGTGCTTTAAGAGCATCCCATTTGAAAGATTAGTGTGCATCAATGCAGCCCCTGACTGCATCGACGTAGCCCCTTTGAGAGCCAAGGGTGCATCGATGCAGTCCCCTGACTGGGTTGATGCAGCTTGTGCTCTGTCCCAAATTTCAAAAACCAGGAAAAAAGAGATTTTTGAAAGGCCATTTTGATTTAAAAAAATATAAAAAATTGGAAAATGACAAAGAACCAAATTGGTAACTCACTGTAAAATTTTCATGTTCACAGAAATTTTGTACTTGTAATTATGAATTATTTTCTATGCATGTGTAACCTAGAATTAACCCTATTTCTATGTAGAAACCTAAAACCTATTATAATGTATATTTTCTGAAAACTTCAGACATGAAGACATCTTAACAGTAATTGAGAAGTGTGGAAAAGTTTAGTTGAAGTACATATTAGTGAAAAGAATACATTGTGATATATGGTTTTTAGCGTATAGATATATGTGTAGAACTATTATACGAGCTATATGGACACTACTGCCATAGAAGGTTCTAGAGCCAAGCTATAGAAATACCTCTATGGGGAGGCTCACTCTGTTCTGACCTTGAGGGCACGAGGTGAAATCCTAGAGGTGGACAAGTTCCACTGGTTATGGTGGGGAGAATTTCCCCAACTTCTACACAGTAACCAAGACTCGTCACCATTGCCTAGGCGATTGAGTATTTATCTGTCTAACCTTCTAATGGTGGTTTGGGCACTGTGTCTGGGCCATATGTTATCTGAAACTCTGTCTCTGTATATGAAATCTATAACGACATATGACTTCTGAAATTGTGTGAATTCTGAAATTCTATTTTCTAAAATCTATTCAATCATACGAATTTTTTGGAATTTCTATTTTTGTTATCTGAAAATCTAAGCAGGCATGTGAGTTCTGAAAAATAAATCTATAGTCATATAAACACCTATTTTCTATTACAGACTTGTTTTTCTGTCCCCAATAACCTGATTTTAGATATTCTAAGTATCATTAATCTTTGTGAGTTTAATTATCCTCGAAGCATGCTAGGCGTGGACAAAAGAAAACAATTTGAATTTAGTAACTTGTTGAGTCTATTCCTAGACTCATGCTTGCTAAACATTTTCAGGTGATCCCCTTAGTGAGGACGAGGAGTTAGTGTGTAGTGACTCCGATCAAGAGGATTTGGTGTAATCTTTAGAGATGTTTTCTTTCCAGTTGAGGTGATTGTTGTTAGGAGATTTAAATTATATAATAATGGACTATTGTATAGAACTTTTACGTGTTATCAGAATTGGACTATTGTGGTTTTGCTATGTGATCTACTTGATGGAGATGATAAATTTTCTTTCGCTAATATTTGTGTTCTCTTTATTTATGTAATTCATCAACCAATTCTGTTCTGCGGGGTTGTTCCCACTGTGGCATTCCCCTTAAGTCTGAAGAGAGTTGGAAACTGGACCGGATCCTAAGGTGGGGTGTTACACCATGAGGGTCCGACGAATCTCTAGTCTCAACCCGACGATGAACTGTTGAGCCAAAAACCTTGGACCTGCCATGGCCAGCGATGCATACCGGCTCAACTCCACGAACCTCGCCCAATGCCGTGCAACCGATAATGCTCCCTGAGCCAACGCCAACAAGTGGGTGGATAAATCGAAAAACCCCGCTAGTTTCAGCACACCCGGAGCCGCATCTACCAGAGAAGGCTGTGCTCCACCCTGCACCTCCTGAATCTACATGGCTAGCTCTACCTAGGACCGCCCTCCCCCCTTTGCGCCATCGCGGTCCTTAAACACGTAAAAAGACAATGCGGTAAGAAAATAGAACACCCTAAGCCAACTATTGATGGTACCAAACTCTCTGGATAGTTAAACACTACATTTACTCTACATTTCTGTACTCTTTTGTAACTCCACTCTGATACTGTGGACGTACTTTTCGTTCGTTTATTAAGCTCGTCTATTCGGGAATGGTTGATTCGTCTATTAAGTGCGTGGGCATGCTAGTCCCAAAGTGACAATTTATTCAGGCTCCGAAGAGCCTATGGTGCGCTCGATCTGACTCGGTCAGACGATTGTGTGGTTCGTGTTAGGACCAAAACCCGCCGCGCCATAAAGGTCACGTCGTCATTTACATCCCCCATACGAGGGAACACCCTTGATTAATCGTCGGGATTCAGGGCCTCATGGCCAAGAAATTAATTGCATGAAAGGTCTATTACGAGGTATTGAAATCCTCACGCGAGGGCGAGAAGAAAACCATTCGCGGTCATGTCGGTCGTGTACTGACCATTTAATGTTCGGACGAATGTCCGGCTCGAGAAAATTGCGGTTGTCGCGGGAAAACCGGAACGCATGTATGCCGAGGTATGGCAAATTTATTGTTCGGAAGAGCGGAAAACTTTCGGCTGAGCCTCTGTTGGAGCGGTCAAAAACCAGTAAATCTGTTGGCCCGGTGCAAGAGCAAGCTGTGACCATACTGCGGTGGGCCCCCCCGCGGTCGAAACAAGACTTGCATGAGCGTCATTAATATTTCCGGTGCCAAGGGGCAACGAGGGAATATCCCTTAAATCGGCTGAAAAGCCCTGTGTCTAGGGAAGCGGAAGTTCGAAACGTGTCGGTCATTCGGGAGACCGTTTAATATTCGGACGGGTGTCCGGCTTGAGAATATCATAATCGTCGCAGGAGGACCTGGAACATATGTATGCCGTGATATGGAAAATACATTATTCCGAGACACTGAAAATATTCGGTTAAATCTCGGTTAGTGTAGCAGGAAACTAGCGAATTTATTGGCCCGGTGCGAGATCGAGTCGGGACCATACCGGGGGAGCCTCCCGCGGTCCAAACGGGGCTTGCGTGGGAATCGTTAATATTTCCGGTGCCGGAGGGCAACGGGGAAGAGTTCCGGGACTAGATTCCAAAACCAAAGCGTGCTCGAGGGGAACGAGCTATAAGCCGAAGATATGGGTCATACCATGACCATAATCGGGACAGGCCCGAGGTCTAAGCGTGGCCCACGAAGGCCTCATTGATATTCCCATGCGTAGGGTCTAGGGATGACAAGAGTTGTCTCGTTTCGTTCAAATCTTGTTGGTCGCTCACGGACCATTTTATGTTCGGACAAAGGTCCGTATCGAAGGTGCGACGTAAACGGAGACAAAGCCGTTCAAATGTATGCCGAGTTCACGGCAATCTCAATGAAAGAGCAGGAACGAATCCCAACGGGAAAGCGTCCGATTTGATGGGCTATCGGCCCAAAGCAATGTCGGGTTACGACCGTATCGGGATGGCTCCCAAGGTTCGAATCCAACTTGGAGGGGCGACGTCAATATTCCCTTTATACCGGGTCTCGGGGAGAACGAGGCTGCGAAGCAGATCTCATCATTTTATTATTATTTAGAATTTTACCATTATTATTTGTTGATTTATGTATATCTTTGAATGAGTTCGTTATTACTATTTATTTATTTTCCTCGTGATTTATTCATTCATTATTGTTATTGTTAGGTTTGTTTTTATTGTTTGTTCGTTTTATTATCATTCATTTGCTTGTCGTGTTTCGTTAAGTTTGTTATTATTATTTATTTTGGTTATCATTTATGTATTTATCATTCTTATTGAGTTTGTTATTATTATTCATTCATTTTTGTTATCGTTTATTTGTCTATTTATTATTATTATTATTTTAAGCTTATTATTATTATTACTTATTTCTTTATTATTCTTATTTACTTATTCATTTTTTGAATTTGTTATTATTTATTATTATTATTATCATTATTGTTTGTTATTATTTCTCCCTCTCCCTTTGAGTTTGCTATTATTATCATTATTTTATTTTTTGTATCATTATTTGTTTATTTATTATGTTTTCTTTTAGCTTATTATCTTTATTATTATCATTATTTCTGGTGTATCGCTGGGTCAAGGGAGGGTGCCGCTGAGGGCCAGGGGAGCGTGCCGCTGAGAGCCAAGGGAGCGTGCCGCTGAGGGCCAAGGGTGTGTGCCGCTGAGGGCCAAGGGCGTGCCGCTGGAGGCAGGTGGGGGTGAGTGTGCCGCTGGGGCACTTACGGAGAGTGCCGCTGGAAGGCAACAGGAGTGTGCCGCTGAGGTGTGGGCACGTGAGGGGTTTTCTTTTGGTTTTCTTTTATTCTTGACATGCAAGTGAAAGGGGTTTGAGTTGGGTTTATTCGTTCATATAGACCATGTTTGAGGTTATGTTCGGTGGACCGTCATGAAGATGTGAGTGCTCGGTTATTCGGGATCTCCGGGGTTCTTTGGTTACTTCGGCAAAGTTGTTGCATTAATGTTTTATCGTTCCCCTTTTTGCATTATTACTTCTCTTTTATGATTGTTGTTGTTAAGTTAATTCTGACAAGAATTCGGCAGCATCCCCCCTTGACCCGGGGCGTAAGGGAGATGCAGGGAACGCGCCCACATGGAGTGGCGGAACCCGACAATTGGAGGTGGGCGCCCGAGAGCGGCAACACCATAATAAAACCTCGGAAAACTCAGAGGAAACGGCAAACGAGAAACACTTGGTTGATGCAGCCTAAGGATACCCTGACTGGAAGGGAGAGGGCCAGGCATGCCAGGTAGAGGCAGGCCAAGGGTGTGCCGCTGGGGCACAGATGGGGTGTGCCGCTAGAGTCACAGATGGGGTGTGTCGTTGGAGGCTGAAGTAGGTGTGCCATTGGGCAGCCAAGGAAGGTGTGCCGCTGGCGGCCAGGAAAGGTGCGCCGCTGAAGGCCACCAGGTGTGAAAGCAGGCCGCTGAGAGGCCAGGGGGGGTAACTCCCCACGGGCTAACGGGCAAGGTTGAAACGCAGAGTGGGGAAGATTACTGCCGGAGGCCAAACCGATAGGGGAGAAGAGGGGGAGGAAAACAGACAGAGACGGTGGGGAAACCCAAAGAGCAAGGCTTTTCATTCACAAGGAACGGGAGGCCATAGAGGGCCAATACATCGTAGGGAGAAAGAGAAGGGGGACAACAGCAAAGAAAAAAGGAAGGGGAAAAAGGAAATGAAAATACAAGGTGGGAAGGGGAACGTAGCATAAGCTCCTCCCCTCCCAGACCTCACTCATCTCTTCTTCTCTTCTCTCTTTTCCCTCTCTTCTTCTTTGCGTGGACGACGGTGGACTGGGCAGCAGGAGGGCAGGCCTCTCCCTCTTCTTCTTCTCTTCTTCTTTCCCTTCTTCTCTTCTTCTCTTCTTCCCTTCTCTTCTTCTCTTCTGCGTGTGTCTGTCTGTGTCTGTCTGCCTCTTCCCTCCCTCTTCTTCTTCTCTTCTTCCCTTCTCTTCTTCTCTTCTGCGTGTGTCTGTCTGCCTCTCCCCTCTCTCCTTCTTCTCTCTCCATTTTTTTTCTCTGCCGGAATGGGAGGGATTTATACTCCCAGCAGTGGGAGCCCTCGAGCACGGCAGCCGCAGGCGGGAAGTGCTGGGGTCATCATTGCGTTTGACTTCTCTCGTCCTGGGCATCAGGGGAGTAGCTTGCATGGCCCAACCCCTGGCCGACACCTCGGACAGGCTACTGTGCGCCGAAGACGTAGGGCATGGGCGGCACGTCATTCGGCCATTGAAAAAGCCTTCACGCTGTGCCGCTGACGGGCTTAAGAAGTGTGTCGCTGCAAGACACCATAAGCGTGCCGCTGAAGAGGGCAAAAGGCGTGTCGTGGAAGTTGCCCAAGCGTGCCACTGAAGGGGGCAAACAGCATGCCGTTGAAGGCCCTGAGGAGCGTGCCGTTGAAGACCCCCTGTTTGCGATGGGTTTTTATCCGACCATCTTGTCATTTTTATTTCGTGTATATATGTGTATATGCACATATATACATGTCTTATTTCACATATCGATCAACCAATTAACTAACCGGTAATTAACTGACTGATTGACGACGCAGGCGTGCCAGTCACATGAGCGACGATCTTATTGTGCGCTCATTCTGACCCATACTGGGCGAGTGTGAGGTTCGGTCGGGACCAGCAGTCCGCCATACCATAAAGGCTATGGCGTTAATTACATCTCCCACGAGGAGGGAACATCTTTGATTAATTGCCGAGATAGCGGGCTGTCAAAGCCAGAATGAAAAGAGCTACATGGTGACCATGACGAAGGCATGCAGGATGCATTTATTTATCATACAGGGGATGCATAGTTCATCGAATTATGGACCCTTGGTACGTGGCGGAGGACGTAGGTCTGAAGACCACCATCGCGCATAGCGGAGACTTCTGGTTGGGCATAACCCGACCTTCTGTCAACACCATTTAATATACCCGAGGGTCGATGCAGACATGCACGAGGAACCGTGATATGCGAGGTGTGATAACGATGTTATAACACAAATTCGGCAGCATATCCCCTCCCTTTGGACTATGCCAAATGGGAATATAGGACATCCATCCACGGAGAGCCGGAATGGAAGCCAAAAGAGAGTCGGGCGTAGCCCTGGGTCTGAGAAGGATCCAAATATGACGGGACAGTGTGCACCATTGCGCCATTCATTAATATTCCCGTCGAAGAACCATTGGAGGACATGCGGTGGCAGAACTCCGAGGGTCAGTGGGGTGACATAAGAAACGTCGTATTCGGTGTGATGTAGGGGTGAAACCCTCCTAATTAATGTATCTCCCATGGACCTGGGTGAAGAACCCTAGTCCCCTCGTGAGGTAACGGGGGTTGACATGGCAGCTGATAGTGACAAAATATTGAATTTAGGCTATGTTTGGGTTTGGTGAAGTGGGGAAGACATCAGATATTCAGATGACAACCAATACCGAGGTGAGACGGCACAGCGATGGAGTCGGCGCGAAGGCCAAACGGCACGGCATGCTCCCGGCTCGATGGGAGGATTGGGGGTAATCGGCACGGTAGTGGTTTGAGGGGTAGTCGGCCCGAAAGGAGCTCGGCGCGCCAAGGCAAGGGCATTCGGCGCCCCCTCCACCCGGCACGGGTTTGGCGCCGGGAGGCAGTGGCCCCGGGAGGAGGTGGCGCCGGGGAGTAGTGGCGCCGAGAGGCAGTATTTTGTTGATCTTGCCAAAGGTATTATGAGGTTTTCCTCGCCCAGTGGGAATTTCAGGGTGATGAACGGATAGGAATGGAGGGTGAGGGTGACTCCACTCACGAGGGGGGTTCCAAGGAGATTACCAGTTACGGGATATATTCCCTGTGATGTCAAGATGCCATGAGATTACACAGCTCGGGCCCTCGCCATATCATGGGATTAAATACATGATTCCGATGAAACATCGTGCCATATTATGGAGTAAAGCTTCGGGCAAATTTTGGCAGCATCTCCCCTTATTTTGGGAGTATGCCAAGAGAATACTATGGGCTATCCACTCACGAGTGCCGGAGTAGAAACCTAAATGAGAGCCGGGCGTAGCCCGTGATTCGAGGGTCTGGATCATATAAGACCTCATCCCCTGTGTTGTAATGTCCCCAATGCAATCCATCGGAAAGCCTGCAATGGCAGGACCCCGTGGTTTAATGGGTTACAGAATGTAGGGGGAGAATTAACCCCTTTGATATAGCTCCCGTGAGGCCAGAGGGAAGGGCAATGCACACCCACGAGGGTAGGATATAATGGACGAGGTCTGTATGGCTCGCCGTGGTAACGAAGGCATCAGGGTGGCCAGCCGACGTAAGGGTATCAATGCAGAGAAGTGGGGTGGTTTCGGCACGGAAACTAGGTAGGCTCGGCACGATGTGGAGGTCCAACCGGAGTGGGGAGCCCTCGGCGTGAAACTCACGCCGGGAGATACCGGCGCCGGGAGGCTTTCAGAAGGGATTTTAAGGAGGTCTTCGAACAGGGTTTCGGGAGTTGTTAGGAGAGGGGTTTAATCTCGACTGTTTTGGATGATCAGAGGGGGAAGACTTTGTGGGAACACCTTTCCTCTGGGCCTCATTGGGAGCAGAACCACGGACGGAAATCCCTGAACCACGTCCCCCTTTATTTCACATACGAGGAGCCATGAGATAGACTGTCTCAGGCCCTCGAAATGTGGCTGGAGGGGGGGGGGTGATAAATAATGGTAGCGAAGACACTTCAGCAGAATTAGAAAACCAAACGATAAAACACGCCTAGTTATCAGTATCCTTAGCATATAGCGAACCTCGGATGCAGAGACAGAAAGAAGAAGGTAATGAAAGGGCGGAGTTCAACCCATTCTCTCATTCTTTATTTCATCCAGACGACTTACACGCATGCTACTTAAGAGAGAGAAATCTGACTCAACAGAGAAGGAAATCTAGGCTTAATCCCTGAAAGCAGGGTTACATTGGCATTCGATGCTATTGAAGCAAAGATGCTAGAAATCAAAAGTACAGAGAGAAATATTCAGACAGATAGGGAGGGGAAAGAGAAGGAGCTGCAGCTGCTCGGCACTCCCACCTGGATCCCTCTTCGAGCCTCTGCCTCTCTCCCTTTTTCTTTCTTCAGCTTCTTTCAAGGGCTCTCGAGCTCCCTCCTTCTCTTCGGTGGCTAGGCACTCCCTTTTCACTCTTCTTTTTTTTCTTTCTTCCTTCTCCCGCTCTGTTTTCTTCTTTTCTTTTCCTTCGCCTCTTTGCCCACCTCTCTCCTTTTTTTTCTCTTCTTCCTCCTTCTCTTTTCGTTCGAAGGGCAGACCTCTTATAGAGGCCAGGCCCTCATCCTTTCGGCATGAACTTCCCGGCGCGCCAGGATCGTCCTCCCGGCGCGGCCGTCATCGGCGCGTCCCATCTCATATTTGGGCTTGGCCCATTTTCTTGTCATTCGGCCCATTCGACCCAGGATCCACTTGGTGGACTCCTTTCGACAATGGGATTCTTGATATATATATATTAAGACTCCATGGGACTGTTTACACCTTGCATTCACAAATGTGTGCGAGGCACTGTACATCCCGTTTCAGGAGTATCGGAGATGTCTGAACATCTGTTTCAGCAGGCAGATGGTTGCCTGAATGTTGATATAGTTTTATCAGCTTGACTATATGAATGACAGCAGTACTGGACAACGACCTAGCCGAAGACGGCTTTAGTCGAATAACATGATAGGGGTAGTGGGTTTCTTCTATTCAGACTCTCAGATCTCCCAGGGATGGTACGTGAGCTGTGCCCTCGACTGATTTTTAGAACTGTGAATCTGTTATGATCTCTTCTGACATATTTTAGGTGTCAACACCCCCCCTTGGGGGGGTGTGCCGCTGAAGACCCCCCCCCCCCCTGGTGGGTGTGCCGCTGAAGACCCCCCCTGGGGGGGTGTGCCGTTGAAGATCCCCTGGGGGGGTGTACCGCTGAAGACCCCCCTGGGGGGTGTGCCGCTGAAGACCCCCCCTTGGGGGGGTGTGCCGCTGAAGACCCCCCTGGGGGGGGTGTACCGCTGGGGCTTGGGTGTGCCGCTGGGGCTGACTTGGCCCGTCTTGAGCACGAGTTATGGCTCGTTTGGTTTTCTTCGGGAGCCACAGATTGTGAGCTTTCCGGGGGTTGGTTTCTCTTGGCTGTCGTGACTCTGGGGGCGGCTTCGCGGCAGTGTGCATATTTGGGGAGTCCGGATGACCGGTCTCACCGGGGCTTCTTCGCTTGGTGCCGTTGTCGGTGCTGGGCCGAGTAGGATATCTGGGTGTGTAATTTTTTGGTGTCCACAAATGCCCCCCACCCACTGGTAGCGCGGGCGAAGGATGAGCCAGGCAGTGCCCACGGGTGTACTGGTCTCTTTTCTCTTCGTCGGTGCCGATCGGGCGTCGGGAGCCGACGTGACTTGTCTGTCTCTTCTTCTCATTGCTAATGCCGACGGGATGCCGGGCACTGGCCCAGTTTATTGGTCTCTTTGTCTCTTCGTCAATGCCGACGGGGCGTCGGGAGCTGACCTGATTTGTTGGTCTCTTTGTCTCTTCGTCAGTGCCGACAGGGTGTCGGGAGCTGACCTGGCTTGTTGGTCTCTTGGTCTCTTCGTCAGTGCCGACAGGGTGTCGGGAGCTGACATGCTTTGTTGGTCTCTTTGTCTCTTTTTCTCTTCATCAGTGCCGACAGGATGGCGGGGGCTGATCGGGTTTGTTGATCTCTTTGTCTCTTAGTCAGTGCCGACAGGGTGCCGGGTGCTGACATGGTATGTTGGTCTCTTGGTCTCTTTCCCTTTATTTTCTTCTCTATTTTCTCTTCTTCTCTTCTTCTATATTCCCCTGCATGTAAACATGAGGTGAGGATTTGTTTAGTGTCCACAAATCAGGAAAGCGGGTTGTGAAAGCCAGAATTTGGGGGGGGGGTAGGCTGCGAGAGCCAAAATTGGGAAAGCGGGCCATGGGGGCCGAGGTAAGCAGGCTATGGAAGCCGAATTGGGGAGGGAGGCCATAAAAGCCAAGGGTATTGGGAAGCGGGCTGCAAGAGTCGCAATTATGGGAAGCGGGCCGTAAAGGCCAAATTCTGGGGAGCAGGCTACGAGAGCCGGGTTCTCGGAAGCAGGCTGCAAGGGCCAAAGATATCGGGCAACGGGCTGCGAGAGCCAAAATTATGGGAAGCAAGCTGCGGGAGCCAAATCGGGGAGCAGGCCACGAGAGCCGAAATTGGGAAGCAGGCCGCCAAGGCCAAAGGTAAGCAGGCTGCAAGAGCCAAAGATATTGGGAGGTAGGCCATAAAAGCCAAAGGGAAGCAGGCTGCAGGAGCCAAAGTTGGGAAGCAGGCCACGAGGGCCAAAATTGGGAAGCAGGCTGCGAGAGCCAGAATTGGGGAGCAGGCCACGAAGGCCAAAGGTAAGCAGGCGGCAAGAGCCAAAGTTGGGAAGCAGGCTGCGAAGGCCAAAGCTAAGCAGGCTATACGAGCCAAAGTTACGGGAGGCGGGCCGTGGAGGCCGGATTGGGGAAGCAGGCTATAAAAGCTAAAGGGAAGCAGGCTGCAAGAGCCAAAGTTGGGAAGCGGGCTGCAAGAGCCAGAATTATGGGGAGCAGGCTACGGAAGCCAAATCAGGGAAGCAAGCTACAAGAGCCAAAAATTAGGGCGCAAGATGTGAACGCCCAAATCGGGGAAGCAGACTATAGAAGCCGGAGTTGGGAGATTAACGAGTCGTGAGGGCAGGAGGTAGGCCATGGGGGCCAAGATTGGGCTCTACGAGCCAGAGCTGGGAAAGTAGGCTTCGCTAGCCGAAATTGAGTTTATTGCATACACACATTCTTGTTATTTTATTTTATTATTATTATTTTTATGTTGTTTTATTATTATTTTTTTCCTTTTTTTTCTTCTCTCTTTTTTTTTAAGCATGCAAGCATTCATTAGCAGACATAACATAAATATAAGTAAGGCAGCTCCCTCTATAGGGGATAGGATAGGGACGTCGCCCGTAATTCGTAGACATGGTGCAGGCCACGAGGCACAATTGGGGGGTGGTGCACCCGTCAAGAGGATATTACATGTCTTACATGCATAGCCTAAATTCACGCATTTCACCCGAGGTAATTCTCTGTGGCATGGCAGTGTAAATGTGTGAACAAAGAGCCCTAACCATAGGGATATGCAGGTTTTCCTGGTGACATTCGAGGATCACTCTAGTGCCTACACATTAGTTCCAGGCTTTCGACTTTCGGTAGCTTCACACAGCCCCCATCTGTTTATTTTGGTAGCGAATTTCACCGTTCGGCGCTAGTCTCCTCATGTGTCTCAATGGGGATTCCCAGCTACTAAGATTCATCCTTATTGTGATTCTATTGCATATTCCACCGTTTGACGCGAGTTTCCTCATATGTCTCAATGGGGATTCCCGGCTAATAGGTTTCATCCTTATTGTAATTCGCTTCACCATTTCGCGCGAGTCTCCTCATGTGTCTCAATGGGGATTCCCGGCTACTCGGATTCACATTTCTCTCTTTTTTCTTTTTCCCCCTTTTTTTACAGTGGGGGTAGGCAGCTTTTTCCTCACGATTACCTTTCACGCGAGTGTAGGAATTCAAGTCTCCGTAGAGTGCTAAGAAGAAATTCGGGCGATCCCTATAGTCGAAGGCTATTGAACACATTAAGTGCTAAGTGTGGGAGCGTTGCCTCAGGTTTGTTTTATGAGTTGGGCTTAGCGATTCAGCCATGACTCCTCCCCTTGACGTGTGCACCTGCCATAATCGGGTTCCCTTCGAGTGCGTGCCGTGACGCCCGTGCATCCGGAATCGGGAAAGCATTATTTAGCAAGGAAATGCGGTCCTAGAAAATTCCAAGGAGGTGTATTATTCTATATTAAGCAAACATGAAAGCAGGCAATCATGCATTCTCTTTTTTTTTATTTTTTCCTCTTTTTGCGTGTCTATTTTATTATTATTTTTAATTATTTTTTATGTTTGTTTTTGCATAAGAAAATATTGTTGTTACGTATAAGCGTAGTGGTAGTAAAGGTATTAGAGAAGCAGACCACGAACGGCTGAAAGGGTATTAGGGAAGCAGGCTATAGAACCCAAGGGACATTAGGGGAGCAGGCCATAAGGGCCAAAATTGGGAAGCGGGCTGCAAGAGCCAAAGTTATGGGAAGCGGGCCGCGAAGGCCGAACCCTGGGAAGCAGGCTACAAGAGCCGGACTTGGGAAGCAGGCCACGAAGGCCAAAAGGGAGCAGGCTGCGAGAGCCAAAATTGGGGAGCATGCTATAAAAGCCAAAGGGAAGCAGGCCGCGAGAGCCAAAGTTGGGGAGCAGGCCACAAAAGCCAAGGGCAAGCAGGCTACGAGAGCCAGAAGTGGGAAGCATGCTATAAAAGCCAAAGGGAAGCAGGCTGCAAGAGCCAAGGTTGGGAAGCAAGCCACGAGGGCCAAAGGTAAGCAGGCTGCGAGAGCCAAAGTTGGGAAGCAGGCTATAAAAGCTAAAGGGAAGCAGGCGACAAGGGCTAAAGGTAAGCAAGCTGCGAGAGCCAAAGTTGGGAAGCAGGCTATAAAAGCCAAAGGGAAGCAGGCTGCGAGAGCCAAAGTTGGGGAGCAGGCCACAAAGGCCAAGGGTAAGCAGGTTACGAGAGCCAGAAGTGGGAAGCATGCTATAAAAGCCAAAGGGAAGCAGGCTGCAAGAGCCAAGGTTGGGAAGCGAGCCACGAGGGCCAAAGGTAAGCAGGCTACGAGAACCAAAGTTGGGAAGCAGGCTATAAAAGCCAAATGGAAGCAGGCTGCAAGAGCCAAGGTTGGGAAGCAGGCCGCGAGGGCCAAAGGTAAGCAGGCTGCGAGAGCCAAAGTTGGGGAGCGGGCTGCAGGAGATACAACTATGGGAAGCGGGCCGTGAAGGTCGAATTCTGGGAAGCAGGCTACGAGAGCCGGACTTGGGAAGCAGGCCACGAAGGCCAAGGGGAAGCATGCTACGAGAGCCAGATGTAGACACGCCAAAATTGACGTTACTGTGAGTACATCTCATATTGCCTTGTAATGTCCCAATTTGACCCTCAAATTAGTTCTATTTGAGTGGTTTTTCTCACTTTTTTTTAGATTTCTCCCTTTTTTCACCCATTTCCTATTTTTTTCCTATTTTTCTGGATTTTTCTGGATTTTTCTGGATTTTCTGGGCATTTTTTTTTATTTTTTAGAAATAACGACTTGATCTGGGGCGTCTTTTAAATAACGACTTATACATGGGCGTTTCTTAAAAAATTGACGACTATACTGGAGGGCGTCCATTCTTTCAAATTTCCATTTTTCTGGATTTTTCTGGGAATTTTTCAGAATTTTTTGGGAATTAACGACTTAACCATGGGCGTTACTTTGAATGTGAAAAGAATAAAAAATCAAAAAAATTAAGTCACGCCTTACTCACGGTCGTGTCTTTCAAATGGATTATTTTAATATTATTTTAATACCCCTTCCAGGGGTGATTTGGTGGCCTTCCGGGTGTCAGAAAAATTCACAAAAATAGTCGTTGGAATCAGGGCGACGAGATGCACCTCCACCTAAAAAATGGGAAAATAATATTGAGAAATGAAAAATGGCCCTATTTCGAATTTTTTAATTAACGTCCTTTGTTAAGGCGTTTTTTAATTAACGCCTTTGACTCAGACGTGTTTCAATTTCATTTCTAAAAATGATCCAGGAGTTAACGCCCTTGTGCAGGGCGTGTTTTTAAAAGACGCCCTTCGGAAGGTCGTCAATTCTTGAATTGACGCCCTGAGCCAGGTCGTGTTTCACTTTTGTGCTCCGAACGAACGCAGCCTTTCCCAGAGAGACTCCTGCTTCGTTTGGGCTCTTGCCCAGTCTAATCCTCCCCTATTTTGGCTTTTGCCCGTTCTTATCTCTTCCTCCTTTGGACTCTTTCCTTCTTATCCCTTTTCTATCTTATTAATAGAGCTTCCGAGCTCTGTTAATGGGTTGGTTCAGAGGTCCTTCTTCTTTCTTCCTTCCCCCCCGTTTTGTTCTCCTTCTTCTTCTGCTTATTTGTTTTGTTCCTTTTTTCTTCTTTTTCTTCTTTTTCCCCTTCTCACGCAGGTCACTGTCAGCTGAAGGAGGGACTTCTATGCTTCATTCTTCATCCTCTTGAAGTCTTCTCCCCATCGAGAACCCAAGCCAAGGAGCAAACGATCAGATTTTCTTCTTATCACCCTCATCTCTTTGCTTTTGTTTTATCATCATCGGTTTGTTCATATGTTCATGTTACATGCATCATGTTCATGTTTATATTGATTTTTTATACTCAATCACATCGAGATCTCCCCATAAGTGCAACACTTGCACTCTTTCCCCATTATATTTTACATGCATTCATATCTCCCACACCCTCATTGCATAGGGGTTTAAGGGCAATCCCCTTAAGGTGTGTTCTTCACCATGATGTCATGCTCATCTTTATTTAGGATTTGATGCTACACACCATGTTCTAATGTATATCTTTATTGGTGTTGTTGTCTTTCTTACAAGGGTAATTGATTAAAGACTCTCTTTGTCGGCCGGCCGATCTTGAAGAGAAAAGGAGTACTCACATCCCCCGCATCTTTTGAGGTATTTTGCGATCATCTCCCCATATCAATCTCCTCTTTGAGACCCTCGTGTCTCTGGCGATCACAACCTCCACATTAGCACCTCGTGCTATTTTATTGCTTTCATCATATCTATTGCTCTTTATATTTAAGTGTGGATTTTAAATAGATCTACAAATTGGCGATCACGGTGGGACCCTTTGTGTTCTTCATCTATTACCCGTTTCCCCTTAGGCACCCGCGTGTGCCATCTCCCTTATTTGCACCCTCGGTGCGTCCCCCTTTTGTGCCCCTCGGGCACCCTCCATTGGTTTTGTCCTTTTCCCTAAGTGATTTGTCAATTTATTGATTTTTCTTTAAAATCTCCACTTATTTGAAATTTTGATGAGCATGCTTATATCTTATATTTGTTGATTGCCTGCGACTGTGAGTGGTTGTTACTGTTGGCCGTGGATTGAGAATTAACGCCTCTGTCGGAGGCGCCTTTTGATTTCACGCCCTAACCCAGGGCGTGTTGTTTGAAGTTAACGCCTTCTGACAGGGCGTTTGCTAGCTGTCTCCAATTATCTCTGCTTGCTTGGTGAATTCACGCCCGTTGCAAGGGCGTCTTTATCTTTATTAGCGCCTCCCTTAAAGGCGTTTTCTTGGATTTGACGCCCGCTGGATAGGGCGTCCTTTTATTTATAGCGCCTCACACTAAGGCGTGTTTTACCCTACCCCTTGGCCCCTCACGTTGATTCACGACAGTCACACCGTCGTGTCCTTGTTTAGTAGTGTCCCCTTCCGGGGCGTGTTTTTACTGTGGGTTTCCAGAACCCCCCGGCTGTGGTTTTTCATGATATTTCATGCTTATCTTTGTTGATTGATCATATTATTGTGGTTGGCCTGTTTACCCTGTTTCATTCATATTTGCATTGGTTTGGGAGCCCCCTCCTCTTCATTAGGATCCACACACCCCCTTGGTGAAGGAACGACCCTCCATTGAGCATTCCGTCTCTTTGGATTGGAAATTCCTAAACCAAGCCTCCGTAAGTCTCCGCACCCGTGGATTCCCTCACGGACGCCGGGCAGGTTGTACCCTTTTGGAGTCCCGATATAGTTGGCCTAATACGTGGTGAGTGAGAGTTCCTAGTTGGCATTGAAGTGAATCATATTGAAACTAGGACTCTCATTGTGTGAATCTTTCCAAACTTTATTAAAATTCATTAATTCACCAAGGATTAAACAAATCAAAATCACAGTAACCATTCCAACTTGTGTGCCTATTTGCATAATTATTGAGAATTTTTGATTATATAATGGCTTACCATGATAGAAACATGTTCAATTCAATTCATGAGGATGCACAACCTAACACTTCATATCCTCAATTTCAACATGTTAATCAGCATTCTCAACATTCTTTCAAGGGACCACGTCCTTATTCTCATGGTCATACCCAACCCATGGGCAATGTCCATTCTTATGGTCCCCCTCTTCAAGTTCGAGCCACTATTCCCTCGGGACCGTCTCCTCCCAATGACGAGAAGGTCTCTCGAATCATCCATGCATTAGATCATCTTACCCCTCAACAGATCCAAGCCCTTAAGGCTGCCGTTGAGGGTACATCTCATGCATCTCTCCCTCCTTCCAATTCTATTCGGGTGGCCCATCACCCATCTCCCTCCAATTCTACACGGGTGGCCCATCACCCACCTCCTCCTTCCAATCATATTCGGGTAGCCCATTACCCATCTCCCCCTATTCATTTTACTCGGGTGGTCCGACACCCACCTCCTTCTATTCCTCCTCCAACACGGCCCCGAGGCCCTTTTACTCCTTACAATCCGGCCCGTCCGGGTTCTTTTACGGGTCATCCCGTCAACTCCCCTCCACGGCCTTTTTATGCGGCCCCTCCTCCTTCAAGGCCCTGCCAACCTCCTGTTGTTCATGTTACACCCCTCCAGCAAACTCTGCTCGATAAGATTACTTTGATGGAGGAACAAATAAAGAGGGTCATGGCTCCTCCTACTCCAGTCAATCCTCTCCATGCCGCTTTAGACGAAATTACAAAGATGGAGAATGAATGGAAAGACAGGATGGATGATTATGACTTCGGCATTCCAAGCGAGGAAGAGCCGGCAATTGAAGAATCTGAGGCAGCGTACGATGATGATGAAGCTCCGCAGGCACCCCTTCCGAGTTTCCTTAATTTCCCGCTCCCTCCACTTTCATTCGATGAACCTCCTGCTCAGGATGAAACCATCCCCGATCCAATCCCTATTTATGAGACTAATTGGTGTTGCGATGATGGGTCGATACTTCAATCACCCACACCGGCACATTGTAAGTCTCCTCCTATCCTTGACACCGCATACATTACACCTCCTCCTATTACACCATTAACCCCCGCAACACTGGCCTCCCCCAAGCCTTCCACCATTAAACCTCCACCCGTTAAGCCATCTACCTCCACACCATTAGCCTCCGTCGAACCCATCATTAAACCTTCCTTAATCAGCCTCCCATTAGCCTCCACCTCGGCCTCCACTTACCCAATTTCACCACCATTACCCTCCATTATGCCTTTAACCCCAAAACCCATACCTCCACCACATAGCCTTTCGCCTTTACCTATGGTTAATTCTGAGCAGGATCCACCACTTTTTGCACCCGAGCCAATCCCGACCGCTTGCAAGCAAAGGGAGAAACTCGATGTGTTTGAACCTCCGCCTCCACTTACGCCAACACCTTCCATTATAACTCCACCATCCACGGAGCCTTCCGCCTCCGCCTCACCTCCCTTTGTTACTCGGAAGGGGCGTGCTTCTGCAGCTACTTACGCCAAGGATAAGCAAGAGCCGGGCAAGAAGACTTTGGCCACGACTGTGCCATTCAAGATGCAAGAATTCATTTACCGGATGCCAATCCGGGTTATTGTGCCAAGCATGGTTGAAGAAGCCAAGTCATCACCACTGCTCAACAGATGTCAAGCATTGACGCTGTGTAAGGGCCGGGCAGGGCACCCTTTGTTCCAATTTCCAAATTTTGAATATTTGGGCAACATAATGCTTCCGAGCTCAACTTTACAACTCCCTCACACCATTACTTTGCACTCTCCAAGGGAGTTGACATTCACCATTGAAGTCTCGGTAGGGGCTATTTCTCATACACTTTCACTGCCGTGGAGGGGCAGTTATCTTAATGCTAAGGGGCCATCCCTTATTTGCTCCACTTTCTATTCATTCATCTCTATCACTTTTTCTTCATGGGCCATTCCCAGGGTTAGGAGGAGGATCTCATCCTCTCGCCCTTCACATTCTTCATATTCTTTGCATTTCATGCATTCATCGCATCCATCCCATTACATGCATTTGCACCTTCTGCTTCCCGGGTTTCCAAACCCGTATCTTCCTCACCTTCCGGCACCGCCGGATATTCCGCATTTCCCATCTTATTCATATTCATCCTTTTATCCACTCCCCTTGGGGCATCGCGTCCCCCTTCCTGCCATTTCCCTGGAACCTCCAGGAATTTTATCCCTCCTCTTTGGGCATCTCGCCCTTTCTGATTCTATTTCTCCGGAACCTCCGGACCTTTCTCTCGGGCACGACGCACCTTTCCATCTTCTCCTTACTGATTTCATCCCTCCGGAACCTCCGGATTCTCCACCTGATTGTCTCCGTCTTTTCCCCGGGCATCGCGCCCCTTTCTATTTGCTTCCTCCGGAACCTCCGGACTTTCCCCTCGGGCATCGCGCCCCCTTCCACCTCATTTCACCGGAACCTCCGGACCTTCTTGGGCATCGCGTCCCTCCTTCCATCATTCCTCCGGAACCTCCGGATTCTTCATCTAATTCTCTCTATCTTTTCCCCGGGCACGACGCCCCTTTCCATCTTCTCCTTCCTGATTTCATTCCTCCGGAACCTCCGGATTTTCCTCTCCTCCCTGGGCATCGCGTCCCTTTCCATTTACTTCCTCCGGAACCTCCGGACCATCCAGCTTCCTTCCGATTCATCTTTCTACTCCTCTGGGATATCACATCCATCATTTTCTTCTTCCTTTTTTATCATCTTTTTCCATATTTCTTCCGAGGGCATCGCGTCCCTTCTTTTGTCATCCCTCCGGAGCCTCCGGATGAGTCCTCCTATCATGATTCTCCTCCACCTCCGGACCCTCCGGATCCGCCTCTTTCTATCTACCAATTTCTTCTTCCAATTCATCCTGATTCTGGGTCCGACCCAACTTCTTCCACATCCACTGCTTTGGGCATTTGCCCCTTCTCCCATTGTTTCCGAGGCTTTAGTCCTCACCCCTCTTCTTGATTTTCCGCTTCTTCTGTAGACTGTTCCATGTGATCAGGGTCTCCGCACCTTAGTGAGGGAGTTCTAGCCCTCGCCTCTCTTCATTTTCTCCTTATTTCGTCTGAGTCTGGTCTGGGCACCATTCCGTCTTGTTAAGACACTTTCAATCCTTTGCTTCCAATCTTTTTTCTGTAAAAGAGGACAAATCCCATGATGATCACCTCCAGCAGCAGCTGCTTCTATGAAGGTTGCAAGGTAACATATTGGCGTAAGCGCATTTTTATGATATCATTACCCCATTTCTTCACGCATGATTCTCAAAAGGAAGTGCTTCTTAACAAGATTAAGAATGGTGTTTTAAACCTTTATCTTAGGCTTTTAATTGAATCATTTCGAAAAAAGAGTCTTTAGACTTGCTTTGCAGCACTTTGGTTGATAAAGAACCCAGCATTGGGAATTCAACATTCTCTCCCCGCTTGTTTAAAAGTAACCCTCGGTTGGGCATTCCACACACTTCACGGCGTCCTTAGCCGGCTCCTTTGGTAAAACACCGTTGCTACCTTGGCCATGCCATAAGTATATCTAAAAGTCTTTTCTCTTCTTTACTCGGCCGAATGCAGGTGCAAGAGATTGACGGATGAGATGACCAACCTAGGTAATCCCCAATATGAGAGGAGTCTCAAATAGGGGCAGTCTTGATCCAAAATCAACATCAATATGAGTTTTCATATGAGCTTTCATGATATACATCTCGCCACAAGGGCTGTTATGAAAATCAAATCAATATTTTGATGCACAATTATGAATTATGGCATGTCAAGAGTGGCAAAGTCCCCGCAGGGAAAACCCTGGTTGTATGCATGTCAAGGGTCTGAAAATTAAAGGCACAAAGCCCCGGCACAACAGACTACCTCTTTGAGGGTTAAACCTTGGAAGGAATTCAAATCTTGATATCCCCCATCCTGCTTTAAGCTTATCTCCACTTATTCGTCTCTTCTTCCTCCAAGACCGAATGTTTCTTGGGTATGGCCTTGGTAGGGGCACCGTTAATTAATGGCGGTCGGTTATAGGACGCCACTTTCAACGCACGCCCGGCTTTGGGTAATTTTTAGCGAAAAGGGAAGGAACGAGGACCCCTAGTCAGTGGTTCAATAAACACCCTTTGATGCTGCATTTGCGATGTCTAAGCCAAAATCCATAAAAATTTGAATATCTTTCCAAAAGTACACAAAAATTTGCATATTACAAAATTCATAAACATTTGAAAATTTTTGAAAAATCATAAAAATTTGCATATTTCAAAACTCCAAAAAAAAATTTGCATTGTATTCTGATGGTGTTCTGCAGGAACCATTTTTACAAGGACCAAGAGCACGGGATGAGTCCTTTCTCCAATCATTGCTATCAAGCCGTTGATTCTTCCCGATATTATCATGCCACCCTGGGCATTTTTTTTAATTATTCATCTCCAGATCTTTCAATCAAATTCTATTGATTATTCTTCTGATTATCATCTTGAGATCATTCAATCAAATTCCTGCTAATTTTTCATCTGATTAATTTTGCCGCTGGGCATTCCTCAATCTTTCAACTCCAAACTTTGATTATGCCAAGTTGACATCCTCCTAATGAAACAACAGACAATGATGTTTTGCAATGCAATGCTATTCATGCTAAACATGCTTCGCTGTGATTCATGCTTGAATGCTATCCACACCAAGCTTTGAGTGCTTTGAGGTCTATACTGTAATTGCTTATTGATGCTTATTCATGCTATGCTTAAATGCCTTATTCATTGTTTGTTATCTTTTATATCTTGGCTGATGAATTTTTGAGCGCAGGATAAGAAGCTCTTGATCCCACCGACTGGGCATCATCATCAAAGCCCCGCGGTGCCCGCACCTCATCTCTCAGTTCCCCCATACTTATTGCTCCACCATCTCTCCCTGTATGCATTTTTACTATATATTACATACGCTACTAGATTATATCAAGGACCTTGTGGCTTTGGTAAATCTGGGATTTGAGTTCCCCTTCATCAAAAACAATGATGATTCCAGAGGAGTCTTAGTCACACGGATAGGCCGTTGAGCCATCCAAGACTGGGGACGATGGTTCCCTTTTGCGAATTGGTGCGTGGATAAACGGGCTTCGGCTTAGTATCAGCTCGCGAAATCGGTTTCTTGACCCAGTCTTGGCAGTTTAACAATATTATCCTTGATTATTCTATATTTTCATTTGATTTATTTTTTCCCTTTAAACCCAGCATGCATTCATGTAGGAATTTGAAACCATTGTTGAAAAATCATTCTGATAAGCTGTTTTTGTGGGTAAAATTGATCTTGATCTTCAATGTGAGATATTCCATGCCGAATTGAGTCCTCAGTTCGTTTTGACGCTGTTCTGGGTCATTTTCTCAAAAGCTCCTTGTTTGGATTTTTATCATCTTATTTTCAAACTTTCCCCTTTGATCCACCTTGGCTGCAGCACGTCCACTGGCTGCTAACCGCTCCCCAATGGTGAAATCTACAGGTTTGTGACCTGGGGTACTTCCACCGCGCTGGAAGTTGATCATTTATTTTATCTCCTTCGTGCACCGCGTGCACTCTCCCCGATTTATCCAAACATTGTTGACTTCGTTGGATTTCCCGAGATTTGCTTCATCTCGAGCTTTTGATTTCGATTCTCATCAAGTGATGTTGATTGCGTATCTCATCACACCTTGGCATCTACTTTTCAGTTTGCTCTGCTCCCTTGCAAAGCAGACGCCAAGGCGGGGCAGCTGTAGACACGCCAAAATTGACGTTACTGTGAGTACATCTCATATTGCCTTGTAATGTCCCAATTTGACCCTCAAATTAGTTCTATTTGAGTGGTTTTTCCCACTTTTTTTTAGATTTCTCCCTTTTTTCACCCTTTTCCTATTTTTTCCTATTTTTCTGGATTTTTCTGGATTTTTCTGGATTTTCTGGGCATTTTTTTTTATTTTTTAGAAATAACGACTTGATCTGGGGCGTCTTTTAAATAACGACTTATACATGGGCGTTTCTTAAAAAATTGACGACTATACTGGAGGGCGTCCATTCTTTCAAATTTCCATTTTTCTGGATTTTTCTGGGAATTTTTCGAAATTTTTTGGGAATTAACGACTTAACCATGGGCGTTACTTTGAATGTGAAAAGAATAAAAAATCAAAAAAATTAAGTCACGCCTTACTCACGGTCGTGTCTTTCAAATGGATTATTTTAATATTATTTTAATACCCCTTCCAGGGGTGATTTGGTGGCCTTCCGGGTGTCAGAAAAATTCACAAAAATAGTCGTTGGAATCAGGGCGACGAGATGCACCTCCACCTAAAAAATGGGAAAATAATATTGAGAAATGAAAAATGGCCCTATTTCGAATTTTTTAATTAACGTCCTTTGTTAAGGCGTTTTTTAATTAACGCCTTTGACTCAGACGTGTTTCAATTTCATTTCTAAAAATGATCCAGGAGTTAACGCCCTTGTGCAGGGCGTGTTTTTAAAAGACGCCCTTCAGAAGGTCGTCAATTCTTGAATTGACGCCCTGAGCCAGGTCGTGTTTCACTTTTGTGCTCCGAACGAACGCAGCCTTTCCCAGAGAGACTCCTGCTTCGTTTGGGCTCTTGCCCAGTCTAATCCTCCCCTATTTTGACTTTTGCCCGTTCTTATCTCTTCCTCCTTTGGACTCTTTCCTTCTTATCCCTTTTCTATCTTATTAATAGAGCTTCCGAGCTCTGTTAATGGGTTGGTTCAGAGGTCCTTCTTCTTTCTTCCTTCCCCCCCGTTTTGTTCTCCTTCTTCTTCTGCTTATTTGTTTTGTTCCTTTTTTCTTCTTTTTCCCCTTCTCACGCAGGTCACTGTCGGCTGAAGGAGGGGCTTCTATGCTTCATTCTTCATCCTCTTGAAGTCTTCTCCCCATCGAGAACCCAAGCCAAGGAGCAAACGATCAGATTTTCTTCTTATCACCCTCATCTCTTTGCTTTTGTTTTATCATCATCGGTTTGTTCATATGTTCATGTTACATGCATCATGTTCATGTTTATATTGATTTTTTATACTCAATCACATCGAGATCTCCCCATAAGTGCAACACTTGCACTCTTTCCCCATTATATTTTACATGCATTCATATCTCCCACACCCTCATTGCATAGGGGTTTAAGGGCAATCCCCTTAAGGTGTGTTCTTCACCATGATATCATGCTCATCTTTATTTAGGATTTGATGCTACACACCATGTTCTAATGTATATCTTTATTGGTGTTGTTGTCTTTCTTACAAGGGTAATTGATTGAAGACTCTCTTCGTCGGCCGGCCGATCTTGAAGAGAAAAGGAGTACTCACATCCCCCGCATCTTTTGAGGTATTTTGCGATCATCTCCCCATATCAATCTCCTCTTTGAGACCCTCGTGTCTCTGGCGATCACAACCTCCACATTAGCACCTCGTGCTATTTTATTGCTTTCATCATATCTATTGCTCTTTATATTTAAGTGTGGATTTTAAATAGATCTACACCAGAGTTGGGAAGCAGGCTATAAAAGCCAAGGGGAAGCAGGCTGCAAGAGCCAAGGTTATGAAGCAGGCCACGAGGGCCAAAGGTAAGCAGGCTGCGAGAGCCAGAGTTGGGAAGCGGGCTGCAAGAGCCGAATTCTGGGAAGCAGGCTACGAGAGCCAAAGATATTGGGAAGCGGGCCGTGAATGCCAAATTTTGGGAAGCAGGCCGTAAAGGCCGAATTCTGAGAAGCAGGCCGTAAAGGCCGAATTCTGGGAAGCATGCTACGAGAGCCAAAGATATTGGGAAGTGGGCTGCAAGAGCCAAAATTATGGGAAGCGAGCCGTGAAGGCCAAATTCTGGGAAGCAGGCCGTGAAGGCCAAATTCTGGGAAGCAGGCTACAAGAGCCAAAGATATTGGGAAGTAGGCTAAAAAAGCCAAGGGATATTTGGAGCAGGATGACAAGCCGAGAGATGTTAGAAGAAGGTTGTAAAGCTAAAAAGATATCGAAGAGCGCGGTGGGACGGGTGTATTAATCATGACAGTGGGCCTTGGCCGGAATGACTGAGCCAAAGGGCGTCGGGTAGTAGGATACGTGAGCCGAGGAGAAGGGTTTGTGAAGCGGCGGGTTCGAAGACCACGTCTGTCACATGTCTCTTTTTTTTTTCTTCTTCTTTTGTGTGGGGAGACAGGTGTAAAGACCATGTCTGCCTTGTGACTCTTCTTTCTCTTCTTCTCTTCTTCTGTTATGGAGAGACGGTGCAAAGATCATGCTTGCCTCATGGTCATTTTTTTCTCTTCTTTTGTGTGAAGAGGCGGGTTTAAGGACTGTGTTCGCCCCGTGACTGTTCTTTCTCTTTTTCTTTCATGGAGAGGCAGGTGCAGAGACCATGTTCACCTCGTGACTGTTCTTTCTCTTCTTCTCTTCTTCTTTTATGAAGAGGTAGGTGCAAGGACCATGTTCGCCTCATGTCTCTTTTTTCTCTTCTCTTCTTCTTTTGTAGAGAGGCAGGTGCAGAGACCATGTTCGCCCCGTGACTGCTCTTTCTCTTCTTCTTTTATGGAGAGGAAGGTGCAAGAACCATGTTCGCCTCATGTCTCCTTTTTCTCTTCTCTTCTTCTTTTGTAGAGAGGCAGGTGCAGAGACCATGTTCGCCCTGTGACTGCTCTTTCTCTTCTTCTCTTCTTCTTTTATAGAGAGGCAGGTGCAAGGACCATGTTCGCCTCATGACTGTTCTTTCTCTTCTTCTCTTCTTCTTTTATGGAGAGGCAGGTGCAAGGACCATGTTTGCCTCGTGACTGTTCTTTCTTTTCTTCTCTTCTTCTTTTATGGAGAGGCAGGTGCAGAGACCATGTTCGCCTCGTGGCTGTTCTTTCTCTTCTTCTCTTCTTCTTTTATGGAGAGATGGGTTCAGGGACCACGTCTGCCTCCTGTGTCTCTTCTTCATTTTCTTCTCTTCTTTTGCGTGATGAGGTGGGCTCGAAGACCACGTCTGCCTCATGCGTCTTCTTTTCCTTTTCTTCTCTTCTTTTGTGTGATGAGGCAGGCTCGAGGACCACGTCTGCCTCATGTGTCTTTTCTTCCTTTTCTTCTTTTCTTTTGTGTGATGAGGCAGGCTTGAAGACCACGTCTACCTCGTGCGTGTCTTTTTCTTTATTCTGCTCTTCTTTTCTGATTAATACTTCCTCGCTGGAGTGTATTTCTCTTAATATGCCCCCAGGTTGGGGTGTAGCTTCATTTGGTATGCATCCCCCCTGAGGGGGTGTGTTTTGCCTCTTCGCTTCTGTGCCCCCAGGCGGGGTGTATTTTTTTTTGGCTTCTATGTCCCCAGACCAGGGTGCGTTTTTTTTTAATGCCCCTGAGGCGGGGTGTAGCTCTCTTCAAATGCCCCCATAGTGGGGTATACTCTTCACGGCTTCCATGCCCCCAGGTGGGGTATGTTTCTTCTTCAAATACCCCTAAGCTAGGGTGGACTTCTCTTCATATGCCCCTGAGCCGGGGCGTGTTCTTTATAGCTTCTAGGCCCTCGAGGTGAGGTATGTTTCTTCTTCATATGCCCCTGGTACGGGGTGTAGCTCTCTTCAAATGCCCCCAAGCCGGGGTATACTCTTCACGGCTCCTATGCCCCCAAGCGGGGTATGTTTCTTCTTCATATGCCCCTGGTACGGGGCGTAGCTCTCTTCAAATACCCCCGGGATGGGGGTGTATCTTTTGCTTCTTATGCCCCCCTGAGGCCGGGGTGTATCTTTTGCTTCTTACGCCCCCTGAGGCGGGGTTGTATCTCTTTATGGCTTCTGTGCCCCCAAAGTATGGTATGTTATTTTTTTTCAAATGCCGCTTGGGCGGAGTATATCTTTCTTCTTATGCTCCCAGATCGGGATGTATGTCTCTTTGTTTCTGAGCCCCAGGTCGAGGTAGCTGCTTCTTATGCGCCAAGGGCGGAGTGTATTTTTGTGCCCCCAGGCTGGGGTAGGTGCTTCTGCTTCTTATGCGCCAAGGGCAGAGTGTATTTTTGTGCCCCCAGGCTGGGGTAGGTGCTTCTGCTTCTTATGCGCCAAGGGCGGAGTGTGTCTCTTTCTGTGCCCCTAGGCTGTGGTACATTCTTCATGTTTCTCATACCCTTTTCGCAGGGCATATTCTCTTGCTTCTCATGTCCCTGGATCGGGGCGTATGTTTCTTCTTCTGACGCCCCTGGGTCGGGGTATATTCTTTCTTCATGTGCTCCCAGGTCGGGATGTATGCCTCTTTGCTTCAGTGCCCCCGGGTGGAGGTGTACTCTGTCTCTTTGCTTCTGCGTCCCCAGGCGGGGTATGTTTCTTCTTTAAATGTCCCCAAGCCGGGGTATACTCTTTGCTCTTTATACCTCGGATCGGGGGGGATTCTTCGTCAAATGCCCCGGAGCCGAGGTGTATTCTCTTCATGTGCCCCCGGGCGGGGTGTGTCTTTCACGGCTTCTATGCCCCCAGACGGGGTGTGGCTTCTGCTTCTTATGCTCCCCGGGGCGGGGTACATTCCTTGCTTCTCATACCCCCATGGCGGGGTGTGGTTTCTCTCTTTGTGTGCCCCCATGGAGGGGCGGATCCTGCCTCCTTGCTTCTGTGCCCCGGGCGGGGTATGTTCTTTATGGCTTCTATTGTTGTGCCCCTATGGTCAGTTGGGTCATTCGACATCATTCTATGGTCATATGAGTTCTAATGTATTCTTGGTTTTGATAATGGCTACACACTATTAGTCATTGATGTTTTTCACCTTCATATGATTGACATACGTGATGTTTTCGTGCATGACAGATATACCAATGAATGCACAAGGAATCAACTGGCAATGGCCAAAGTGAAAGCTCATTGATCGCGCCCAAGCAAGGATACAAATCTCATCACTTGTACCAGCAAAAGTCGGCATTCCAAGGTCAATGCACGAAGACGTATAACCAAGAGAATCCAAGGCTAAAGACTGAGTTGATACGTTCTAGACCAACAAGGATGAAGTCACGAACATGAACGGGATGCTAAAGAGGTCAAGCGACGGAGCTAGAACGGATAACGGACCGACCCGGGATGGGCCGGGTTCTGCCCAGCTGGCGGTCGACCGCCAGCACAGGGGCGGTCGACCGCCCCAGCCAGGGACCGCCCAGCTGCAGGTCTGGCAGCTGGCGGTCGACTGCCAGCCAGTGGCGGTCGACCGGTTTTCCCAAGGATCGCCCGGTTGTATGTGTTTCAGTGGCGGTCGACCGCCAGCCCCGATGCAGCCTTGTTTGACTTCGAAATCAACCTCGTGGCTAGCCTCTTTCCATGGATTTGTTTAATCAAACCTTACCTAATCTTCCATGATTTATGGATCTGGTCTAGGGGGCATCTATGGACCATTCAAGGGTTATAAAATCAACACATGAGGGGATGAAAAACCTAATGCTTCAAGGGGCTTCTTGTGATATCTAGGGTGGCTGCAAGAGAGCTTGGAGACGAGCTACTGTTCACGTGAACAGTAGTTCGTGAAGGTGTTCTTCATCCAATCAAAGGGGAATCAAGCTCAAATCAAAGCCAGCAAACTTCAAGGAAGATTACATCAAAGCAAGGCTATCAAAGTGATCCAAGGAAGCCGATTTGATTCAAGTTCTTCAAGGGAAATCATCTACATCCATTCAAGATCTTTCAAGCTCATTCAAGGTGATATTTCAAGCATTCCAACTCCTTGAAGCTAAAGAAGCAATCAAGATTCAAGGTAGCTTCATCATCTCCTTCATTCATTCAAAGAAATTCAAAGAGAAGATCAAGAGAGAAGAATTGAAGGAAGAGGTACTGTTCACGTGAACAGTACTTCGTGAAGAACATTCATCCAATCAAGGGTGAATCAAGAAGATTGAGTTGAAGCCAAGAGGAGCCTTGTTGCTGATCAACATTCCATACAAGGGCCAATTCATTTTCACTCATAACTCAATCTCTTGTTTTAGTTCCTTCACATTTGTTTCATTTTCATTATTGTTTAAACATTAAAAGTGTGATTCATCCCTACCGGTGGTTAGTAGGAAGGCAATTGGAGGGTGTTCTAATTTGCGGTTGACGTCCCTACCAGGTGGTGAGTAGGAAGGCAATTGGTGGTTTCCGATTTACGGTTCTGTGCGCTGCACAAGTGAAGCCTCACCGGGTTTTGGTGAGGGGTGGACGTAGGGCTAAGGATTCAGTCCGAACCACCTTAAAATCCTGTCTAGTGTTGTTTGCTTGTGTGATTGATTCGTTCTAGATGCATGCTTAGGATCGAATTATTATATATCTTGCTTATCTTGCTAAGTTGATCATAGCATTCTTGGAAGCTAGTTTCTATTCCGCTGCAATTCATTTTAACTAGCTGTTTAGAGGGTCGCATTGCGAAAAGTGGGGCTGATCTATTCACCCCTCCCCTCTAGATCCGCTGTCCACTACACAACAAGTGATATCAGAGCCTAATCTCTCATTATGGGTCCAACGACCTTGAGGGAAATGGTGGATCAGCGTCCAACGGTTTTCTACCCGAAGGACATGCTGTGAATAGGCCTCCTTACTTTACTGGAACTAACTATCCTTATTGAAAACATCGCATGCAGGTGTTTATTCGCGCCCAAGACTACGAACTTTGGCGAGTGATCAGCAAATGTCCGTATGAGCTTACAGATAATGAGGACTTGTGAACTAAAGAACAAATACGACAATCCACTATAAATTGGAATGCTAAACACATCATGCAATACTCACTCCACCCAGTAGAATTCTCAAGAGTGGCTACTTGTGCATCTGTAAAACTAATGTGGGATAAGTTAGAGGTAATCTACGAAGGAACGTCTCAGGTACGAGAAACAAAAGCCAACATTTTAGTTTCTGAATATGAAATGTTCCGCATGAAGCCTGATGAATCAATTCAAGATATGTATGCTCGATTAACTGTGCTTACTAACAGTTTGACTGATTTGGGAAAGAAATATTCAGAACAGGAAATTGTAAGAAAGATTCTCAGATCACTGACTCCAGTATGGCACACAAAGGCTACCGTAGTTGAAGAATCAAGAGATCTCGCAACTACCAAGGTAGATGAACTCATTGGGTCATTGATGACTTATGAGATCAACCTCAAGAACAAAGAGGCTGAGGCACCTAAGAAAAAGTCCCTAGCTCTTAAAGCAGGACCCAGCCGTCAAGGCTCTTCCGATGAAGGTGAGGATTCGGCAAGTGAGCAAGAAGAGGATGATGTAGCCATGCTCACACGTAAGTTCAAGAAATTCCTGAGAAAGGAAGGTAAGAGCTTCATGAGAGGAAGGTCAAAGGTAAGAAATGGTTTCAAGTCTAATTCTGAAAACTTTAAGAAACCTGATAAAATCATTTGCTATTCTTGCAATAAACCAGGACATTTCAAGAATGATTGTCCCGACAGATTCAAAAAGGCCGACAAATGGAAGGGCAAGAAGAAGAACAAGGCCATGGTGTCCACATGGAGCGATGAAGAAGAAAGTGATGACGGAACTAGCTCCTCGGACAATGAAAAAGAAGATTTCTGCCTTATGGCCAAAGGTGATGAAGAAACTGAGGTAAATTCTCCATTTGAAAATTATACAACTGATGATTGGGAGGATGCATACATACAACTCATGGAAAAATATGAAATGTACAAAAAGGAGAATAAATCATTGAAAAAGAAAATTAACTCATTTGTGCATGATCATAATATGAATGATAAGAATGCTCTACTTGAGACTGAAATTGAAGATCTTAAGAAGATGATTGAGGATTTGGAGGAAGGAAGAAAAGAAATGGCTGACTTGGAAACTGAAAATGAGGATTTGAGAAATGAAATTGATAGCATGAAGCTCAAAATGCAAAGCTATGAAAAAGATAGTAAATTGAGCAATGAAAAGTATGAAGCTGTCAAACAAGTCAATATTCAACTTCTTCAAAATATTGAAAACCTACAAAAAGAGTTGAAGGACAAACAACAATCTCTAGAAAAATTTATGGATGGAAGAGAAAACCTAGATGCATTGCTAGGTACTAGAATGAACTTCAACAAGGAAGGGTTAGGTTTTGAACCTACAAACAAAAGGCCAATTGGGTTAACAACTGTCACATTTGTTTCATCTTCCGAAGCCTCCACCTCGAACACAACTCCCACACAAAACCAGCAAAAATAAAAGGAGAAAGGGAAAGAAAAGATTGAAGAGACAATCACCAAAATCCCCAAGAAGACTGCCCAAAAGCCTAAGAAAGGCCAATCTTCCCAGCAGCATAGGTCAACACATTCTTGGCCTTTACCTGCTCAGCCTTCTAGGTATCACTATAACTGGGGTGGTCCATCACTTAGGCCAACACCACCTCACTTGTGGGGTAATTGTGATTTCTGTGATCATCAATCCCATAGGTGGCAAAACAATTACTTTCAACCCAAGTACAACCAATGGCCACAATGTGTTAAGAAGCCAACCTCATCAAACTTTCACAAATTCCAACCAAGAGCCTCCAAACATAAAATGAATGTCAAGGTTGAAAATAAAAACCAAATCCCTGCTCTAAGCAAACAAAACAAGAATGTTAGAAAGGTTTGGATTCCAAAACAAATGGTTTCATGTTTTGAAAATTTGAAAAGTTTGAAGGGACCCAAATTTGGTTAGGTTCCAAACACCATTGCTTAAATGCTTATGTAGGAGTGTCTTGCAGCCATGCATAACAGGTGGTACCTTGATAGCGGCTATTCAAGACACATGACTGGAGACAAATCAAAATTTTATCTCTTGGAGGAAAAGGAAGGAGGACACGTCACATTTGGAGGGAACAACAAAGGAAAGATTATTGGAACAGGTAATGTAGGTAAGAATCTCTCCAACTCCATTGGAAATGTGTTGTTAGTTGAAGGTTTAAAGCACAACTTGCTCAGCATAAGTCAATTGTGTGATAAAGGTCACAAAGTATTGTTTGATTCTCATGAATGTAAAATTCTTGAACCAAAATCTGAAAAGGTAAAATTTTCTGGTAAGAGAGTCAACAATGTTTACATGATTGACTTAGATGATCCTGCTTATTTAAACCTTTGTCTTGCTGCACCAAAATCTGAAATTGCATGGTTATGGCATCGTAGACTAGGACATGCTAGCTACAATGTCTTGCATAAACTCTTAAACATTCAATGGTGAAAGGTTTGCCTGAACTATCCTTTAAACAAGAAAATAAATTGTGTGATGCATGTGCCCTAGGTAAACAAACTAGAAAATCATTCAAGGGAAGATCTGAAAATACATCATCCAAACCACTCGAGCTAATTCATATGGACTTGTTTGGCCCAACCAGAACTGCTAGCTTAAGTGGTAGAAAATATGGATATGTCTTGGTGGATGACTTTTCTAGGTTCACATGGGTTTTCTTTCTCACACACAAAAATGATGCTTTTGATGAGTTTCAGGCACTCTACATGAAGATAAAGCAGGATGGTGAGTTTAAACTTTCCAAGATTCAATCTGATCATGGTGGTGAATTTGAAAATGCTAATTTCTATAATCTTTGCAGGGCTGAAGGGATTACACACCGATTCTCTTCACCAAGAACACCGGAGCAAAATGGTGTAGTTGAAAGAAGAAACCGAACACTTGTAGAGATGGCAAGAACCATGCTTGCTGAACGGCAACTTCCAAGGAGATTTTGGGCTGAAGTGGTAAACTCGGCATGCTACATTATCAACCGTTCTATGGTAAGGCCACACACCAAAAAGACTCCTTATGAGTTGCTAAAAGGTAAAAAGCCCTCTCTCTCACATATGAAAGTGTTTGGATCGAAATGCTTCATTCACAACAATGACAAAAGAGACTTAGATAAATTCGAGCCCAAGAGCGATGAAGGTATATTCCTTGGATATTCTGATAGATCTAGGGCTTATAGAATTTACAATATCAAAAATCAAACTGTGGAAGAATCACCCCATGTTTCCTTTGATGAATATCATGATTCTAACAATGATAACTCTTGCAGGAAAAACGATGAAGATGGGGAATTCCTAAGCATAAAGGACAAGAGTGATCCTCCACAAGAAGAAATAAAAGAAGATGGTGACCTAGCCGAATCAAGCAATGCAAGGGATCAAATTCCAGGGGAAGGTAATGATTCTACAAACATTAGAATTCTTAAGGATCATCCCTTGGAAAATGTCATTGGCAGCTTGAATGACCCACCTAGAACAAGGTCACACTTTAAAATTATGGAAGAACTAGATCAACTTGCTCTTGTCTCTCAGCATGAACCCAAAAATATTGATGAAGCATTAAAAGATGAAAACTGGATAAATTCCATGCAAGAAGAGTTAAACCAGTTTGAGAGAAACAAAGTTTGGCATCTTGTTCCTAGACCATCATCACAATCTGTCATAGGCACTAAATGGGTTTTTAGGAACAAATTAAGTGAGGAAGGTAAGATAATCAGAAACAAAGCTAGATTGGTGGCTCAAGGGTATAATCAAGAGTTTGGGGTCGACTTTGATGAATCTTACGCCCCAGTTGCTAGACTCGAAGCCATCAGAATTTTACTTGCCTTTGCATGCTCCCTTAGGATAAAGCTATATCAAATGGATGTCAAAAGTGCTTTCTTGAATGGCTTGATCAAAGAAGAAGTCTATGTTGAGCAGCCCCCTGGCTTTGAGAACTCTAACAATGCAGATTTTGTATACAAGCTAGACAGGGCGCTTTATGGACTTAAGCAAGCACCAAGAGCTTGGTATGAAAGGCTAAGCTCATTCCTCATTGAAAAAGGGTACACACGAGGTAAGGTAGATCAAACACTCTTCACCAAGAAGCAAGGTAAGAACATCTTGATTGTTCAAATTTATGTTGATGATATTGTGTTTGGTTCTACAAAATCTGAAATGTGTGAGGAATTTGCTAACCTCATGACTAGCGAATTTGAGATGAGCCTAATGGGAGAACTTTAATTCTTTCTCGGTTTGCAGGTCAACCAAGGAGACGATGGGTGCTTCATAAGTCAAGCCAAATACATTAAAGAGCTATTGAAAAGATTTGACATGGCAAACAGTAAAATCATTGCAACTCCTATGAGCACCTCAACTTCACTGGATTCAGATGAGAATGGTAAATTGGTGGATGCAAAGGTCTATAGAGGTATGATTGGCTCTTTACTTTATTTGACTGCATCTCGACTAGATATCCAGTTTAGTGTTTGCCTTTGTGCTAGATTTCAAGCTAGTCCTAGAGAATCCCATTTGACTGCCGTCAAACGTATCCTTCGATATCTTGCCGGCACTTAAGATTTGGGATTGTGGTATCCGTCATCATGTGATTTATCTCTTATATCTTATTCTGATGCGGATTACGCTGGATGCAAGCTGGATCATAAGAGTACTAGTGGTTATTGCCAGTTTCTAGGCGGGTGTTTAGTTTCTTGGGCCTCCAAAAAACAACACTCGATTGCCCTCTCAACCGCGGAGGCAGAATATGTTACTGCGGGGAGCTGTGGCACCCAAGTGTTGTAGATTAAACACCAACTCCAAGACTACTTGGTGGATCTTGGTTGTGTCCCGATTCTGTGTGATAACACTAGTGCTATCAACCTTGCCAAAAATCCAGTCCAGCACTCTAGGACTAAGCATATTGAGATTAGGCATCACTTCATTAGAGATGAGGTCGGTAAGAAAAACTTTGAACTGCATTTTGTTGATACATTGAATCAGATTGCTGATATCTTTACCCAGCCCTTGTGTAATGACAGGTTTTCAACACTCAGAAGGGAGCTTGGTCTTTGCCGACCTCAGGCCAATAAGAATTTGAATTGATGATCATGTTCAATTAGTTGTGTGTTTTGCATTCATGCATTGTTTATATGTCAATATGTCTTTTTGCATATGGTGTCGCATTGCATGTAGTTGCATAATAATGAATTGAGTTCATGTTCATAATGCATTGTATGGTTTGTGTTGCATCATTCTCGCATGGCCATGGTATATCAAATGTTGATGTATGGAAGGGCAAGTTATGCTTGTCACGAAGCACTCAATATGCGTGAGGTTTTACCTCTGCCAAGTACCATGCGTCAATGTGGCATATAGGCCACATAGTAAGGGGGAGTTGTCCTTGTGCAACATTCATGCATATATTTAATCTTCACTCTGTTGCATTTAATAAGTGTATAACCATGTGTTGGGTCATGCATCTCATGTCTGTCAAATTCATGTCAACCCATGCATGTTTCAGGTCATTCTCCTCTTGACAATTATCATTCCACTTGCTTATAAACATAACTCCTTCGAGCATCCATTGCATATCCTTAGGGGGAGTTTTGTTGAAACTCTTAACCTCTTGCAATCTACACTTCTTGGTTTACAGTCTGAATTTGAGTTCATGAGCCTGACGAACATATGGTGTAAGAGCTTTTTATTATGTGCCTTGCTGATTGTTCATTCAATGAAAATGGTTCAGATTTAATGATTTCCTTGAAGTTCTGATTATTTCTTTTGAAATCATCTATGTTCTGTGGATTTAATAGCTCTTAACTAATAATTGCCTATTATGCTTTGAATGACTATCTTGATATCTGAAAATACAGACTTTATGACAATCTTGGTGATACTCTAGAGCTTAGTATTGTTTCTAAACATATTGATGAGCTGGAATTCATGAAAATCATTTTGACAGAGCAATGATATTGTTGCACGGAGAAATATGTCGCGTCATCAAATCAAGTGACGACTGATATGTCATGATGTGCCTCTGTTATCTCTGTCTTAATTCATTTGGACTCTAGGCAGAGCAATGGCATACTTGCTGAGAAACATATCTTCTCATCAATGAAATGAGATTGGATATGTCATGACGTGATTTTGCTATCTCTGTTCATCTTGAAGCATGACAGTCAGTCTTGCCAAATTCCTAGGGATACTGGCGTCTAAACAACGTGTATTCTTACGGTTAGGAGGCATGTACTGGACTTGATTGCTCGTAAAATATGAGTCATGTGCCTTCAAATATTAAAGATCTTGAAAAACAAAATATGCTACATACATATAATTCCATGCTTCCATCTTGCTTGTTTCGCCTCAATACATGCTTTTGTGTTATTGCCTTTGTAGTTATTGAATATGGATATATAAGACACAGGACGGTTAAGCACTGCCATGATATGCCTTTTTGGTTCATTTCTATTAAATCTTGGATGTAGCTGCTTTTCGAACTCTGTTGATGAATTCGGTTTTCATTAGCTTTGAACCATACATGTTGCTCACAATCTGCTTCAGGTTTGCATATAATGGCTTGCTCTTCACTCCTTTCAGCTATGGTCTCCCAAACGTTTTCCTTTCTCACTCCTTTTTGCTGTTGGCAAAGGGGGAGAATTATTTGTGTGAGTCCTTCGTAAGAGCTAAGAGCTATGAGTGCATTGAGTCCAAGGGAGAGAAACCTTTATGTGCGTTTGTGCATGTGATGGGGTTTGCATAATTTCATCGCATTTTCATGTGTCATTTGTGCATTCACACGCTTTAATTCATGGATCTTGATCTGCTCATGTCCCATCGCATAGTATTCATATCTGCCCTCATATAGCATTCACATGCTTTGATCATCCATGCATACAAATTCACATTCCCATGTTTTACTATCATGGATCTTGAGCTGCATAGGTTGCATATGTCATACTCTTTGCCATATTGGATATCTCTGCCATATAATGACTCACAGTGTTGCCATCATCAAAAAGGGGGAGAATGTTGTGCCCCTATGGTCAGTTGGGTCATTTGACATCATTCTATGGTCATATGAGTTCTAATGTATTCTTGGTTTTGATAATGGCTACACACTATTAGTCATTGATGTTTTTCACCTTCATATGATTGACATACATGATGTTTTCATTCATGACAGATATACCAATGAATGCACAAGGAATCAACTGGCAATGGCCAAAGTGAAAGCTCATTGATCGCGCCCAAGCAAGGATACAAATCTCATCACTTGTACAAGCAAAAGTTGGCATTCCAAGGTCAATGCACGAAGACGTATAACCAAGAGAATCCAAGGCTAAAGACTGAGTTGATACGTTCTAGACCAACAAGGATGAAGTCACGAACATGAACGGGATGCTAAAGAGGTCAAGCGACGGAGCTAGAACGGATAACGGACTGACCCGGGATGGGCCGGGTTCTGCCCAGCTGGCGGTCGACTGCCAGCACAGGGGCGGTCGACCGCCCCAGCCAGGGACCGCCCAGCTGCAGGTCTGGCAGCTGGCGGTCGACCGCCAGCCAGTGGCGGTCGACCGGTTTTCCCAGGGATCGCCCGGTTGTATGTGTTTCAGTGGCGGTCGACCGCCAGGAGCCTTAGGTCGACCGCCAGCCCCGATGCAGCCTTGTTTGACTTTGAAATCAACCTCGTGGCTAGCCCCTTTCCATGGATTTGTTTAATCAAACCTTACCTAATCTTCCATGATTTATGGATCTGGTCTAGGGGGCATCTATGGACCAATCAAGGGTTATAAAACCAACACATGAGGGGATGGAAAACCTAATGCTTCAAGGGGCTTCTTGTGATATCTAGGGTGGCTGCAAGAGAGCTTGGAGACGAGCTACTGTTCACGTGAACAATAGTTAGTGAAGGTGTTCTTCATACAATCAAAGGGGCATCAAGCTCAAATCAAACCCAGCAAACTTCAAGGAAGATTACATCAAAGCAAGGCTATCAAAGTGATCCAAGGAAGCCGATTTGATTCAAGTTCTTCAAGGGAAATCATCTACATCCATTCAAGATCTTTCAAGCTCATTCAAGGTGATATTTCAAGCATTCCAACTCCTTGAAGCTAAAGAAGCAATCAAGATTCAAGGTAGCTTCATCATCTCCTTCATTCATTCAAAGAAATTCAAAGAGAAGATCAAGAGAGAAGAATTGAAGGAAGAGGTACTTTTCACGTGAACAGTACTCCGTGAAGAACATTCATCCAATCAAGGGTGAATCAAGAAGATTGAGTTGAAGCCAAGAGGAGCCTTGTTGCTGATCAACATTCCATACAAGGGCCAATTCATTTTCACTCATAACTCAATCTCTTGTTTTAGTTCCTTCACATTTGTTTCATTTTCATTATTGTTTAAACATTGAAAGTGTGATTCATCCCTACCGGTGGTTAGTAGGAAGGCAATTGGAGGGTGTTCCAATTTACGGTTGACGTCCCTACCAGGTGGTGAGTAGGAAGGCAATCGGTGGTTTCCGATTTGCGGTTCTGTGCGCTGCACAAGTGAAGCCTCACCAGGTTTTGGTGAGGGGTGGACGTAGGGCTGAGGATTCAGTCCGAACCACCTTAAAAATCCTGTCTAGTGTGGTTTGCTTGTGTGATTGATTCATTCTAGATGCATGCTTAGGATCAAATTATTATATATCTTGCTTATCTTGCTAAGTGAATCATAGCATTCTTGGAAGCTAGTTTCTATTCCACTGCAATTCATTTTAACTAGCTGTTTAGAGGGCCGCATTGCGAAAAGTGGGGCTGATCTATTCACCCCTCCCCTCTAGATCTGCTGTCCACTACACAACATCTATGTCCCCAGGTGGGGCATGCTTCTTCTTCTGATGCCCCTGAGCCGGAGAGTCTCCTCTATGGCTTCTATGCCCCAGGCGGGGTGTATGTTGCTTCATATGCCCCCGGGGCGGGGATGTATTCCACTTCTAATGCCCCCATGGCGGGGTATGTTCTTGGTTTCTTATGCCCCCAAGGTGGGGTGTGTTTTGCTTCTTGTGCCCTTGAGGTGGGGTGAATTTCTTTCTTTGTATGCCCCCAGTCCAGGGTGTGGCTCTTTCTTTGAGTGTCCCCAGGCCGGGGTGAATTCTTTTCTTCTTATGCCCCTATGGCGGAGTATGTCTTTGGCTTCATGTGCCCCCATATCAGGGTGTATTTCTCTTCTTTAAACGCCCCTAAGCCGGGGTGCAACTCTATTTCTTCTTATGTCCCCAGGTTAGGGCGGATTCTTCTTCAAATGCCCCAAAGCCGGGGTGTAGCTTTTGCTTTGTGCCCCTCAGTCGGGGCGGATTCACTTCATGTGCCCCTGGGAATGGGGTGTATCTCTTTTTTTTGCCTCTTATGCCCCCGTAGCAGGGTATATATCTTCTTCTTATCCCCCATGGCGGGGTATATGCATGCTCTCTTCGGGAGTGGTGGCCGTGCTTGGCCTCATTGCTATAAAGCATTCCCCACAGTGGGCAGCCATTCACCAAGTTACAATTGTGGCTCGCTGGGTCTTTTAACAGCCACTCGAGGGGCCGTCTTATGCCGGATGGAGGCAGTAGGAAGGAGGAACGAGCGGGGTCATTGCACCGCAGACTCGGAGCCTCCTAGAGTCAGGCGGGATACCGGGTTTCTTCTTGCTCTTTTAGTCGGGGATGCTGGCCAACTTTTCTTTCTTTCTTCTTTATTTCTCCCCTTTTTTTTGTATGATTGACCAGGGTGGAGGTGCAGGAGAGTGCTCACCCCCTCAGGGAGGGGATGAGTGGTTCGCTCCACCGCATCAACCCCACAGTGGTAATCTTTGTTCAACACGGGTCTCGACGGACGTGGCCGTACAACCCTCTCTTGCCAATTCTTTCTCTTCTTTTGTTTGCTTCTTTCTTTTCTCTCTCTCTTTTTTTTCTTCTCTTCTTCTTTTCTTCTCTTTCTTCTTGAGGGAAACGGGGGGGGGCTTGATTTCCCCTCCCTTCTCTTCTCTTTCTCTTCTTTTTTTTATCACAGCCCCCATGATTCCTGGAAGCTGTAGGTGCCTCGGAGTAGCATCGTCGAGGTGACAAAGATAATTTCGCATAGTCCGACTTTTCTCCCCATAGGGCAGGCGAAGACAGCACCTGCAATTCATCAAAGCAGGCAAACATCGTTTATTAGGGGGCCATGAGGCCCTAAATCCCGACGAAGAGATGAAGGGTGGTTTGGTCCCACCGGGCGTGCCAGACTTGTGGACGCACTTTTCGTTCGTTTATTAAGCTCGTCTATTCGGGAATGGTTGATTCGTCTATTAAGTGCAGGGGCGTGCCAGTCACAAAGTGACAATTTATTCGGGTTCCGAAGAGCCCATGGTGCGCTCGATCTGACTCGGTCAGACGATTGTGTGGTTCGTGTCGGGACCAAAACCTGTCGCGCCATAAAGGTCATGACGTCATTTACATCCCCCATACTAGGGAACACCCTTGATTAATCGCCGGGATTCAGGGCCTCATGGCCAAGAAATTAATTGCATGAAAGGTCTATTACGAGGTATCGAAATCCTCACGCGAGGGCGAGAAGAAAACCATTCACGGTCATGTCGGTCGTGTACTGACCATTTAATGTTCGGACGAATGTCCGGCTCGAGAAAATTGTGGTTGTCGCGGGAAAACCGGAATGCATGTATGCCGTGGTACGGCAAATTTATTGTTCGGAAGAGCGGAAAACGTTCGGCTGAGCCTCGGTCGGAGCGGTCAAAAATCAGTAAATCTATTGGCCCGGTGCAAGTGCAAGCTGCGACCATACTGTGGTGGGCCCCCCCGCGGTCGAAACAAGACTTACATGAGCGTCATTAATATTTCCGGTGCCAAGGGGCAACGAGGGAATATCCCTTGAATCGGCTGAAAAGCCCTGTGTCTAGGGAAGCGGAAGTTCGAAACGTGTCGGTCATTCGGGAGACCGTTTAATATTCGGACGGGTGTCCGACTTGAGAATATCATAATCGTCGCAGGAGGACCTGGAACATATGTATGCCGTGATACGGCAAATACATTATTCCGAGACACTGAAAACATTCGGTTAAATCTCGGTTAGTGTAGTAGGAAACTAGCGAATTTATTGGCCCGGTGCGAGATCGAGTCGGGACCATACCGGGGGCGCCTCCCGCGGTCCAAACGGGGCTTGCGTGGGCATCGTCAATATTTCCGGTGCCGGAGGGCAACGGGGAAGAGTTCCGGGACTAGATTCCAAAACTAAAGCATGCTCGAGGGGAACGAGCTATAAGCCGAAGATATGGGTCATACCATGACCATAATCGGGACAGGCCCGAGGCCTAAGCGTGGCCCACGAAGGCCTCATTGATATTCCCATGCGTAGGGTCTAGGGATGACAAGAGTTGTCTCGTTTCGTTCAGATCTTGTTGGTTGCTCACGGACCATTTTATGTTCGGACAAAGGTCCGTATCGAAGGTGCGACGTAAACGGAGACAAAGCCGTTCAAATGTATGCCGAGTTTACGGCAATCTCAAGGAAAGAGCGGGAACGAATCCCAACGGAAAAGCGTCCGATTTGATGGGCTATCGGCCCAAAGCAATGTCGGGTTACGACCGTATCGGGATGGCTCCCAAGGTCCGAATCCAACTTGGAGGGGCGGCGTCAATATTCCCTTTATACCGGGTCTCGGGGAGAACGAGGCTGCGAAGCGGATCTCATCGTTTTATTATTATTTAGAATTTTACCATTATTATTTGTTGATTTGTGTATATCTTTGAATGAGTTCGTTATTACTATTTATTTATTTTCTTCGTGATTTATTCATTCATTGTTGTTATTGTTAGGTTTGTTTTTATTGTTTGTTCGTTTTATTATCATTCATTTGCTTGTCGTGTTTCGTTAAGTTTGTTATTATTATTTATTTTGGTTATCATTTATTTATTTATCATTCTTATTGAGTTTGTTATTATTATTCATTCATTTTTGTTATCATTTATTTGTCTATTTATTATTATTATTATTTTTAAGCTTATTATTATTATTACTTATTTCTTTATTATTCTTATTTACTTATTCATTTTTTGAATTTGTTATTATTTATTATTATTATTATCATTATTGTTTGTTATTATTTCTCCCTCTTCTTTTGAGTTTGCTATTATTATCATTATTTTATTTTTTGTATCATTATTTGTTTATTTATTATGTTTTCTTTTAGCTTATTATCTTTATTATTATCATTATTTCTGGTGTACCGCTGGGTCAAGGGAGTGTGCCGCTGAGGGCCAGGGGAGCGTGCCGCTGAGAGCCAAGGGAGTGTGCCGCTGAGGGCCAGGGGAGCGTGCCGCTGAGGGCCAAGGGAGTGTGCCGCTGAGGGCCAGGGGAGCGTGCCGCTGAGGGCCGAAGGAGCGTGCCGCTGAGGGCCAGGGGAGTGTGCCGCTGAGGGCCAAGGGCGTGTGCCGCTGAGGGCCAAGGGCGTGCCGCTGGAGGCAGGTGGGGGTGAGTGTGCCGCTGGGGCACTTACGGAGAGTGCCGCTGGAAGGCGACAGGAGTGTGCCGCTGAGGCGTGGGCACGTGAGGGGTTTTCTTTTGGTTTTCTTTTATTCTTGACATGCAAGTGAAAGGGGTTTGAGTTGGGTTTATTCGTTCATATAGACCATGTTTGAGGTTATGTTCGGTGGACCGTCATGAAGATGTGAGTGCTCGGTTATTCGGGATCTCCGGGGTTCTTTGGTTACTTCGGCAAAGTTGTTGCATTAATGTTTTATCGTTCCCCTTTTTGCATTATTACTTCTCTTTTATGATTGTTGTTGTTAAGTTAGTTCTGACAAGAATTCGGCAGCATCTCCCCTTGACCCGGGGCGTAAGGGAGATGCAGGGAACACGCCTACATGGAGTGGCGGAACCCGACAATTGGAGGTGGGCACCCGAGAGCGGCAACACCTTAATAAAACCTCAGAAAATTCGGAGGAAACGGCAAACGGGAAACACTTGGTTTATGCAGCCTAAGGATACCCTGACTGGAAGGGAGAGGGCCAGGCATGCCAGGTAGAGGCAGGCCAAGGGTGTGCCGCTGGGGCACAGTTGGGGTGTGCCGCTGGAGGCACAGATGGGGTGTGCCGCTGGAGGCTGAAGTGGGTGTGCCGCTGGCGGCCAGGAAAGGTGCGCCGCTGAAGGCCGCCAGGGGTGAAAGCAGGCCGCAGAGAGGCCAGGGGGGGTAACTCCCCACGGGCTAACGGGCAAGGTTGAAACGCAGGGGGGGGAAGATTACTGCCGGAGGCCAAACCGATAGGGGAGAAGAGGGGGAGGAAAACAGACAGAGACGGTGGGGAAACCCAAAGAGCAAGGCTTTTCATTCACAAAGAACGGGAGGCCACAGAGGGCCAATACATCGTAGGGAGAAAGAGAAGGGGGACAACAGCAAAGAAAAAAGGAAGGGGAAAAAGGAAATGAAAATACAAGGTGGGAAGGGGAACGGAGCAAAAGCTCCTCCCCTCCCAGACCTCACTCCTCTCTTCTTCTCTTCTCTCTTTTACCTCTCTTCTTCTTTACGTGGACGACGGTGGACCGGGCAGCAGGAGGGCAAGCCTCTCCCTCTTCTTCTTCTCTTCTTCTTTCCCTTCTTCTCTTCTTCCCTTCTCTTCTTCTCTTCTGCGTGTGTCTGTCTGCCTCTCCCCTCCCTCTTCTTCTTCTCTTCTTCTTTCCCTTCTTCTCTTCTTCTCTTCTTCCCTTCTCTTCTTCTCTTCTGCGTGTGTCTGTTTGTGCCTGTCTGCCTCTCCCCTCTCTCCTTCTTCTCTCTCCGTTTTTTTTCTCTATCGGAATGGGAGGGATTTATACTCCCAGCAGCGGGAGCCCTCGAGCACGGCAGCCACCGGCGGGAAGTGCTGGGGTCATCATTGTGTTTGACTTCTCTCATCCTGGGCGTCAGGGGAGTAGCTTGCATGCCCCAACCCCTGGCCGACACCTCAGACAGGCTATTGCGCGCCGAAGACATAAGGCATGGGCGGCACGTCGTTCGGCCGTTGAAAAAGCCTTCACGTTGTGCCGCTGATGGGCTTAAAAAGTGTGTCGCTGCAAGACACCATAAGCGTGCCGCTGAAGAGGGCAAAAGGTGTGTCGTGGAAGTTGCCCAAGCGTGCCGCTGAAGGGGGCAAACAGCGTGCCGTTGAAGGCCCTGAGGAGCGTGCCGCTGAAGACCCCCCCTTGGGGGGGTGTGCCGCTTAAGTCCCCCTGGGGGGGTGTGCCGCTGAAGACCCCCCCCCCTGGGAGGTGTGCCGCTGAACACCCCCCTGGGGGGTGTGCCGCTGAAGACCCCCTGGGGGGGTGTGCCGCTGAAGACCCCCTGGGGGGGTGTACTGCTGAAGACCCCCCTGGGGGTGTGCCGCTGAAGACCCCCCTGGGGGGGTGTACCGCTGGGGCTTGGATGTGCCGCTGGGGCTGACTTGGGCCCGTCTTGAGCACGAGTTATTGCTCGTTTGGTTTTCTTCGGGGGCCACGGATTGTGAGCTTTCCGGGGGTTGGTTTCTCTTGGCTGTCGTGACTCCGGGGATAGCTTCGCGGCAGTGTGCATATTTGGGGAGTCCGGATGATCGGTCTCACCGGGGTTTCTTCGGTTGGTGCCGTTGTCGGTGCTGGGCCGAGTAGGATATCTGAGTGTGTAATTTTTTGGTGTCCACAGATACCAACTGTCACGACCCAAGATCTGGATACCTAGTCAAACCCGATACCATTCGGATCCTACGCCGCCAACCCACGAGCTGGGAAGCTTGGAAGGGTTCTAAAGGTGTCACGGGAGTGTACATAAATCTAAAATAAATGTAGGAATTAAAGTGCTAAAATTAAATTTTACTTTTATAAACATATTTACACATTTTTATACAATTACTAGTCTAGATATATACAAGTCCCTAAGGTACAGCTCAACAAAAAGAAAAGTACACAGCCTCAGGGGCATACCTCAGCTAACACAAGCTGGCGACGCTAAGACTCCAGACGCTACTCAAGGCCTCCAACGACGAGGACGCACACCGACATGAAACGAAAAGGGATGGGCCTCATCTCATTGGCTTAGTAGGGGTCCCGCGAATCCCCACCACACTAAATAAATAGAAATAAACAAAGCATCTAGTAATAAAATATAAAGGACAGTAAAGCAAGAAAAGTAATAAGGCAGAAAGAGCAGCACAGGACATGCAAAAAAGCACACTAAATCGCTAACTGCCTAAATCCTGCACACCATCGGGATACCTCGAGTATCAAACACAACCTACGCTGAAGCGGAATCCTCATAGACCGGGCTATAGAAAGCTGTAACGCAAAGACCTGCGTCGGAACACCTCTCCTATGACGCGAACACTAGCATCTAGGCTACCAAGTAGACCCTCACTTGGTCTACAATAGATCACAGCTACTCAGCTTGATAGGGCTCTCAAAGATAATAAAGAACCATGCCTCGATCATGAGTAACAAAGACACCAAGCATCCAAAACACTGAACCTCATCAGAAGGATACCTGAGTCAAAACCTCTCAGGTGATAGGAGCACTACCCACTAGAAGCAAGGTCGGATGCGTCCACTGATGTCTTAGTACACGCCTCAGGTGTTTCCCTACTCACCCAAGGTAGAAGCTGAGACACACTAGGTACGTAACCACAGAACACGGACTAGTTGGGGTCGCGCTCGTCAGCACGTGTCTGATGACCCAAACCATGTAATCACACATAGACCATGCGCTCTCGATCAGATCCTCTAACTGGTTCCCCCCCAGCCCGGACTTAGGCTGCAAAAATGAGGGGCCCTACGGTAACCAACATAAAAATCGTCACACCGGGACAAGCTCTCCACCACTTCCAAGTGGGTTCGCACACGCATGCATAGGAAAGCTACTACTAGTAGGGAAGGTTACCAAAAGGTGAGAACTCGTTGAAGAAGTGGAAAGCCATCGGAACGCCACCGGTTCGTATGTAACCCACCGTATACGTGTAACACGACACGAGGTGGCTATGAATATAACAAAAAACCCTAGAACCTCTGACTAGGTGACTACTCTATGGACTGTCGATGAAATCAACACATATATGGACCACCAATACGCGGAAATGCTAAAATCCTGACTCACGGGCTGGCAGGGTCTGGGCGGCCAACCCATTGGCTGATGGCCAGAGGGTTGGCTGCCCAGCTTGGACAATAACACCTGGGTTGCTAGACCTTGGCCGCCTAGCACTGGCTTGGGCGGCCAGCACCCTGGCCGCCCAGATGGGCATGGCCCTGGGCGGCAACCACTTTGGCCGCCCAGCACTCCTGGGCAACCAGAACCCTAGCCGCCCAACTAGGCTATTCCCATAAGCAGGGTCCCCTTCGGGGACCACCCTAGAGGCTCATTCCCAAGCTTGACACGCCCATATTGGGCTCAGAAACCTCTAGCATGTGTGGGGAATCACCCCCGACCGCAATGACATGAACGAAACTCGATTTCTACAAATCAACCCGATCTCACGCCCTAAAACATGCATTTCCTCCAAAAAGTGATAAACCCCGCTCTCTCACTCAAAACACGACCACATGAAGGGAAAAATGTGGGAAATGTAGCAAAGGTCCGTCCCCCTACCTCTTGCAAAGAAATCACTGAGAAAAACGCCGCGATCGCGCCCCGTTCACGTGAACACGCCGTGTCATGCCACCGCCTTCGACTCCTCATGACCGTCTCTGCCGCTCACGACCCGCGCCGTCCCCTGGTCTTACCCACCGCCGTTGTCCGTCGACCGCCGGAGAGGTGGTGGAAGAGAGTGAGAATGAGAATGAGAGAATGAGGGAGAGATGGTGGGGGAGGGGGTTTTAATTAGGTTTTATTTTATATTTTTTATTTTTTTGAAAACTCATACTAACTCCGAAAATTCTCAAAAAATACAACCTGATGCAAAAAAAATTTGGGAAAAAGCAAGGCTGCTCAACTCGCTGCCATGGACCCGAAATGACCCACAAAAGCACCATTTGAGGGTCCAAAAATTTAAAATTAAAGTCTGAAACCAACTCGGACACGATTTGCAACCCACGGAAGAAGATCCGAAAATCTAGGGTCATGACAGGCCTTGTACTCGGTGCAATGATTTTCACCCTGGCAGGTAGTGTTTAGTGCCTGTGACGTGCTTCAAGTGTGGTCAGGTGGGGCACATGGCATGAGATTGTCCTTAGAGGCCGTGCCAGTCATATCAGTTTCAGCAGCAACTACAACAATAGGCCCAGTTTCCACCACTTTCGAGGTCCGCTTGCATGGGGAGGTAGAGATCCCGAGGGCATGTGATGCAGATGACCAGAGCAGAGGCATCTCAGTTGGTGGAAGGTACAGTTTTAATTCTTGGTTGTGCTGCTCGAGTTTTGTTTGATTTTGGTGATTCTTATTTGTTTATATCCGAGGATTTTGTTGCTTGTGCTGAGGAGTCTGCCACAGAGATATCTTGTGATTTGGTAGTGGAGTTGCCCACTTGTGATTTCTATAAGGATCGCATGGGGATTAGATAGAACATGAGAAAGATGATTGCACAGTAGAATTAAAAAATTTACATACAATGAAATTAAATTTTTTCTCTTTAATATTCCCGGTGCCCCTGATCCATTTCTACAAAACTAAATGGCTGAAGATCATATCTTCACCTTGTGTGGAGTCAAATCCGTGACTGGTGGTTGATTCCTGCTGAGCGATGCCGCTAGCTGCGCAGGTGCTCGATCTCCAGCGGTATCCATGTGGTTCTCGGGTTGAAGGATCATCCTCACCTCCTCTCTCATGGGTTGATCCCTCGCTCAGCTCCTTGTCAGGGGCGCTCGAGGCGACATGCGACCTAGTGCTTCCACATGAGAAAGAGGGGGCGACCAGAGAGAAGAGAGGGAGGAGGGGTGGCTGCTACAGTGTGGAAAACCCTTGGAGCTTGGCCCAGGGTTTCCCTCTGGTTTGTATTTATATTAATCCATTCATCTTTTCATAAAAGTCCTCACATTAATATACACACCCATTTAATATCCTCCAACCAAAGAACCTATATATGTGTGACCCTCTAGGCCCAAGTGCCAGTCCAGTTTTCAACCTAATAGCCCAATAGCCCCTTATTGATAAAAATAGTTTGTTTAATATTTCATATTAAATAATCACTTCATCTAATTATCATCTCATGATAATTGACCGAGCTTCTGATCAAGTTGGGTGCCAAGTAACACCGCATGATCTAGGAAGGCAACGAGGTTCAACAACCCGCTCAAGGAATTCTTACGTCAACAGTTACCACAAGACTATAGTGCTTCACTCATACAGTGCTCTCGAGTATGCTTAAGGGTATGGTTAACCGCCAAACCCAAAAACACACACTCACTTGGATTAGATGCCACAAAAAAAACATTACCAGAAAACTCCTTTTGTAATATGTTGTCTTGCCCAAGCCAGGGACTCCCAAACATCTCTCCCTAGAGCATTCCCTCTCAATTACCAAGAGCAAATGATCTGTATTGATCACACAATCACCTTCGAAGGTATTCGACTAGATCCGATCACAAAACTGATTGAGACCTTATAATTTGAGATCTATAAGCTAAGGTCAAAACCCAGAAGTCCACCGACAAGATGTCTTTGGTGTCATAGGTCAAAGGACCAATCACGCCACTATGACGATGAATCTAGCTGGTGGATAGTTAGGTAATTTTACCATCCAATGATTCATGTTGGATCAATTCAATGAACCCATTCACTAATGAGCACCTACAGGTCCACCTTAGTGTCTCCGCACAAGTGACTATAAGATCAGCTACTCTCATCACATGAGCAGGAGCAACCTGTACTAGTCTCACTAGATATTTGGTGTCCTTCTCAAGTATCTCCACCTAGGAACATTAAGAATATGAGTTTAAAGGATACTAATCTCATTGTTATGATCTCATCATAATTAATATCCATTGCGTATATTCATAGACTTCTTCATGAAATGTTAAACGAATTACACATAATGAATATTAAAAGCCTTTATTATTATTAAAGAACAAGAATGTACATGTTATGATTGACTTGGGGTCATACATAACCAAAAATTTCATGTTCACTCTTTATTGTCTAGAGAAGGTCCCAGTGTGGATTGAAGGGCAGAATCTACCAGCCCAACTTTATGCCTCGCAATTGAGAGATTTTGATGTGATACTGGGAATGGATTGGCTTGAGACCTATGGTGCAGTTGTGGATTGCAACTCGAAGAGAGTTTATTTTAAGCATCCTCGGAGACCCATATCCTACTTCCAAGGTATTCGGTCTTCCTCTTTTCGCTTCCTCATTTCGGCTATTAAAGCCCGCAGATTGCTTGATGTTGGATGTCAGGGGTTTCTTGCTTCTATGGTATTAGTTGATCAGCAACAGCATGGAGTGGAGGATATTTCTGTGGTATGTTAGTTTCCAGAAGTTTTTCCTGATGAGTTGCCATGATTACGCAGAAGGATGTGCCTTTTATCTGGATAGATGAGTGTGAGTAGAGCTTTATGGAGCTGAAGAGATTGCTTACCATCGCTCTAGTTCTTATGTTGCCTTCCGGGTCAGGCGGCTTTGTGGTTTGCATAGATGCTTCTATGGTCGGTTTGGGTGCAATGCTGATGCAGAATGGGAGAGTTGTGGCTTATGCTTCCCGCCAATTGAAGCTGCATGAAGAAAACTACCCTACTCATGATCTTGAGCTGACAGTAGTGATTTTTTCCTTGAAGATCTGGAGGCACTATCTGTATGGAGAGAAATTTGAGATTTTCACTGACCATAAGAGTTTGAGGCATGTGTTCACTCAGAAAGATCTTAACCTCAGGCAGAGAAGATGGATGGATTACATGAAGGACTATGATTTCAGCTTGTCCTATCAGCCAGGCAGAATGAATGTGGTGGCAGATGCTTTGAGCAAGAAAGTGGTGGTCAGCTATATGATGTTGAGGAGATGGAGGCTATGGTAGCAGGTGCCAGCTGTAACCTTCCGGATTAAGGTTCCTCGAGACTAGGGGTTAGCCATTCTTGCTAGTTTGATGGTCACGCCGGCTAGTCATTGCCAGGTGATGGAGGCTCAACGTGTGGACCGCGAGCTACCTCGCATCTTGTCAATGGCTGAGGTGGAGTTTGGTGAGGATGAGGCAGCGAGGTTCAGAGGTAGTTTTTATGGCCGGGTATAAAGAGGGATATGGCAGAGTTTGTGGCTAGGTGTTTGACATGTCAACGGGTGAAAGTAGAGCATCAATGACTTGGTGGTACATTACAGCCTTTGGAGATTCCTATTTGGAAGTAGGACCATGTGACTATAGATTTTGTGGTTGGTTTGTCGAGGGCTCCGAGTGGCCATGATGGTATTTGGTTGTTAGTTGATAAATTGATGAAGACAACCTGATTATTGCCGATCAGAGTTAGTTGGACTATCTAGAGATTGGCTCAGTTGTATGTGAAGCGGATCATACCTTTACATGGGATCCCTATTTCTATTTTCTCAGATCGAGATCCTCGCTTCACTTTTGGCTTTTGGTAGAGTTTTCAGAGGGCTTTGGGGATAGAGTTGATTTTCAGTTTAGTCTATCACCTGCAGTCTGATGGTTAGTCAGAGAGGACTATTCAGACCTTGGAGGATATGTTGAGATCTTGTTGCTTGGAGTGGCAGGGTTCCTAGAGTCATCATTTGTCGTTGGTGGAGTTTGCTTACAATAACAGCTATCATTCGGGCATTGGCATGGCACCCTATAAGGCATTGTATGGGTGACCATGTCGGAGTCCACTTGATTGGTTCGAGGTCGGCGAGTGGCTTATGACAGGGCCAGAGCTTGTGCAGCAGTGTGTTGAGGTGGTTCAGCTTGTCCGGTAGAGATTGCAGTCAGCTTAGAGCAGGTAGAAGAGTTATGCAGGTAGGCGGAGGAGGCCTCTTAGCTTTGTGGTGGGAGACCATGTGTTTTTGAGAGTCTCCCCGATGAAGGGGGTGATGTGTTTTGGCAGGCATGGGAAGTTGATTCCCCACTACATTGGGTCATTTCCTATCATGGAGCGTGTTGGTGAGGTAGCATACAGATTTTGGTTATCCCAGGGTTGGATGTTGTGCATGGTGTGTTTCATGTTTTGATGCTAAGGAAGTACATGTCGGATGTTTCCCATGTCCTGGAGGATTCTGTTTGGCCTGAGGTGATGTCAGATCTGTCTATTCCTGAGTACCCCATATGTATTGAGGATCAGCGTGAGCAATAGTTGAGGAACAAGGTTATTACTTTGGTTAAAGTGAACTGGCAGCGTCACTCCGACGATGAGGCAACCTTGGAGCGAGAGGATGAGATGCAGCAGTAGTTTCTCTACTTGTTTGAGTGAGCTTTTCCTCCTTGTTTGGTCGTGTTTTAGAGTAAATTTCGAGGAAAAGATTTTTGTAAGGAGGGGAGGATGTAATACCTCCAGATTTTGGATCCTATTTTTGTAAGTTTCAGATCTATTTTTATGTGTGAATTAAAAAGTATTTTGGATCTAGTTCGAACCTCGTTGGAATTATTGAGTTTTTCAGAATTTTTCATAATTGTTTAACTGGAAATGATAATAGAAAGGGCATGTTGATGATTTCAATTTTTCTAGGGTTTTGGGAAAACCCCAAAACCTTTTCCCGTTAAACGCCGAGCCCACTCCCTCTCTCCCCATTCTTTCCTCTTTCCTCATCCTATCTCCCGATCTTTCTCCTCTCCTATCTGGCTGCAGACAACGAGCACAAGGGGGGGGGGGGGGTTCGATCGATGACGGTGGTGCGCTAGGCAGAATGTGGGCGCAAGACAGGGGTGGTTTGTGCATGCGGGATCATGGTTCCGTGCATTTGGTTCGAGATCCAACAGGATCTGGCGTAGATCAAGCCCCATTCGAGGTTTGGAAGCTTCCTCGAGGTAGGGGTAGGGATCCCGATCTCCTCTCTTGTGTTTATTGCCGATTTGGTAGCGATCTGGGAGAGAGAGGGGGGTTATTACGTTTTCGGGAAATATTCATGTTTGTGGCCGTGAGGGCAAATCGATCCACCCCCGTAGCGATTCTTGGTTTAAATCATGTTTTGTATATGGCATTGTCATCGGGGATGGATTCCCCATCTTTTTTTGCGTTTCCACTCTCAATGTGGGTGAGTCGGGTGTAGGAATGATCCTCCGGAGGTGGTTCTAGAGGGGACCTTTATAAGGAGGCAGCCAGATGGCCTGCCGCCTCTACCCAGCTTGGGCGGCTAGGGTACTGGCCGCCTAGAGGGGATGGGGCGGCCACTGGGGTGGACGCCCAAGGGCTTGTGTACTGGATGGCCAAACCCCTGGCTGCCCAAGTGTAGGGCGGCCTGGCCTTTGTGGAGGGTGGCCACTGGGGTGGCCGCCAAGAGATGTCTGGTTGTGTGGCCAGACCCTTGGCTGCCTAGAGTGTAGGGCGGTCAAAGAGGTGGCCACCCAGGCCATCGTGGTAGGCGACCACAAGTGTGGCCGCCTAGAGTGTAGGGTGGCCAGTAATGTGGCCGGCCAAGACCCAGTGTGCCGTCAATCGGATTTTCATGATTACGCACGATTATTCGTTCCGATCTATACCGTATGTAATGATAGTCGATAGATTAGTTATCTAGCCAGTTGTTCTTAACTTTCGTGATATCGAGCCGCCTTGTGATGTGTTACATGCATGTGATGGATTAGTATGAACCGGTGGTACTTCGGTGGTTTCCACTGTTATGGTGAGTTCTCACTTTCAGTGATCCTTCCCACTAGTCGTAGCTGACCTGGGCACGTAGCTGCCGACCCACCTAGGAGTTGTGGAGGTTAGGCCCGAGTAGACGATTTTTAAGCTAGTTACTGTAGGGCCCCTTGCCTTTGTAGCCTGAGTCCGGGTAGGGGGAAACTGACTAGAGGACATGACATAGGGCAGATAGTCTGTGTGTGCACACGTGGTTGGGGGCGTTGGACGCGCACTAACGAGTGCGACCCTAGCTAGTCATTGTTCTATGGTACTATGTACGGTGTCTCAATTTCCTCCTTGGTCAAGTAGGGAGACACCTGAGGCTGCGGACTAAGTAATCAGTGGATGCATCCGGTCTTGCTTCAAGTGGGTAGTACTCCTCTCATTTGAGAGATAGTGGTTTTGGTTTCCTTCTGATGAGGTTTACTACTCCAGCGGCTCAGTGTATTCCGTTCTACATGACCGAGGCATGGTTTTGTGACAGGTGTAGTGGTCCTGGGTAGAGTTATTTAATTATTATTCTCTATCTCATCTGTTATTTATTTATTACTCTTGTTAGCTTTTTATTACACTATTATATTTGTTGTTGTGAGTTAGGGATCTGAAGGACCCCTACTGAGCCAATGAGACGAGGCTCACCCCTTTATTTTTTAGTTGAGATGCGGCTTACGTGTAGTGCTTCTAAGGCTTCTCGTGGTGTCGGTGGTCAGGTCTAGCTGCCAGTTTGCCAGAGGTGGGCGTGGACGTCGAAAAAAGAAGAAGAAGAAAAAGAACGATCATGCAGCATGCACGTCCCGGCACCCGAGAGCAGTCGAATACGGAAAGGCTGAATAAACCCCATACCTCCTCCAAGCAGAACGAATACATGCCTGGCGCTCTGCCACCCAACAAGGAAGCATCTCGACCTGAAGAAATAGCCTTGGGCCCTCAAAACAAGGTGCTGAGGGCCGAATCAGGAAGAAACCCGAGTAATCTAACGCGAGTTCGATACATGTCGAAAATAACTCGGGATCGTAAGCCAAGGCCCAAGAGGCTTCGAAATGGACACTCAGAAAGTGGTGCATTAAAACTAAGCCAGTATTGGAGGCCAAAGGTGCGTCTGAGATATTTTGGAATCGGGGTAAAACCCTGTTGTACTCGGATTATTTCCCAGCAAAATAACAAGAAATAGGAGTTTGGGCATTTCCCCGAACACCTTGAAGGCATGGGCTATCTAGCCCTTTCTACAACCCTATGGGTCCCTACAAAGGCCCTGATAAACTTGTCCCGGCACGCGGCGACATAAGTAACTTTCCGAGGTCAACCCCAGCCACTCACATACGGGCTTTGCCCGTATCCTACACTGCCGCCTGGGACCACCCGTGGGCGCCCCGACGTTAAGCCACGCCAAGTGGCACTCAGTGAAAGGGCCCAGGGCCCACTCCGAGACACTCCTTTCAACCCTTTAAGGTAGAAGGGAGACCTAACTAAATCAATCACATGCTTTGGAGGCCCACCGCGCGCATATACGGCCCGCATAGGTGGGTTCGGCATTCTATCGAACGCCTTGTAGGCGTGTGTATTCCATCCCATCTACACCAAACCATGGACTGCCCCATGTTTCTAGCACATCAATTGGGTCCTACAACGACCCCCCGACAAGTCAGGGCCAACCCCGACACTCAGACACGTGGCGACAAGCCACTTAACTTTAGCACTCGGGCCAACCCGAGGCCAACCCGTCGTGCAATGCGGCACGTAGATCGAGGCATGACTCACGTCCCTGATGCCTCCCCTTAGCTCCCACGAGCTCTCATCTTCAACCCAAGGCCCACCGTGCGGCTCCTCGACCAGCTACCCAAGCCGTTCAGCAATCCGGGGTGTGTCGGGCATTTACCCGAACACCTTGCGAGCGGCTACGACCACGCGAAGAACAACAGCCCCCACGGGCCCATCCCAGTTTTCCAGACCTTAACGCCCTTCAAAGGACAATTGCAGAAGACACAAGGAGACCCCAGGAGCCATCCCTCGGGGTTACGACCGGCCCCAGGGCCAGTTCACCCCGGGGCCCGGCCGCGCACCCCCAGGGAGGGTGAACTCTCTGGGGGTCATGCCCTCCCTCCAGTCCGGTGGCCCCATGGCCCCACTCAGCCCCAGTTCGCCCAAATTGCGGTCCTACGACGTGGTTCATGTGCCGTACCAGTTCGTGAAGTCGACACGTGAACGTGGGAGCATAAAGCGACAGCACGGGGGAATTCCTCAAAGTTCGACGTGCTCGCAAGCCTCCACGTATCCTCCCAGCCAAGTTGTCCTTTTCTTCTTAGTTAATTTAGGGAGAAATAGATCAAAAAATAGATTTTATAGGGTGGGGACCGCCTCCCTTCACCCTAGAGCCAATCCGCCTAACCCCCCCCCGGGGTGGGGTTTACGCAGACCATCCCAGCCCCTTGGGGTGATCCGCGTAAACCCCTTCCCATTCAATAAAAAAAATTGTTTTTTAAATTGAAAAAGCCCAAAACCGGCCAGCCTAAACCCCCCGGGGTGGGGTTTAGGCGGACCAGCATGGACCCCCCAGGATAGTCCGCCTAAACCCTTTGGGGGAGGGGGTTTAGGCGGACCAGCCTCACCCCCTGAGGCTGGTCCCCCTAAACCCTTCACAGCCCATTTTTTTATTAAAAAACACCCTCCGTGGAGGGGTTTACGCGGACCAGACCAGCCCATTGGGCTGGTCTGCCTAAACCCCACCCAGGGGAGGGGTTCACGCGGCCCAGATCAACCTTATTAGATGGTCCGCGTAAACCCTTTCTCACGTGCACTATTCACTTGGGTTTACGCGGGCTAGCTCGAACCTATCAACCTAGTCCTCCAAAACCCATACTTTTCAATTGGGTTTATGCGGGCTGGCTTGACCCTATCAACCTAGTCCTCTTAAACCCATTCTAACCCTTTCAACTTCTCTATAAAAACCCCTTAGAAGCTCAAGGGGTAAGGAGAGATTGGAGATCCAAGACAAGAAGACATCCGGCCTTCAAGCTTCAAGCGGCTCTAGGCAACGAGCTAAGGAGAATTGTGTGTGGGTGACTTGTTTGTCGGGTTAGTACGCCGGGGGTATGTCGTTTGCACTCCCTCATGTCGTATTTAGCCGTAACACACAAGTCAACACCCACCATGTGCGAGACGTCATGACAAGGGCTAACGCCCCCTCATGCCGGGATTCCCCCTCACGTGCCCGTCGGTTGCAACCACGCGCGTATCATGACATCACGCTTCCTCGTAGTCACGAGGCCATCCTCGACCGCTCTACTCGAGTCGTAATCGGCCCTCGCCCAGACACCGGATCGATGCATCCCTCCAGTCATCCAGTCATAAGCCCTCCCGTTCGGCGTCACAGCCATGGCCCACGCCACGGGAGGGGCCCTCTGTAAAACACGCATGTGTTCCTCTGTCACGCATTGACCCGGGGACCGATCTTCACATCGGAATTGTCCCGTGGCATGCACAAATTGTACCCTGGCCACTACGGCCTACCTGTAAAGACATGTATATCTCAGAAATTACACCACCAATTGGACGAATGCTCTCACATCCACGTTCGAGCCCCCAGCTTTCTACCCACACCACTCGACATTCATGCCTAACATCCTAATCCCAGTAAACACCCCTCAGTCGAAAGTGCACCCACAGCTGCGGAATGCTCCCGGCCTTCTACCCACGGCTTCAGGCATATATACAGACTTTTCTTCAGCTCAGAACGAAGGTGTTCGGATTCAATGCGATGTAAATAAACACTGGTTGCTTGCGGTCGGTGGGGAAAGACGTCCAGTACATGGTTCCCGCAATCGCCTACGCCCTCGCACCCGTGGAACCCGTTTTCTCCACGTACAGCCCGATCGCCCGAGCCCACGTGCCGCGTCCCCGGTCAACCCTTGGTTCCATGGGTGATTGTCGAGAAATTGACTAGCACGCCCGCATCCTGTCCGGTCAATCCGTACTCTTACATTCCCGTGTCATTCGACCCTTTTCAACTTTCCGTAAAAGGAGAGTGCCCGATATCGCCGTGAGAGGCATGCAACCGTAAGGAGGATACCCGAGATATATCAAACTCATGTGTCTTCCTTCCCCGCTGTATCCCTTCTTTCACCCCGATTATTCGGCATAAAAAACCCGCGCAACAGAGAGAATGGCACGCCCGGTGGTACGTCTCGTGCCTTCCTTCTTTTTGCTGAAGAAAAGTCTGTGCCAGCCCTGAAGCCCTTGTGCCCTTTCCTGTCCTTGCAAGAGAGGCAGAGGAGGGTACTCGTGCATGCATTCTCCAGCAGCTTTCGGTTCGCGTTCTGACCGTCAGACCGCACTCGGTGACTATCAACAACCGTCGCCTCCGCAACACTTAGCTCTCCAGCAACCATGGCGGCCGTCACCTATGGCCCTAACGTCATTGCCACCCATGCTCGGGTGGGCTACTTGGCGATGCCGATCGCTTTCGGCAGCTTCGCTCCTGTCATCGAATCGCCCTACTTCTTGGGCGTGATCCCTGTGGCTACTCCTCAGCCAACCCCAGTCTCTCCGTTGGCCCCCGTGGCCGAGGCGCCACGCACACCTCCAGCCCCGGTGTCCCACCTTAATGTCAGGTACCGGACTACCACCACTGGCCCCTGCAGGGTCCCCAGATCAACACTGGCCCAGGTAAGCGTTAGCTCCCGAGGCCGGCCTCGTCCGATCTCCGGCACGGGTCCCGTGACCAGGACTTCGGTCACTACCTCAGCATCTTCCTCGGGCTTCCAACCCCGAGTCACAGCAAAGCCGGCACCCAACACGGGCTCCCAGCCTCGGGTCCATGGCTCCCCAGCATCTTCCTCAGGTCTTCAACCCCGAGCCCCAGCAAAAGCTGGCACCCAACACGGGCTCCTAGCCTCTGGTTCACGGCTTCTCAGTATCTCCCTCGGGTCTTCAACCCCGAGCCCCAGCAAAGACGGCACCCAACACGGGCTCCCAGCCCCGGGTCCACGGCTTCCCAGTACCTTCCTCCGGTCTCTAACCCTGAGTCCCAACAAAGCCGGCACCCAACACGGGCTCCCAGCCCCGGGTCCACGGCTTCTCAGGATCTCCCTCGGGTCTCCAACCCCGAGCCCCAGCAGAGCCGGCACCCAACTCGGGCTCCCATCCCTGGGTCCACGGCTCCTCAGCACCTTCCTCGGGCCCGCAGGCCCGAGCCCCGGCAAAGCCGACTCTCGATATGGGCTCTCAGCCCCGAGTTCGCAGCTCTCCGATATTGCACTCTGGATCTCGGTTCTGAGCTTCAGCTGAATCGGCTCTCCCCGTGGATCTCCTACCCAGGGGGCAAGGTTCCTCAACACCTTTTTCAGGCCTTCCGACCCGAGCTCAGACTACGTCGGCACCTACTGCGGGTCCTCGACCCAGGGGCGTCGGCACCTCAGCACTTTCGACGGGGTCGCTCCGGTGCAAGAGTGTCATCTCAAGCATCGGCAACACTTCTATCTACGTGGGCAAAGGCTTATGCCCGAGTCACCCAGTCATCGACTCCCAGCGTAGGTTTCCTACCCCGGGGGCCGATCCCGGTACCTTCGACTGACAGCTCCGCGCTGCCAGTTGCTCCAAGCCAAGTTTTCTCGATCAACCATCTCGGAGCGGAGTCTTCCTCCACTCCTCAAAAGAAGCATCGCCGTGGCCGCAAAGGCAGGCAGCTCGCCGCTGCGACTAGCAACTCCAACAGGATGATTCTTGTCGGTGACTTGCGGATCCGTCTCGACGGGGGTGAACCAATCATACCCTAGGAACGGACCGTTTTCACCATCCCCACCTCCAATCGTTTTGACCTCTTGCGGCAAACACGAGAGGATAGGGCGAAGCTCAAAGGAGTGGGTTCCTCGGCAACAGCCCGGGGGCACCCACCACAACCCGACACACGGCCTCCCATGACAACTCGTCGGAAAAGTGGCAACAAGGGAGACCAGCACTCCGACTTGAGGAGAATCTAGGTCACCCTAGAAGAAGCTCAAGAAGTTCGAAGGGCGCCTATTAGAAACCCCCTCTGAGCACTTAGACGCGGCATCAGACAGGATGCGACTGGCCTCATAGTAGCACCGTCTGACAATGCCCAGTCACCTAATGTCCCCTGCACAAGCAAGTGGAGGCAAAGGCGAGCCCGCTGCCGGGCCCTCTAGCTGCCTATCCCGGGTTCTCCTCTGACCGATGTCGGGAGTGAGCCCCCTCTGCAACGCAACCTAGGTCTTTGACGGACTAGGGGCGCCTGTCCACCCCGAGCTGCACCCGCACTAAAAGTGGACGGCCTGACTCATCAATGATGCAGTCCGAGTGTTCACGTGCTACACCGTCGGACACCAATTGGATGCCAAGTCTGATGACTTGAACCACCCTCTGTCCCATTTCAGGAGGCCGCGCCATCAGGCTCCGCCGCTTCCCCCAACAGGTCACATCGGCACTTCTGTCGGACCGCAGGCGTCGGAACGCGTGGAAGAAGTCCCGGTGGAAGACCGTGATCCTCTTATCAACACAGAGCCGGTCAACAATGACCCTCCTACAAACAAGGCTCAAGAAGTGACCCTCGACACTCTCATGAGGGAGAACCAGCATCTGAAGGCCCTCCTGCAGGACCTCATCCAGGAACGGGACCTTCATACTCAGCAACTGGCTAGGCCCCAGGCCGAGGCACTAACACTGCCAACAGCCCGCGATGTTGTCAACACTTCAGCGGCGATTGCCCGAACCCCGTTGGCAACTGGGTTTGGCACACCCCCGGTTGAGACTCAGTCACGAGCCTCCAATACGCCAATGCCGGAAAATCTCCTGGCGCAATGCCAGATGATCGAGCGTATTGTCAAGACAAAGCTCGCCCAGTATGGTGAAGGGGCTGTCACAGTAGACCTCTATAGTGTACCCTACCCGCTTCACCACCAGCTAAAAAAGCTTCCTCCAGAGTACGCCAAGCCCCCGAAGCTGTAAAAGTTCGACGGACAGGGGTCGTCGCCACATGAATGCTTGGCCTACTATATTACGGTCATGGGCGAGTTAGCGCTGGATGAATCATATCTCCTCCGCTACTTCGCTACTTCACTTACTGGAACGGCCTTTCAATGGTATTCCCGCCTGAAGCATAACTCAGTCATCGACTGGGTGGATCTCTAGAAGAAATTCCTCGACCGCTTCCAAATGGCTGAGCGAAAGGTCTCTTTAGCCGAACTCTGTTCTCTTCGAGAGAAAAAGGGCGAGAGCGCCCTCGACTTCATCAAATAGTGGCGAGACCTAAGCATGAGGTTTGTCAATCCACCAGTTCAGGAGGACGCCATCACCATATGCCGTCGAGGTCTGGCGGCCGAGGTCATTTAAAAGCTTCTCGGCACCAATATCAAACGCTTCGACCAACTCAATTCGGCGGTCGCCGAAATAGAGATGTTCTTCGCCGATAACCCAAGCTACATTTCAGCAAAGGGTAAGCAAGCACGAGAATGCCAACCTAGTAAGGAGTTGAATATCATAGAGTTCACCCCTACCGCCAAAGCCAGTAAGGAGGCCGAATCCAGTGGCTCCGACAACAATCCAGTGGACAAGCCAGCTATCCCCTCCTTCTCGGAGAGCATGAAAACACCCTTCTCCTTCAAGAAGAAACATATGAAGATGCTCTTAGACCTCTGCTTGGCCCAGAAGATTGTCGAGCTGCCAGAAATCCGCAAGCCGGATGGTAACGTGAAAGTTCGTCGTTTAAAACACGCGTATCAATCTTAAAAATTCCAACTCGCATTAGATGAAAGAAAGATGTAATATGGTGGCAAGAAGGGTCGAATCCACACGGAAGAAGAGATTTTTTAGAGTTAAAAACCTTAGAGTCCTTTGGAAAACACTTGTGATTTTACTTTGCTTAAAGAAAATAATGAAATGATGAACGAACCAAACACTTAATTAAAAACACTTATGACTATGAGCCTATGCTTTAGAAAATAATTGCATAAAGTGGAGAAGAAGAGGTAGAAGAAGAAGGATGAGAGGGAAGATAAACAAGATTTAGATAAAATGAACACCTCTTTCATTAACACAAAGTAACAAGTACATGAAATGCAAGACAAGCTTACACTAAAGATGTGACGAGATTACAATGAAGTAAAATGAAACTAAAGTAATAATAAAAAGAGGAGCCTGATGTGTAAAGATGGTAGTAGCAATGGTGATGACGCCGTCGTCTCCTCCTCGCCGAGCCTTGGAGAGGATCACTCTGCCTTGAAAGAGATCGCCGTGAAAAGAGGTGGATGAAGAAGCCGTCATCGTCCACGTCACGAGCCTTGGAACGTCGCCCGTCTTGATGTGCACGCCGTCATGAAAGGAGAGTTGTGGAGGAAAAACTTTGGAGAGAAATATAGAAAGGAATGTGGAAGGGTTTGTGTGGAGATGAAGAAGGAAGAAGATGAGAGAGTAAAACAGTGAGAAAATAAATATAACTCGTAAACAAAGAAGAATTGGAGGACATGGTAGAGGACGAAAATCTAGATCTATATAAGAGGAAGAACTTTGATGAAGAATTTAGAGAGAAAAGAAGAGTGGAAGAGCTTCAAAATGGAGGAAGAACATAGTGTAGTGCCTCAGATGAACAGTAACATCACAGGATAGTAAGTTAAAAAATGGAAAATAACTTTCAAATCCGAATGAATTAGAGGATGATGTAGAAGACGAAGTTGTAGCACACTTAAAAACAAAGAACTTTCATGAAGACAGTAAGAGAATAAAATGACAAGAAGGGGAAGAAATAAGAGGAAGAACAAAGAGAAACACTGGTTCACAGATGAACAGGATAGCACAGTGAAAAATATAAAATATCTTAAAACTAAGAAGAAAATAGAAGATAATGTATAAGAAGAAGTTGTAGAGGATTTAAAAATAAAGAACTTTCATGAAGACAGTAAGAGGAGAAGAGGGACGTACGAGGGCGAACGCGGCTACCTAAGATGTGAGAGGGAGAGGGTAAAAATTACAAAAAGAAGAACTCCCCTTTCTCCTCCTTGTCATGAGCTATTTATAGGGAAAGTTGGGTAGATGGAGGGTGAAGATTGTATCAAAAGAAGATGGATGGCTGAGATTTAGGTAGAATGTGATACATGGGGAAGAGGAAAAGTAGGTGGGCACTCTCTTTCTTAGACTTTGGGTGTATAAACCCAAAATTTAAAAGTGAGAAATAAAATTTTCAATTTCATTATGTAATTAAAATTTTCATGAAATAATCAAATTTCATTTTTACTATATGAAATAAGCTAGTTTATTGAATTTACTCGAAACAACTAGAAGTAAATAGAGATTAAATGCTTTGCACCTTAGATAAATCAATAGTAAGACCAATAAAAGTCCATGTAATGGACTAGGATCACAATTGGCCCATTGGATAATCCAAAATGGGCTGAATTAATGGTTAAAGGATTCAATAAAGGTTAAATTAACCTTAAATTCGTAACATGTGTTTAATATGATATTTAAGAAATTATAATAACCCCATTTCTAGAAGATTTGACTCAAAAATGGACCCTTACCTACCAGCCACCTTGGACCAACCATTTTTACACTGAATTCACACTTAAGATGGTCTAAATTAAGAGGAGAAATTATATTTTTCTTCTAAAACGAGTTCATGGGGTTGGTGGATTTAGGTATGAAAATTTTGACCCATTTTGCCAAGTTTTGGCTATAAATAGAATCCCATTCGACCCTCAAACCATCCCTGGAAGTTAAGTTTATGCTGCTGCGAAGATTCGTGGAGATTTGAAGGAGGATTTGGAAGATCAAGGGTTTTCTTTATATATTTGGAGATAATCTTAGATCCATCAAAAGGTAGGTGTCTCTCAGGATAAACTCAAATCAATGCATGCTATCTTGTTCCTTTTTCTGTCCTCTTTCCATTGATAGCTCATTTGTTAAATTCCATTGAGAAATGAGAAAGTTATGATCATTTTACCCCTTGATATTTCAGTTCAGTTTTCGGAATCTTAAGGCGCTATACATCAGTAGCGCGTCCTTAACGCGTTGGCCCGATATAGCGCATTCATAACGTGTTCATACAGACCCTGCCCCTTTGACCAAACTTTCAAATATAATCGTATAATAATATAGTGCAAAATTCAAGATCGCGCTATAGGAACATAGCGCGTTCATCATGCACGCGCTATTGATGTATAGCGCGATCATAGTTTAAAAATCCAATGACCGAGGGTCAAATTTTAGTATTTCTAAAATGGATATATTATACCTAGAGTATGTATATATATATATCAGGAATGTATATCTATCATGGTTTACCCAGAACCCATCTCTTTAACCTAGTTTTCAAAATTCTTAAATGTACCCCTCTGTTCCTGAACGCGCCATCCACATATAGCGCATTCTTGAGGAACGCGCTCGCTACCTATAGCGCGTTCATAAAATTGTTTCCAGAAACATTTCTGTCAATCAAATATTATATTTTGAATATGTATATATGCTGTTCTGAACGCGACCCTGTGCTATAGCGCGTTCACAAACAGAAACATGAAAACCAACCGCACCGCACCGCGACCTCGACTCGGCTCGGCTCGGCACAAATAAATAAATAAATATATATATTACTGGTTTTGTATCAACTCACAACTCGAGCCCACATCCTATGTCCCTTGGGTCCTGACCCAATGGTGAGTTCTCCAACATATAAAGCCATGCAAGTTTTTTGTAACTTCCAATATGGGACAAAACTTAAGCCACTATCCAACATGAACTATATCACTTGAAAATCTACATTAGTTACATGTATATAATCACCATATAATCACCAAAAGTAATAAATGGTAATATTAGCATGTTTTGATTATTATGACATGTTAAAAATTTATTTTGTAAAATAAAATTATTATTTTTGCATGTAAAAATCTTTTTCAACATGTTAAGATTATTTTCAGCAAGTTAGAGTTATTTTTGACATACACTTTTATTTTCTTATCATAAGGTTAATTAATGTATGAATAAATACTAATATCTAAACTCGTGATTGAAATTCATAAAACACATATAGTTCCATAGCTAAAAATTGATGTTTTACGATTCTAAAATTAAGATAAGATAGTTAAAAATAATTCTAATAACATTATTATCTTAAAATTTATTCCTACTTACCGTTCATTTTTGAACTCCATGACTTAATGTCGTTAAACATTATGCCTTAAATTATTATCTACTTTTCTTGCAACTTCTGTAAATTTTGTCAATTCTATGCTTATTACAAACATCATTTTCTTGAAATTCTTGGCCATATACATTAAGTGGATGTCTAAACGTACTTGGGATCTTCGGATCAATATGACTCAATGTCTGGCATTAATGGGGCCCGGTCTGGTCCTAGGGGGAGCGCCCGAAAGTACTTGTGCCCATGAGAGTTGATTGACCAATGGTGTGGCATTGCACCGAAGTGCATGATAGATTTACTTGATACGACATTCCACTATTCGTACTTGTTTACTTGTTACTTGTTTACTTGAAAAATAACATGAATTACTTGACTTGTGTAAAAATGGCCAATTTCATGAAATTCTTTACCTGTTCAAAGTCATTACTTGGAAATTCATCTTGATATCATATCATCTCAATTACTTGGAAATTCCATTCATGTTTATACACTTCCCGATACAAGTTAGAAAATTGTTTAAATTGCTAACACTTAAAGATTGCCTGGTTCATAAGATATAAAATCCTACTGAGCTTTTAGCTCACCCTACGTTTTGATTAATTGTTGCAGGAAATGAAATTGAACAAGGGAATCGACAAGAGTGAAAGAGTGTTTTCCTTTTTACCTAGGTTTATATAGATCAACTAGTGATTTTACAAGAATGTTGTAATTTGGATTTGGAAGTTGTAATTGCCTTTATGGCTTATCAATTAGTGTCATAAACTTCATTTTGATTGAATAAAAGTATCATTTTCCCGTTCATTTCTGACTTTAGAAATAAAATTGTACATGCTCTGATCGACACGCTTATTTACGACTCGTCGCGCCCTCGATATTCCGCGTCGGGGCGTGACATTGGGCACCCCTTTCCCAAGGCTCATCATGTATGTCCATTATTTCAAACTTTGAATTCAATTATCCCTCCAACCAAAATATGTGTTTCTTTTCCTCAATTTCAAACTTTTGAAATTTCTTTTCCCTCCAACCAAAATATGTTCTTTTGACTTGGTCAAAGTAGTGGTGACAGTTTTGCCCCCGGCTTCTTTTGTAATTACCTTCGGTGTCCTGCACACACATAATTGCACTTTAGTCCATAAAAATTACCACAATGTGCATATAAATCTCAAATGCTCATGGTTATGCAATGGAGAATTAATGCTCATGGCCCTCAACTTTAATTTATTATTAAATAATATCACCAAATTAATCAATTTACGTGAAAGCTCCAATTTAAATGCGGAGTTGGGGTTAACTATGAAATATGCATAATTTGCTAATTATATGCACATAAAATGGTGTACATACGATGAATTATCATAAGACATGGACACTTATCACACCCCCCAACTTACTCATTGCTAGTCCCTTAGCAATGCCAATAAATTAAAATTTAGGACTAACAAGAGTTTGTAAAATTCATACTCTCATATCCAGTTCTCCCTTCATAGAATCAGCCAAAGATTGAGAATCTGGAATCATTAATGCACACTAGTATTATGTAGGAACTTAGTAGTATATGATTAAGAATTCAAATCAAAGCTCAATAGCACTTGTGCATGTGTAACTACCAAATCCACAGCTTAGACAATTGCATCCCCCATTTGCTATTCCAAGCAAATACCTTTCAACCATGCACCTCTTAGATCAGAGCATTAAGTATATCAGCGTTTTGTCTGCCTTATTGCTTTGTCCCTTTGGGACCTTTTATACCACACATGATGCTGCACTACCCTTCACTACTCAACGTGAACCTCGACTCTTGTCTTAGGAGAAGCAGACCTAGTTTCACAGATCCAGGTTCCCTTTTCTATTTTACGCGAACCTCAACACGTCTTAGGTGAACTAGGCCCGGTTACTAAGACTAGAGGTATTTTTCATGGTGTGTTTTTTTTCTTGTTTTTCTCTCTCTCTTTTTTTTTGCCATTACGCTTATTTGATAGATAATTTGGCAGAAAGCTTTGTAAAAAGATCTCGTTTCTTAAGAAGTGCAGAATATCAGATAGCATGCCAAAAATAGCAGAGGGCTTGTCTTGCTTGTTTCATTAGTGTGCAACATGCATTTCTTTTTTCTAAAGTGCACATGAACTTTAAAGGGATTCTTATATCAGTTTTTCATGGCTAGATTGACTAAATTTCCCATCATCCTTCTCCCTAGTCTTTTCTATTCCAGAATTACTTTTAATTTAAGCATGAATCATGAAATTGAAAATGGGGTTTACATCTTTCTACGATGACATGCAAGACAGAACTCCTATCAGGTTGTACTATATGCATCATGAAAATTTTTCTCTCCCCCCAACTTGAATGGCATTGTCCCCAATGGCATATAGAATTGAAAGTAATAGAACAATGTATCAATAAATACTTTAGAGTAGGAAAGAGACGACCGGATATGTGGGACGAAACCACCATCAATGTCATGGACGGTGACGACTTCCTCTCCTTGGCTTTGACCGGACTACTAAAACACACTCGAAGAAAAATGTCATACAACAAAAATCTTGGGTTGCCTCTCAGAAGCGCTAAGTTTTTCATCTTCAGTCAGACGCATGAGAGTGTGAGCGACGTCACGCGGTTCGGGGGGAGCGGAGAAGACGCAGAGCGCGCGGGCTCCTCTTTTTTTGTTGTTTGCTGCAACACAGAAATAAGAGAAAGGGAGAGAAGGGGCCACCACGGGAGATTGCTCCGGCGGGGCGAGCGGGACAAATATAATATAGCAAGATATGTGGGTTTAAACGGCCATAGCGGGAAGTGACTCGCCGCGACCTCGGGGGACGGGAATGGTGCAGAAATTAAATAACAAGAATTGAAACGGCCATTGGGGAAGTGACTCGCCGCGGCCTCGAGAATATGAGCAGATAATAAGATGACAGAATGTAAAGAGAATACAAAGAGCGGGAATTTAAACGGCCATTGGGGAAGTGACTCACCGCGGCCTCGAGAATATGAGCAGAATATAACAGAATATAAAGAGAATATAAGAACGGAAATTTAAACGGCCATTGGGGAAGTGACTCGCTGCGGCCTCGAGAATATGAGCAGAATATAACAGAATATAAAGAGAATATAAGAACGGAAATTTAAACGGCCATTGGGGAAGTGACTCGCCGCGGCCTCGATGAAAAGATGTGATCGCCAGGGGCCGAAAGACCCCAAAATAAGAAAGTGATCGCGCCTACCTCAAGAGCGGGAGATGGCGAGTTGCTTCTTCCTCTCCTTCCGGCCGGCCGACGGAGAGGGCTTTCCTCGGTTACCCTTGCAAAACAACGACAAACAAATAACAAGTGGATTAGAAAGATGAATGTGTAGTATTCAAATCCTTGCAATAAAAATAACGAAATGATGGCAAGACACACACCTGGTTGGTGTTATCTTTTAAACCCCTCTCGACTCGAGTAGGAGGAAAATGAGATGATGGATGCAAGAAGTATATAAGAAGAGGCGCCCTTATAAAAGGGGATGGAGGATGCGAGATGATGAATGCAAAAGAACTACGAAGAAAAGGAAAGGATTGGCTTATTGGATGTGCCGATGGTGAAATCCGGCGGAGCTCCGGCAGCGTGGGGACGATGTAGAAGCGCGGTGGATGAAGACTACCTTCCTCTCGCGAGCGTGGGCACCCGAGAAGCCGGCAGAACCTCCACCTACAAAAGATCCCACGGGTTAGAAATGGCTCTGTAGCCTCTGGGCTCCGGCAGCCTATCGGATCACTTCGAAGCTCCTCCAGAACTGAGGGGGTGGGCCTCTATTTATAGGGCTCCGGTGGGTGGAGGCGTCCAGGACCCTGGACACCTCCATCAGGGCCGAATTAATATTTTATTCTATTTTTATTTATGTTTTCGGAATATTTTTGTGGAGGCGTCCAGGGCCCCGGACGCCTCCAACAGGTCCACCGAAAACCGACGACAGCCGCACGCGGTTTGGCACAACGCGTTGTTTTGTGAGCGGCGCCTCGTGATTCAGAAATGGGCGCGTCCAGCTGACTGGACGTCTCCATCATTTGGATTTTTTCACACACGACAAACCGTCGTTCGGTGGCCGGCGCCCGTGACGGAGTTGATGGAGGCGTCCAGAGGCCTGGACGCCTCCATTAATATATATGTATTTTTATTTATTTTTTGTTTTTTTTATGCCAACTGGCATTTTACACACATTTTTTATTTTTGTTTTTATGGAGGCGTCCAGGGGCCTGGACGCCTCCATTAATATATATATTTTTTATTTGGTTTTGGGCCCTGAGAAAATAAAATAAATAAATTAAATACGGGGGCATCCAGGGGCCTGGACGCCCCCATTAAGACCCACCCGGGTCCTCAATCGGCGGCCACCCGGCAGACACCTTCTTGGTTCCGGAACCTCTTGATGCGTCTGACTGGTGTTGATGCCGTCCGAATGCCATGACGAGATGATTCCGGATGCCGAAAAAGGCAGAAGAAGACCCAAGAAAAGGAAGCACTCGAGCGATTCAAAACGTGTAAGCCGTTGCGGGGCGTTGTATAGTAATATGAGACTTCTCAGGAGACGTCAAGAATGGCGTGTCTACAGCTGCCCCGCCTTGGCGTCTGCTTTGCAAGGGAGCGACACGTAGTGGAATGGTATCGAAGTGGAGTGAAATGAAGTGGGAGCGGACTGATAAGTTGATGCCAAGGTGTGATGAGACACGCTTTTGACGTTACTGTTTGGAATCTTTTCTGAAGTTTCAATGAGGCGACCTTGAAGAAGGTCTTTCAAATATTGACGATTGCTTGGATGGAGATCAAATAAGGGAGGGTGAGATGTGCTCTCAGGCACGAAAAAGAGACCAACTTCTCGGTGTGGAAGTACCTAGGTCATAAACCGGAGGTTTCACCTTTGGGGAGCGATTACCAGCCAATGTGGAAGTGCTGCAGCCAAGGTGGGTCAAACAAGGTCAAAAGTAAAGGAATATCTGAGGGTCTGTCCAAACAAGGGTCTTCTTTGGAAGAGCAGCGTAGGGCTGTCTCAAGGAAACTCAGTATTTCATTCGGAGTGGAATATCTCATATTTGTAGGAATTAAAACACAACGGCTTTCACAATCGAATCACTTGAATGATCTTCCGCAATAAATCAAAGTCCTATATGAATGCATGCTGGGTTTAAAGAAAAATTTAGAACAAACTAAAATAGAGAATAGCCAAGGATAATATTGTCAACTTGTTAAGAACGGGTCAGGATACCGATCCGGTGAGCTAATACTGGGCTGGGGCCCGTTTATCCGCGCACCAACTCACTGAACGGAACCGTCGTCGCCATGCTACCATAAATTAACGGCCTATCCGTACAACCCAAATTCCTCTGGGATCATCACCGTTTTTGTTGAAGGGGAACTTAGATCCCAGATTCGGTCGGGCCGCAAGGTCCTTGACATGTTCTAGTAGCGTACGTATCATATACTATGATGCATGACATGGTGGGACCAACCAATGAAAGGTGGGACATGAGATAGGACAAAGACGTCCGTTAGTAAAACCTGCACAAGCCAGCATGGATTAGTAACATCAGAAAGTAACAGAATCATAACAGAATCGCACCACAATGGAAAGGAGATCTAGCCAAAATCCTGACATTGACCGCTGATGTGACATGTTCTGTCCTGTAGCGATCTTCCCTTCCTATAAGAACTCCCCTTAGGCTAGTTCATTCAAATGCACCAAGGTGGGTTTTGGAAGCTCAGGAGAGGAAGGAGAGGAGAATCTAGAGATTTCAGGATGGAAGGAGAGTCTTCCCGCGTTATGAAGAGGAGCAGGCCTAGCAGCGAGATTAGGTGACTCTCCGACCTCGAGGGTCATCTGAGTGGGACGATCATGTCGCATATGGTAAGCTGATTCACTTCAAATTTCTCCACGTGAACCTTCTTCTTACTTCCTTCCTTTCTTCTTTCTTTTCTCTTCCAGCCATATCCACTCTTCCCAGGCCCGAGGAAGTTTTCCAAACTGCCATGGCTTTCAAAGCTAACTTCCAATATCTCCATTGGCATGAGGGCCATACTCTCGAAGTGGCATCTGCAGGGGCTCCTTATTCACGCCAAACACTATGAGAAGATTCGAATGGACTGGGCGGCTATGGGCGCACTAGTGGAGATCTGGCATCCCCAGACCCACACTTTTATCTTCCCGACCTTCGAGGTGACCATCCTCCTCGAGGTGGAACTTCTGCTTGGATTGAAGAAATTCAAGAGTGACGGGAAGGTGAAGGCTATGCGGATGCTGACACGGGGGACTTCTGAAAGCGTCCTTGGAAGCTTCATGCTGCCCGACGCAGCCCGAAAGGTCCGTACTCAAAAGGGGATCGATCTCCAAAAGCTCGCGGAGTGGGTCATGGACGCCCTGAGAGGGTCACCAGACGATGACTATTTGGAGGGAATCATGAAGGGGTTCACTATCTGTCTGGCGGGTGCTCTCTTGTTTCCTTATACCAACAACATAGTGGAGGAGGATCAACTAAGTGCCATTCGCGGAATCTGGAGTGGAAAGAGGGTGGGACCCGCCGTCCTTGCCTATCTTTACAGCGGCCTTACTGCCTCGAGCATGGGTAAGCCTCCTTTTGGTTGCGCACTTGTCTTGAATTGCTGGCTTGATTTGCATTTCAAATTCGACCACCGCGAGGGAATGCCAACTGCTTCGAAGCTCTTCCAACAAAGCCCTCTTCATCACATAGCCGACGTGTTAGGCTTTGGTGGAACTGTAGTGAACCGCGTTCCGTGGCTGAAGAAACGTGAAGACTGGCGGTCTCACTTCCGCACCGTGACACAAGGCTTCTTTACTTGCGCACCGGCATGTTTGCTTTCGCTAGATCTCCTCATGAGGCCTTCTCCCGAAGTTGATCTTCAACTGATCGGCGCGATCGAGTTCGTCCTTTATAATGCGCATCGGTGCTGCCTCCAGATTGGCATCTCACGCCATTCGTTCCCACCACCGACTGGCATCGTTCCTTTGAAGAAAAGGGAGTTGGGCACTGAAGCGGACGCGAAGGAAGCGAAGGCCATTAAAGCTCCCTGGAAGACAAGTGTTGCGGGAAAGGCCTTAGCGCACGTGGTGGAAGAATGCGAGCCGTGGAGGGCTTATGTAACCGAACTGGGGAAGTTAAGGCCTAAGGCGCCTAAACCCCTGATGTAGCTCATTCTGCTTTTCTGATGAATAATATCTGGCATTGATGTTTTGGGACCCCCGTCCCCTTAATTATTATTATCTTTTTGTGGTTTTTCTTTTTCTTTGTGTTTTTTTCTTTTGTTTGGATTATATACATACTCTTATCTTTTTTCCTTTTATTTCTTTTATTATATTTTTTTTGAATTTTTATTATGGGGGCGTCCAGGGGCCTGGACGCTCCTATTTTTTATTTTTTTATTTTATTATTTTTGTTTTGGGGGCGTCCATGGTCTTGGACGCCCCTATTTTTTTATTTTTATTTTTTTTGTTTTTTTTGTTTTTGGGGCGTCCAGGCGCCTGGACGCCCCTAAAGTTTTAAATTTTGAAAAATAAAAAAAAGGGTGGGGGCGTCCAGGGGCCTGGACGCCCCAAAAAAGGTGGATCTTATATATATGGGGGGGGGCCTCCCCCTTTTGCTCATTTACTGTTCATTCAAACGACCCAGTCAAACCAGACAACCCATTCTTCGTCCCAATGGAGCTAGGAGGCCCGAGCCAGGGTGGAGAGAAGCGTAAACGACGGGCTCGTCGTCCGAGGAGGCTGAGAGACGATGCTGAGGAGGCAGCAGCAGAGGAGGAGATGGAGGTGCCTCTTCTGGCCGCGGAGGCCGCTGCGGGCGCTGGCGACGCGGGAGAGGACGATCACGACCCGGTAAGCCCTTCGGAACTCTCACTCTGTGGTTCAATAGGCTAAACGGACGGGCGAGAGCTGTGAGAGAAGGCCGGGTAGTGGGGGAAAGGAGGCGTCCAGGGGCCTGGACGCCTCCACATTTTTTTTCTTTTTTTTTATTTGTTTATTTACGTAAATAGGAAAATATGATTTAAAAAAAAGGAGGCGTCCAAGGCCTAGGACGCCTCCATAATAATATATATATCATTAATATTTTTTTGTTTTGGGTTTTTTTTCTATAAAGAAAATAAAATAAAAAAATAGAGAGGAGGCGTCCAAAACCTTGGACGCCTCCATAAAAATCCTAAAATTTTTAAAGATAAGATAACATAAAATAAAATAAGCAGAATATATAGTGTTATTGCTTAATATTATTCATGATGCTGATGTATTTTTTATTGGTTTTGTGGTGTGCAGGGTGTGATGAAGGGCCAGATCAGCTGGTCCCTGGTGGTGGCAGCATACCGCGGGCTGCCGGACCTCCAGAGGGTGCGTGTGGACGCCATGGGCTTTGGAGCTTTCCTTAGGATCGAGCCCTTCCGGCTCGACCTTCCTCTTATCCAGGCATTGAGGGAGCGGTGGCACGCACCGAGCCGGGCGTTTCTGATGCCTTGGGGGCACATGGTGCCGACACTAGAGGACGTGGCTCGGATCACCGGGCTACGAGTTGACGGAGAGGCGGTCAGCGGGGTCACCTACCCCGACTACCGAGAGAGTGCCCTGGACCTGCTGTGGTTGGAGACGAGTGTGACTGATAGAGACAACAGGGTAGTTGGCCGAGTGGAGATTATGGAGGCGCTCGGATTCGTCGACCCGCGCCAGCGGGTTAGCGAGACTGGAGCGGAGTTTCTAGCACGACTGGAGGCAGATGCCCGTGCAGCTTTCACCCAGGACCCGAGCGAGCGGGAGCTGGTGGATCTAGACCTGCGGAGGTTTCTTTTCTTCTTCCTGGGCCGCCTTCTGTTGGGGACGAAGGGGGATAGCATCCACTGCCATTTCCTCGGGATCTTGGCGGATCTGGACAGAGTGGGGCACTATGCGTGGGGGGCGGCTCTGCTTGCCCATTTGATTGCCGATCTCTCCCAGACTTCGGAGAAGGAGACGACAGTCAGTGGCTTCGCACCTTTTCTCCAGGTAAACATTTTATTTATGCATTCCCACAGTTAAATATGCAATTATTGTACTAATGATGTATGATGGATGCAGGTGTGGAGCTATTACTATTTTCCGATGGGGAGGGCTAGGCATGGGAACAGGAGGGCCGTGCCTCTGGCGTGGCAGTGGAGGCCGGTCGTGGTTGCAGCACCCCACGGCTACCAGCTGGCGTCGCTTCGTCGGGAGCTGAGCGAGTATCCCGAGGCCATGGTATGATGCGTATGATTTTTTTTTGTGTTTTTTATGCACGTGACTGAATGGCAATTAATATGATGCATGTATGATGATGTAGGTGGTGTGGAGGCCCTACCTGGGCATGGGCGATGCTGGCCAGCCCTGGGTTGTAGCGGGTCTTCCTCGTTTCAGGCGGGACGTGTGGGTCCATTGCCTGAACGAGATCGAGCCTCTTCGGCTGAGGCTGGTTATGAGGACGTTGGGGCTGGCCCAAGAGTGGGTCGATGTAGATGGGCCGGCCCGGATCGGGCGGAAGACCAAGGGGAAGGCGAAGATTGTGGACTGGCGTACGCGTTTCCCAGCACAGTACCAGGACTGGCAGCAGGGCGGGGTCCCAGTGGTGTCCCATGTACAGGACAGCACAGACTACATGAGACGGTACCGAGCTACGTACGGGGACCGCCTCTCCTTGGGTGGTATGGCAGGGGTAAGTGAAATGAAACTGCTTCACCTTTCTATATGTATATGCATGTGGTACTAACTTATGTGCAATGCAGGATGCTCGTGACAACACGATCGCCGATCTGCGGGGCCAGTTGGCGGACGCCAGGCGACAGTTGGTGGCCATCCGACAGGAGTTGGAGATCCTAGTGAGTCTATGCAATGCATTTTTTTTGTGACCTGGATTTTTGATGCTTAGCCTTTGACTGACGTTTGCCCCGTGTTTCAGCGGGCCCACCAGACAGCGGCAGCCGGGATGGCTGGTGGAGCGGGTTCCAGTTCGCGGGGCCCTCCTCCGGAGGTTTCTGCCCTCCAGGAGCAGCTGGCGTATGCGGTGGCTCGGGCTGAGGAGGCCGAGCGTGACCGCGAGGCTCGAGTGAGTGCTTGCCTGACCTTGACTCTCTTCTGGCTGCTTTCCTTCTATCACTGTTCTCTTATGGTGCATGCGTGCTTTGACAGGTGGTCGAGATTCGGGAGGCCCTGGCCCGTGCTGTTCGTGCTGAGCAGGAGCGCGATGCCCGGGTGGCAGAGCGTGACGCCCGGATTGCGGAGCTAGAGGAGGAGCAGCGACGGGAGGCTGAGGAGCTTCCTCGCGACGTAGTGGATCTGCGGATCGCCCTCGAGCTGTCGAGGAGAGAGGCGATGAGGGAGAGAGAGGAGAGGGAGAGGGATAGGGAGAGCATGGAGAGAGAGAGAGGGAGAGGGATAGGGAGACCATGGAGAAAGAAAGGGAGTACAGGATGGCAGAGCGACATCGAGATTGGGACGAGAGGAGGGCTCTGGATGCCCAGCTGATGGAGCTCCGATTGAGTCTCCGCACGGCGGAGGGGAGGCTTCGAGAGAGCGAGGAGCGGTACCAGAGGGCGAAGGAACGCGGGGCGCGACTTCGTCAGTCTGGTTCTCTTTCCATGGGCAGCTATCTGGTTTCTTCGGCCGAGGAGCGTCGTCGTGCCTTCGAGGCTGGGGTGCCACCGCAAGGCGAGGCGAGCACGGCTTCTCAGGGTTCGCAGAGGTCGCAGAGGCCCCCTAGGGATCCCCGTCAGAGGAGGGAGGAGAGAGATGACCAGGAGGGTGGCAGCGAGAGTTAGAGAGTTGCTTGTACACGTCGCCCTTCTCACTGTATGATGTACTTTCGGCTATCATATGAAATGAGAATGGCTTTTTTTGTGTTGTGTGTACTTTTCTCTCTCCCACACTTTCTTCTTTGCACTGAGTTGTCCTTCGAGGCACGCTCCACGAGACCTTGCCCTGAACAGCGGGAACTACGCTTTGCACGGGGGATTTTGTTTCCTTTTCCCCTTTTGGGCGCGTCCAGGCGCGAGGACGCGTCTTAATCCTTGAATTCAAATTTAAAGCGTCGGGTGGCCTTTCTTCTCCCGTGCCTTACCCGCAAACGAGCCTGCCTTCGTCGAAACTCGCTCGCCCCCTTTTCATCTTCCTCCTCTTTTGATCGATGGAGTTCGGTGGGCCCGACCATGGTGAAGGTGGAGAGGGATGCGGGACCCCTCGCCCAAGGAGGGACGCGCCAGAGCAAGGAACGACGTCTATGGAGGAGGAAGGGCCGCTTCGGGCCCCCGAGGGACCCGAGGGGCCCGATGTCACGGGAGGAGGTGAACACGGCTCGGTGAGTGCTTGGTTTTCCCCCTCTTTGATCCATTTTGAGTTTTGAAGCAAGCCGTGCGAGGGGGGAAAGGGTTCGGATAGTGTTGCACTTAAATGATGGACGCGTCCTAGACAGGGGACGCGTTCTTTTTGACTGATGTGGGACCCCTTTCTTGGTGCAGGACATGGCGAGGACCCTGGGCCTGGCCGATGAGTGGGCGAGTGCGGACGAGCCGAGCTGCGTCAGGAGGGAGAGTCGCGGCAAGGCGAGGCTCGAGGACTGGCCCGTACGTCTCCCTGGACAGTAAGGGGGTGTACTGGTGCAGGACAGCGCCGACTTCCTGCGGCGGCAGAGAGAGAGTTACGCGGGGCTTCCCCAAGCTGGGGACACGCATGGCATCGGCGGCTTGCGCGCCCAACTGTCAGAGACTAGGCGGCAGCTGGCCGTCGCTCTACATGAGCTGTCGCTCCTGGTAAGTTACGCGCCGCACTTTTATCTTCAGATTTGGAGTTTCACTGACGGCCGTTGTTTATTTTGTTCCAGCGTGCCCAGCAGACAGCGACGGTGGGAGTGGCTGGCGGTGCATCTTCCAGTTCTTCGGCCCCTTTTCTCGAGATTGCCTCCCTCCGGGAGCAACTTGCCGGTGCGGTGGCCCGCGCGACCCGGGCGGAAGAGGAGCATGATGCCTGGGTGGTGACTGTAATGGAGCTGCGACATCGCGGTGAGGAGAGACATTCTCCAGACATCCTGGAGTTAAGGGTTCTTCTGCAGATGATGAGGAGAGAGGCAGAGAGAGAGAAAATCGAGAGAAGGTCCGAGCGACAGCGGGATCAGACCGAGAGGAGGGCCTTGGAGGCCCAAGTGAGGGAGCTCCAGCTGGGCCTTCAGGCCATCGTGCAGAGGCTAGGTGGGATGGAGACGCGCTACGAGAGAGCGCGAGAGTTCGGGGAGCGACTCCGCCAATCCGGTCGCTTTGCCGCTAGTGGCTTCTTCGCCACGCCAGGGGAGGAGCAGCGAGTCACTGCTGCGGAGCAGGCGCCAAGAGGCGAGGCAGGTCCTGCTGCACGAGGATCCAGGAGGCTTCTGAGGGACCCGCACCTCAGGGGAGAGGAGGGGAGGGCCCAGAGAGATGAGTGATGGTGAGGATCGGCGAGCTGGTGGACTCGCCTCCTCCTTACGTTTATGATGTTTTGACAGCTTATGTAGAATTATGAATGGAGTGATTTGATTTGCTGCTGCTTGTTTGTTCTCTTGTGCGTTCCTTCTTCCCTACACTTCTTCTCCTTTGCACTGTTCCCATGCGATGGGTCTGCCGAGACTCTGCCCCAAGCGGAGAATCGCGTCTTGTTGTGACCATTTTCCATGGGAATCTGCCGTCGAAGTCAATAATGACGGCCCTAGTTCCTTTTCCCGAATGTTGTGTCAAATTTTGCGGACGTCCTCCAAAACATGATAGGGTATCCCTAGACAACATAGGGGGCTAGTCGTGATATTCTTCTTCCAGTCAATCACCCTGTGCGCGCGGTGAAGTGACACACGGGACCGCATGGCAGGTGCCTTATTGCGAGGGCTATCATTAACAGGCGATGGAGGCAATCTTGGCCCGCACTCCTTCCATTTCTATAAATTCTTGTCCCTTTTATTTTCCCAGGTATATCGAGAGCTAACTCGAGGAGCACAAGTTCTCACGGGAGAGGAGGAGTTCAAGATTCCGAGAGTTGGATGGAGGGCGAATCTTCCCACTCCTCGAAGAGAAGCAGGTCCAGTGGTAGTAGTTCCAGGAGGCTTTCGGACCTCGAAGGGCACTTTAGCGAAAGGGCCCAATCACAACTCGTAAGCCAAGTTTTCTTGCCCTTTTCTCATTCTTTCTTCCTTTCTTCTGACCAAACCTCACCCCCATTCCTTGTATGTGTAGGTTGTGATGAAATCACAAATCTCATGGGAGTTGGTAGTAGCAGCGTACAGGGGCCTCCCAGATTTTCAGAAGGCCAGGCTAGACGTGATGGGATTTGGCACCTTTCTTCGGATCGAGCCGATTCAGCTTGACCCGGTCCTGATCAAAGCCTTGTGTGAGAGATGGGACCCAGTGAGCCGGGCATTCCTGATGCCGTGGGGGCACATGATGCCCAGCTTGGAGGATGTGGTTCGGATCACAAGCCTAAAGGTGGAGGGCGAGGCAGTGACCGAGGTCACTTATGCGGATTACCGAGAAGGTGCCCAGAAGCTACTGGGTTTGAATCTAGATGGTCGGAAGAACAGGTCGGTAGCTAGGGCGTCCCTCATGGATGCATTAGGGCTCACCGACACTCGTCGGCGGGACGACGAATCCTCAGAAGAGTTCATGGAAAGGATGGAAATAGGATGCCGGGCCGTCTACTGCGCAGATTTCGGCAACTGGGAAAGATGCAACATAGATTTGAGGAGATTTCTCCTCTTCCTTTTGGGGAGATTGGTACTGAGCTCGAAAGGGGACGGTATCCGATGTTACTTCCTGGAGCTGCTGTCAGACCTTGAAAGAGTAGGATACTATGCTTGGGGAGCTGCCATGCTGGCGCACTTGTTTGCAGGTCTGTTCCAAGAAGCAGACCGTGAGATGACTGTGAGTGGTTTCACACCATTCATCCAGGTATTTTTGGTTTTGCTTGTTTTGTATTTTTTTTTGTGCTTTTGCAAGGTACTGATGACCTGCGCCGAGCAGCTGTGGAGCTATTATTACCTCCCCATGGGGAGAGCTCGGCATTGGCGACCCGCGATGGTGCCGCTAGCCAGGCGGTGGGAACCCATCATGAGTGCGGCACCCCTAACCTACCAACTGATGGTGCTAAGGCGGGAGCTACAGGAGTTCCCTGCAGCGATGGTAAACTGGAGACCCTACTCAGATATGGTCGATGCCGACCAGCCGTGGGTTCTAGCAAGTCGTGCCCGGTTTGGACGGGAACTGTGGATGCACTGCCTGAATGAAATCGAGCCGCTTCGGCTACGATTGGTTGTGAGAACTTTAGGACTGGCTCAGGAATGGGTGGATACGGCTGCGCCACCTCGTGTCGGGAGAAAGACGAGGGGACCGGCGACCTGCATTGACTGGCGCGTGCGATTCCCGAACAGTACGAAGACTGGCAACGGGGTGGCACGATTGTAGAATCACAGGCGTGGGATAGCGAAGACTACTTGCGTCTATATAGGACAAAATACACATAGCGGCTTCAACCCCGGGGACTTGTGGAGGTAGGTTTCCCCTTTTTCTCTTTTCTTTTTCTCCTTTCCCTTTTTTTGGTTTTCTGGTGGAAATGCTGACTCGTATGGCTGCAGGATGTCCGGGATGCCATGATAGCGACTTTACAAACTCGCTTGGCAGAGATGGAGCAACGGTTGGGTGATGCCCGCGGAGCTACGAGCGCCTTGGTAGGTGTAGTGCGTTCCTAATTAGAACCGCAGATTCCAGATGTTGGCTGCTAACTCATGTGGTTATAGCATGCCCAGATTGACGGGGCTTCCCTAGCGATGGGAGTAGGTGGTACCTCTCCTAGCTTGTGGATTCCTACCTCAGAACTTGACTTGCTTCATGAGCAACTTGCTCATGCCACGCAGCGTGCTGTGGAGGCAGAAGGGATGCTCTGTATACATGTAAAAGTTTCAGTGCTGAGTTCTCTTTGTTTACGCCTTATCGCGTATCTGAGATGGTATACTTGGCAGGAAAAGGAGACGGAAGAAGCGCTTGCCCAAGCTGCGCAGAAGGAGGCCAGGATAGCAGAACTGGAGGGAAAACTGCGGCGTCATGCTGATGACGACTCCTCTAGGGATGCCGTGGAACTGAGGATCACTCTCCAGTTGGAGAGGGAGACCGCGAGGGAGAACGTGCAGAGAAAGAAAGAGACGCAGAGAGAGAAAGAGCCAACAGATTGACTGAAAGGGAGGAACGAAGGGCCATGGAGGCCCAACTATTCGAACTCCGAATCAGCCTTGGTCTTGCTGAACAGTGGCTGAGAGATGGTGAGGAGCGCTACCGAAGAGCACGAGAGCGTGGCTTTCGTGTTGGTAGCTTCTCTGCTGCTTCCGTGGATCAACGTCGGGATGTGGGAATAGGAAGGGGAGTACAGAGCGGTAGGAGTACCGCTTTTCGTAGTTGGATAGCACCTTTGATAGCGTTTTGCCCGGAGAGTAGTGGGACGAGTAATGCAGAGAGAGAGGGCGGAACTTGATGTAATTTTTTTGGTTTTTGGAATAAAATACAAGGTTCGGTTTGTTTGTTTTTCACCTATGCTTCAGTTGCCTGAATCCCTGCACATATCACTGAAACAAACAAATCAAAATTTCTGTTCTGACTTGGCCCCTTGCTCAATAAGCAAATGGTCACTGTGACTGTCCTTGATTACTGGTCAAGGGGCCAAGCCTTTATTTATAAAGGCAAGATAAAGATATGATGATGATAAATGCGACAGCAAGCACATGAATGCAAGCGATATGCAAAATTAATTTGTTTTCTCTTTTTTTATATTTGGCATTTTTTTGTTTTATCATAAAAAAAGATTTTTTTTGTTTGAAAATATGTACATTTTCTCTTTTCCATTTTTTTGTCGTTTTTATCATTTCAATTTTTTCTTGCTAGCGCCTGGCAAGCACCCAAATGGCACCTAACCTACGTGAGAACAGGGGTTTCTTACTAACCTCCCAGGTATCCTAAGTGCACATCTAGGTTGATTTGGGCCTCTAGACCCCTCGAATGATGATCCCGCCGGCTAAGACTTACCCTGATGACAATACCGTCATGCCATGCTTAGGCTCCCAGTCGCTTCCGACCACAGGGATTCACCCAAAAGGTGTTTGAGGTAAATGATTTGCCCGACCCGGGTCTGTTTCCTCACAACTCTAGATGGTATATGATGGAACACCCTGGAACCCCAATGACCAACCGCGCGACGCTGACCCGGAATCAGACGCCGTCGCACCCATAGGTGACGCGCTTGCATTGGCCTAAGCCCAAGGTTAAACAAGAAGACATCAAGGTGGTAAACAGGGGTCTTGACCAGCCAGAAACACGGAGACTCCTTCGCAGCGATAGCTTTTGCTTTTCAAAGTAGGCAACCAAATGTGTATATTAAAATAAGGTCGCAGACCCTAGGCAGTTTTCACCCTTCAGAAACTCCATCGAACCTTCATTTTAGAGGAAGAAGGAAGAGCGTGGGGGATAAACCTCCTGAGAGGATTGGCAAAACCGTTAACCCGCAAGCGAATAAGGGCCCATTAACTCTTTCCTTTGGACAACTTCGGACCAAATCTCGAGCATTTACATTCCACGGCCCCTTTTGTGGATTCAAACTTTTGCTTTGAGGGGTTCCGTTTATCGCAACAGGCACGGTCACGACCAGGCTTTTCTCTTGATTTTGATTTTGTATTTCTTTTTGTGAGGGAGATATAGTCGTTTGACGTTTGTGGGCTCCCTTTTCGCATGCCTGCGGGGACACTGCCCTCTTCTCGTGCTATGATCGATGCTCGAGAAATGGATCCTACTCTTGTCTTTGGGTTTTGAGTTTCGGTTTCTCATGCTCAGCGTTTTAAGGGCGCCGACTGTCTCATTTGGTCGAAGAGAAAAGAATAAAGATTACAACTTCTGAGATCTTCTGGGTGGGGCCCCACCATAGGTGATGCTACCGACTTTTTTGAATAAAATACATAAGCAGCTTCCTTCGAGCGAGCATAGGCCGACGTGGCCGGACATGGATCTCCACGGTTCTGGCAAACCAAGACCCGGTGCCTACCAAGCCTTAATGGGCCCTATCCTAACATGAAGGTTAAATGTAGGAACTTAACTACATGGTGACTGCCAGGCATCGGCATTTTGAATTTTCATATTTTTAGTGGTTTTCAATATTTCTTTATTTTTGATGTTTTTTATCTTTTCATCATTTTTTTGTTTTGTGCTAAGGGTAGTATTTCTTAAGATAAAGCCCATTCCAAGGGTGGGATAACTCGGTCCCTTCGGCGTTGACTAGCTTGTAGGTGTTGCCACGGTACACGGCTTGAATTACAAATGGTCCTTCCCAATTGGGTTGGAGCTTAGAACGCGGCCCTCCAGATTTGACAAAAATTCTTTTTACGACCATCTCACCGACTTTGAATTTTCTCTCAACGACTTTCTTTTGGTAAAAGCGAGCGAGTCTATTTTGATACACACGCGCGTGTTCGGCAGCGGCCAGCCGCCTCTCATCCAAGAGTTCCAACTGGGCGAGGAGTGAATTACGACGATCGTCGAGGGGAAATTCCTCGTCCAATTGTACCCTGAGAGAAGGGATCAGAGTCTCGTACGGGACTACCGCTTCCATACCATAAGTAAGGGCAAACAGAGTCTGCCCGGTGGGGGTACGGATTGAAGTGCGATAGGCCCATAAGGCTTCGATAAGTTTTTTTGGCCAGTCTGAAAACTTACTAGACTCACAGGTTTTTTTGATGATTTTGAGCAATGTTTTATTGGTGGCCTCCGCTTGGCCGTTACCTTGTGGGTAATAAGGCGATGAATGATGTAATGCAATTGCGTACGTTTTGCAGAGGTCCTGTAGGTCCTGAGAAATGAACTGTGGCCCATTGTCGGTGACGATCGTGCTTGGGACGCCGAATCTGGCGAGGATGTTCTTCATGATGAACTTGCAGACTGTTGACGCCTTGATTTTCGCGTAAGCTTCAGCTTCGGCCCATTTGGTGAAGTATTCCGTCGCAATGAGGATGAAAGATTTTTGCTTGGTGAGGGAATTGGGATCACCTAGGGGACCAATGATGTCGAATGCCCACATGGAGAAAGGCCACGGGGAGGATATTGGGTGAAGTGAGGAAGATGGTGAATAGATTTTATCGGCGTGAAGTTGACACTTGACACACCTACGGACATAGATGGCACAATCCTCTTCCATAGTGGGCCAATAAAAGCCTTGGCGAATGATCTTCTTGGCGAGCATCTGACTATTCACGTGGCCACCGCACACACCCGAGTGCGTCTCCTCTACACATTTCCAAACCTCATCGTCACCAAGACATCTTAACAGAATACCAGTAAGGCTCCTCCTATTGAGTAGACCTCCAACCAATGCGTATTTCTGAGCCACCCTTCTTATGGCTTTCTTGTCTCTGTGGTGGCCCCTTCAGGATAAGACTGATCTTGGCAGTATTTGACAATTTCATAGAACCATGGTTTCTCTTCATCAGCCAGTTCTTCTTCAACCTCTGTCAACATGATCTCCCTCTTCTCAAGGATATCTTCCTGCAGGATCTTCCTTGCTATCCTGTCTTTGATGTTTACGTAGGAAGCATCATCGATTGCAGGGGCGTGAAGTTTGTAGATGGAAATGGACTTAAACCATCTTCCTAGAGGGAACCTTATGGATGATGCCAATGAGGCGAGGGCATCGGCGAGAATATTCTGATGACGAGGGACATGAACAAAGATCAGTTTGGTGAATAGTTTGGCAAAGGCAGCAGTGAGTTCTTGGTATGGCTTGAGTTTGGGATCGCGAGTGCGATATTTAGTGAGCACCTGGCGAAGGATGAGTTGACTATCACCTACGACTCGCAACTCAGTGATACGAAAAGAATGGGCGAGTTCTAGGCCAGCTAGAAGAGCTTCATATTCAGCTATATTGTTGGTGACTGAAAATTGAGCTGATATGCCAATGGGAATGTGAGGCCTTCAGGCGACAGGAGGGCGACGCCGATTCCTCTCCCTTGAGAATTCAGAGCTCCATCAAAATATAGTGTCCACATTGGCTCATCCGATTGGTTGACGGACATTAGTTCCTCATCTGGAAACTCTGATTGGACAGGATCGAACTTGGGAAGAGGATGGTGAGCGAGATGCTCGGCTATGTCATAGCCTTTAATCGCCTTTTGCTAGATGTAGGTGATGTCGAACTGAGAGAGAAAACTTTGCCAGCGTGCTAGCCTATCCGTAAGGACGGCTTTCTCCAGAAGGAATTTGATAGGATTCATTCGAGCAATCAAGTGGACCTCATGAGCCAAGAAGTAGTGTTTCAATTTTTGCACTACCCAAACGAGGGCAGCACAGGTTTTCTCCATGAGGGTGTACTTCTGTTCACAGGGATTGAGAAGTTAGACAAGTAATAGGTTACCCGTTCTTTGCCTTCTTCATCAGCTTGTGCGAGGACGGCTCCCACGGAGTCATCCAAGACTGAGATGTAAAGGATCAGAGGTTTTTCTGGTTTGGGTGGAATGAGAACGGGTGGACTAGCCAGATATTCCTTCAACCCTTCAAAAGCTTTCTGACATTTAGAATTCCAGTGGAATTCTACTCCTGGCTTGGTCAACTCGTAGAGAGGTCTACACCTTTGTGAATGTTGGGACACAAACCGATGAATAAACTGCAACCTCCCGATTAAACCTCGGACTTCCCTCAAATTCTTGGGAGGCGGCATATCCCTGATAGCCTTGGCTTTGTCGGGATCTATCTCGATCCCTCTGTTACTTACAATGAACCCCAGTAATTTACCCGATGACACACCAAACACACACTTCTTCGGGTTCATTTTCAATTGGAACTCCCTTGACCTTTGCAAGATCTTAGCCAAAACTTCTGGATGTTCCATCCTGGTCCTTGATTTCACCAATAAGTCATCCACATACACTTCCAGATATATGTGCATCATGTCATGAAATATGGCCATCATCGCTCTTTGGTAAGTAGCTCCAGCATTCTTTAACCCAAACGGCATGACCACGTAACAATATGTTCCCCAAGGGGTAGTGAATGACGTCTTTTCCTGATCCTCTTCTGCCAAACGAATTTGATTGTATCCTGAAAATCCATCCATGAATGAGAGGGTTTCGTAGCCTGCCGTGTTATCAATCAGCACATCAATGTGAGGTAAGGGAAAATCATCCTTTGGACACGCGCGGTTAAGGTCCCGGAAGTCAATGCAAATCCTGACTTTCCCATATTTCTTCATGACCGGGACAATGTTCGCCACCCATTGAGGATAAAGGACGACTCTAATGAACCTGGCTTTATGGAGCTTATCGACCTCTTCTTTCATTTTCAAAGCCATCTGAGGGTGGAAACACCTTAACCTTTGTTTTACCGAGATGGACCCTGGTTTTAGGGTTAAACGGTGTTCGACCAAGGTTGAATGTAGACCCGACATATCCTCGTAGCTCCATGCAAACGTGTCCTTATATTCCTTGAGAACCTCAATTAATGCCTCTTCTTCAGAGGGTGGTAGGTTGTCACTTATGAGGATGATCCTAGGGTCTTCCTTAGTTCCCAAGTTGACTTCTTTGGTGGATTCTTCTACGGCGGTTGACGGCTCGTCGAATCTCCTCATTCCACTAGCGTATGCGCCCGCCGCATCCTCATATTCTTCACCCTCATCTTCAGTGGGGCATTCTTCATCTGTGATCTCATAGACTCCACACCCTTCATCAAATGCACAGTCGCCCTCACATTCTATTTCTGGTAGCTGGATGGGATTTTCTAACAACTAGGGGATGGCAAGAAGGGCCTGACACCTGGCGGCCAAATCCAGAAGAAATCGACGAGGGATCTGCCTACCCTTGGCTTTCTTCCTAGGTACTACCCTTGGCCTATCATTCCTAGATTGACTGACAATATTTACAGAAGAAGAGGAAGACGAAGAGGATGGTGTAGAATGTACAGGAGAAGACCCCTCAGAGGAGGGGTAGAAAAGGTCACTCATCGGACCTTGGACGGGTGGTCCGCAGGGCGGTACGCACCCGTGGGAGATGTAGGAGGTTTCCTCAACGAAGATGTGTTGTTGGGGAGTTTGAAAATTGACGTTTTTTTTCATTTTCATTTTTAATGACAAAGCAGTGAAAAGAGATTGGAGGAGAGAGGAAAGTGGTTATGGCTAGAGGATTGTAAGGCTCATAGAGCAGATCATGGTTGAAGACCTGGCGCGGGTTGAAAAGCCCGCGTAGGTATGTAAGCAAAGAAGGGGACCTGGGAAGATCATCAGACAATTGTCTGGCCCAGGAAGAAGATATCAGCAAAGGCTGAGACGAGTGGATGGAGAAGATGGCGGCTAATGAGCCGTCGACGGCAATGTTGAGGACGGATGAAGATCCGTCGATGACAGGGTCCTTCTGGCGAGGACGAGGATAGTTTGGAACCTTGGCAAGAGTGGTAATATTCTCTAGTATTTCGGAGATCAATGGTGGTCCTTCAAGCTGCGGAGACGAGAACATCCTTTCCAGTGCAACGGAAATGTCCCGTATGTCGAACCATTTGTCCCACTCGCATTCCGGATCTTTGATCTTGCCTCTTTTGGTGATCCTCGGACATTTTTCAGCCAAATATACAACATGTGATCCCCCATATGCTTCTCGTGGGTGATCTCCCATCTGAACAACGGGCCCTCTATTGAAGTGATTTGATAGAGTCCATGTGAGGGGCTTCCAATCCGCCTTGAACGGTCCTTTGAAGCCTAGACCAAACCTGCAGTTCGGCCTAATTTCCTTTGGCGGTTTGAGCATACCATGTGACTGTGCGCCCAGACCTTTTCCTTGTTGATAGCCGATGTTACTCATAATCTCCCAACCTTTGGAGTGAAAAGGGAGACATGATGTTGTGGTTGCCCTGACCGGCTCCTTTGGTGCTAGTGGAACGTGAGATGGATCACGTACGTCCAGCAGTGACAATATGGGCCGATGAGACGGCCAAACGGAAGGCAGAGAGGTGTTGATAGCATCCACTGTGTGAAGGACAGGTGTACTGACCACTTTAATAATTCTCCCATTGTAAGGAAACTTCAGGCACTGATGGTTGGTGGAAGGCATAGCGTCCATGGCTTCGATGTAAGGGCGACCCAGTATAGCCTTGAATGTGGGGTCCATGTCGAGGACATGGAATTCCGTGGGAATTGACATGGGGCCTAGTTCTGCCTTCAGAATAATCATCCCCTGCGGCGGCCTTTTGCTATTGTCATAAGCCGTGACCGTGATCGAGGAAGGTCTTATTTGTTCCTCGTCGATCCCACACAACTGAAGAGTGCTCATGGAGATCACATTTATGGACGCACCCGTGTCCACAAGACACGAGTTTATGGATACCCCATTAATTTTTATTGAAATGCACAGTGCATATTTTCGAGCTTCCTTGGGAGCGAGCTTGTAGTTTTGGAACATAATGGCCGGTTGTGTGTCCGTTGGGGTCAGGATGGTCGAAATCTTCTCCACGGGGAGGTCTTCATTAACCATGACTTTTTGAAGATATTCCATCAAGGCCGCCTGGTGGGATGTGGATCTTTGAAGTAGCTCCAGGATGGAGATCCGAGCAGGCGTCTTATCCAGGTGTTTCAATAGATCATACTGTGTTCCAGGGATAGCTCTTTCTGGTTGTTCTCCATCATCCTTCTCTGGCTGAGATTGCTCAGGATTCTGACTGTTATGGGGGAAAACCCTGTGGAAAATCCTTCCACTCCGGAGCACCATTGCCTGCGGCTTTTGTACCTCTGTGGGGGTAGCAGTGGGTTTTAACAGGGATTTGAGGGGTAGTTGTGGAGGAATGGTTGATGAAGTAGGGGTGATGACGGGAGCAGGGATTCTGATGAGGGGTTTGTTAGGTGGAGGCATGGTGGAGGTAGAGGGGATATCGCGCGGATTATGAAGGATAAGGGGTCTGGAAGGTGGAGGTGGAGACAAAGTGGAAGTGGGTAGGGCTTGAAGCGGGCAATGATTTTGAGGTGGGTGATGGGTAATGAGTGGTTTTGAAGGCATTAGTGGTGATACGGTGGAGAAAGATGGGGTTATGTATGGTTGACGGATGATAAGGGGTTTAGAAGGCGTAGGGGTAAATGTGGTAAAGGTGGATGGTAAAGTGGGGGAGTGAGAGAAGATGAGAGGGTGTGAAGGCGTAGTGGAGAGTGTCGGTTGATAGGAGGTCGGGGTACGGATGAGAGGGCGTAATGGTAGTGGAAATGGTGATGGTGATACTGACGCGGGTTGATGAGAGAGAGGTGCTACCCGGGCAAGGTGAGGGGATTTCATGACGATAGGGTTGGAGGTAGAAAGAATGGAGGTACTTTCCTGGTGCCATACCTGCTCTCTCCCGACTTCTGGGAAGGAGGAGATGGGGTTAACCTGATGATTGGGCTGTTGGTGCTCCGGTAATGGATTCTGGATTATGCCCATGTCGGGCTGTTGTTGTGGGGCCTGCTGAGCCTGCTGTTGTTGTTGTGGTTGCTGTTGCTGTTGCTGTTGTAACTGCTGCCGTGGCCTATGAGGAGGTCTCCTAGCCTTGAGAGCGGCGACGTATCGTCTCATCTCATCCCAATCTATTTGATGTTCATCATTCATATCGTGGATGTAATCTTTGAAATGGAAGCAGTAATCTACTGTGTGTCCTGGCTGCCTGTGGTAGACGCAGTATTTGGAGGTATCAACATTCGGGGGCCACGCGGGCCTTTCTCTGGGTAGGGCGAGTTGGTTTGATGCCATGAGGGCATTAAAAATGTCTGCTAAGGTTTCTGGCAATGGTGGATAGTAGGCTCTCTTGGGACCGAGCGGCCTCCTTTGTTGCTGTTGGGGACCATAGTTCCCTGAGGTGGAACTTGGTTGTACTGAAGCGGTGGTTGTTGTTGCTGAGGTTGTGGTTGTTGTTGCTGGGGTTGGCGTAATGGAGGCATATTATCTTGGGGTGGATTATTTTGGGGTGGAGGACGAAGAGGGAAAGGACCTGGTTGAAGGGGAAGTCGGGGCATTTGTGGAGGCCTTGGGTTGACTGCATAGTTGGCATTGTTGACCGCATCCACTTGCTCATTTGTCACGACCCCTTCTGTGGCTCCGCCCGGGACACCAGCGCCTGTCTTTCTGACCACTTTGGGCTTCGGCGACTCAAACATGTTCATGATGGGGGAGTCTTTTAGCTGGGTTTGGATGTACCGGGCCCTTTCGTAGAGTTCCTCCATTGTAGTGAGTTTATTCATGGCCAGGACGTGTCTGAACTGTGGGGTTGCATTAGACACATTCATCTTCACTTGTTCGGGCTCGGAGAGGGTATCCCTTATTCTTTCTGCCAGAGACCTCCATCTATCAGCATATCGGACAAAATCCTCGTCGGGTTTCATCTTTTCAGCCACTAGGTCGGTAATGGAGAGTGAGGGACCGACCCTATCCCTATATTTCTGCAAGAACCTTCTCTGGACTATTTCAAAATTCTCGGCCTCGCGGGGCTCCAAAGAATAGAACCACTCAAGCGTGGGACCATCCAATGATCTCCGAAAGAGGTATGCCAGGGACCTCTGATCATTTTGCCAATAGGAGGACTCATACATGAAGTCCTTGAGGTGAATGAAAGGGTTGCCGGTACCATTGTATCTGCGGTACGTGGGCATTTCGGAGGGAGGAAGATGAATGACGGGAAGGATTGGCAAAGCAACCTCCGGGGTGGCTTTCACGTCCACCATTCTTCTTAGATTTTGAAACTGCTCGTCCATGCGATTGAACCTATTGAGGAGCGATTGGGCGAGCTCCTCTGGAGGTGAAGGTGGTACTTGCCACTGGGGGAGAAACTGTCTCCCGGAGACTTGAGGGGGAAACCCCGAATGAGAGGGGGCTGTCGGACCGCCGACAGTTGGCCCTGGCTGAAGCGGTGTGTGGGGAACAACGGGAGTTTGAGATTGTGACGGGAACTGGAATGAGGGTGGTTGTTGGCTCGCTTACCCTTGAAGCGAGGGAGACTGGATGGCTTGCGCCAATGAAGGAGATGGAATGGCCTGCACGGACTCTTGGAGAGGTGCGATGGCCGGAGTTGATTCCTGGGGCGTGGGGGAAACAGATTTCCCCTTTAGAATGGCCTGGAAGGCCCGGAGCTGTTCAGAGGTAAGCTCCGTGTTGGCGAGGACGCCCAGTAAGGAAGTGATATCCTGTGGTGGGGACGTGTCCCCGGCGGTAACATGCACCTCATGCGAGGGCTCATGAGAGGGACCCGAGTCCATAGCATAGACTCGCGGGTCGGCTAACAAACCACGACTAGGGTGGTTCTCCTCAAAAGACTCGTGAGCCATGCTCACAGTTTTCCTAGAACGCAAAAACATACACTAGCAAGCAGGTAGCATAGATTATCAAACAAGTGGATGCCTTAACGCCTTTTTTTGTTTTGATTTTGATGATTTTTTTGTGTTTTTAACGAGATGCGAAGTTCACACAAAATGGGGACCCTAGTTTATTTTTGTTTCACCGCCGTGTCAGCTAGGGTCTCTCGTCTCACCACGAATGAAATGACTAACTCCGGGGAACTTCAATGGTACAACCAGCCCAGTGAACGAAGATGAGATTCTTCGATGTCGGGGACTTACGGAGGTTCCAGTGTAGGAGATTCTAGTCCGTTGAGAGGAATTCCCAAACGGAGAGTCCTTCCTTCACCGGGAAAGGGTGATCCTCAAAAAAATGAAAAAAGGATAGAAAAGAGGGATGGATGCATGCAATGAAATACTGACAGAGATATGAAGTGGGAAAACAACAGAAATAACAGACATATAATAAACAAACAATCAATCACAACTGACAGTGCTGCCGTGAGCACAACGGAGGCGCGCGCGGGCGCCAAGGTGGAGAGGCACGGATGGTGCCGAACTTGCAAGGGTAGCCGAAAGGAAGCAGTAGAGGTCCCACCGTGATCGCCAATCTGTGAGCGACGTCACGCGGTTCGGGGGGAGCGGAGAAGACGCGGAGCGTGCGGGCTCCTCTTTTTTTGTTGTTTGCTGCAACACAGAAATAAGAGAAAGGGAGAGAAGGGGCCACCACGGGAGATTGCTCCGGCGGGGCGAGCGGGATAAATATAATATAGCAAGATATGGGGGTTTAAATGGCCATAGCAGGAAGTTACTCGCCGCGACCTCGGGGGACGGGAATGGTGCAGAAATTAAATAACAAGAATTGAAACGGCCATTGGGGAAGTGACTCGCCGCGGCCTCGAGAATATGAGCAGATAATAAGATGATAGAATGTAAAGATAATACAAAGAGCGGGAATTTAAACGGCCATTGGGGAAGTGACTCGCCGCGGCCTCGAGAATATGAGTAGAATATAACAGAATATAAAGAGAATATAAGAACGGAAATTTAAACGGCCATTGGAGAAGTGACTCGTCGCGGCCTCGAGAATATGAGCAGAATATAACAGAATATAAAGAGAATATAAGAACGGAAATTTAAACGGCCATTGGGGAAGTGACTCGCCGCGGCCTCGATGAAAAGATGTGATCGCCAGGGGTCGAAAGACCCCAAAATAAGAAAGTGATCGCGCCTACCTCAAGAGCGGGAGATGGCGGGTTGCTTCTTCCTCTCCTTCCGGCCGGCCGACGGAGAGGGCTATCCTCGGTTACCCTTGTAAAACAACGACAAACAAATAACAAGTGGATTAGAAAGATGAATGTTGAAGAGGTGGAATCTCGCGCTGGGTCCTGAGCGGGCTGTAGATCACCAGAAGATGTTTCTGCAAGAGAGGGAAACTTATCAGGGGGCCCAAGGGATCTCCCTGGGGAAAACCCTCCGATGGCTAAGTCAGTAGAGCGATGGTGGAAATGCTAATGGGGGGAGAAGAGAGCTGATGCGCGAGAATCCTCTCCACCAAGGGTGAAGCGAATTGTGCTCAGGAGCTTAGGGTGTGTGATTCCCTTACTTGGCTTACCTTCTCCGGAGGGTATCCCTTGCTTAAATAGTGCGCTGCCTTCAAGAGTCCGGTGAGCTGAGGGCTTCCCGGCGGGTGTTACGTCTTCAACGGGGGCTTTCATGGCCGGATCGCGGGAGCGTTACCCCTTGGAGTTCGGCGGCACCCCTGACTCTCCCGTTGGCGGAGGACTCTGAACGGTCGCATCTATGGGTAATCAAGCGGTCTTACCGAGCTACGGGGATGTCGGCTCGTGTCCGAGCGGTAGGCATGGCCCGGCGAAGGTGGGGTCGGATAGGTCGGCTGGAGCCTTTTTCTCTCGGTCGGAGAGTGGGCTTTAGACCGGACCTTCCATGGGACCTGACCGTTGTCTCGGGCCCTCCGAGCCTAGAAGGCCGCCGGGGAGAGTTGGTTCCTCGAGTCTTTATTTATTGGGCTTTTCTTCCCTTAGTGGGCCCAGTGGGCTATCACTCGGGTGGGCTCGCCTAGTTGGACCGCGTGGGTCTTGTTGGGCTGCCTTGGTGGTGGGCTGCGGAAATCCCCCTCTCCACTTGTCCCCCTCCTACTCCCGAGCCAAGGAGGCTCGGATGAGTAGTTTTTCGAGGCTTTGGACCGGCGTGGCTCAGGTGGGTGGAATTCCGTTGGCGTTATGTAGCCGCTTATAGCGGTTGCCGAGGCCCGTAATGATGATCCTGACGGATTTGAAACGAAGGGGCCTCCCCTTTTTCTCGGAGCACGAAACGGCGCGCCGCCACCCTCAGGGGTTTTAAAGGGCGCTGTTCATCGTTTGAGGCTTCCAGGGTTTAGGCTTTCCTTGCTTCTTGATGCGCCGTGAGAGCACAGCGGGGACGCGCAGCCTTGCAGCGGCATTTGAAGAGTTGGCGAGGATAACCGCAGAGGCGGTCCGGCAGCTCCCTTCTCCCCCGGAGTCTTCAAGCTCGTGCGAGGAATCTTCTCCCGATCCGATGGTGGATCAGAGTCCGGAGCTTGCGCCGGCGAGGCGTGATCCCGTCCCCAACCGTAGCGAGTTGGGAGAAGCGGAGGTGCGGAGGCTGGAGCACCGTTTCCGTCTGCCCTTCAGATACAGTTTTGCTGCCGCCACTCCGTATGAGATGAGTTTGGACGCCCGCGAGGGGTGCATTTGCACCTTCCTTTTGGATTGGAAGAGTGGGTTTCGGCTTCCTTTCGAGCCTCTCGTACTGCAGCTTCTCAATTTTTTCCGGTTGGCGCCTATCCAGCTGGTGGCCAACTCCTATCTTCTTCTTTCTGCCTTCGGGATCTTGTGCCATCAACGCGGCATCTTCCCGTCTCTGGACCTTTTACACTTCTTCTTCGAGTTGAAGGCGCATCCATCGGCGGGGAAAGGTTTTTACTTTATCCAGGCGCGAAGGAACAGGAGCTGCATCTCGCTCGCGGCGAAGGATTCTTCGCACAAGGGGTGGAAGACCCAGTTCTTCTGGGTGAAGGCGGTGGCGACGGACGAGCTCTGGAGATGCCGGGCCTCGCCCAACTTTCACCCGAACCTGCCCCCTCGTCAGGAGGAGTTCCCTCCCCCTGTGGAGCAGCAGGCTGCCCGTCTGCTGGAGAATCGCCAATCGACCGAGGAGCTGGTGACACCGGAGAACATCGAACGGTGTTTTCTCTTGCGCTTGGCGTCGGCAGGTACGGCTCTTGAGGCTCTTTTTCTGGGGTGGTAGCTCTTTTTCTCCTCCTGACCGGGGCTTCCTTTTGTTGCAGACGTGAGGTGGGAACCTCTGGAGGAGGCGGCCGAGGTCATCGATCTGGGAGAAGACTCGGCGGCTGATGAGCCTGATGCCTCGGCGGATCGCGCCCATGCCCGAGATAAGGGCAAGGGGGCGGCCCCCGAGGGGACCTCTCGATCGACCGGCCTGAAGCGCAAAGATCCCCTGGTGGGAAAATTGCGGGAGGCCGCGAAGGCCAGGAAGAGGGCCAGGCAAGCCGGTCTTCCTACCGCCGCCGGGGGTGACTCTGGCTCGGCGGCGCTCCCCCCTCGGGGGCAGGATGGGGCCGACCCTTCCGGGCTGGCTCTCCCATCCGCCGAGCGTGGGGGGGCCGAGGAGACCAGGGGCCCCGTAGGGGGAGGTGATGAGTCGGCTCTCCCCTCGGTGGGAACAGAGGGGGCCGATGCCGGCGTGGCCGGTGCTGAGACCGAGGGTGTGGTCAGCGCGGACGGGGGTTCGCCCGCGGGGGCGCTGCAACCCCAAGTGCCGGGAGCTTCTAGTGCGGATGATCCCGCGGCACCGGTCGAGGTTGGGGGTTCGCCCGGGGGGGCGTCGCAGCCCCAACCGACCGTGGCGTGCGGGGCGGTTGGTTTCGCCGCCCGAACAGGGCCTTCTGGCGGGGTGCCCAGGGCGGAGCAGTCCCCTTTGTCGGAAGCTCTGGTCAGGCTCGGTGTCTCGGGTGACCTGTACCGGCTCTGTCGGTCGATCGCCGATAGGATGAGGGGGGGAGAAAAGCGCAGTACTCCTGCCGGGGTCCTTGACATCTTGATGGTGGGCGGCCTAGTCATGGCTCGGTCAGCGGCCGTGATGGCGGAGGCGCACGCCCGGAGGGAGGCGGAGAGGTCGAAGCTCGCCTGGACCCTTGGTGGGTGCGAGGGGAAACTAGCCCGGCTTGAGGGGGAGCATGAGGGGCTCCGGCGGGAGTTCCTCGCATTCAGGGAGTTGGCGCGGTCGAGCCGACGGGAAGTCAAGGTGCTGGCCGAGCAGCTGGCAAGGGCCCAAGAGTCGCTCGAGAGGAAGAGCAAACGTCTAGAAGACGAGCGTCAACGTCACATCGAGCAGGATGGCCTCTGGGAGCTTGAGCGCGGCGAGCTGCAGGATCGGGCGGAGGACGCGGAGCGCCTTCGCGCTGAGGCCGAGGCGGACCGAGCCCGGGCTGAGGGTCGGATGATCGAAGCCGAGCGGAGGATGGCCGAGCTGGAGGAGCGTCTGGCGAGGGCGGAAGATCGTGTGGCCGAGGTGGAGCGGGCTCGGGACGGGCAGGTCGAGGCGGAGGCGATCGAGCGTTATAAAGGCTCGGAAGCTTACTCGGCCGACCTGATTAAAGCCGCCCTGCCCTATTACGAGGTCGCGCTCCGCCGGGGTGCTCGAAAGGGGTTCAGGCAGGGCTATCGCCGAGCGATGAACTATGCCAACGAGCACCTTGCCGGGGGAGATTTTCCTTATGGCCAGAGTTACGACTCGGACGAGTCAGATTCTAGCTCCTCATCTTCGGCCGAGGAAGCACCGGAGGAGTTGCCTCCTGCGGGGTCACCAGCTCCGGAGGCCTCGGGAGGGCTCGCGACCGGGACAGTTCTCGCACAGGCGAGGTCAGTGTCCGGGCCGGCCGTCGCCGAGGGTACCGGGGGTGACGCGTCCCCTACTGCTGTTCCCGAGCTTCAAAGTGGGCCCGAGGCCTGATGTATTTCACTTTATTTTGCCCCTTCCCCCCTTTTGTCTGTCTTTCCTTTCGTAAGAGGTTTTTATGAGAGGCAATAAATGACTTACTTTATTTGATCGCTATCTTTGCCGTGATTCGACTGGTGTATCGGGGGCAGTTGGAAAGTTCCGATATTCTCTGCACCGTTTTCGCATGCCGATTCGGGAGACTTCTGGTGGGGCGTCCTTTAGTTCTTCCATGCTTTGAAAGTCGAGGCGCTTCGCGAATCCCGCTAGGGCGGGGACCGAGGAATTTGAGGTGACCTTTCCGGGGAGGTCCTGTAGCGTGTTTACGAGGGGGGGGGGGAGTCATTTAAGGCGCGTGGCCTCCCTTGGCCTATTAATAGGACCGAAGGGTGCTCCTTCCTTCTTAACACTTGGGACTCTCGTCGGCGGTCTGCTCTTATTCCGTCGTTTTCGCTCTGGGTGCGCCGCCGTGATCGAAGCATGGAGGACTCTTCAGAAGGCGACGCCGTAGATGACGGGGAGCGGCTGGTTCCAGTTGTCCTGGAATATCAGTCGGATCCCACGGTCGTCGCGCGTGCATGGGACGGGTCCGACGGTCGCCCGCGGATCGGGAGAGGGCTTCGACGTGCGGGGGCACGCCGTTTGCCTCCTCTTGGCTCCGGCGAGGCTTCCGGGCGGACGCCGAGATGGAGGGTGGACGGGGGAGTTAGGGATGCCGGCCGCCATTCCCCTCCGTGGGAGGGGAGGAGGCGGCTCCAGTCCCTTCCTCACCCCCGTCCGCTGCCTCTTTCTCTCTCTTTTGTTCTTCATTTCTTTCACTCTTTGGGGGCTGCTTGCTTTCTGTTCGCCTCCAAAGAGTTGGCAGTTTGGCAGAGAGGGGATCTTCACGGCGTTCCTTTTTCCAGGTTGTTGCCAACTTGGAAGGTAGCCTTCCTTGCGCGAAAGGTGGCCTTCTCCTTGCCGTCCCTCTGTCACCTTTGTCACAGACCACCCGAGCCAACTGGGTCGACCATCTCTTGTCCGAGCCAGTTTCTACGCGAGGCAGAGTCAGTGGCTGGATGCGAGGGAGTCAAGATCGGGTCGGCCGGGCGATGGCCGTTTGCTGCGGTGCTAGATGGATTTTTGCTTTTTTCTATGTAATGTATTGGCAATTGCCTTTCTGATGTACCAACAGTTATCTTGAATGAATGCAAGAGAAAAGGGTTTATTTTACCCGATTTGTTGATACAGGTTTCAGAAATAGAATCTGCGTAGTGTGGTTGCGTTCCATGTCTGGGGAATGGATTCCCCTTCCATTGTGGCTAACCTGTACGCACCTTTCCCGAGCGTCTCGATCACTCGGTAGGGGCCTTCCCAGTTGGGGGATAGCTTGCCCGCCGCCTCTAGTGGTCGAGAGGCTTCTGCCTTCCTGAGGACGAAGTCCCCTGGTTGGAATTGTCTGCCTCGGACCTTGGCGTTGTAGTACTGAGTGAGGCGACGCTGGTATTCCGTAGCTCGGACGTTCGCGGTCTCTCGGAGTTCGTCTGCCAGGTCGAGGTTCTCGAGCAACTTCTGCTCGTTTGCCTCGGGCAAAAAGCTGATCACTCGGAGAGACGAATTGGCGATCTCTAATGGAACGACGGCCTCGGTGCCATATACCAGTTGAAAAGGGGTCTCACCGGTTGCCGTTCTGGGGGTCGTTCGGTGCGACCATAGTACGCTAGGCAGTTCCTCGAGCCAGCTACCTTTGGCCTTATCGAGTCTGGTTTTTATGCCCTTCAAGATGGTCTTGTTGGCATTTTCAACCAGCCCGTTGGCCAGAGGGTGGGCGACCGAAGTGAAGTGATTGCGGATATTTAGGTCGGCACATCTGTCTCGGAAGTACCGAGAGTCGAATTGCCGTCCGTTATCGCTCACTATCACTCGGGGGATGCCGAAGCGACAAATGATCGATTTCCATACGAAACCCCAGACGGCTGTCTCGGTGATCCTCGCTGTAGCTTCAGCCTCGATCCACTTGGTGAAGTAGTCGATGGCGACGACGATGAATTTCTTCTGGGATTGAGCCGTTGGGAATGGCCCGAGGATGTCGATCCCCCATCGAGCGAAAGGGTAGGGCTCGGTAAGGGTGACAAGTTCCGTGGCCGGCTGGTGGACTAGATGGTCGAACCGCTGGCAACGGTCGCAATGCTGTACGTAAGCCGTGCAGTCGCGCTGTAGGGTCGGCCACCAGTACCCTCGCCTTAGCAGGATTCTAGCCAGCGACCGACCCCCTGAATGTGCTCCGCACAGGCCTTGATGGATCTCTTCAATAGCTTGGCTCGCTTCGTCGGGGCCGAGACACTTCAGAAGGGGCCCGGAGAACGATCTTCGGTAGAGGGCGTTGTCAAGGATGACGAAGCGCCGGGCTTGGTATTTCATTCGGCGGGCTTCCCGAGGGTCGGAAGGCTCCTGGGAGTCCCGTAGCCAGGACAGGTAGGGGGAGCGCCAGTCAGCGGGAGTGGCCGAGTCAATGGCGAGGAGCTCCGAGTTTATGCTCGGGCGCTCTAGCTCTTCTAGGAGGACCGATCGTGTACCTTCCGGGTCTAGGGAGGAGGCCAGTCGGGAGAGGGCGTCCGCCCGAGAGTTTTGCTCCCGAGCTATTCGAACTACCTCGAACTCCTCGAACCGCTGGGCCAGGCTCCGGACCAACTGGAGGTATTTGATCATAGGTGCCTCCCGAGCTTCGTACTCGCCACTGACCTGGCTTGCAACTAGCTGGGAGTCGGTGTGGATCCTGACTCGCTCGGCCCCTAACCGTCGGGCCATGCGGGCCCCCGAGATAAGGGCTTCGTACTCGGAAGCATTATTGGACGCTGGAAAGTTGAACTTTAGGGCGTACTGCAACTCTATTCCTTCGGGGGACTTTAGGAGAATCCCTGCGCCGCTACCAACCGAGTTGGACGATCCATCGACGAACAGCTCCCAGGTTGGCCCGGTTGCTGTCGGAGGCCTATCCTCGACCGGAATGGTGCTCTCGGCGATGAAGTCGGTGAGCGCTTGTCCTTTGATAGCTGATCGCGGCCGATACGAGATGTCGTAGGCCCCGAGCATGATGGCCCATTTAACAAGTCGCCCCGAGGCTTCGGGGTGGGCTAGAATCTTCTTCAGTGGCTCGCCGGTTAGCACGGTGATGGGATGCCCCTGGAAGTAGGGTCGGAGGCGCTTTGCGGAGGTGACCAACGCTAGCACGAGTTTCTCGGTTGCGGGGTACCTCCGCTCGGCCTCGTTGAGCACCTTGCTGGTGTAGTAGACCGGCCTCTCGACTCCCGAGTCATTTCTGACTAGGACCGAGCTGACCGTTGATGGCGTCGCCGAGAGATAGAGCAGTAGAACCTCGCCCGCGATGGGCTTGGAAAGCACCGGGGGTGAAGCTAGGAGCTCTTTAAGCTCGGCGAATGCTGTCCGGCATTCCCCGTCCCATGCGAACGTAGCAGATGCTATTTTAGGCCCCCTCATTAGCTTGAAGAAGGGCAAGCATCGTTCGGCCGCACGGGACAGGAAACGACTGAGAGCGGCGACACGCCCCGTCAGACGCTGGACGTCTTTAATGCATGTGGGCGGGCGCATGTCCAGGATGGCCTAGACTTTGTCAGGATTTGCTTCGATCCCCCGCTGAGTGACCAGGAAACCCAGGAACTTCCCGGATCTTACTCCGAAGGCGCACTTGGCGGGGTTGAGCTTCATGCTGTACTTCAGGAGGGTGCCGAAAGTCTCGGCGAGGTCAGTGAGGTGGTCTTGGGCCCTCGGGGTCTTGACGAGCATGTCGTCGATGTAGGCCTCGACGTTCCGGCCTAACTGTCCCTCGAACATATGATTGACCAGTCGCTGGTATGTGGCTCCAGCATTCTTCAATCCGAAGGGCATTCGGGTGTAGCAGTACACGCCGTAGTCGGTGATGAAGGCGGTCTTCTCGACATCTTCAGGGTTCATTCGGATCTGATGATAACCCGAATAGGCATCCAGGAAACTGAGTATCTCGTTGCCCGAGGTTGAGTCAACCAGCTGGTCGATGCTCGGTAGCGGATAGCAGTCCTTGGGGGTAGCCTTGTTCAGATCGGTGAAGTCTACGCACATTCGCCACTTGCCGGTGGTCTTCGGTACCAGGACGACGTTGGCTAGCCACGTGGGGTACAGGACCGGTCTGAAAAGACTAGTCTCTTGACCCTTGGTGACCTGCGCCTTGATGATCGCCTGTTTCTCGGGCGCATGCTTCCTTCTCCGCTGCTGTACGGGTCTCACGGTGGCATCGAGGTTAAGCTTGTGCATCACGGTTTCCTCTGGTATACCAGGGAGTTGATCATCGGACCACGCGAAGACCCGAACGTACTCAGAAAGAAACTCCTTGTATTGCTGTTGTTCCTCTGGTGGTAGGTCGGCACCGATCCTTACTCCTAGGGCCGGGTCGTCGTTCAGGAATACCGTTAATAATTCGCCACCGGGCTCAGAGGTCACGGTTTTTCCTTCGACTGCCCTGGGGCCCTTATCTTTCCCGTCCGGCCTTGAGGCTTCCACCGAGATATTGTAGCACCTTCTAGCCGTGGCCTGGTTACCTCGGACTTCCCCCAACCCGTTTTTGGTGGGAAACTTCATTTTTTGGTGATAGGTAGATGGTACGGCCTTTATTCGGCTGAGAATTTTTTGGCCGAAAATGGCGTTGTACGCTATCATACCTTTAATCACTATGAAGTCCACTATGACCGTAACGGTTTTGGGTGGGGTGCCGATAGTGACCGGCAGGCTTAGGGCTCCCTCGGGGTATGTGGCCAGGCCATTAAACCCGCACAGGGGTGTTCGGATCGGGCGGAGCTTGGATGGGTCCTCCCCCATCTTGAGAAAACAGTCATAAGATAATACATCGGGGGCGCTCCCATTATCAGCCAAAATCCTATCCACATTACAGTGATTTATCGTGGCCGAGATAACGAGGGCATCGTCATGCGGGGTGCTCAGCCCTTCCAGGTCTTGGTCGGAGAAGACTATGACCTGAGGCTCCACAGGCGGGCCTTTGGGGGGCTCTAAGGCTCGGCTGGCCCGCTCAGCATGACGTTTCCTTCCTCGGCTGGTGTCGCCTCCCGACGCCGTTCCCCCGGAGATAACGTTGATGTGGACCCCTCAGGGGGCATTGTCGATCTCTTCCGCGGCGTCGTGGTCTCCTTTGTGCCCGGTCGTGAACCGAGCTAGATGCCCCAGACGGATGAGGCACTCGATCTCGTCCTGGAGCTGATGGCAGTCTCCGGTGTGGTGCCCGTGGTCGCCGTGGAACAGGCAGTGTTTGTCCCGCTTGCGGTTTTTCGACCTCATTGGCTCGGGCTGGAGGAGAAGTCCCGAGTCTTTGATGTCCTCATAGATCTCGTAGACTGGTGCGGTCAAGGGGGTGTACCGCTCGTACTTTCTCTTGCGCTCTCCTTCTCGGTCGCGCTTCTTACTCGAGCCAGGGTTTGGCTCGGAGGTCCGCTTTTTGTCCCCCTCCCGACCCGAGCCGGTTGCGTCTCGGCAGGCGCTGAGCACTTCTTCGCACTCGGCGTGGCGCAGTGCCAGAGTCACTAGCTCGGCAAGGGTCGAGGGAGGGTGGAGGACAAGCTCGCGGCGGAGATTCTCGTCCCGGGTGCCCCCGGTCAGTGCGGTTGTGGCTGAGGCTACATCCAGGCGGGGGATCCTAAGGGCTTCCGATTTAAATCGGTGGACGTAAGTCCGGAGCCTCTCCCCTTGCGCCTGTTTGAGAGCCAGGAGCCCCGCTACCGACCTTGGGGGGGCGCTACCGGCGAAGCTCTCCTTGAAAATTCGCCCGAATTGCCTGAAGTCCCGAATGGACCCCGGGGCGAGGGCCCGGAACCATGCTTGAGCGCCTTGGACCAGGGTGGCCGCGAAGGCTCGGCATTTGATGGGATCCGACGTTCCGTGCAGGGTCACCAGGGCGTCGAAGCTGTCGTAGTGGTCGGCTGGGTCGCCCTGGCCGTCATAGAGCTTGAAGGTCGGGATGGAGGCTCTGGGAGAGACCTCTGCCTTCAAGATGTACTCGGAGAAAGGGGATTTCTCCTCGTCCTCGGGAAAGAGGTTTTCTGCAGGGCGCGGAGGGCGCGCTCTTGCTCTGCGAACCGTCTTTCAAAATCTCGTAGCCGGAGAGATAGCTCCGGCTGTGGCCGCGCCGTGGGGCTGGGGGGGGCGTCACGGCGGTCTCCCGGAGCACTGGCGCCCGGGCGCGACAGCCTCGCCCCCTGCTTTCCTCTCCTCGGTGTGGAGGATGCCTCTTGCTCCGCAGGCGGAGCTTGCGAGGGTCCTCCGGCATCGTTGCGGAGGAGCTGCCGGCCGCGGAGGGTGAAGCGGCCTCCGGCGGTGTGCTGCGTTGCGCTCCTTCGTGGGGGACTTCCTGACGGGGCGCGGGACCTTGCGTCCCTAGCCGCCTGGGCCCTCATGAGCTCCACGAGGACGTCCATCTTTTCGTTGAGGGCCTGGAAGGCATTGGCGCCAGCGTCGAGGGGTGCCCCTGTCTCCGCCGGGGGGGGTGGTGATCTGTCGGCGGGGATGCTGGCGTTGGAGGGGGGGCTCTGCGAGACCCTAGAGGGGGCGCCTCCCGCCGCTGCCACAGCCTTACCCGTTCCACCGGCGGATCTCCTCCCTGAGTTTTTTCTCACCATCTTGACTCTTCGTGCGTTTCTCACAGACGGCGCCAGATGAAGAGGCGGAATCTCGCGCTGGGTCCTGAGCGGGCTGTAGATCACCAGAAGATGTTTCTGCAAGAGAGGGAAACTTATCAGGGGGCCCAGGGGATCTCCCTGGGGAAAACCCTCCGATGGCTAAGTCAGTAGAGCGATGGTGGAAATGCTAATGAGGGGAGGAGAGAGCTGATGCGCGAGAATCCTCTCCACCAAGGGTGAAGCGAATTGTGCTCAGGAGCTTAGGGTGTGTGATTCCCTTACTTGGCTTACCTTCTCCGGAGGGTATCCCTTGCTTAAATAGTGCGCTGCCTTCAAGAGTCCGGTGAGCTGAGGGCTTCTCGGCGGGAGTTACGTCTTCAGCGGGGGCTTTCATGGCCGGATCGCGGGAGCGTTACCCCTTGGAGTTCGGCGGCACCCCTGACTCTCCCGTTGGCGGAGGACTCTGAACGGCCGCATCTGTGGGTAATCAAGCGGTCTTACCGAGCTACGGGGATGCCGGCTCGTGTACGAGCGGTAGGCATGGCCCGGCGAAGGTGGGGTCGGATAGGTCGGCTGGAGCCTTTTTCTCTCGGTCGGAGAGTGGGCTTTAGACCGGACCTTCCATGGGACCTGACTGTTGTCTCGGGCCCTCCGAGCCTAGAAGGCCGCCGGGGAGAGTTGGTTCCTCGAGTCTTTATTTATTGGGCTTTTCTTCCCTGAGTGGGCCCAGTGGGCTATCACTCGGGTGGGCTCGCCTAGTTGGACCGCGTGGGTCTTGTTGGGCTGCCTTGGTGGTGGGCTGCGGAAATCCCCCTCTCCAAATGTGTAGTATTCAAATCCTTGCAATAAAAATAACGAAATGATGGCAAGACACACACCTGGTTGGTGTTATCTTTTAAACCCCTCTCGAACTCGAGTAGGAGGAAAATGAGATGATGGATGCAAGAAGTATATAAGAAGAGGCGCCCTTATAAAAGGGGATGGAGGATGCGAGATGATGAATGCAAAAGAACTACGAAGAAAAGGAAAGGATTGGCTTATTGGATGTGCCGATGGTGAAATCCGGCGGAGCTCCGGCAGCGTGGGGACGACGTAGAAGCTCGGTGGATGAAGACGACCTTCCTATCGCGAGCGTGGGCACCCGAGAAGCCGGCAGAACCTCCACCTACAAAAGACCCCACGGGTTAGAAATGGCTCCGTAGCCTCTGGGCTCCGGCAGCCTATCGGATCACTTCGAAGCTCCTCCAGAACTGAGGGGGTGGGCCTCTATTTATAGGGCTCCGGAGGGTGGAGGCGTCCAGGACCCTGGACAACTCCATCAGGGCCGAATTAATATTTTATTCTATTTTTATTTATTTTTTCGGAATATTTTTGTGGAGGCGTCCAGGGCCCCGGACGCCTCCAACAGGTCCACCGAAAACTGACGACGGCCGCACGCGGTTTGGCACAACGCGTGGTTTTGTGAGCGGCGTCTCGTGATTCAGAAATGGGCGCATCCAGCTGACTGGACGTCTCCATAATTTAGATTTTTTCACACACGACAAACCGTCGTTCGGTGGCCGGCGCCCGTGACGGAGTTGATGGAGGCGTCCAGAGGCCTCGACGCCTCCATTAATATATATATATATTTTATTTATTTTTTGTTTTTTTATGCCAACTGGCATTTTACACACATTTTTTATTTTTGTTTTTATGGAGGCGTCCAGTTTTTTATTTGGTTTTGGGCCCTGAGAAAATAAAATAAAATAAATTAAAAATATGGCGGCGTCAAGGGGCCTGGACGCCCCCATTAAGACCCACCCGGGTCCTCAATCGGCGGCCGCCCGGCAGACACCTTCTTGGTTCCGGAACCTCTTGATGCGTCTGACTGGTGTTGATGCCGTCCGAATGCCGTGACGAGATGATTCCGGATGCCGAAAAAGGCAGAAGAAGACCCAAGAAAAGGAAGCGCTCGAGCGATTCAAAACGCGTAAGCCGTTGCGGGGGGTTGTATAGTAATATGGGACTTTCTCAGGAGACGTCAAGAATGGCATGTCTACAGAGAGCTCATGAAGATTTTATTCCAGACCACTTAGGACAATGGATTCTTTTTGTAACTAATTTTTTTCCAAATAATGTTTCAATCTTTGACCATTGATAGTGAAAATGTGACCATTTTTAGGATTCAAAATTTTTATGGCACCGTGGTCAAAAGTCTTAACAACTACAAATGGTCCGTCCCATCTGGATTTCAACTTGCTTGAGAACAAGCGCATCCTCGAATTGAAAAGCCAAACCTTTTGATTAACATGAAAAGTTTTCCTATTAATATGTTTATCATGGAAACCTTTGGTTTTTGCTTTGTAAATCTTAGAATTTTCGTAGGCCTCGTTACACAGTTCCTCCAATTCATTGAGTTGTAGGGCTCTTTGGGCTCCAGCTTGAGTTAATTCGAAGTTGACTTGCTTAATGGCCCAATAGGCTCTATGTTCAAGCTCTACGGGCAAGTGGCAGGTTTTTCCAAAAATGAGACGATATGGAGATATGTCAATGGGAGTCTTAAAGGCACTTCTATAGGCCCAGAGTGCATCATCTAGTAGCTCAGACCAGCCTTTCCTATCAGGCCGAACTGTCTTATGCAAGATGTTCCACCTGGCCGCTGGTTTGGGGATGATAGGGGGTAGCGAGCTTATGAGTGATGCCATATTTGCGAAGCAAAGATCGGAATTGAAAGTTTGTGAAATGAGATCCCCCATCACTAATCATTGCTTTAAGACACCCAAATCTAGAAAATATGTTCTTCTTGACAAAGTTTTTTACCACCTTATGATCATTGGTCCTTGTGGCTACAGCTTCAATCCTTTTTGAAACATAATCGACCACCACCAAGATGTATTCATTCCCAAAAGACGGTGGAAGCGGTCCCATGAAGTCTATACCCCAAACATCAATGATTTCGACAACCAAAATGGGATCAAGTGGCATCATATCTCTCTTCGAATTATTGTCCACAGCTTGACACCTTAAACATGTTTTTGAGAATTCATAAGCATCCTTAAATAAAGTGGGCCAATAAAATTCACTTTGTAACACCTTAGCCGCAGTTTTCTTTCTAGAGAAGTGTCCCCCACAAGCTAGATTATGACAAAAATTCAATACAGACTGTTGCTCCTCCTCAGGGATACATCTTCTTATGACATGATCAGGACCCATATGAAACAATTCCGGGTCATCCCAAAAATAGTGCTTGACTTTAGAAAAGAACTGATCCTTTTCCTGCTTAGTCTACCCTCCCGGAGTCTGTCCTACTACCAAGTAGTTAACAATGTGAGCGTACCAGGGGGTTGAGGTGTAAGAGATGGAAACCAATTGTTCATCTGAAAAAGAATCAGACATGGGAGCACTCTCGGGTATCACTATTCGTGACAAATGATCAGCCACAACATTCTCTAACCCCTTCTTGTCTTTGATTTTCAGATCAAATTCTTGCAGTAATAGAATCCATCGAATCAAACGGGGTTTAGCATCTTTCTTGGTGAGCAAGTATTTCAAAGCAGCGTGATCGGAATAGACAATGACTTTGGCCCCCAAAATATATGAGCGAAATTTCTCTAGGGCAAAAACAACAGCTAGAAGTTCTTTCTCTGTGGTGGTATAATTCAATTGAGCATCGACGAGCGTGCGACTTGCATAATAGATCACCACAGGTTTCTTATCAATTCTCTGGCCTATGACAGCTCCTATAGCATAATCTGAGGCATCGCACATGATTTCAAATGACAGCGACCAATTTGGTGACTACAGGATTGGGGCTTGAGTGAGGGCCACCTTAAGAGAGTGAAAAGTTTCAAGACAAGATTCATCTAGGTGGAATGGAGTGTCCTTGGCTAGGAGCTTAGTGAGCGGACGAGTAATGGTAGAGAAGTTCTGAATGAATCTTCTATAAAACCCACATGGCCAAGAAAAGAGCAGATTTGCTTGACAGACAAAGGGGGAGAAAGATTAGAAATCAGATCAACCTTAGCCTTGTCTACCTCTATTCCCCTTTCAGAAATAACATGGCCTAACACAATACCTTCTCTTACCATGAAGTGACTTTTCTTCCAGCTTAACACAAGGTTGGATTCAATGCATCGTGCCAGCACCTTCTGCAAATTCTCCAAACAACAATCAAATGAGTCACCGAAGACTGAGAAGTCATCCATGAAAATTTCCAAAAATTCTCCCACCATTTCAAAAAAGATCGCCATCATACACCGTTGAAAGGTGGCAGGGGCATTACAAAGCCCAAACGGCATTCTTCTAAATGCAAACGTGCCATACGGACACGTGAATGTAGTCTTTTCCTGATCTTCCGGGTAGATAGCAACCTGATTGTACCCGGAGTATCCATCCAAAAAGTAAAAATATTTTTGCCCTGCCAATTTTTCCAAAATCTGATCCATAAACGAGAGAGGGAAATGGTCTTTCTTTGTCATTGAGTTCAATTTTCTGTAATCAATACAGACTATCCACCCCGTTTGTAGTCTCATTGGCACCTCTTCACCCTTCTCATTTTAAATCACAGTCAGCCCGGATTTCTTTGGAACAACTTGTGTAGGGCTGACCCACTTGCTATCAGAGATGTGATATATGATCCCAGCATCCAACCACTTCACCACCTCTTGCTTAACCACTTCTTTCATGTTCGGATTTAGCCGACGTTGCATCTCTCTGCTCGGCTTAGCATTGTCCTCTAAATAGATATGGTGCATACAAACATCAGGACTGATCCCCTTAAGATTCACCACCGACCAACCTATTACCCTCCTATACTCTTTAAGAACAGTTAAGAGTTGGGCTTCCTGTGCAGTAGTGAGGTTGGAGGCAATGATGTTAGGTAGAGTGTGGTTAGGTCCCAGATATGCATATTTAAGGGAGTTTGAGAGAGGCTTGACTTCCAGAGAAGGAGGATGTTCCAGAGATGACAAGATTGGTTCATATTGAAGTGCAGGAAGTGATTCTACCCTAGACCAGGGTGCAGAAGATATGGGAGAATCCTGAAGCATGCTACTCTCTTCTAGGGTGTCCTCAATGTTATCCGGAATCACATCCTCAAATATATCAATGACATTGCATTCCTCTCCTTGATCCGGATATTGAGATGCCTTAAACACATTTAAGGGAACTTTCTCACCTCCAAAAGAAATATCCATCATTCCCGTGGCACAATTGATGTTGGCCTTAGCGGTTGCTAGGAAAGGACGTCCCAAAATAATAGGGCTATGTTTCAATTCTTGAGACGAGGCCATATCCAAAATTAAGAAATCCATGGGAAAATAGCATTCATGCACCTTAACAATGACATCCTCCAACAAACACCTTGGAGTTTTAACCGACCGATCTGCCAGTTGAAGGATTATTGAAGTGGATTTTAACTCCCACAGATCAAATTGCTCGTAAATGAAGGTGGGCAAAAGATTCACGCTAGCACTTAAGTCTAGCAATGCACGATCAAAAGTGACTCCACCTATATCACATGAGATTAACGGGGCTCCGGGGTCCTTCAATTTTTTGACAAATGATTCATCAAAATAGTACTCACATCTTCAGATAGGCGGATCTTTTGAGTTATTGCCTTGGGTTCCGTTTTTGGAGTGCACAGCTCTTTCAGAAATTTTGCATATGCCGGCACATGCTTGATCGCGTCCAAAAGTGGAATATTGATATTCACTTGTTTAAATAATTCCACTAGCTCTTCTTGGTAGACTGGCCTTTTCTTTTGAGCCTTAAATTTTAGAGCATCGGGAAAAGGGATCTTAGGGACATACTCTTAAGGGCTTTCTTCATCAACCTTTGCTTTTCCTTTGTCCCACTTGTTCTCTCCACCCTCTGGCCTTTTCTTTCTTGCACAATCACAGGCTCCTCATCCTCACTATTACTCTCCTCGTGGGCTTCTTGGCCTGAACTACTACCCACATCCTTAGCCTGATAAGGATCATTAAGAATTTTTTCGCTCCTAAGGGTAGAGATGGCTTTGGCATTCTCAAACTGAGGACCTACAGGAGGGGGCGGCTGAGGTTGATTGGGTTGAGGAAGAATGAGAGCTCTTAGAGGGAAACCTGGAGGTTGTTGATTGCGGGGGTTGGCAATAGGCTGACTTGGTAATTGGCCCATTTACCTTCTCATGGTGGCTTCAGCCAATTGGCCCAATTGGGTTTCTAACTTAGAAATAGTTTGTTGGTGGGCATGGAGGGTCTGTTGGAAAGATTGACTTTGGGCTTGCATGGTTTGTTGGAAGGATTGGTTTTGGGTCAGAATTAGTTGTTGTAATTGATGGAATCTATCATCAGTTTGGGAGTCCTGGTGGTGTTGCGGAGGAGGTTGATAGATTTGTTAGGAATTGGAAGATTGCCTGTAATTGTGCTGAGGAGGTTGGTATGGGGCCTGACCCTGGTTGAATCAGGGAAGTGGTTGTTGGGCTTGTGGTCCTCGACCATTAGCAATTCCTTGAAATAGTGGCTGAGCTTGGAATTGGTGTTGGATTTGTGGTTTGTGAGTTTGAGATGCGGAGGGGATGGTGGGCTGATTGGGAGCTTGTTGATTTCTCCAATTGAAATTGGGGTGATTCCTCCAGTCCCGATTATAGGTGTTAGAAAATGGGTCATAGTTGGGCTTAGAGAACCCCTGGGCTGCTTCGACTTACTCTTGTATAAAAGGTGGTAACTGGGCTACTGTTGGGCAATCAGACACATGATGGTCCGGGCTAGCACATAAAGCACACACCTCATGGTGTGTTGGGTCCGAGTATGGGTTGGACATAGGGGAGATGGTGATTTCTTGTTTGTTTTGGGCCAGGAGCTGGTCTAACATGTGGGCCAGCATATCAACTTGTTCTAGCTTTTGGGCCATGATGTCCACCTTGTCTAATTTTTTATGGATGAAATTCACATCCACACTAGCTTCAGGTTCCACACGATACATCCCGGCCCGTTTAGAGGGCCCAATGGTTCTCTCATATAAGGATAAGGAAGCATGGTTGATTGAATTCTCGCTCAACATTTGTTGGCACACAAAATGTGATGCATGGCGACCGAGCCGCAAAGATGAATGATACGGCCCATTGAAGCACAGAAGCCGATGAAGAACAACATGCTGAAGACTTCTCAAGCTGCCAAAGCCTCGAGTCACCTGGAATGAACATGGGGGACTTTGCCTCGGGAGAATTGAGATGAATCTACAACCAACCGGCAGTGCGACCAAGCCTGCCTAATGATTCGGCATCGACTCCGTCGTGCCGCTACCCTACACCCTTCGCCTGACCAAGGACGACGGTCTACCTGGTGGCTCACCACCTGAATGAAGACTCTCCTAAGGAGGAAGAACTCCATCGGTCCTTCATAACAAGGAACCGGAGGCTCTGGCAGTGGAAGGTCCCGATCACCCCAAACGGGTTCGACTTCTCGCTATATTGGGTCCGTTAGTGGCCGAATGATCGCCAGTCAAGGCGGAATTGTCTCGGATGCCATACCATCCCACAAGGAGGCTCCAGGCATGAGTCAAGCGGAGCCGGAAGCACAAATCATAGTGCCGAAGGTTGTGTCAGTGGGAAACCTGCGTGCTCAAGCCAAACACACACGGAGTTCAGATTGAGGTCGTACGCCGTACCGAGAGCTTCGTCAACGCCCCGTCAAGGTTTTCCAAGGACCATGGAAAAAGGAAGAGTCAACGGGGGATTTCGGAACCATCCCCGGACCCATCGGCTAGCCTGCGTTGAGCGAACAAGCTAAATCAGCGCACAAGAGGTCACCAGCGCCCCTTGATCCGACGCCACCAAATCCGGCGTGCCAAAGCAATTGGGGGACATTTGTCCCCGGCGCCACTAAATCCGGCATGCCCTCTGTGGTGCCGGATTAACTGGTTGCTATAAAAGTAACACCTCGTTCGACCAACAAAAGGGGGGGGGAGATTTTTGGAAAAAGAAAGAGGAGAACATTCAGAGAGAGGAAGAATCCAGAGAGCCTGAGGGTTTTCATGTGGGAAAAACCTCCCGTCTGAGCGTCTCCACGGCCGCCACCCCTCTCTGTACGAACATCCCGGTGCCGGAGAAGAAGATCGTATGCTTCCTCATTTGTTTAGGTGGGTCATTGTAATTTCCCCGTCGATCCCCTCTCTATTCGAGCACCTTCTCCGATATGATGTAAGTGAGAAGGGGGGAGGATGGCAATGATATGAGCCTTCCATCCTCCCCCCTCTCACCATCTCTGCGATCATCCCTCTCCCCTCTGTAATTTCTTCCCTCTCTATTAATGAAAATGGTGACCGTGCGACAACGCCGGCAATAGAATGATAACCTGTTTAGCCTTTTTCTTTCTTTCATTTATGGAATGAATGGATATGTCAACGAGCCAAGGGGTCTAATGCTCTTGTCCTTCCTCTGCACCGTTCCTTTTCTTTCATTGCATTTTCTTCTTGCGGCTGGTGAAACGGCATCGTGCAATAGTGCCAGTGCCGGGGAGGGTGATGTGCATAGAACGAATGGACATGGGCATGCCCGGCACCATGGTTACCTCTCCCGTATGCTTCCTCATCTGTCTGTATGTGCATCCGCCGGATTTGCTTCCCCGACGCCGATTATGCCCTGCTACACAGTGGGCTATGTGAACGCGTCACGTGGTGGACTGAGAGAGAGAGATGGGGTTTCTCCCTCTCTGAGTGAAAGAGTAAAAAATGTTGAAATGAGAACGCGTGCGTAAAAAGGATGATGTAGAAAAAATGGTAGAGAGTATAACCTGAAAGGTCACGCTGTACGGGGAAGTGGAGCCTAGACTTACCGGACCTTCGGTACAGGGCGGAGAACGGGATCCGAAGACCCTCTCACGCAAACTGAACCCCTTCCCGGTAGGCGTGACCTACCATTCCGAGGATAGCTTTCTATATACCGAGTGCGAACCTAAGACTTTATGTAATAGAAGTTGGCGGACACAAAGACATACGTGGACTCGAAATTTGGAACGGCATATCACTCCTCGCACAATAATAACAACATGAATATAAACAATAAGCAGACCGCCGCAGGATATTGATCTGTGCGGGGTTTTAACAACAATATAATAAAGTACAGAAAGAAAAATGCCGAAAGTAAATGACCACGGCAAAATGACTCACCGCGGCTGATTATAGTACAAACAGATTCGGGATTTAGCTATCCGCGGGTATTATAGACAGAAATTAAAATTTACTACAAACACGCATTTGGTGGTGTGATCGCCAGGGACCGAGGGTCCCGAACTGGTTGATTGATCGCTTGGCCTTTATCGCGGGATTTGCGCGGGTTCCTTCTTCCTCTTCGTTCGGCGGGTCGAAGAAGGGGGCTTTTGAGTGGTTACCCTGCAAAATGAACAAGCACAAAATAAAATTAAGTCAGAACAAAAATAAGATATGATAACAACTCACGGAATAAAACACTGATGAGATGGATAACAAACTAAAAACACAACAAAATAATAAGAATAAAAAAAACAGAGCCGCTGATGGCGACGCAAGCGCGAAACGGGCAAACGGTGGGACGAGACGGCTTCCCCGTGTACGAGAACACACAGGAGCGTTGATTGGGCCAAAGGCTCAACTTTTATTTCTGCATTAACATATTACACAAGCATATTAGATATATTATAAAAACATATTGCAACCATAAATATAAACATAGATATATTATATAAACACATGAATATATTAGCATATAAATATATATACCGATGTACACACGTATCTAACAGATGAAGAAAAGGTATAATATATAATATATATATATATATGTAATATATATGAGTGTATATATATATGTGTGAGTATAATATATATATATATGTATATATACTATGTGTAATAAGTAAACATATGCAAGGATGTATATATAAGCATATATGAAGATGAAGAAGGATGCATACACTAATAATAAAATAGAACATAAAACCACCTACGTGCCTGGCTTGTGATTATGCATGAAGTATAAAATAAAGAGTGAAGAGTGAAACAGCAGGAGAGGGAGAGAAAAGGTGAGAGGGACAGAGAGTGATCGAGACAGGGAAAGGGGAGGGGAATAAAATGATAAAAAATGAAAGATGAGAGGGATCGAGAGAGAAAGAGAGCACAGAAGGTAAGAGAGAGGCGGATGGGGGGGGAGAGAGGGAGAGAAATAGGGAGAGAGAGAGGGTTTGCTGGAAAAAAAATAGAATGAAAAAAAAGAATAAAAAAGTGTGTGTATGCGTGTGTGTGAGAGAGAGAGAGAGGGAACGAGAGAGTGAGAGAGAGAGGGAGAGAGAGGCGGATGGGGAAGAGAGAGAGAGAGAAACAGGGAGAGAGAGGACACGGGAGAGAGGGGGAGAAAGAGAGAGAGAGAGAGAGAGAGAGAGAGAGAGAGAGAGAGACGAGAGGGAGAGAGAGGGAGTGCAGAGAGTGGGGAGGAGAGAGAGAGAGACAGACGAGAGGGAGTGAGAGGGAGAGAGGGGGAGTGAAAGCGTGAGGGAGAGGAAGAGAAGACGGGAGGTAGAGGAGGAAGACGACACCGATAGCGGTCGCGGTGGTGCAGGCACAGCGAGGGGGGGGTCTACCGTGGGCGTCCGGAGGGCGTGCAGGGAGGTGCCCGGTGTCACGGGGGCTTGCGGCGTTGTCGGGAGCTGCGGTGGTCGCGGACGGCGGAGTGGACGGCGTGGACGACTGCGGCAGTCGTGGCGAGGAGCTTCGGTGGTCGCGGACGGCGGAGTGGACGGCGTGGGGTAGAAGACGACGAACACGGACGGTGGACGGTGAGGTTGCCGACGGGCTTGCTGGAGGACGGTGGTCGATGCGGTGCTGCGGGCGAGGCAGGCAGCTGCCGGTGAGGAGGTACGTTGGCAGCGGGTGGCTGCCGGCACGGTGGCTATGACGGGGGGTTGTCGGGAGGTGGTTGCGGGCGACGTGCATGCGTGTGCCGGTGGTGGGAAGTGGAGTCGGGCGTTGGCGTGCTTGTGCGGTAGCCGGAGGTGGTGGCGGGGGCATGCAAAGGAGGCTTCACGGTGGTGTTGACGACGGTGAGCGTGGGTGGAAGTGGAGGTGGCCGGGTGGGCGGGCAGCGGAGGTGATGTGGAGGAGGTGATGGTGGTTTGTGGTGGTCGCACAGTGGAGGTCGAGGGTGGCCGCGCCGGTTGGTGAGGGTCGCTGCCGTGGGAGAAAAGAAAGGTGAGAGGAGGGAGAGAAAATAGAGAGCGGGATGGAGAAAGATAGAGGACGTTAGTGTGTGGAGGTGAGAATAGAGGGGAAATTGATGTGACGTTGGGCTAAACATGAGAGGGACATGGGAGGGAGATTCCCTCTGTCGGGACGGCTGGGAAAAGAAGACAATGAAGATAAGAGATAAGACAATGACATGGATTAAGATTAATAAGTATAGATTAGTGATAATAAAGAAAGATTAGATTAAGGATAAGTATATATTAATGTATATACATTATCATATATCTATTATGTTTTTATTGATTTCTCTTTTTTTGTTTATATATATATATATATACATAAGCTTTTCTCATTTTTGTATTAATTATTATTATTTTTTTGACTTTTTCTCAACTTTTTTTTGGAATTTTTATAACTTTTTTGAATTTTTTATTAAGCTTTTTTTTTGTATTTTTTATAGCCCTTTTCCCATTTTTTTGTATTTTGTATTTCTCACTTTTTTATTTCTTAATGTTATATATATATTTTTGATTTTTACATGACCTTTTTTCTAATAATTTTCTGAATTTTTATTTATTTATATATAAAAACCCCAAAAAATTACTAATCAATCACATAAGTCAAATGCATAAGCCACTTTGGGACATCGTGGTGTAATATGAGATTTACCCACGAAAAACGTGAAAATAGCGTGTCTACAGCTGCCCTGCCTTGACATCTGCTTTGTAGGGGCATGGCATGTAATGGAATGGAATGAAATGATTGGAATGAAATGGAATGAAGCGAAAAGCAGGTGCCAAGGTGTGATGAGACACGCTTTCATCATTTTCCTGATGGGAATCTTTCCTGAGTTTCACCGAAGTAACCTTGAAGAAGGTCCTCCGAAATTGACCATTGTTTGGATGATAAACAAACAAGGACAAAGCGTGCACTGGGGCACAAACAACTAAAAGGACCAACTCCGCGGTGCGAAAGTACCTGGGTCGTAGGCCTGCAGGTTTCACCATTGGGGAGCGGTTACCAGCCATTGTGGAAGTGCTGCAGCCAAGGTGGGTCCGAGAGAAATAAAAGATGGGTTGGAGACAAATCCAAACAATAGCTTCTTCCAGAGAAACATCCCAAGGCAACCTCGGGAAAACTCAGTACTCGACTCAAAATGGAATATCTCATATTTCAGAGTGTTCGAACACAGTGGCTTGCACAATCGACTTAAGTGAATGATTTCCACAATGAGATCAACTGGCCAAGGATGATATTGTTAAGTTATGTAGAGTGGGTTAGGACACCGATTCGATGAGTCGGTAATGAGCCGGAGCCCATTTATCGACACACTGAACGGAACCGTCGTCCCCATTCTAGCAAAACTTAACGTCCTATCCGTACGGCTCGGACTAAATGCAATGCAGGACACAATGCGGAGATATACATGTGGGGCGATGATGATCCATTTTCTCTTTTTTCTTTTTTATCTTTTTTATCTTTTCCTTTTTTCTTTAAAATTTACATAGAACAATTTCACAACGATAACAAAATACAATCATGAAGACAGCGTTATTGAAGGCAATCATGATAGGACAGAATTATCAACACAATCATGACAAGATAGAATTATCAACACAATCATGACAAGACAGAATTATCAACGCAATCATGACAAGACAGAATTATAAATACAATCATCAAAAAATATAATCATAACATAACCAATCATACAAGACTAATAATCATAACACGACAAACTGTTGATGACGACCATGATTCCTTTCTATTCTATAAGTAGCTCACATGCGAATCAGGAAGAAGCACAAGCACGAATTCCCTAAGGAGAAGCAAGGGAGAAAGAGTGATCGTAGCAATTTGATTTGAGATGGAAGGCGAATCCTCGCGTCCCATGAAGAGAAGCAGGGCTAGCAATGAGATCCAACGGCTTAGGGACCTTGAAGGGCATCTAAGTGAAAGAATTCACTCAGACTGGTGAGTTGACTCACTTTTTAGTTTCTGTATGACTTCTCCTTCACGTTCTCGACATTTCCTTTCATTTTCAGCCATATCCTCTCTTCCCGGGCCCAAGGAAGTTCTCGAAGCTGCCCTGGCTATCGAAGCTCACTTCGAATATGACCATTGGCATGAGAGCTGTGATTTCAAAATGGCATCTCCAAGGACTGGTGATTCACGCCAAATACTATGACAAGATTTACATGGATTGGGCAGCCATGGCTGCACTGGTAGAAATTTGGCACCCTCAAACTCACACCTTCATTTTCCCCACTTTTGAAGCAACAATTCTTCTTGAGGAGGTGGAGTTGCTGCTCGGTTTGAAGAGATTTAAGAAGGATGGCAAGATAAAGATCTCGCGCATGCTGAAAAATGTGACTTCTAAGGAAGTTCTCGGAAGTTTCATGCCATCGAAGGCTATCAAGGCGGTCCAAACTCGACAGGGAATTAACTTACAAAAGCTTGCGGAATGGACCATGAGTGCCCTGGAAGAATCGACAAGTGATGATCAGCTGGAGAAACTGATGAAGGGGTTCACAATCTGCTTAGCGGGAGCTCTCCTATTTCCTTATACAGACAACATAGTGGAGGAGGACCAATTGAGTGCCATTTGTGGGATTTGGGATGGCAAGAGAGTGGGGCCCGCCATCCTTGCCTATCTCTACAGCGGTCTCACAGCTTCCAGCATGGGTAAGCCTCCTTTCTGTTGCATACTCCTTCTAAATTGCTGGATTGACTTGCATTTCAAATTTGACCACCACGAGGGGATGACGACTACCTCAAAAATCTTCCAACAAAGTCCACTTTACCACATAGCCGATGTGTTAGGCTTTAGTGGTAATGTGGTAAATCACGCTCCTTGGTTGAAGAAACGCGAAGACTGGAGGAATCACTACAGCACTATGATGCAGAACATGTTCACTTATGTGCCAACATGTTTACTATCATGTGAACTCCTCACGAGGTCTTTCCCAAATGTGGAGGTGCAGCTGGTCGGCGCGACTGAGTTTGCTCTGTACAATGCACATCGGTGTTATACTCAGATCGGCCTCCCTCGCCATTCATTCCCAATGTTATCTGAAATTCCTCCTCTGAAGAAGAGAGAGCTAGGTACGGAGGGAGATGCAAACGATGTGAAGGCAATTAAAGCATCGTGGAAGGCAAGTGTTCCACTGAAGGTAATGGTGTCTGTAAATGAGGACATGGAACTGTGGAAAGCTTATGTAACCCAATTGGGGAATTTGAGGCCCGAAGTGCCTAAACCCCTGGTGTAGTCCTCATTTTGGAATGAAATAAAACCTTAATGCCCTTGCACATGCTTTGAATCTCCTCCATCCCTTTTCCATAAGCGGCTAAGATGGCAGACGCCCAGCGACAACTGACCATCACATAATAAGAGATGAAAGATCAGAGCAATTACAGCATGAGGGATTGCCCCGAGATGCCTTGACGCTAAAGGTTTCTCTCCAAGTGGCGAGGAGAGAGGGAAAGCGAGAGAAGATGAAGAGAAAGGCAAAGACAGAGTAGCACAGGAGGACCAAGAGATGGAACCCTGAGAGGAAGAGCGTCCAGACACGTCACTTGCTCTGCAGATCGGAGGGGAATTGGAGCTCGCGCAAGGGAGCTCCTGGAGCTGGTACAGTTTCCTTCGGCAGAGCAGAGGGGAGTTCAACTAGCATCCTCAGCTTCAAGAATTTCACGGCCATCAGGGTCGCGAGAGAAACAGGAGGACGATGAAAAGCAACGCCAGAACAAATGGAAAGGCATGGCACAGCAAAGCGATTGCTGCATCACGAGACTATAGAAGGCCTCCGAGGGAATTCTTACCTTTGGAGAGAGAAGAAACGTAACCAGGAGGGTGACGAGGATTAGTGAATGGCTTGTACACCCACTCTTTCCTCATGACGGGCACAAACCCTTATATAGATATGTGAATGAAATGGCTTGGTTTGAACGTTGCTTGCTTGCCCGTTCGTTCCTTCTGCTCTACAGGTCTTTTCTACCACATGGGTTCCTGCGAGACATGCTCGACGAGATGTCGCCTTAAAACACGGAGTGGTGACTCACCATAGCCATGATTTTCAAAGGGAGTCTGCCATCAGACTTCAACAATATCAGCCCGTGGTGCTCTTTTCCATGTGAATGTCCCTCGTTTCCCTGTTTGCGCTAAAAGTAGTCGCAATAGGACAAGGGACACGGGGAATCTTTGGACCGAATAGGGGTGGCGGGTCAACAATCACAGCTCTGCTCCATTCACTTCACATGGCGAAGTGACACGCGAGTGTACCGTGGCCATGATTTTTCAAAAGGATCTACCACCAATTTCAAAAATGTCGGCCCTTGGCCCTATTTTCCCGCATAAATGTCCCCGATTTACTTGTTTGCTCTAAAAGTAGATGCAACAGGACAATAAACGCGGAGAATCTTTGGACCGAATAAGGACGACAAGTCAACAAATCACGCCCCCAAATCGATCACTCCCCATGGTAGAGTGGCCGCAACAGTAAGGGGGGTGACTTGTCATAAACGATGTTGCTAGGGGCGATGGTGATAGATCTAGATCACCTTCCTTCCAATCCTATAAATACCTCCTCTTTCACTCGACTTGAGAGCACCCGAGTCGTGAGAGCTGATCCGAAGAGTGAAAGTTTGCAAGAAGGGGAGGTAGTGAGAGTTGCTCAATTTTCAGGATGGAGGGTGAATCTAGCTTCAGAGCAGAAGGTGAGTCTTCCCGCTCTTCAAAGAGGAGCAGATCTGGCAGCAGTTCCAGGAGACTTTCAGAAGTCGAGGGGCAGCTCGGTGAGAGGATGCAATCACAACTCGTAAGTTGGACCTTGTCATCCCTTCCTTCATTCTTTCTCCCTTTTTCTTCCTTGGCAAAGCTCTCATTTCTCAGTTCTTGTGTATGTGCAGAGCATGATGAAATCGCACATTTCCTGGGAGCTAGTGGTTGCCGCATATCGTGGTCTTCCAGACTTCCAGAAGGCCAGGCTAGACGTGATGGGATTTGGGGCCTTTCTGGGGATCGAGCCAATCAAGCTCGACCTCGTCCTCATCCAAGCATTGCGCGAAAGATGGGACCTAGTGAGTCGGGCATTCTTGATGCCCTGGGGGCACATGGTACCCAGTCTGAAGATGTGGTCCGAATCACGAGCCTTAGAGTGGATGGGGAGGCAGTGACCGGAGTCACTTACGCGGACTACCGAGAAGGTGCCCAGAAGCTGTTAGGACTGGAACTTGACAGTCGAAAGAACCGATCAGTAGCCAAGGCATCCATTATGGAGGCATTGGGACTTGCTGATACTCGTCCTCGGGATGATGAGCCCTTGGAAGAATTCATGGAAAGGACAGAAAGAGGGTGCCGTGCTGTGTACTGCACAGATTTCGGCAATTGGGAAAGGTCCAACATAGATTTGAGGAGATTTCTCCTCTTCTTACTGGGAAGATTGCTACTGAGCTCGAAGGGAGGCAGCATCGACTGTCGCTTCCTAGAGCTGCTAGTAGATCTCGAGAGAGTAGGGCTGTATGCTTGGGGAGCTGCTGTACTAGCGCATCTGTTTACAGGCCTATCCCAAGAGGCAGACCGTGAGGTGACTGTCAGTGGCTTTACACCATTTATCCAGGTAATTTTTGTTTCATTTTTTTGTGTGTTTTCCCAATAGTTCACTTAAGGCACTAATGGCACATGATGATGCAGCTATGGAGCTACTATTACCTCCCGATGGGGAGAGCTCGGCATTGGCGACCAGTGATAGTGCCATTAGCCAGACGGTGGCAACCCATTATGAGTACAGCGCCTCTATCCTACCAACTGATGGTGCTAAGACGTGAGCTACAGGAGTTCCCTGCATCAATGGTAGGATTCTTTTTTCTTCCCTTTTTTTTTAGTTCTTTTTTTTTTTGCTTCTACATTTGACTAGCTAAAAGAATATGTACAATCTAATCTAGGTGAACTGGAGACCCTACTCAAGTATGGTTGATGCCGACCAACCGTAGGTTTTGATGAGCTGTGCCCGGTTTGGACGAGAGCTTTGGATGCACTGCCTGAATGAAATTGAGCCGCTTCGGCTACGATTGGTTATGAGGACCCTGGGGCTAGCCCAGGAGTGGGTGGATACGACTGCGCCACCTCGCGTAGGAAGAAAGACACGCGGACCGGCAACCTGCATTGATTGGCGGGTGCGGTTCCCCGAACAGTATGAAGACTGGCAACGGGGTGGCACAATTGTGGAATCGCAGGCACAAGATAGTGAAGACTATCTGCGTCTATATAGGGCAATGTATGCAGAGCGACTCCAACCTGGGGGACTTGTGGAGGTAGGCCTCCCTTTTTTGGTCTTTTCGTTGTTTTTGTTGTTTTTGTTCTTATCTATTTTTTTTGTGAAAATGCTGACTCCTATAACATGGCTGTAGGATGTCCGTGATATCATGATAGCGAACTTGCAAGCTCGCTTGGCAGACACGGAGCGACAATTGGGTGACACGCGTGGTGCCTTAAGTGCCTTGGTAAGTGTATATGCAATGCATACTCCTAATTATGACCATAGATTCATGGTGCTTAGCCACTAATTATCACCTCATGTGGTTATAGCGCGTCCAGATCGACGCAGCCTCATCAGCGATGGGAGCAGATGGCGTCTCTTCCAGCTTATGGATCCCTACCTCAAAGCTGGATTTGCTTCACGAGCAACTTGCTCGTGCCACGCAGCGTGCGGAAGAGGCAGAAGGCATGCTCTCTATACAGGTAAAAGTTTCATTGTTGAATCTTCCTCATTCATGCCTTGCCGCATATCTGAGACGGCATATCTGGCAGGAAAAAGAGACACAAGAGGCACTTGCCCAAGCTGCGCAGAGGGAGGCTAGAATAGCGGAGCTGGAAGATGAACTGTGGCGTCGTCCAAATGATGACTCTTCTAGGGACGCCGTGGAGCTAAGGATCACCCTTCAACTGGAGAGGAAGACCGAGAAAGAGAACGGGCAGAAAAAGAAAGGGACAGAGAAAGAGAAAGAGCCGATAGGTTGGCTGAGAGGGAGGAGCGAAGGGCCATGGAGGCCCAATTATTTGAACTTCGAACCAGCCTTGGCCTTGCTGAACAATGGCTGAGAGATGGTGAGGAGCGCTACCGAAGAGCACGAGAGCGTGGCTTTCGTGTTAGTAGCTTCTTTGGTGCCCCAGCAGATCGACGCCGGGGTGTGGAGATGGGAAGAGGAGCACAGAGCGGTAGAAGTACCGCTTTTCGTAGTTGGGTTGCACCCTCGAGAGCGTCTTGCCCGGAGAGCGGAGGGACGAGTAATGTAGAGAGAGAAGGTGGGACTTAATGTATAATTTCTAGGAATGAAATAAAAAGTTTGATTTTTTTTGTTTTTTATCTCTTTCTTGCTATCTCGAATCCCTGCACACATCACTAAAATAAACAAGTCAGAATTTCTGCTCTGACTTGGCCCCTTGCTCAATAAGCAGATATTTTTTGATTGTCCTTGATAACAGGTCAAGGGGCCAAGCCTTTATTAATAAAGGCAAGATAAAGATATGATGGTGAATGCGGCACACAAGAACACGGATGCAAGCGAAAATTAAAAGTGGAATGCTGCATACAAATGCAATCATAGGAAATGTGATTTTTTTTTGTTTTTATTTTTTCTTGCCTTTTTTGTTGTTTTATTTTTATATCATTTTTTTTGTTTTACGTGTATCTACATTTTCCTCTTTTTCACTTTTTTGGTATTTTTATCATTATCATCATTTTTTTTGTTGCTAATGCTTGGTAAGGACCCATGTGCCACCTAACCTGCATGAGAATAGGGATTTCTTACTAACCTCCCAGGTATCCTAAGTGCACATCTAGGTTGATTTGGGCCTCTAGACTCCTCGAATGATAATCCCGCCGGCTAAGACTTATCCTGATGACAATATCGTCATGCCATGCTTAGGCTCCCAGTTGCTTCCGATCGCAGGGATTCACCCAAAAAGTGTTCGAGGTAAATGATTTGCCCGACCCGGGTCTATTTCCTCACAACTCTAGATGGTATATAATGGAACACCCTGGAACCCAAACGACCAACCGCGCGACGCTGACCCGGAATCAGACGCCGTCGCACCCGTAGGTGACGCGCTTGCATTGGTCTAAGCCCGAGGTTAGACTAGAAGACATTAAGGTGGTAGATAAAGGTCTTGATCGGCCAGAAACACGGAGACTCCTTTACAGCGATGGCTTTTGATTTTCAAAATGGACAACCATATGTTTGTGTTGAAAGGATGTTCCAGGCTTTGGCGATTTTCACCCTTCAGGAACTCCATTGAGCTTTGATCTTCAGGGGAAGGAGGAAGAATATTGGGGGCAAACCTCTTGAGAGGACCGACAAAACCGTTAACCCGACGAGCAAGTAGGGGTGCACTTAACTTCCCCTTTCGGGCAACTTCAGACCAAATCTCGAGCATTTACATGTCATGACCCCTTTTGTGTAGAATTTACGTTTCAGTCAAAGGGGTTTCATTTAGTGGAATCAGGCACGGTTACGACCAGGCTTTTCACTTGACTTTGATTTTGTTCTTCTTTTCTGATTTTTTTTTGACAGATTTTTGCGAGGGACATAGTATTTTGACATTATGGAATCCCTCTTGGATGCCTATGGGGACACTGCCCTCTTCTCGTGCTCTGATCCATGCTCGAGGAATTGGATCCTACTCTTACCCTGAGAGGTTGTGTTCGTGTTTCCCATGCTCAGCGTTTTAAGGGCGCCGGCTGTCTCATTCGGTCGAGAAGAAGAGAATAAAGATTTAAGCTTTCTTGGAGACCTTTTGAGTGATGCCCTACCATAAGCGATGCTATCAATTTTTTTATAACACAGATGTGTATACATGTTGTCTTCTTTTGAGGGGGCATAGGCCGAACTTGCCGGACAGGGGTCTCCACGGTTATGGCAAACCAAGACCTGAGACCTACCAAGCCTTAATGGGCCCTATCTTGACATGAAGGTAAGATGCAGTAACTTGATTCCATGGTGGTCTCCAAACATCAGCATTTTGATTTTTTTTTGGTCTTTTTTTTCTTTTATATACATATGTTTATTGTTTTCATTATTTTATTTTATTTTATTTTGTTGTTTTTGTTTTCAATTTTTTTTTTGTCTTTGACAGTATGTACACCTATCTAAGGGTAATACTTCTTAAGGTAAAGCCCATTCCAAGGGTGGGATAACTCAACTCCTTCAGCATTGACTAGCCTGTAGGCGTTGCCAGGATGCACAGCCTGAACCACGTATGGTCCTTCCCAATTGGGTTGGAGTTTAGAACGTGGCCCGTCAGGTTTTACAAAAATTCTTTTCACCACCATTTCACCAACTTTGAATTTTCTCTCAATAACCTTCTTTTGGTAAAAACGTGCGAGTCTATTTCGGTAGACGCGAGCATGCTCGGCAGCAACCAGACGTTTCTCGTCTAAGAGTTCCAACTGGGCAAGGAGAGAATCACGACGTTCGTCGAGGGGAAGGTCCTTGTCCAATTGTACTCTCAGAGAGGGAATCAGAATCTCATACGGAACTACCGCCTCCATCCCGTAAGTGAGGGCAAACGGAGTTTGCCTAGTAGGAGTTCGGATTGAAGTGCGATAGGCCCATAGAGCTTCGATAAGCTTCTCTGGCCAATCCAAGAATCTGCTAGACTCACAAGTTTTCTTTATGATTTTGATCAGTGTTTTATTCGTGGCCTCTGCTTGGCCATTGCCTTGTGGATAATATGGTGATGAATGATGCAATGCAATCTTATACCTTTTGCAGAGGTCCTGAAGGTCCTGAGAAATGAATTGTGGCCCATTGTCGGTGATGATAGTTCTTGGAATGCCGAACCTGGCGATGATGTTTTTCATGATGAACTTGCAGACTGTGGATGCCTTGATTTCCGCATAAGCTTCAGCTTCGGCCCATTTGGTGAAGTACTCCGTTGCAGTAAGGATGAAGGATTTTTATTTAATAAGGGAGTTAGGATCACCGAGAGGACCAATGATGTCGAATGCCCACATGGAGAAAGGCCATGGGGAGGATACTGGATGGAGAGAGGAAGATGGGGAATGGATCTTATCGGCGTGAAGTTGACACTTGACACACCTACGGACATAGACAGCACAGTCTTCCTCCATGGTGGGCCAGTAAAAGTCTTGCCGAAGGATCTTCTTGGCAAGTATTTGGCTATTCACATGGCCACCACACACACCTGAGTGTGCTTCCTCTACACACTTCCAAGACTCTTCATCATCAAGACATCTCGAAAGAACACCAATAAGGCTTCTTTTATACAGCAATCCTCCAACTAGTGTGTTTATTTGAAGGAGTGATAACAAGACCAGGATGAGGTGGAAGATGCCTAGGATAATTTACAGAGTGAGAAGAAATCAAAGAAAAGAGTGAGGACTAAAGCCTCGAAAGCAGTGTGAGAACGGGCAGATGCCCGAGGCAGTTGATGTGGCAAGAATTGAGTCAGACTCGGGATCGGGTTCGGGAGGAATTAGAAATTGATGAATCGAAGGGGGCAGATCTGGAGGGTCCGGAAGTAAAGGAGGCAAATCATGGGGGAATGGATCTGGAGGTTCCGGAGGAAGAACATGATGAGGGACGCGATGCCTTGATAAAAGGTATGGAAAAAAGTAACTCAAAGGGAGGAAAAGAACGAAGGACACAATGACATGGAAGAACAAAAGGATAAATCGGAAGAAGGGAAAGTCCGAAAACTTCGGATGGATATGAAAAGGTAGGGCACGATGCCCTAGGAGGGATGGATAACAAGATGAGAAATCGGAGGTTCTGGAGGGATATAAAACGGAAGGGTGCGATGCCCTGAGAGAGATGGAGAATGATATGAGAAATCCGGAGGATCTGGAGGGAGATGAGAGACAGATAAAGATAAAAAATTAAACATGGAGGGGTCCGGAGGTTCCGGACGGGGTGGAATGTGAGGGTAGAATAAAGACAAGGAACTAAACAGAGCGGGGTCCGGAGGTCCCGGACAGGGGTGAATATAAGGATCCAGAGATTCCGGACAAGGTGGAAGGTAAGGGTCCGGAGGCTCCGGAGGGGGATGAGAGATGGATAAAGATAGAGGATTAAACATGGAGGGGTCCGGGGGCTCCGGACGAGGATAGAAGGTGGATAAAGACGTGGAATTAAACAGGGAGGGGTCCGGAGGTTCCGGACGAAGATGAATATAGGGGTCCGCAGATTCCGGACGAGGTGGAAGGTAAGGATCCGGAGGCTCCGGAGGGGGTTGAATGTGAGGGTCCAAAGACCCTAGAACAGAGGAGGTGCTTGATTGCGTAGATCTACATGATGGAAAGTGTCCCCTTAGCCAATAGATTACCCATAAAAAGAAGCAGAATAACAACATGAGTAGTGATGAAATAGGATATGAAGTAGATGGGCTACAGAATGGCTCCTCAACATGGGATTTCTCGCCCTTAAGCTCCACTTTATGCTTTCCCTTTTTCCTGGTGGATACTCTCTCACAGGGTGACCTCTCAACCTTCAATATAACTTGTTGACCTCTTGGCCTTGCATGTTGCTCTCTCCAATTATGTGCTCCAAAAGATGGCCTCATCCTTCTATGACTAACTGGTTCAATGGGTATAGTCAGAGCCCATAGGCTCTCATTTGATGAAATTTTAATAAGACCCCTTGGACGTTCAAAAGCGAATGACAACTCTCTTGGCAAATAATGATAACGAAAGTTTGAGAGTTCCACTCGTGCAGTAGGGATCTTGACATGGAATAGCTCCTTGGGAAATAACTCCCTTGATAGATGGATGATATCTATCATTGGGAGTTTGACCTTCGGCATAAGGAGCTTCTTATTTGGTGCACTGCTCAAGACCGTGGGAATATCATGTGGGAATATATTTGATAGCATAGGAGTTCGCTCCTTGCATGGAAGTTGGTAGGGAGTAGACAAAACGTCAAAAACTTCCAACAAAGAGGGGCCTGACTCACCCCTGAGCATAGAGTTCATCATCTCCTCAGCAGTAGAATGTGTCATTACTATGCATGAGGAGAACCCCTTCTTTTGATTGGCCATTTGAACTATGACCGAGCAAGGGGTAATGAGAGCCTTGAAAAAATGTTGGCCCATGAGTAATGTGACCACTATGGTCTTGTCTTCTGATTTGTTCAGCACCAATTCTTGAGAGTTATTCTTGACAAACATTAGTGCAAATAGAGGTTCGGCCTTTTCAAAGGTGACCGGCACAAGAACCCGAATCGGCATTCGGCAAATGAAATCTTGGATTTTGAATGGCATTGCCATGGCCAAATTCTTCTTGTCCGGTTCTTGAACATTATCTTTGGCACATGTATCTGTAGAAAGACACCCACTCCGAGAGGTGGTGGAAGGAGGTGAGTCGGAGGGAATAGGCTCAGCAAGTAATGGAGGTTCAATGGAAGGAGTTGTAGGAAGGGTAGGTGGAAGTTGAAACACGACGAGCTTTTCTCCTTGCTCGGAAGCAGAGGAGGTTGGCTCAGGTGCAAAAACAGACGAACCCTGCTCAGGATTAATCACGGGTTTAGGTAAGGGATCACGTGGAAGAACATGAATAGGTTGGGGACAAGGGGTTATAGGGATGGTGGATGCCTTAAGTGATGGAGGCGAGATGAAGGCAATGGGCTCAGCGGGTAATAAAGGTTCAATAAAAGGGATTGTAGGAAAGGTAGGTGAAGGTTGAAACACGACGAGCTTCTCCCCTTGCTCGGAAGCAGATGAGGTTGGCTCGGGTGTAAAAATAGATGGGCCATGCTCAGGGCTAATCACGGGTTTAGGTAAGGGATCACGTGGAAGAACATGAATAGGTTGGGGACAAGGGGTTATATGGATGGTGGAGGTTTTAAGCGGAGGTAATGGAGGGTTACTAGGTTGGGGACAAGGACTAATGGGAGGTTCAATAGAGGCTGATGGTGTGGAGATTACTTGTGTAGTTGGAGGGGTAACAGTAAGAGACTTGGTGCGTAGGAAGCGTCGGGTTTTAATGGTACATGAAGGGTTCAAAATAGGGGGCGATTCATGGTGTATTGATGCGGTTGTTGGGATACAGACCCGTCATCATAACACCATGTGGTTTCATAGGTAAGGGTAGAATCAGTAGGAGACTCATGGTACGTTGACGTAGGTTGCTGGAGCATCGACCCATAGTCATAATACCATGATGTCTCATAAGTGGAGGTAGAATCAGTAGGAGACTCATGGTACGTTGACATAGGTTGCTGGAGCATTGACCCATCGTCATAATGCCATGATGTCTCATAGGTAGGGGTAGAATTAGTAGACGACTCATGATACGTTGACGTGGGTTGTTGGAGCATGGACCCATCGTCATAATACCATGATGTCTCATAGGTAGGGGTAGGGACAATGGGAGACTCATGGTACGTTGACGCGGGTTGCTGGTGCATTGACCCATCGTCATAATGCCATGATGTCTCGTAGGTAGGGGTAGAATCAGTGACTTCATCCTGAGCATATGAGTCTTCTGGTGGTGGTGGAAGAGGGAAAGAACGAAGAAAACTGGGAATAGGTGTGACAGTGACTTCATCCTAATCAAAGGGCTCTTCTTGTGGTGGTGGAAGAGGGAAAGAACGAAGAAAACTAGGAATAGGTGCAGCAGTGACTTCATCCTGATCAAAGGGCTCTTCTGGTGGTGGTGGAAGAGGGAAGGAACGAAGAAGCCTCGGAGTGGGTAAATCTTCAAAGTTTTGACAAATTTCATCATGTGCCGTTTCCACTTCTCCATAGTCATCAAGTTCAAATGGATGCCGTGAGGAATACGTATTAATGAGGGGAGGAAGATTTTGCGTATATGGATGTGGATGTGAAGGCGGAGGGCCATATGAATTAGTGTGGTGAATGGGTGATGGATAGACGACATCCATTTGATCGTAACGACTTGAAAGAAGCTCTTGCTCATACTCATCTCTTGCCTTCTTCCACTCCTTATCTATTTCAGCGATTTTAGCGTGAAGGGGGTTGACTTGAGGAGGAGGGGGCGATAGCCGAATTGTGAACTCCTTTAACTCTTCCTTCATTTGATCCATTTTGTCAATGAGAGCTTGTTGGAGAGGTGCGACTTGTGAAGTAGAGAGTTGGCCTTGAGGCATTGGAGGGGCAGCTTGACATGGAAGGCTTGAAAAAGAAGTGGAGTAAGGCTCTCCCGTAGAGTGACTCGATTGAGCCAGGGTAGGAGGGGCAACCAAATTTTGGGGCCATGAGGGGTGAGGAAAAGAGGGCGAAGGTTGGGCCTGCCACTGAGGCGAAAGAGGCCTCGTTGAGGCTTGAGAAAGGAACCCTGAACTAGAGGGGTATGACGGCCCACTAGTGGACAGACCCGTTTGGGGTACCGTATGAAGGATGATAGGGGCTTGAGATTGTGGAGGGGGAAATTGGTAAGAGGCGGACTGTTGACTCGCCTGCCCTTGAAGCGAAGAAGAGGGAGTGACATATACATGTGATGGGGATGCAGTAGCCTGGAGGGGCTGTTGGTAGGATGTAGGAGCTGGAGTCGACTCCTGAGAAGGGAGAGAAATAGATTTCCCCTTTAAAATAGCCTGAAAGACCAGAATTTGCTCAGGGCTGAGCTGTGTACTGGCGAGGACACCCAACAGGGAGAAGATGTCCTGTGGTGGAGAAATTTCCCGTGGAACAGTGGGGACCTCTGTGAGATCTCACGGGAAGGGCCTGAGTCCATTGCATGGACGCGTGGGTCAACTTACTGACCACGACCCAATTGATTCTCTTCAAAAGAATTGAGCCATTTTTATTTTTCCAGAACATAAGTGCATACACCAGCAAACAAATATCAGAGATTACCAGACAAGTGGATGATCTTACGCCACTTTTTGTGTTTTTGTTTTACCTCTTTTTGTCTTTTTAACAAATATAAATATTCACACAAAATTTGCAAAAATCCTAGTTACACCTTGGTTTTACCACCGTGTCAACTAGGGACACTCGTCTCACCACGGATAGGTAACTAACTTCGGGGTACTTCAGTGGTACAACCTGCCCAGTGAACGAAGAGGGAATCCTTCGATGTCGGGGACTTACGGAGGTCCCGATGGAGGAGATCCTAGTCCGTCGAGAGGAATTCCCGACGGAGAGTCCTTCCTTCACCGAGAAAGGTTAATCCTTAGAAAAGTAAAATAAAGGGGTTGATGCATGAAATACTGTACTGAATAAAAGATATATAACACACAAGAACACACAAATATAGCAGAAATAACAGTGATATAACAAGGATATAACAACAATGAACAGATGGAGTAAGATATAGCCGTTCTTCTTTCCGAAACACGTAGACCACTTGGAAAAACAGAAAAGACTATAAGAGTGCATGTGGTGCACAAGGGGGATGATGTGGCGCACGCGGGCACAATAAGAAAGGTCACACGTGGGTGCCGAGTGGAGGGGAGCACACGTGGGTGCTAAATGGAGGGACACACGTGGGTGCTAAATGGAGGGGCACACGTGGGTGCCGAATAGTGGGGAGTGCACGTGGTGCACGACACAATGTTGACCTCTCAAGTAACCATGAAGGACCGGGGGGAGTGCACGTTGTGCACGAGGGGAGTGAGCGCGCGTGGGCGCAATAGGGAAGGGCACACGTGGGTGCCGAAAGGAGGGACACGCGTGGGTGTCAAAAGGAAGGGCACACGTGGGTACCGAAAGTTTGTGGGTAACCAAAAAAGTAAAAAGTAGGTCCCACCGCGATCGCCAGAGATGTGAACGCGTCACGTGGTGGACTGAGAGAGAGAGACGGAGTTTCTCCCTCTCTGAGTGAAAGAGTAAAAAATGATGAAATGAGAACGCGTGCGTAAAAAGGATGATGTAGAAAAAACGGTAGAGAGTATAACCTGAAAGGTCACTCTGTACGGGGACGTGGAGCCTAGACTTACCGGACCTTCGGTACAGGGTGGAGAACGGAATCCGAAGACCCTCTCACGTAAACTGAACCCCTTCCCGGTAGGCGTGACCTACCATTCCGAGGACAGCTTTCTATATACCGAGTGCGGACCTAAGACTTTATGTAATAGAAGTTGGCGGACACAAAGACATACGTGGACTCGAAATTTGGAACGGCATATCACTCCTCGCACAATAATAACAACATGAATATAAATAATAAGCAGACCGCCACAGGATATTGATCCGTGCGGGGTTTTAACAACAATATAATAAAGTACAGAAAGAAAAATGCCGAAAGTAAATGACCACGGTAAAATGACTCACCGCGGCCGTTTATAGTACAAACAGACCCGGGATTTAGCTATCCGCGGGTATTATAGACAGAAATTAAAATTTACTACAAACACGCGTTTAGTGGTGTGATCGCCAGGGACCAAGGGTCCCGAACTGGTTGATTGATCGCTTGGCCTTTATCGCGGGATTTGCGCGGGTTCCTTCTTCCTCTTCGTTCGACGGGTCGAAGAAGGGGGCTTTTGAGTGGTTACCCTGCAAAATGAACAAGCACAAAATAAAATTAAGTCAGAACAAAAATAAGATATGATAACAACTCACGGAATAAAACACTGATGAGATGGATAACAAACTAAAAACACAACAAAATAATAAGAATAAAAAAAACAGAGTCGCTGATGGCGACGCAAGCGCGGAACGGGCAAACGGTGGGACGAGACGGCTTCCCCGTGTACGAGAACACGCAGGAGCGTTGATTGGGCCAAAGGCTCAGCTTTTATTTCTGCATTAACATATTACACAAGCATATTAGATATATTATAAAAACATATTGCAACCATAAATATAAACATAGATATATTATATAAACACATGAATATATTAGCATATAAATATATATACCGATGTACACACGTGTCTAACAGATGAAGAAAAGGTATAATATATAATGTATATATATATATGTAATATATATGAGTGTATATATATATGTGTGAGTATAATATATATATATGTATATATACTATGTGTAATAAGTAAACATATGCAAGGATGTATATATAAGCATATATGAAGATGAAGAAGGATGCATACACTAATAATAAAATAGAACATAAAACCACCTACGTGCCTGGCTTGTGATTGTGCATGAAGTATAAAATAAAGAGTGAAGAGTGAAACAGCAGGAGAGGGAGAGAAAAGGTGAGAAGGACAGAGAGTGATCGAGACAGGGAAAGGGGAGGGGAATAAAATGATAAAAAATTAAAGATGAGAGGGATCGAGAGAGAAAGAGAGCACAGAAGGTAAGAGAGAGGCGGATGGGAGGGGAGAGAGGGAGAGAAACAGGGAGAGAGAGAGGGTTTGCTGGAAAAAAAATAGAAAGAAAAAAAAAAGAATAAAAAAGTGTGTGTATGCGTGTGTGTGAGAGAGAGAGAGAGGGAACGAGAGAGTGAGAGAGAGAGGAGAGAGAGGCGGATGGGGAAGAGAGAGAGAGAGAAACAGGGAGAGAGAGGACACGGGAGAGAGGGGGAGAAAGAGAGAGAGAGAGAGAGAGAGAGAGAGAGAGAGAGAGAGAGAGAGAGAGACGAGAGGAGAGAGAGGGAGTGCAGAGAGTGGGGAGGAGAGAGAGAGAGACAGACGAGAGGGAGAGAGAGGGAGAGAGGGGGAGTGAAAGCGTGTGGGAGAGGAAGAGAAGACGAGAGGTGGAGGAGGAAGACGACGGCGACAGCGGTCGCGGTGGTGCAGGCACGGCGAGGGGGGGTCTGTCGTGGGCGTCCGGAGGGCGTGCAGGGAGGTGCCCTGCGTCACGGGGGGCTTGCGGCGTCGTCGGGAGCTGCGGTGGTCGCGGACGGCGGAGTGGACGGCGTGGACGACTGCGGCAGTCGTGGCGAGGAGCTTCGGTGGTCGCGGACGGCGGAGTGGACGACGTGGGGTAGAAGACGGCGAACACGGATGGTGGAGGGTGAGCTTGCCGACGGGCTTGCTGGAGGATGTCGGTCGATGCGGTGCTGCAGGCGAGGCAGGGAGCTGCCGGTGAGGAGGTACGTTGGCAGCGGGTGGCTGCCGGCACGGTGGCTGCGACTGGGGGTTTTCGGGAGGTGGTTGCGGGCAACGTGCATGCGTGTGCCGGTGGTGGGAAGTGGAGTCGGGCGTTGGCGTGCTCGTGCGGTAGCCGGAGGTGGTGGCGGGGGCATGCAAAGGAGGCTTCACGGTGGTGTTGACGACGGTGAGCGTGGGTGGAAGTGGAGTTGGCCGGGTGGGCTGGCGGCGGAGGTGATGTGGAGGAGGTGATGGTGGTTTGTGGTGGTCGCACAGTGGAGGTTGAGGGTGGCCGCGTCGGTTGGTGAGGGTCGCTACCGTGGGAGAAAAGAAAGGTGAGAGGAGGGAGAGAAAATAGAGAGAGGGATGGAGAAAGATAGATGACGTTAGTGTGTGGAGGTGAGAATGGAGGGGAAATAGATGTGACGTTGGGCCAAACATGAGAGGGACATGGGAGGGAGATTCCCTCTGTCGGGACGGCTGGGAAAAGAAGACAATGAAGATAAGAGATAAGACAATGACATGGATTAAGATTAATAAGTATAGATTAGTGATAATAAAGAAAGATTAGATTAAGGATAAGTATATATTATTATATATACATTATCATATATCTATTATGTTTTTATTGATTTCTCTTTTTTTGTTTATGTATATATATATATATACATAAGCTTTTCTCATTTTTGTATTAATAATTATTATTTTTTTTGACTTTTTCTCAACTTTTTTTGGAATTTTTATAACTTTTTTGAATTTTTTATTAAGCTTTTTTTGTATTTTTTATAGCCCTTTTCCCATTTTTTTGTATTTTTTATTTCTCAATGTTATATATATATTTTTGATTTTTACATGACCTTTTTTCTAATAATTTTCTGAATTTTTATTTATTTATATATAAAAACCCTAAAAAATTACTAATCAATCACATAAGTCAAATGCATAAGCCACTTTGGGACATCGTGGTGTAATATGAGATTTACCCACGAAAAACGTGAAAATAGCGTGTCTACAGGCTACAGCAACTTCTCCCCTCTTCCCGGGGTTTCTCATTTGTTCGAACGCCAAAGGTTTTCACCCCCGGAGGCATACATATATGTGTGTTTCTCCGATCGATATCGGGTTGTCCTCTTACCTTCCTTCCTGTTCTCGACCATGAACAGGAGGGGATGAGGCCATCCCTATACTCCTCCTCTTCGCTTTCTAGACTCCTCCTGGTGAATGTTTCGTTGAACCTGCTAACATCTATATGTGCAAACATATGCACACCCACAGACATTAACATTAGTATGCTATTTGTACATGCTTTCCCACCGCGCCGTATTACCATCTCGTTAGAAAGCCGGGCAATGTCCGACGGGAAGCTCTTGCTACGCGTGATGGTGGTCTTCGGACCTAGGTCCTCCGCCACGTACTGAGGGTCCGCCCTAATAAACCGTGCATGGTAGATCATAGTATCTTGCATGATCATTCGCATCCTTTATTCCGGCCTTGACAGCCCACTATCTCGGTAATTAATCAAAGGTTTTCCCTCCTCGCGGGAGATGTAATTAACGTCGTAGCCTTTATGGTATGGCGGACTACTGGTCTCGACCGAACCTCACTCTCACCCAAAACGGGTCAGAATGAGCGCACAATAAACTCGTCACTTATGTGACTGGCACACCTGCGCAGTCAATCAGTCAGTTAATTACCGGCTAATTAATTACTTGATCGACGCATAAACAAACCAAATAAACCCACCAAATATAATAAAATACCCCTGGTAAAATAAACATATCAAACAAGTCTTGGCACGCCCACTGGGACCAGTGTCACCTTTCATCTCTTTGCTGAGATACTCGGGCTTCGAGGCCCTCCCAAAGGTTGCTGATCGTTGGTTCGTTTGTCTTGACAGGCGAACGATGACGACAACAACTGGACTGACTGGCGTCGGCCTGGCCCTTCAATAGTGGCCGGTCATGCGCAAGGTTACCTGGCGGTGCCCATGGTGTTCGGTAAATTCCCTGCTGTTGTTGGCTTCTCCAACTTCTTGGGGTTAGCCTTTGTGGATATGCTGGAGGTGGAACCCTTGGAGCCCATCGAGGGAGCTACAAAGAAGATGGAGCCTCTTAAGGCTCGATGCTGCCACTACTCGCCCAAGAGTCCAACCCTGGTCGCCAGCTACCTGGTGCACCATGCTATCCATGGGGTCTGCCCTGACGCTGCTAAAAAGTCCAGAGGTCGCCAGTGCAAGCAACTCTGGAGGAGTACTACTGTGGTTACCAGATCCCTGTCTCAGTCCGGTAAATCCATGATGGTTGGTGGCATACGCGTCTTCCTCAATGGACGCGACACACGAATAGTCCCGACTGGGTCGTCCCCGCCGTCCCCATCTACAACTCATACCAGGCCTTGCTGGAAGGAGGGTGGAAAGAAAAGAATCTGGCCGCTACGGCCAGGAGAGGTTGGCCCCCAGGCTAAAGAAGTTTAAATAGGTGTGGGTCCCCAACAGGGTCCAGCATGTCTACCAAGCTGCACCTGCCCGCTGTCGCCTTGCTCACGACGAAGCGGAAGGAAGGAAGGAAAGGGCCTGGCCCCGAAAGAAGAAGAGGTGATTGCGGACCCTCCGCGCCGCGAAAGCTTCTAGGCTTGTGCCCGCCAAGCCAACGTCCCTGCTATGGGACGAAGATTTCAGTAACCTGCCGACAGGGCTTGGCTGGCTTACATCCCTCCTGCGAGAGGTCAACAGCTGTCCCCTGTGCTACATCAAGAACGGGGTCGAGAAGAGATGACCAACATGGTCAAGAAGTATTTCGAGGGCTAGGCAAACCCTCGCTTGGACAGTAGCGGCTGATGCAAGCAGCCGCAGCCAATGAAGACTACTGCCCATCAACGGTAGTTGAAGAAGATGCAGGAGAAAGGATGATGGTGTCGTCGATTGACGACAATGGCTATGATGATGGCTTTGAGACCGAAGCCGATGAAGCCGCCCCTAGGCGGGAAGAAACAAGAGGACTTCTATGTTCGAGAGGCTGACCTTCCCGGAGCAGGCTAAGAGGAAGGTGTATCGATGGAGAAGAAACATGCATGTCTTCACCTATAATATGGCTGGCACATTTAGTGGATATGGGGGACTTCTCGAAGACCCCCGCGAGTTGGCTCAATTGGCCGCGAGGCCGGGGCCAAACACTCGAAGAACAGAAGCCGCAAGGGAGCTCCTGGCGACAGCTAAAGGAAAACAACCCCTGGGATATCACCAGTGGAATGATGGAGTTGCTATCTTAACCGCCAATGTAGTGATGGCGGAAGAAGAAGATGACGTCCTCCTCGACATCCTACCCACGGGTACGTCCAGAGAAGCAACATAGGTTATCCCTAGCGCGGCAACTATGGACCTGACGGTCCTGATGCTACTTCAGAGATACCGACAAGAGTTAGACTTGCTGAAGAAACAGCTGATGGAGAAGACTGAACAATCGTCATCTTCCAAGCCGCCTGAAGTCCAAGGTGAATCATCCCGGGGAGCTGTCCATCATGTCGACCCTCCGCCGCTCTACACCATGCCTCAATCGTTAGATCCGAGCATGGCGACAACTCAGCAGCGACCACCACAGTCGCAGCCATTGATGTCGTCGGTGCTCCCCTAAGTGCACTAGACACCCCCACTGCTGCGTCCTCCCCAGGTGACCACTCTAGTCACCCAGTACCTACAGCCGGCACACTTCTATCCGGACCCAGTCGACCCCATGGTCATGAACCAGATGATGGTGGAGAGGATGATCGAGCTGAAGCTCGCAGAAAGGAGCGAAGGAGACTACATCGCATTTGATGCCTATCGGGTGCCATATCCGCAACATCATGCTGCCAAGCGGCTTCCCCCAGGGATCAGCAAGCCGCCCATGTTTGACAAGTTCAACGGGAAGGGATCCCCGAAGGAACACGTCGCATATTATATGACTGTCATGGGTGATCTGGCCACCGATGAATCATACTTGTTAAAGTTTTTCGGGTCCAAACTGACGGGGCTCACATTTGAATGGTACTCCAGCCTCCCGACCGAGTCGATCAGCGACTGGTCGGATATGCAGAGGAAGTTCAGGGAAAGATTCCATGTTACAGAGAGGGAGGTCACAGTGGCCGAACTTTACTCAACAAAGCAAAGGGCAGATGAGATAGCCCTCGATTATATTAAGAGGTGGAGGAACCTCAGAATGAGATGCAAGCGGCCCCTGCATCAGGAGGACGTTGTGCAAATATGCAAACAGAACCTCAGGAGGGAGGTTTTGGAAAAGATGATTGGGATGGAAATACGGTCGTTTGACCGATTGAACAATGTCGTGGCCAAAGTAGAAGCCTTCTTGGCCAGACCTGCCCCTGCATCAACTGCCAGCACAACCCAGAAGGGCAAGGCAGTGGAACGGTGCCCGGTGCCTAAAGAAGCGAACGCTCTTGACATCAAGGCGTTCGAACAATAGAAAGATAAAGGCAAGAAGGCGGTTGCCCAACAGCCTGCAAAAGCCCCAGACGGCAAAGAAGGTCCCTTGCTATGGGACAAGATGAAGAAGGCTTACTCCTTTTCGAAGGACAAGACCAGGATTCTATTCGACTGGGTAACAGAGTATGGCGCGGTCACCCTGCCAGAGCCGAAGAGGCCAGAGGACCTGAAAAGAAAAGACAGTCCAAGATTCTGCCCCTACCACCAGATGCAGGGGCATCCAATCGAAGACTGCTATGTTTTCAAGGATATCATCGAAGGGATGGTGAAGAAAAATGAAATAGAGTTGGGAGAGTACAAGGTGGACCCTCCTCTACCGCATGAAGCCCCTCCTAGAAGAGCAGGAGTCAACATGATCTCCCTATATCAGGCATTGTCCGAGGAGATCTCTGAAGCATGTACGCGGAGCACCTATGAAATTCATTTCTTGGAGCCCGTGAAAGAACAATAGGGATGGCAGCAGGTCCCTGTGAAGCATAAAAAGAAGAGGGCACCCCGCCCAAAAGTGGGGGCACATGTCCGTGGCCTCACACCATGACCTGCTCCGCCGGTGGCAGCACCTGTGTGGATCACTCCACCTGCAGTCATCAGGATACCTACACACAATCGGAGGAGACAGACTCCACTGCCGGTGGTCAAGGAAACCAGTCCTAGGATCCGCAGACTACAAGACATTATTGAAGGGGTAGATGAGTACGTGCAGCCCGAATTGAAGTCGTTGCTGGTGCGAGACCATGTCCCATGGCAAGAACTGGAGCAGCTCTCACTCGGGCAAGAGGAAGAAGCTGATGTAGCATCCGATAAGGAGGGCAGTCTGTTCTGGGGGTAGGCGCTTGCTGAAGTAAAGAAGAAGAAGAAAAAAAAGAAGAAAAAAAGAAAGGCCGCTAAGGCCGATAAAGTGTAGGTTGTCTCCTGCAATACTCTATCAGCACTCTTGAACCTACCCAGAGAGGAGGAAGAAGAGGAAATCTGCTTCACACCCCCTATCGGGGGAGGCAAGGCCGAGGCTGCAACTGTTGCACATGCAACCCGGTCAGGCCAGAAATGGGGGCGCCAGCCGCTGCCCAACCACAACATTATATTCAGGAGAGAGTAGCCCTACAAGACGCCTCACCCGGAGGTCAAGGGAGTCCATATCCCTCCTCCGCCAGGCCTATATAATAAGAGTAGGGGCAAGGCAGTCCCTTCATTCCTAGAATTCATGAAGATGTCTAAAGGGAAGCAACCATGCCAGGAGGCTAACCCTGCACCTGGGGATGTTCACCAACAGCCAGCACAATCTGTCGAGGCTCCGAATGCAGATGGAGCTTGCCCTGCAGCGGCTAATGAAGAACACCAAGGATCTGGTGCTAGCCAGAAAGGTGTCGAGTCTGAGGCAGATGAAGCAGGTCCATCGGGGGCCGCAACTCAGGACTCTCCCAGGCCTAGGTGGGCGGAAGAGATGAAGCTTTCCAATGTCCGAGCTGGGAGCCGAAAAATGAAGCTACTCAAGAAGCTCTCAGCTAGATTTATAATCTGGGAGATCCTCTCTTTGAGTGAAGAGACCCAACAGGCGATCATCACTGCTCTGCAGACGCCTGCTCATTTTGGGACCTGCTTGGCTGAAGCACTACCAGAAGCCAGCATGACCTTCACTCAAGAAGACATGCTTCTACCTACCATTAGCCAAAACAGGCCGTTGTACATGAAGGGGCACCTGAACGGGAGGGAGCTGAACAGGATTATGGTCGATCCTGGTGCAGCTGTCAATATTCTGCCCTACAGAATCTATGAGAGGCACCGCTTCAACGTACATCTTGAGAAGGTCGAGGATACGCGTATCGCCGGCTTCAATCAAAAATGTGAAGTGTCGATGGGGGTGGCAGAGTTCACACTTACCCTGGCAGATTTCACTACGACGGTGCAGTTCCATGTCATCGACTCCCGCACCTCGTACAAGGAGCTGCTCGGCCGACCATGGCTGCATGAAAATATGGTGGTGCCCTCTACGCTCCACCAATGTATCAAATATAGTCTCCAGGGGAAGGAGGAGAGGATATTTGCTGACCTCCACCCGTTCGAGGTATTTGAATGTCACTTGG